>WOVY01010320.1:0-696645 GCA_013436015.1 Rhipicephalus annulatus
CAGCCAACACGCGTCCCTCTATTGCGGATGTCAAGACCAGAAGCACTACACGACAGCACCACTACACCACTCCTCAAAGGGAAGCCTGCCGAACTACGGAACCGCCTCCCCCTATTACGGACCCCGGAACTGCCAACGAACACGTTCGTCGGGAGCCCAACGCCGAAATTCTCCCCACAACGACGAAGGCCTGCCGGACATAACTACAACCTGCGCACCTCATCAGTGCCATCCCCGCACCCAAAAGAAGATTGACTTCTGAAATGTAAGTCCAGCTCATCACTTCCCAGTTGCAGTGCCACTTTCCTTAAAGTACGAAAACTTGCTGACAAACGAATTAGACATGAAATGCATAAATCAACATTGCAAGTGTACCTTCGTGCTAGAATAGCCCCCAAGGGTATGACACTCTCCCTCACACCAGCCGCTACAAATCTAGATAAACACGACAAAATAACATGGAAAAACGTCCTCCTTGAGGCATCTCTTAAATTAACAGAAATTGCTCTTGATCATAGTGACAAGCAGGTAAAAAAACTGGTCGCTATGACCAACACCATTCTCCGCCACAACATTTTACCGAACGAAGAAATCACGCGATTAACAGAATTTGAGCAGAATAAATACCAAGCCATCAGGACCACAAAAATTCATAAACTCGAAAGAGACCATGTGCCCGAACCCGCGTTCCCTGAAACAGTGCCTTATCATTACAACACCACCACCCAGGAAAACACTAATGGTACAAACGAGCACCCATCTAGGAACACACCGTGTGACACTGTGGTTGTAAACTTATCGGACACGAGCTTGTCACCTGACGAAGTAAAACTGCTATCTAAGGGACTAAGCTTTTGCCCGACCACAAAATTTTTCGATGAATTCCACTTACTCCGAGACCTCGACAACTTCGCTCGAAGCTTAAGGTTGCGCGAATATTTCTTGGATAGGCCTTCTAACCACGAAACAATTCACCGTCGTAAATCAAATGATTGGGCACCGAACAGTAATCGAGACAAGTGCTTGGACCTTTATATCACCGCAGTACAGAAAGATATAGTACACGAATACCACAGACAGAAAGGAAACCGAGAAAACTTGACCAAATCTGAAAAAATAAGTATGAAAAATTTGGCATCTAGGACAGACATAACAATAAAACCCGCTGACAAAGGAGGAGCAATTGTAGTCCTTAATACAACCAACTACCTAGAAGAAGCATACCGCCAACTAGACGACTCAAAATTTTACGAACGCCTTCCAGGTGATCCGACAGACGAATACAAACGTATCGTATCAACAGAACTAAAGAAACTGTTGGACACAGAAAAGATAACCAACACTGACCACAAACTGATGCAAGCAGCATACCCTCGTCCAGGTCGCTTCTACATCCTCCCAAAAATTCATAAACCCGGTAACCCAGGTCGACCAATCATATCAGGCATCGGTACAATAGCTGAACCCATATCAGGGTACGTGGACAAACTAATAAGCCACATTCCATGCACCCTCGCGTCGTACATAAAAGACACCACACATTTTCTTCGAGACATTGCGGGTATCTGTGTGCCGAAAAACTCGTACTTGGTTACTCTTGATGTCTCTTCATTATATACAAATATTCCTCACGATGACGGCATAGCTGCATTACAAGACATGTACACAAACCATAGACAATCTAACACCCCAGATTTCTCTGCCATTGCAACATTGACGAGGATGGTCCTCGAATTAAATTCATTCGAGTTTAACCAAGAGTATTTTCGACAAATCAGCGGGACCGCTATGGGCACCAAAATGGCACCTAATTATGCCAACATATTTATGGGAAAGCTAGAATCTGAATTTCTTGCACAAAGTTCCTTGAAACCAATGTTATACAGAAGATACATAGACGACATCTTTCTTATTTGGACCCACAGCGAGGACGAACTTCTCAGCTTTATAGACACTTACAATGCTGTACATCCGAACATACACTTCACACACACATACTCGCAAGTTACCGTAAATTTTCTTGATGTTACCATAACGATAGAAGAAGAGAAGCTCTCTACAACCCTATATCGCAAACCAACGGATCGACAATACCTTCATTACCAAAGCGATCACCCACGCCATTGTAAAAACAGTATTCCATACAGCCAGGCTCACCGGTTTAAGCGAATCTGCTCTAGAGACGCTGACTTTGACACGAGCTCACAGAAGCTAAAACTTATGCTCGAGCAACAAAAATACCCCCCACATGTAATTAATGACGCTGTTCAAAAAGCGAGAAAACTAAAGCGTGAAGACTTACTTATGAAGCGACCACCACGAGAAGACCCACAACGAACAAACCTCTGCTTGACTTACAGCACAAATTTCCCCAATGTAAACAAAATCCTTAAACGACATTACAACATTCTGGAACAAAGTGAACGTCTGAAACGCGCATTCCCATCCGCTCCAGGCGTCGTTTACCGACGACCACGTAACCTCAAAGACACCCTTGTCCACTCCCAAATTAACATATCACCGCCCAATAATTCATGCCGCCCTTGCTTAAAGCCACGATGTCTTGTATGTAAGGCGATGCGAGAAACAGACAAAGCAACCAGCACGCAATCCAAGTTTTCGATTAATATACGAGGAAACCTAACATGCGATTCCTCTAATGTGGTGTACCTACTCGAATGCAACGTGTGTGGTATGCAGTACATCGGACAAACAGAAACACCATTTAGGATTCGCTTCAATAATCACAGAGCCCATGCGAAATCAGCCCCAAGTCTACCTCTATCAAAACATCTCAATCTTCCCGACCATGCATTCGACAAACTATCAGTAACGCTCTTAGAGACGGGATTTAAATCAAATCGAGAACGTGAACAACGAGAGTCATACCTTATCCACCGATTTAACACCCTCGATAGAGGAATAAATGAGAATCCTGGTACACTTGCAGCAATTAAAGCATTAGAAAACAATAACGTCAACAATGAAAATAGTAACTGAGTTCACGGCACTGCAGCTGCGAAGGGCACTGGACAACCTAAAACAATTCCAAGTGTAACTACTCTTCCTAAGTGCAGCTGTCGTCTGTTTTTTGTTTTATTTTACTACCCAATCAATTGTGCCATGCACGACATGCCCAACAGCAACCATGTGCACAGCCGGGAGGCCCCCACGACACGCGTAATTTAGAAGCGGGCCAGGAATTCGCATTGCACGCGCTTGCACAGCCTACCGCAATACGGGGCACCCCTATTTTTACGACGAAATGTTGACAGGGCGCGGAGTAGTTAAAGGCTTAGAACTTCCTAAAATGCCCGCTGACCAGCCTCTGCCACAATACGCGGCCCCCGTCCTTCTATGACGAATTGTTTACCGGACCCCGAGTAGTTAAAGGCTTAGGACTTCCTGAAAAGCTCTTTTTTGCCCCACACCGAACCGCCAGTGCCAGGAGGGGCCGTCTGATCGGGAGGAATGCGCTAGTGAACGGAAACATACACAGACCGCTCACATCAGAAAGGTGAAGGGGAGAGGGGGGAGAGAGATGTGGAGGGGAGGTGGAGGGAAAAGTGGAAGGGGGCACCCGAGGGGCGTCCACTGTGTATTATTTTTCTCTTTTTTTCTTTTCTTTTCTTTTTTTCTTTCCTTTTTTTCCCTCTTTCCTTGCCCTCTGATTTGAGATTGTATAAAGCTGAGCACAGACAAACTGTATCTTTATTCCTGATGAAGGCCAGACTCTAGGCCGAAACGTCGAAATAAACCACGTTGTGACCGCTCACGGAGGATCTACTAGACTATATGCAACGCTACGGCCACTCAACCACCATGCCTGCCTATATATATATATATATATATATATATATATATATATATATATATATATATATATATATATATATATATATATATATATATATATATATATATATATTGAGCATTACTTGTGCGTCCCATCTTTTCATCTGTACATACTCATCGTCACCAGTCAAGTTAAGGTTGTGGGGCACATACTCGAGAAAACAAAGGAGAATCTTGAGGGTAGTCGCCGCCATCTTACAAGTGGTGGAGAGTGCTGCCCGGTTCCTGCGTCCTCTCGCGATCTCGGACAACCCCAGCCTCTTCTAGAACACATCCCTGGAGCTCGGTTCAGGCCGCCGCTTAAACGACCTGGGTTCGGTAATGTCGCAAGCCGACCAGCCCAGCACGCCAGCTTCGCCACCGCGCCCACTGCCAAGAAACCCTTCTCACCTGGTCACCAGCACTCAAAAGGATCCTCCGCGATTCGCAGGGCTTCCGTGTGAAGACGTTGAAGACTGGCTCGAGGAGTATGACCGCGTGAGTGTTATCAACAACTGGGATGAGCCTGCGAAACTCAACCACGTTGCATTCTACTTGAGCGGCGTCGCAAAAACGTGGTTTTTCAACCACGCCACAGTTTCCGACATGGCCCACCTTTACACGCCAGCTCCGCCGGATTTTCGCTATCCCGTCAGTGCAATTATATATCGCCTAGAAGAGGCTTGGAGCACGTGTTCAACGCCGCGACGAGTCTTAGACTTCTTACATCGAAGATGTTCTCGCCCTTTGCCGCCGCATCGACAACTATATGGTGGAAAACGACCGGGTGCCCCACCTGCTAAAGGGCATTGCGACTGTCGCTTTCAATGCGCTTCTGGTGCGGAATCCCCAGACCGTAGCCGATGTTGTCGCTACCTGTCAGCGCCTTGAGAAGCTTCAGACCACTCGGGTGCAACCTGATATGTTAGATCTGAGCTCAAGTCATGATACAACACAGCTGCGTGCATTGATCCGCTCTATCATCCGCGAGGAACTTCATTCACAGGCTTCACCTCGCCACATTGATATACGAACGACGCCACCTGCTACTAGTTTACGCAATGTCGTGAGGGAGTAAGTGTGGCCTTGATCACAGGTACACCAGTTCCGAGTTCACATCCCGTGCCCATTCCAAGTAATGCTCACGTTGCTGAAACGACACCTGCGCCACAGCAAAGCCTGGCCTCGATGACAGTCACACCAGTTCCGATCTCATATCCTGTGCCCATGCCAACGTAGGCTTAAGTTGCTGCTAGGACACATGCAGCCCAGCAAAGCCCAATGCAGCTACCAGCGCCCGAATCGCATGGTTCGCTGAACTCACTCGCACCGCGACCATCTTCCCACCCTTACAACGACTGGCGCACATCGCGGCCGACTTCCTTGTATTGCGGCATTCATGGTCACATTTCAAGGTTTTGCCGACGCCGTCAGCGAGACGAAAGACGAAGCTACGATAACTTTGAACGGGAGGACTTCTACCCCATTGGACCACCCTATCGCCGACTGTATCAGAACAGCACACGTCAGTCGCCGTCTCCGCAGAACTTTGGCTCAGTTGGCTGTTCCCGTTTCTCCCGTCGTCACTCACCTTCACCGATGCGGCGTTCCTCTTCTCCTCTCCGACCTTCCACTTCACTTCCCGACCGCCAACTGGAAAACTAGACAGTGCAGCTTCGGGAGAGAAAGATGCATCTTTCGAACTGCGTCAAACTCCCCCGGAAATCCCATCGAATGTTTGATTGGTGTATGCTGAAGGTATACAGACAGAGGCACTGGTAGGCACAGGCGCATCACTTTCCGTAATTCGTGCAGACTGTTGTGTCCGCTTAAAAAAAATTAGGACGCCATACGATGGCCCTCCCCTTCGTTGCGCAGATGGAGTACCTATTCAGCCTTCAAGTGTTTGCACAGTCCGTGGTTTCATAGATGGCGTCCTTCACCACATTCAGTTTCTTGTACTTTCTTGGTGCACTCACACAGTAATTTTAGGACGGGATAGCTCCATCAGTTCGCTCCATACCTGCGTGGCTTACCATAGCACACGGCCTTGTGCGGTTTATTGACAGTAAAGCATTGGTTACCGCCTTGAACCCAGCTTCTTCGCCAGTAATGCTGCCCCAGCGCACCGCTGTGAGCTGCTTCGCCGACAGCGAGCCTTTTTCGCTGGTTCCCCTTCCCGCAGAATCAACGCATTTCTCCGCTACAACTGATAAAGGCCACCACTGTTGCTTTTAATGACACCATAAGTCTTCACTTCACTGCCGAGCAAAAGAGAGACCTCTTAGACCTTCTCCAAAAGCACAGCCTTTCGTTTGACGCACATTTCAAAGTTCTGGGCCGCACCTCCGTTGCAGAGCACAGCATCAAAACCGAAGGCAGCTCCATTGTACTCCACTGCCCATACCGTCTGTCTTCGGCGGAACGGCAAATCATTGAGGAAAACGTCACCGACATGCTCAAACTGGATGTTATTCGACCTTCATCCAGATCTTGGTCGTCTCTTGTGGTGTTGGTGCGGAAAAAGGATGGCTCTGTCCGCTTTTGTGTTGATAACAGAGCGCTCAAGAAGATCACGAAAAAAGACGTATATCCGTTGCCCCGCATAGATAATGCCCTGGACTCCCTACAAGACGCAGAATATTTCTCAAGCCTCGACCTCCAATCCGTGTATTGGCAAATACCTATGCGCGAAGCAGACAAGGCGAAAACAGCGTTTGCGACGCCTGACGGGCTTTACGAGTTTAACGTCATGCCTCTTGGCTTATGCAACGCTTCAGACACATTTGAGCACATGATATATACGGTCTTACGTGGTCTGAAATGAAAAACCTGTTTATGTTACTTAGGCGACATCATAATTTATTCTTCTACTTTTCCTCAGCACCTCGAGCGTTTGGACGAAGTTCTAACCTGCATTTCGAACGCTGGTCTACAGCTCAATTCAAAGAAGTGCCACTTCGCCAGCAAAAACATCACAGTATTAGATCACCTTGTCAGCAAAGATGGCGTTCGACCCCACCCCGACAAGGTTGCTGCCGTAATTACTTTCCCGCGTCCGGGCAATCAAAAACAATTGCGAAGTTTCGTGGGCCTGGTGGCTTACTTCCGCCGCCTCCTCCGTCACTTTGCTGCCATTGTGGGGCCGTTACACAAGCTTCTGTCGTCAGGAACAGTTTTCACAAGAACTGACGAGTGCGAGTGTGCTTTCCAAGCCCTGAAGGGTGCTCTGACATCAGACCCCGCCCTCCGTCACTTCAATGAGAGTGCACCCACTTTCCTGCACAATGATGCCAGCGGCCACGGAATCGGTGCTGTCCTCCTGTAGCGCGACGATACATCACGTGAGTGAGTAGTTGTGTTTGCAAGCCGCACACTAACACCTGCGGAGCAGAACTACTCAATAACGGAGCAGGAATGTCTCGCTGTCATTCGGGCCATCCAGAAATTTCGACCTTATCTGTATGGACGCCACTTTACTGTGATTACCGACAACCATGCCCTATGCTGGTTGTCCTCGCTGAAGACAACCAGCAATTGTCTGGGCACCTCGGTCGCTGGATACTGCCTTTGCAAGAGTACACTTTTGACGCTGTGTACAGGTCTGGCAAACAGCATCAGGATGCTGACGCTCTCTCTCTCGCTGCCGTCTGCCACTTTCATCTCCAACCACGCATCCTCAATGCCCCTGAGGTGATCAAGCGGCTTGCTCTTCACTCAAGTTGCTGGGTCACTGGCTTTAAACAGCAGCAGCCAGCTTGCCGTGTGCCAACGTGACGACCCCTACTGTAACCGCATCATCGGATACTTGAATGGCTCATCTTCTCCACCTAATGCCAGACTACGTCGTCAGCTACGACAGTTGAAGCTAGAGAACAATGTCCTGCAGCGCAATACTTACAATGCAGATGGGCGTCGGTGGGTGCGAATACTTCCCCGTATGCTGCGAAAACAAGTTCTCGAAGCATTGCACGACGACCCATCAGCTGGACACTTGGAATTTCAAAAGACCTACAACTGCGTTAGCAGCCGTTTCTTCTGGCCTGGTCTTTCTACCTTTGTGGCTACTTATGTTGCTTCTTGCGCACTTTGTCAACGCCGGAAACGACCAACTTCAGCTCCTGTTGGCTTATTAACATCATTACATGTGCCGATACACCTTTTGTCGTTGTCGGAATACACCTCGTTGGGCCACTTCCCGTAACGCCAGCGGGCCACCGCTGGCTCGTCACAACCGTCGAACACATCACATGATACGCGGAGACTGCTCCTCTACGCACTAGCTTTGCCTCAGACGTTCCCGCCTTCTTTTATAAGCCAATATGTTGCGTCATGGTTCACCTCGCGCGTTGTTGAGTGACCGAGGCAAGGACTTCCTGTCCATGATTCTCTACAAAATCCTAAAAAACGTGTGGCACAGTTCATAAGACCACATCCGCTTACCACCCGGAGACAAATGGCCTGACAGAGTGATTCCACCGGACTCTATTCGACATGACATTCATGTACATTGGACCAAACCACGATAACTGGGACAAAATCTTGCCGTTCGTAACATTTGCACAGAACACCGCTGTTCAACGAACCACCAGGTATTCACCTTTCTTCCTCGTCTATGGTCGTGCGCCGACATTCACCACTGACTCCTCTTTCTGCAACGTAACGAAAAAACGTCCACTTCTACGCCAGAACATTTCGTCTCCAGGCTCGCTTAGGCACGGCAACGTGCTCAACTCAACACGGAGGCCGGTCAGCAAGACCGCAAGCAACGCTATGACAGCTTTCGTCGAGACGTCACATGCCGTCCTGGAGATGAAGTATTACTTTGGACGCCTGTTCATACACCCGGATTGTGTAGAAAGTTCCAGTCACGCTTTCTCGGACCTTACGTTATTTGTGAACAAACATCTCCGGTCAATTTCCTTGTCACTCCCGTCGAGGGTTCATCAGACCGTCGTTACCGTACTTCCGAGATAGTCCACGTTTTATGTCTTAAACCCTTTGTTCGCCGTACCTTTCCCGCCTAAGCCTCGGCCGGGCCGGTCACTCAAGCGCGTGGGGAAAATAAGTGTGAGCATTATTTATGCGTCAAATCTTTTCATCTGTACATACTCATTATCACCAGTCAAGTTTAAGGGTTGGGGCACCTACTCGAGACAATAAAGGAGAATCTTGCGGGTACTCGAAGCCGTCTTACAATATATATATATACATATATATATATATATATATATATATATATATATATATATATATATATATATATATATATATATATATATATATATATATATATATATATATATATATATATATTATTTCTTGAAAGTCTTCCTTGATTTCGGTCGAGTTATAAGTCACCAGAAGAAGCGAACAAGCAAACGAAAAAGAATGCTTTATTGCCAACGTTACGGCCGGGGACCGGCCTTCGTCAGGGCATACGTGCATATTACACTAACACGCAATTCTTAAGGACGTAGCATGGAGCCCCCAATTGTGAATAATCACTCTTAGCAATATTGACATACATGTTAACAAAAAGATATTCGGACATGCCCAGCATTTTGTTGATAGCGGAGCAGCAGTGCGCTATACAGAATATGGTAGGGCAAGGTGACTTGAAAACATAGATACAAATAATATGATGGACGCTTGTGATATCGCAACATTTGTGAATGAACAAAAAAGGCAATGTCATGGTAAGTTACAATCGTTGTCAATGAAATATACATGAGCACAATATCACCATTGATGTCACAAATGTGGTAACAGAGTGTGCATGCGTTCTGGTCAACTAACCAATGTGTCACCAATGACACCGAAACGTAATCACGGCAGTGAACAAACGTGTATGTGGGCTACGGCAATTGATTTATCTGTTTTGCCGGTAAAAACATAAGCTTCCCTGGGTTCTCGTTTATTCCAGACGCTATGGCGCTTAATTTATGAATAAGAAAAGATTCACGGACTTCCCTTTCGTAGTGCGATTTAAAACCAGATTCGAGTATTGTGGCAGTTATGTTGTTGAAAGAGTGGCCTGGGGTAGCGAGGTGTTTGGACAGGGGAAGGCTAGGCAGGCACCTGACGTGTGACCTGTGATTATTGAAGCGCAACCGGAAAGCTGTCTCCGTTTGACCAATATATTGGAGGTCACACAATGAGCATTGGAGCAAATAGATTGCATTGCTCGTGTCGCAGTCGAAATTACCTTTTATCTGGAGAGTGAAGTTTGACGCAGAGATCTTCACAATACGCGACGTGGTCATGTGGAGGCACACCTTGCAGCGTGCCTTGTTGCATTGGTGACACCCCACATGGGCTGGCGTTGATAGTTTGGATGACGTAAGTATGTCTCGTCGGTTTCTCGATCGGCGGTAAACTGCTCGTGGAGGCTCCGGGAAGACGTCCTTGAGACGATTGCTCTGCTTTAGTATGTTGTAGTGCTTTTTGAGGATCGCGTTAGCATTTGGAATTGACGGAGAATGTGTCAGAATTAAATTGATGTGCTTCCGGTGCGCAGGTTCTTTATTTGATTTTAGAAGCGCTCTTCGGTCCATTGCATCGGCGCGCATGATCGTGTTGTCGATAATCTGAGGCGGGTACTGTTGTACAGTTAGGGCATCACGAATCTTATCACAGTTTTCAACAAATCTGAATTTTCAGAGCACAACCTTTTGAAACGAAGTGCTTGACTGTAGGATATACTCGTCTTACAATGTTTTACATGGCTGCTTTTGAAATGAAGGTATTGGTGAGCGTCGGTGAGTTTTCTGTATACTTTAGTAGATAATTTTTCGCCGCAAAGGGATACTGTTACGTCCAGGAAACAGATGGATGCCTTCGAGTACGATTGTGACAATGAAATGGATGCATGAACCTTGTTAAAGTCTGCAACGAAAGTCATTAGTTCCGCTTCGCCGTGATGCCAGATAAAAAAATGTCGTCTATAAAACGTTTGTAGTAGTATGGCTGTAGTCTGCACGTTGAAAGAAAATTATTTTCCAATTGGCCCATAAATATATTCGCGTAATTTGGACCAATTTTGGTGCCCATTGAAGTGCCACTAACTTGTACGTAGTGAACACCGTCGAACTGAAAATTGTTAAGCTCCAGGATGAGTTTTAATAATGTGGCTAATGTACAGCTATCAACAGATTTGTCACATGATGAGTCGTTCTAAGCATCCACTAGTGCACGAATGCCGTCTTTGTGGGGAATATTAGTATAAAGTGACGCAACATCTAATGTTACCAGAAATGAGTCAGCAGGTATATTCAGGTCGATGATGTCAGCAAGGAAATGAGAAGTGTCCTTCAGATAGCATGGAAAAGTTGAAGGTAGTATACTAATCAGGCCATCGACATAGCTTGAAAGTAGTTCGGTGACAGTGCCAATTCCTGACACTATTGGACGACCGCGGTTATTGGGCTTATGTATTTTAGGCAATAGGTAAAACCTTCCTGGAACAGGGCTCAGTGGGACTAATGAGTACTTTGCTTTATCGGAAGTTTTTCATCCAGTATTAAATCCTTAATTGCATCAGTAACGATGTCCTTAAATTCTTTGGTGGGGTTTTCACTGAGTCGCTTGTAAAACATGTCATTATCTAGCTGTCTCTGAGCTTCACAAACGTAGTCCGTTGTGTACATTATCACGATTGCGCCTCCTTTATCAGCGGGTTTTATTACAATATCTGTGCGTTCTTGTAAACGTTTAACTGCATTCCGTTCTTTGAATGTGAGGTTTCCTTTGAATGAAATGCGGTTCCCATAAGCCTGCAGGATGTCACGCTGAACTGCTGAAATCTACATATCGAGGAATTTATCGCGTTGTGTTGGCGGCGTCCAGTGTTGATGGGAAGACATGTTACTCTTGGATGATGAACGTTTATAGAAGAATTCGCTTAGCCTCATACTGCGCGCAAATTCATCTAAGTCTTTTATCAAGTTAAATTCATTGTAGCCGCCAGTAGCTGGACAGAAATTCAAGCCCCGAGCAAGCGCACTGATTTCTGGGTCAGATAAAACCACGTTTGAAACGTTTACTACGTTAGGTCTAGCTGATAGTTTGTCTCGTCTAGAACAGGATGATTCGACGGGAAAGGAATCTTCGTTGGTCAGTGGTTTTCAAAGGGTAACGTGGTCACGCAAAAATTTTTTGCTTTCTTCTGTTCAATTTCCAATTGGTTTCTCTTTTCGTATTTAACCAGCGAAGCCGATTCAGAGGGACCCAACATACGAGCCTTGCGCAACTGTCGTTCACTGTTTAGCAACGCTTTGACAGAGAATTATAATGGTCGATGATGATGCGCATGAGAGCTAGGGACGCATTCTTTAACGTTTCATTCCATTTCTCGACGTTGCGTTGTGACATTTGGGAAGTTGCTGGTTTGAGCGAAATCACAAGTCCTTTCGGTACAGTCAAGGCGTTCAGATAGGTGTTTAGCGTTGATGCATGAAGTTTTTATTTCACACGTTTTTCCACAATTTTTCTAATTTTGAGAAAGTCACGACTCTAAATCGGGTTGCCGCATGAGGTCGGTATTAGTCAATTCTTTGAAGATACAGTGCTTTTCTCACGATTGAATTTTCTTAAAGGGTACCGGTGAGACAAAGAAATGTTTCCAGACCTTTCACGAGTGGAGAGTCCTTGGTTCTTTGCTTTCGCAGCAACTGTGGCGTAGGTAGATTTTTCTTGCGCAAGTAGCTCGGTGTAGATTTCGGGCACTTGAAGGCGTTGGGGTGAAGATGAGCGGGGCGAGGACGCAGGTTCCACAAGACCACGTTGGTGGACGTTGGAGGATTGCTTCATGGGACCACTGGGCATGTGGTCTGGCCAAGAGGAAGACGAGACGTCAAATCATCATCGCCACATATTGCTGTTCTCGTTGCTTTACATCTGTTTTTTGTTAATTCTTTTAGCGCATTGTTGCTGGTTGTTTACCTATGTTTCTTGTTAGTTCATCAAGTTGTTTTAACGCAATATTGTTAAATGCATTCGTGGTACATTATCACCCTTGTTATGTTGATCCTTTCCGTGACTATGAAAAACGCCTTTTTTTTGCTGCGCAGACTTCACCGTATGTTACCGTTTCGTGATATAGTCTTGTCATTATCACATCGTGCTCTTCCGCATGTTGATTTGTGTGCCACTGTCATATATGTGACATTTGATATTAAATAGACACGCGTTGGGGGCCCCCAATGTATATAAGCAGCACGTTGACATTTGCAATGTATTCCCTGACGAAGGCCGGACCCCGGCCGAAACGTAGGAGCAATAAAAGTTTTCGCACGTTTGTCCGCTCAAGCCAATTTCTATTCATCACTGGATTCACAGAAGACACTCGCTGGATATATATATATATATATATATATATATATATATATATATATATATATATATATATATATATATATATATATATATATATATATATATATTGCTACGGGGTGCCACAAATGAACATTGTAAAAAGAGGACGATGTTTAGGGCGAGCTCGTGCAGACGGGGCTCCATCTTGTATGTCTGCCTGTTTACCAAAAGTGAAGGTATTTTTCAGACGCCTTCTCCCCGTAACATTTTGGTGGAGAGTGCGGGTCTTCCCACAGTCAACACCACGACGATTATACGCAGCGGACGTTCCTTGGCTTCCTGTGCGATGCCTGATCAAGACGAGCACGAGGATTCTTCGGAGACTACCCCAACCGTGCTTCGTCCAACTACGAAGCAACTAACAGCACCGCATCCAGCTGCTACTAACCGCACCGTCGTCCTGACTCAACCGCGTGACCCAGGCACCTTTTCGGGCAGTGACAGTACTGACGTGGAGGAATGGCTTCAGCTGTACGAAAGGGTGACCGCTCTTTACAACTGGGATCCGACGCTCATGTTGGCCAATATTATTTTATAACTTGATGGTACAGCTAAAGTTTGGTTTTCCAACTACGAGGAAGATATCACGAGTTAGGACATCTGTAAGCAGAAACTCGTCGATCTCTTCGGCAAGCCCATCGGGCGTCGTCGTGCTGCGCAGAAAGTACTAGCGTGCCGACTCCAGTCCTGCACCGAGTCGTACGTCACATACATACAACAAGTGCTCGCCCTCTGCCGGAAGGTTGATGACAAGATGCCGGAATCTGAAAAGGTCGCGCACATCCTCAAAGGAATCGCCGATGACACCTTCAATCTCCTCGTATTTCGAAACTCATCCTTCCAGCGGGACGCCTTCAGCCCATTCAGATCCTATCTGAACCATTTTATAGGGTAGGTGTTGACTTAGTAGGACCATTCCCTTTATCGGCCAGCGGAAACAATAGGATAGCAGTCGCCACGAATTACACCACTCGGTATGCCATCACGCGGGCACTTCCTACCAGTTGTGCGACCGACGTCGCTGACTTTCTTTTATAAGACGTCATATTACACCACGGCGCTCCTCGGCAACTGCTTACCGATCGGGGTCGCTACTTTTTATCACGTTATCCAAGACATATTACACTCTTGCGCTACGAAGCACAAGTTCACAACGGCGTATCATCCTCAAACCAACGGGCTCACCGAGCGGCTAAATAGAACCATCACGGACATGCTCGCCATGTACGTTTCTTCCGACCATCGTGACTGGGACTCCGCCCTTCCATTTGTAACATTTGCCTATAATACGTCTCGGCATGACACTGCAGGTTTCTCGCCATTTTTTCTCCTGTACGGACGAGAACCTACGTTGCCTTTTGACACGCGCCTTCCTGCCATTAGCCACACGTCAGAATATGCCTGCGATGGGATCTCTAGAGCTCCAGGGGCACGTGAGATTGCTCGCCGGCGTCTGAGCGATTTGCAGGAACGACAACGGCAGGTCTACAACGCGCGCCATCGTGATATCCACTTCAGTCAAGGTGACACAGTAACGCTTCTCGAATAATAACCTGCGTTTTTACGCAACCTCGCTCGTTGCAATATATATATATATATATATATATATATATATATATATATATATATATATATATATATGTGTGTGTGTGTGTGTGTGTGTGTGTGTGTGTGTGGTGTGTGTGTGTGTGTGTGTGTGTGTGTGTGTGTGTGTGTGTGTGTGTGTGTGTGTGTGTGGTGTGTGTGTGGTGTGTGTGTGTGTGTGTGTGTGTGTGGTGTGTGTGTGTGTGTGTGTGTGTGTGTGTGTGTGTGTGTGTGTGTGACGCATTCACAAGGTGATTCTAGGAGAAGCCGACGAAGAGGAAGTGCGCGTGCATTAGAAGAAACGCATGGCATCTGGACCACGACGTGTCTCCATTTTGTAGCGTTACACAAGTCGACAGGATCGACTTCATCAACGTGTCATGGCTAAGCCAAAGCCTCCGCTCAACATACAGAAGTTGAAGGGAACACAGGAAGATGTCCCCATCGACAAGTGGCTTCTTCTTTTCGACATAAAGGCAGCCGAGGCATCATGGATTCACCACGATCGGGTCACTCACTTCAACGAATACATTGAAGGGGAAGCGTTCAAGTGGTACCTGACAGAGATTTTCGGCAACGGCGAGACAACTTGGGGCGATATCAAGCGTGACATGCAAGCCCGCTTTGCTTCGACTGACGGAGATGCCTTTCGTCTCTTCATTCACTACCGACTGAAAGGAGGGCAGACCATCAAGGACTACTACGACGAGAAAAAGCGACTGGGTTCCTTGGCTGACCTGAAAGAGTGCCACATCATTTTTGGGTTGACTGATGGTGTTCCTCCCGATGTGGAACTGGCACTCGCCGGACTGTCTTTCAACTCGTCATTAGAGTGGCTCACCGCTGCTCAACGGGTCGAGACATCTTTAAAACGGGTGAGAGGAGTTTCCTTTACTCGTAACGCTAGTATCGCATCAAGAGCTCCACGTCTCTTCAGCAGATCGCAGCAACCGACAATAACTCTTCAACCGCGTGCCCCGCAAAACGAATGTAGATACTGCTCATCTGCTGGTTTTTTACGACAGTTTCACTGGCACAACGAATGTCCGCGCCACGGCAATGTGTCCGCTATTGATACTCAACGGGGAAACGAGGAGGGCGACCCAGAGTTTCATTAATACACTTCAGTGCTCTCATCAACGGAAAGCCAGTAAATGCAATTCTCGATACAGGAGCAACAATTACTTGTATCAGCGAGGATGTGTACAAACAGCTAAAGCTTCAGTTGATGAGAGACTCCAGCATCATGGTCCAGCAAGTTGCATCAAGCATTCGAACTTTGGGTCGCGTAAACATTCAGTTACAAATTGGGAACGTCATCAAGAAAGTTTATGCACATGTGCTGCGAGGCATGAGAACGCAATTATTTCTTGGCCTAGACAGCGCTTCATGCTTCAATCTTTCTGTAAATCTGGAAAGCAAGTCAGTGACACAAGCACGTGAGAATATGAACCTTCCGCATCACAATGAAAAGAAAACCATTCAAGCCCCGCTGATGCGAACCCTGACTTCACAAACCTTATCAGAGCATGAGTCTGTGGCGCTCGACTCTCTTTTAAGCAAGTATGACGAGATATTTTTGAAATCTCAGACAGATATTGGGTGCATCACTACTGAGAAACATAGGATCGCACTTACCAATGCTGTCCCTATTCGTCGAGCACCATACCGATGTTCACAGGCAGACAAAGTGGAGATCAACAAACAGGTAAACGCTCTCCTCAAGCAAGGTGTTGTGAGGCCTTCATTATCGCCCTACGCCGCACCTGTCACTTTAGCAGAAAAGAAAGGTGAAGGACGCACTCGTCTATGTATTGATTACCGGAAACTCAATGCCATAACTGTACCCGACACTCAACCAATTCCACGTATAGATGATATTCTTGACCACTTAGGAAAGGCGGAGTTTTTCGCTACGTTGGACGTAACGTCGGGATACTGGCACGTGCAAATGCATCCTGACGATGTTCACAAAACTGCATTTGTCACGCCTGATGGTCATTTTGAGTAATTGGTAATGCCGTTTGGGTTGAAGAACGCTCCAGCTACATTTGAAAGAGCCATGAAATCAATAATAGCGAAACATCAGCTCACCAATGTTATTAATTACTTTGACGATGTGGTCGTATACTCAGAGACATTTAATGATCATATACGACACCATGAGGCGCTATTGAAAGCTCTCAAAACCAAGAACGTAAAACTCAAACGAAAAAAGTGCCAATTTGCACGCTGCAGCATTGAATACCTGGGCCACAAAATTTCACAAGGAACAGTGACACCTAAGCAAAGTAATGTGGCTGCCATACTCAAATTTCCTACACTAAAACGAGAAAAAGATCTCCAGCGTTTTTGGGCACTGTAAACACCTACCGTCAGTACATCCCTCACATCAGCGATATCGCTCTTCCACTCACAAAACTACTCCACAAAGGCAGCAAGTGGGTGTGGACAGAAGCATGCGAGCAAGCATTTCGTGAACTGAAGGAGCGAATAACTGAAGAACCGGTGCTTCGCATATACGACCCTTCGAGACCATGTACTGTGTACTGTGACGCATCTGGCGAAGGCATCGGTGCAGTGCTGAAACAACCTGATGACAAAGGCAAAGAACATCCTGTTGCTTACTATTCCCACAAACTATTTAAGCACGAGGTGAACTATGCTATTACAGAAAGAGAATGTCTTGCCATTGTAGATGCCATTGATAAATGGCATTGCTACCTTCATGGAAAGTCATTCACTGTTGTAACAGATCACTCTGCTTTCCAGTGGCTGAAGAATGTTAAAAATCCTCAAGGTCGTCTCTTCCGGTGGTCTTTGAAACTGTCAATGTATGATGTGAACATCAAACATCAAAAGGGCGCAAGTAATGTCGAAGCAGATGCGCTCTCCAGAGCCCCAATAGTTAATCTTCTATCACACGACGACCTTCAGCGATGCAACAATGAGCGTCCAAAAGGAACGCACTCATTGGAAAATAACATCATTATCGTTAAAAGAAAAGGACTACGGAAAATATACGTGCCGCATGAACTACGCCCAACCATTCTGAAGAATGCACATCAACATTTTGGGCATGTTGGAGTGAAAAAGACGCTATCACTCCTGTCTCCGCAATATTATTGGCCCCATATGGTAACCAATGTTTCCATTACATTCGGCATTGTGATACATGCCAGAGATGCAAGAAGACGAAAACAAAAAAGTTTGGGACGCTTGAATCACTGCCTCCAGCTGAAGAGCCCTTCGACCTCTTTGCAATAGACACCATAGGAGGATTTTCTGGATATGGCTCGTCAAAAAGGTTTATACACTTGGTTATTGATCATGTGACTCGCTACGTATGGGCGTTTGCTCATAAAAGTGAGAACAGCAACGCCTACATTTTATGCTTAAAAACAATTTTTTCTTAAGGAAAACCACGGAAGCCCCTTTCAGACCGTGGAACAGGATTTACCGCGGGAAAATTCAAGCAGTTTTTAAAACATAATCGTATACACTAACTATTCACCTCATCTCATCATCCACAATGAAACGGCATGAACGAGCGGACAAACCAGACTATCGTAACGAGACCTAACTGTAAGATCAATGACGAACCACAGAAGTCTTGGACTAAGCTGCTTCCGGAGGTAATTGACGAATACAACAGAACACCCCACGAAGTGACTGGCTACGCACCTTCCTTCCTGATGTATGGAATTCCATCTTATCCTACTGTACTGGAACAACGAGAAGAAACCGTCGAAGAAGCACGAAAAACTGCAGTTACCAATTCTATCGCCTACCATAATAAGAACAAAGTCATTTATGCTAGAAAATTTCTTCCCATTGAGTTCCAAGTCGGTGACTTTGTCCTTTACGAGACACCATGGCATCCCAACAACGGCAAACTGAGTTCTGTCATGGAAGGACCCTACAAGATTCTACGCAAGGTCTCAACAGTGAACTATGAGATCAACCGCTCCGTGCTACCCTTACGTAGAAACTCTGACATTGTGCATGTTAGCAAACTGCGGCGATATTTTGAACCTTCTGAACTGAGACTTTCTCGAGGGGAGGGGGTAGTGTGACACATTCACAAGGTGATCCTAGGAGAAGCCGACGAAGAGGAAGTGCGCGTGCATTAGAATAAACGCATGGCATCTGGACCATGACGTGTCTCCATTTTGTAGCGTCATATATATATATATATATATATATATATATATATATATATATATATATATATATATATATATATATATATATATATATATATATATATATATATATATATATATGTATATATATATATATATATTTATATATATATAGTGACGATGGAACGCGTTTATTTACAAGATGGGTAATGCAGAGGTGTAGCTCAGCGAAGGATCCACCGCGTCGCTCGCGAGCCAGTCGAGTCTCTTCCTCCTCTTCGTCGAATCTTCGCTAGCGCGTTTCACTTCCCGGTTCGCAGACGATGCCCTCTGGGCGAGTCACTCAGATGGTTGATGGTGGCACGGTTTAAGGCGCGCAACGTGTGTCAGTTGTGTTTTGCTAGAGAGGCGACCATTGCTTGTGACGCTCGAGATTACGTACGTGACGTCGCTGAGGCGGTCAAAAATGACGAATGGACCCGAATAATGAGCCAAGAACTTCTGGCACAAACCACGTTTGCGGACTGGTGTCCATAACCACACAAGATCGCCCTTACTATAAGATACGGAGCGATGTCAGGCGTCGTAACGTTTCTTAGAACGCTGCTGGAATGCCAGGGTTCGGAGGCGTGCGATGCGACGTGCTTCTGCACTGCAAAGCGTCTCGGCTATCGAGGTTTCCACGTCTAGTGTAAAAGGTAGTATAGTGTCGAGACAAAATTGTGGGGAGCGAGCGTACAGCAGGTAAAATGGAGAGTAACCTGTAGTCTCATGCTTCGCGGTATTGTACGCGTACATGATGTAAGGTAGCACTTCATCCCAGTTTTTGTGCTTAGAATCGACATAAATAGACAGCATGTTCGTGAGAGTCTGGTTCGTGCGCTCTTCGAGACCATTGGTCTGCGGGTGATATGGTGTGGCATGGCGGAAATGTCAGGCAGACAGACACAGGATCTCTTCAACGACGTAGGCAACAAACTGACGTCCGTGGTCGCTAATGACAACGCGTGGAGGACCATGGCGGAGAATTATACAGCGAAGCATAAACTGCGACACGTGTATGACCGTTGCAGCAGGTATTGCAGCAGTTTCTGCGTAGCGCGTTAGGTGGTCAACAGAGACGACGACCCATCGATTGTTACTGCTCGATCGTGGAAATGTACCGAGCAGATCGACACCAACAGTCTCGAAGGGAGAGTTAGGAGGTGGAACAGGATGGAGAACTCCTGGTGACGTAGCCGTGGGACGTTTGTGTTGTTGGCATTGTTCACATCCAGCAACGTATTTTTCCGTGTCGTGTCGCATCTTGGGCCAATAGAACCTTTGCTGGATTCGTTGAAGCGTTCTGCCGAAGCCCATGTGGCCGCAGGTTGCGTCGTCGTGTAAGGACCAAAAGACGTGAGCCCGTAAAGTGCGTGGAACAACTAGAAGCAGACGGGCACCTTGTCCAGAATAATTCTTCTTGTAAAGGACGCCGTCATGAACCACAAACGAGCTTGGGTTTGCGTGTTCATTTGCGGAGGTGAACAGAAAATCTAAGGAGCGGTCCTCTTGTTGGGCTGTCCGGGAAGTCGCGAGATCAGGGAACTCAGAGGCAATAGCGCCGATATACTGGTCGAAGTTGTCAGCGTCGCACTCAGTCGTCGGTAGAGGAAGGCACGATAGGCAGTCGGCGTCTGCGTGCCGGTTACCGCTCTTGTAGCGTACTGTGAAGTCGAACTCCTATAAGCGCAAAGCCCATCGCGCCAGTCGTCCAGATGGGTCTCGGAGGCCTACCAACCAGCATAGAGAATGATGGTCGGTGATTACCGAGAAGCGACGGCCGTAGACGTATGGGCGAAACTTGTGCACGGCGAAAACGACTGCAAGGCACTCCTGTTCTGTGACTGTGTAATTTCGTTCTGCCTTGCTCAACGAACGACTCGCGTAAGCGACCACGTGTTCAGCATTGTCATGGCGCTGAACGAGCACTGCACCAAGGCCGATTACACTGGCATTTGTGTGAATTTCCGTTTCAGCAGAAGGATCGAAATGGCGTAGTACCGGTCCTGAAGTCAGTGTGAACCGAAGCTGCTTAAAGGCTGCTTCGCAATCCGGCGCCCAGTGGAAAGGGACATCCTTTTGCAGCAAGTCAGTCAGTGGTTGTGCTTTATCAGCGAAATTCGGAACAAATCGACGAAAGTAAGAACACAGGCCCAGGAAGCTACGCAACTTCCTGGGGGACTGCGGCTGCTTGAAGTTACTGACAGCGGCGACTTTCTGCGGGTCTGGTCTCACGCCATTTTTATCCACCAGGTGTCCCAGAACCAAGGTTTCACGTTCTCCAAAGCGACATTTTTTTTTAGTTCAGTGTAAGCGCAGCTTCCTCGAGACAGGTTAGAACGAGGTCCAGGCGATGATTATGTTCTTCAAATGTTCGGCCAAAAATCACCACATCGTCCAGGTAACACAGGCAAATTTCCCATTTGAGGCCCCGTAAAACGGTGTCCATATATCTTTCAAATGTGGCGGGGGCATTACACAAGCCGAATGGCATAACATTAAACTCTAACAGACCGTCGGGTGTAACAAAGGCCGTCTTTTCTTTGTCAGCCGGATCCATGGGGATCTGCCAATACCCGGATCGCAAGTCCACCGATGAAAAATAGGACGCTGAATGCAGGCAGTCGATGACATCATCGATGCGAGGAAGCGGGTACACGTCCTTCTTAGTTATAGAGTTGAGACGTCGGTAGTCAACGCAGAACCTCCAGGACCCATTTTTTTTCTTGACCAAGATAACAAGCGCGGCCCAGGGACTTGACGATTCTTGAATTACGCCAGAGGTTAGCATTTCGCTGACTTGCTCTGAAATTACCTTGCGCTCTGACGCGGAAACTCGATAAGGTTTCTGTCTGAGGGGGTGCGCAGATCCGGTGTCGATCTTGTGACGAGTGCGTGTGCTGGGCGTCTGAGGTCTATGCGACTTCCGTGCAAAATAAAATACTTTAGCGTGCCTGGCCAGCAGTGTAACCAACACTTTGCGCTTATGCGAGGGAATAGACTTGCTAAACATCTTATAAAATTCGTATTCCGTGCCGGATACATCAGCATAGTCCGAATTTGCCGCATTGCTGAGAGCTCCTATGCAGATACTGCACTGCCCATCAAACATGGCAAGGCGCATTCCCTCCGGCAGTACAACAGACTCGAATGAGCAGTTAACTACCCATAATTTAGTTTTTCCCTCGGTAAAAGACACAACGCAGCGCGGCAGAAAGATGTTTTTCTTCATGCAAGGCAAAGGCAACGGCTCAATCACAATATCAGGAGAACTGAAACTCGAGTCAGCATTCGAAGCAGCAATGGGCACGCTGGCAGTAGACCATGCCGGTAGAATAGTGTCTTTAATTACAACGAGGTTGTCGTCTCCGCTACGCTGAGGCTGCTGGGCGAGGTCGGACAACAGAACCTCGTCTGCCCCGCAGTCGACAGTCTCACGGCACTCTCAAGAAGTCAATTCCAAGGATAACGTCATGCGTGGAATGAGCGAGCACTGCTAATTCTGCCTTGAACGCTTTACCAGCAACACGAACAGACACAGTGCACACACCTACTGGACACAAAGCCGTGCCGCTAACTGCTCGAAAAATAGAAGATTTATCCCAATAAAACATAACCTTGCGGCCAAGTCTCTCCTTGAAAACTAAACTCATTACAGAAACTGTTGCACTGGTGTTTACCAGAGCCATCGTGGGAACATCGTCAATGAATACATGAACCTTGTTGTGAAGCATGTGAACTAATGGAGGCATACTTGTGTGCAAAGCGGTACGTCCAGCGACCTCGCCTCCATCGGCCGCGCCGGCTAGTTTCCCGGTGGCGGAGAGGAAAGCCGCGGCCGGGGACGGGGAGATGGGGAACGTCGCTGGCGCGTAGTAGGTGGCGTCAAGCTCCTCACAGAGGCAGGCGAGTCACTGCGGATGTTCGGCCGGTGCCCGTGCTTCTGGGCAGTTGAATCCAAAGGCCAGTAGGCGTAATCGGGCTGTTGGCTTCGCCGTGCAAGCATCGCTGGTCGGTCAGAAAACGTCGTTCGTAGGCGACGTCGTGATGGGCAAAACCGGGCGATATGTCCGCGAACACCACACTGGTAGCACACGGGGCGTTCCCGAGGCACATTGAATGCTGCGGTGTGGAGAGGATGCTCAGGGAACTGTTGCCACTCGGACACAAATGGAGGTGGTTGGCTGTCGTAGCTATAACTGCTGCGGCGCGCATAAGACGACTCGACATAAGTAGCCTGTGGTGGCGGAGCCCTCAGCCGTAGACTGAGGGTGGAGTAACTGCGCTCGTCGAAACTCGCAGCATTGATGCTTGGGGATAGTGTATCACACTGCGGGTCTCCAGCTTGCATGGGAACAGAGACATGGCGACGCAGTTCCTCCCGTACAATCTGACGAATGGTGGAGGAAAGGTCGGCAGGTAGAGAATTCTGGCAGACATCGACGGTGGCAACAGTCGTGACGTTTGCCAGACGTCCGAACTTCGATTTGATGCGACGAGTTTTAACAGCCTCGAAGGTTCGGCAGTGGTTAATCACGTCGGCCACGCATTCCAGGCTCTGCTTACCAATGAGGAAGTGGTAGACGTCATCGGCGATGCCCTTGAGTATATGGCCCACTTTGTCTTCTTCTGTCATGGCATCCACCGACTTGCACAACTTCACAATCTCTTCAATGTAGGTTCTGCATGTCTCACCGGTGACTTGAGCCCTCTGCGACAACGTCTGCTCGGCACGTTTCTTCTTCGTTGCTGGGTCTCCAAAGGATTTTTTAATTTCCTCCACAAACTGGTCCCAGGTTGTCAATGTGTCTTCATGGTTCTCAAACCATACCAGCGCCGTGAAATCGAGGAAGAGCCCCACGTGAGACAGCTGGCTAGCCGCATTCCAACCGTTCGAACGGCTCACCCGCTGATAGTGGCTTAGCCATTCGTCCACGTCATCGCCGAGTTTCCCTGTGAAGGTTCGCGGCTCCCTGTAGTATTAGGGCGACGTCCTTGCGGCTGGTTGCTGGTTGTCTCCGTCCGAGCTCATTTCTTGAGGAAATGGTGCCAAGCCCACCAGTCGACGGCTGCGGCGAAGCTCGTGTAGCGGTTCCGCCGTTAAGGGACGGTGCCTCTCCGGTATCACTTGGTAGTAGCTAGCTTACCCAGCACCTCCACCACAATTGTGACGATGGAACGCGTTTATTTACAAGATGGGTAATGCAGAGGTGTAGCTCAGCGAAGGATCCACCGCGTCACTCGCGAGCCAGTCGAGTCTCTTCCTCCTCTTCGTCGAATCTTCGCTAACACGTTTCAATATATATATATATATATATATATATATATATATAAATTGCAACGAGCGAGGTTACGTAGAAACACAGATTATTATTCGAGAAGCGTTAGCCGCAACAAGCAGGTACAGGCAGGAACCCGGCAAGTACGAGCCACACACAAACGTCAACGTCTTCTTTCACGCTGGCAGAGAGCTGGCGCCACTATGATCTGGTACAAATACTGACCGCGCAGAAAGGAGCCAACCTCGCGACCTAGGGAAATGACACGACAAGGGGGTCATAGCACGGTTTGAGGCTTGATACGTGTACTGTTTCACGCCCACGGCGGCGTTGGTCCGAAGGTGGATCAATGGGCTCAACTTCATAGTTGACAGGAGATGTTTGTCGCACCACATGGTATTTCTACGAAAGCTTCGGGGAAAGACCGGGACGGGTAGACGGGGCCCAGAGCCAAACCAGCATTCCTGGGTTATAGTGGACACTAGACGCAGAGGCATCATGGTCAGTTTTCTGGCGCCATTGGTCTTGTGTGGTAAATGAGCGAGCGAGTTGACGACACTGTTCGGCATAAGCAGCTGCTTCGGAAACAGGCGTCCCTTCGGAAACATCAGGCCTGTAAGGGAGAATGGTGTCCATGGAGCATGATGGCTCACGTCCATACAGAAAGAAAAAAGGAGAAAATCCGGTGGTTTTTTGTGGCGCAGAGTTGTACGCGTACGTGACAAAAGGGAGCACTTGGTCCCAATTAGCGTGGTCGTCAGAGGCATACATGGCAAGCATATCTTCAACGGTACGATTAAAGTGTTCTGTCATGCCATTGGTTTAAAGATGGTATAATGGCATATTCTCTTTCATTGTGTACAGCTCTAACAACTTCTGAAAACTATTGAACTCTAAGAACATACCGAAGATTAGTACCACTGTAGTTGAAAAGCCTGCGATTTCTGTGGGTTCTAGGTCACTGCGGCTTAAAGTGACCCTGAAGAGGTTTTGAATTCAGGAATTTACTGCGAATTCGGTATCTGCGACCTCCTAAAACATATCTACATAGTTTTTTGCGAGCTTTGATTAAACTATGGCGCTAGAGGCTAGCAAACATTGACCGAAAAAAATACCCTTCCAGCACGCGCGCGCGCAGGGGCGGGGCACGGAAGAGATAGACACTTGGGTAGGTGATGTCACCGTCAGGGTCGAACCACCACCTGGCGGGCAACAGACGTCAACCGGGATACGTCCAAGCGTGACGTCACCGGTGCACGTGCAAAGAGCTGGTTGGCAAAACACTCCCGCTGGTGGCTGAGTGGGGTGCAGTCGCTTGGTGCTTAGAGCAAGTTTTAAAGAGCGTAGTCCTTCTTGGGGACCTTCCGCGCCGCGCAAGAACTTTGGTCTGTCTGTCTGTACATTTGTCTGTTTGTTCATTGTTCCCGCGAACCGGGTACTCTAAACAGCATCAACCGATACCCCGAACGGCCTACTCCATCCGCAGCACCCACCAATGTTGCTTAAGGATCAGCGTTCATGGGTGTGCGATTGTCAATTAAAAAGAAATTATTGCGCATATCTGAGGCATCATTACAACACATATATATTCTGCATGTTCGTGTTTTACTAGAAAAGGCATAGATAAGTAATTTTAAGGACCGTAGTGCTTATCACGCTGCACTATCCGTGCAACGTTTGGTTGCACCCTTGCACGGGACGGGGAGTGTTTTCAACGCTTTGCTAAGAAGATACGGTGGTGGCACGTACCTGTCGCCCTGCGTTCTACACCTTATCGCCTCTGAGACGGGTGTGCACACCCGTCTCTGGGTAACCTGCTTCATTTTCTAAGAAGAACTACCAGCCCCGCCGTGGTGGTCTAGTGGCTAAGGTACTCGGCTGCTGACCCGCAGGGCGCGGGTTCGAATCCCAGCTGCGGCGGCTGCATTTCCGATGGAGGCGGAAATGTTGTAGGCCCGTGTGCTCAGATTTGGGTGCACGTTAAAGAACCCCAGGTGGTCTAAATTTCCGGAGCCCTCCACTACGGCGTCTCTCATAATCATATAGTGGTTTTGGGACGTTAAACCGCACATATCAAGAAGAACTACCAGATGATGCTCATGTTTCACATGTGTCATGACTTGATGCGCTCATTTGCGTCCGCTGCACGCTCGAGGCACTCTAACGCAGCGTCTCTGGAATACCAATCACCGATTTTCTTGCGCAGAACAGGTGCACGTTAAAGAACCCCAGGTGGTCTAAATTTCCGGAGCCCTCCACTACGGCGTCTCTCATAATCATATAGTGGTTTTGGGACGTTAAACCCCACATATCAAGAAGAACTACCAGATGATGCTCATGTTTCACATGTGTCATGACTTGATGCGCTCATTTGCGTCCGCTGCACGCTCGAGGCACTCTAACGCAGCGTCTCTGGAATACCAATCACCGATTTTCTTGCGCAGAACATCAAATAAAAGTTTTGTTCAGTCTCTCCACACGCAAGACTATCGTCTTTCGACGACATTTCCAGATTACAAGCAGATATGGGACCAATTTTTTTTATTTTCTTAATGAAAGACTAACATTCATCTCACAGTGGCAACATTATCTGTGGTGTCAGAGAACATCTAGGTGTGTGTGGTAAAAAGCATGATGAAATGTTTGCCACGCTGGCTCGCTCCTGATCTCCGAGAAGTGACACACGTGGCGGCCTGTGCGAGGAACAGTGGTATCATCTTCGAAAATGTGCAATGGTGACTGTGACGTGTAGTGTGCGTTGAAAGACATCGACATATTGGTTCACCTTTACGGGCGGTGAAACTGGGAATATTGTGCTTGGTGTGTGCATTGTGAATAACGCGGTGCACCCTGTTTGCGAAAACACTGGTATTCGTTGTGGGCCACTTGCAGTAACCGGTTGTCGATAGAACTTCACGATATGACATATTTTAGTCAAGGTAAAAATGCATTTGACGCGATCATCTGCGAGTGGGTTCATCTCAGCGTATGCGTGGTGTGCAGAAAAGTAAAAGTGCATGATCACCGGGCGATATATGCGCGCAAGAGCTATAAACACGTTGTAGCGTTACCGAATTTGGAAATACGCTTCACCACGGCTATAACTCCTATTATCGGATACCGGACACGTGTTAATGCTAACAGCGTAGATTTTTGTTTCTTATCTACTTTGCACTTTTACGTCTTGACCTCATGAAGTGGCAATGCGCATTGCAAGTTTCTGTATCAAGCATAAAGGTACGAAAACCCGTTATAGGTGTCAAATGCAGCAAGGTAACTGTTCCAGATAATATATTGCCACCTGGTGTTCTATGTCAGTGAACAGTGCGTCAGTTCTGTGCCGGTGAATGAGGAAAATGAAGACGAGCAATCCGTGCCAGCGGAGACGTCCTTCTTTGTCTCTGAGATTTTTGAGAGTCGCGTCCCTTTATACGTTCCTTCGAGCTCTTAGCGCGTGACAACTGGTGGAGGAGCTGAGTACTCTATGCACTGAACCCCTCATAGTACAAGAAGCTTCAGCCCCATACCGGTGGTTACGCCTGCTCACCGTGCTAGCCGCAGGATCCGTTGACTGGACCCTGAGTTCAGACTTCTCTCAGAGGAGATGACGGCCCCAACTATTCCAGGCAGCGCCGTCCCAAGCGGCTCCAACCCAGGTGGTATGGAAGGCGCAACGCCATTGCAATATACACTGTTCAAACCAAAAACGCCGAATCCTTTTCATGGTGCTGTCCATGAGGATGTTGAAGATTGGCTAGTCCACTATGACTTCGTCGCCGCTCATAACATGTGGGAGGACACAGACAAGCTCCGACATGTCTACTTCAGTTTGAATGACGGGGCACGTGTTTGGTACGAAAACCGGGCAGGTGTGTTCACGTCATGGGTGGACTTCAAACGCCGGCTTCTTGAAACGTATGCAAGTCCCGATCGCCGAGAAAGAGCTGAACGTGAACTCCAGTGCCGTATGCAAATGCCAAATGAAGGCGTAGCAATGTATGTTGAGGACATGACGCGTCTTTTTCGACGAGCCGACCCTCACATGCCGGAAGAGAAGAAGGTGCGATAGCTGATGTGTGGAGTGAAAGAGCAGTTGTTCGGTGGTCTTGTACGCACCCCCCCCCCCCCCAAGACTACGTCAGAGTTTCTTGCTGAAGCCGTCCTGATTGAAAGCAGGCTTCGGATTGATGATGTTTGATGTTTTATGGCGCAACGGCCATTTCACGGCCAAAGAGCGCCAGTTCATCTTACTAAAAATATGGACAATGATTGTGATAAGCGGCTGTATAAGGGCCATAAAATTCCTCGCAGTAAGGCGGGTAAAAACATACAAGTAATAAAATCATGACCATGCCGTGAAAGGTGTGTGTGGTGTGAATAGATGACAAAAGTTGGTGATAATAAAAGACGATGGTGGATATGTATGGCATTAGCACAAGTGCCTCACTCGTTCATACCCTTGCGTCCAAGGGCCGTGAGGCACGTGCTTCCTTGTGTAACCACCGCAGCAAAAACCTCTCTGGAGAGGTCATGCTACGGGATGCCTGGGTATATGATATGAAAACTATGAATTTCTTTAAAAAACGCTAACAATGATTTGTGACTAAAAAGCGGTTCCCTACCGACGAACATTGCAGGGTGTAAAGGTATATGTTGTCGGTAGGGTAATGGAAAGTGTTGTTTTCTTACAGTGTCCAATTGTTTGCACTGAATTAAAATGTGAAGAACTGTTAATGCTTCACCACATCTGTCACACAATGGTGGATCGCCACCGGACAAAAGGTGTGTGTGTGTCGTGTATGTGTGTCCTATCCTGAGGCTCGTTAGTATTACCTCTGTATGACGCGATTTCGATACGGGCAGCCAATGACCAAGGTGTGGCTTAATAACGTGTAGTTTGTTTTGTGTGTGTGTATCCCACTTGCTCTGCCAGTAGTCCCTGAGGTTTCGTTTGAGAGACGGCTTAAGATCAAGGGCCGGGATTGATATGGATGTAATGGCGGTGCTCTCATGGACAGATGCAGCGAGCTGATCCGCCCTCACGTTGCCTTGGATATCACGGTGCCCTGGCACCCAGCACACTATAACATGTTGTTTGAGTGTGTAGAGTGTGCACAAAATGGAGTAAAGTGAGACAAGGACCAGGTTTTTTTGTTTTTTAAGACTGTGCAGAGCCGTTACCACACTGAGGGAGTCTGTATAAATTACTGCTTTTAGGGGCGAAGCTCCTTATGGCGTGGCTTGGGCGTCCCTCGTATGTAACCACCAGTGGCACATACCCGAAATAGGTATAACACTTGACCTCCAAGGTGGTGCCAGTGAGAGATTTCTTCTGTGCGTTGTTTAACAATAAAAAATAGTGCTCAATGTACATGCCAATGGCTGCTAATGGGGAATGAGAGACATGAGCATTCGGCTTTTAGTTATTGTGCACGCTGCGATCCCCATTAGCAGCCATTGGCATGTACATTGAGCACTATCGGACAAGAAAGGGATGCTACATTATACTCGCTGGGTATAACCTCCTTAGCTTTAGAAAGGTTTAGCGAGCGTTGAGCCGCAGTGCCATGAATACAATGAACTTGTATATACCATGAATGAACTCAAGGTGGTTAAAAATGAGAAGTAGATACGAAGCGCAAGCCGTAAGAAAGTAAAAGCCGAATTCCCCTGTCTCTCATTTCTCATTAGCAGCCATTGGCATGTAAATTGAGCCCTATCTGACAGGGAAAGGTTGCTACGTTATACTCGCTGGGCGTAACCTCCTTGGTTTCGAAAGGTTTTAGCGAGCGTTTGGTCGCAGTGCCATGAATACAGTGAACTAGAATATACCATGAACTCGAGGTGGTTAAAGGTGGGAAGTGGACTCAAAGCGCAGGCCGTAAGAAAGTGTGCGTGTGCCACCTCTCGTTTAGTCCTTGGAATGTCCGCTGGATGGCGTTGCTTCTATATGGGGAATATATGATAAAAAGATGCGAGATGGTGGGACTTGGAGTGTTGAATAGATGAACGAACGGACACACAAACAGATGCATGGATGGACGCATGAACAGACGCAGGGGCGGATGCACGAAACAACGCAGGGACGGGCGCACAAACAGACGCATGGACGGTCACACAGACGGACGCATGGACGGACGAATGCTTCGCCCCACTCTCCATCATTCACTCCGTGGATATGCTGCCATTTTTTGTATTTGTAATTGTTTGGTGTGTTTAGCTGCCACAAGTATCGCGTAAGCTTCCGCTGTGAAGATACTTGTGCGTGGATGTAGAGGGCCAGCATCCGAAAAGGATGGGTCGACAGCAGCGTAAGACACAGAGAAGTTAGTCTTGGAGGCATCTGTGAAGAACTCAGGACGTGTGTATTTGTGTTGAAGTTCCAAAAAGTATGTTCGGATATGGGCAATAGGTGCATGTTTTTTAACTTCTAGGAAAGACACATCGCATTCTATAGTCTACCACTGCCACGGTGGCGGGTATGCTACAGGAGCCATTAAACTGTGTTCAAGTGACACTGCAGTTTCTTCAGCTAGACACTTCAGGCGAACTGAGAAGGGCTGCCTCATCGAAGGCCTGTTTTGAAACAGAGTTGAGCTTGACAAATCATTAATTGTAGAGTATGAGGGGTGCTCCTTGTCTGCTTTCACCTTTATTAAATAAACAAAGGACATGTAAGTTTTTTGCAGATGAAGCGACCACTCATTTGACTCAACGTAAAGGCTTTCTACGGGGCTGGTGCGAAAAGCACTCGTAGAAAGGCGGATGCCCAAATGGTGCACGGGGTCCAGCATCTTTAAGGCACTTTGAGTAGCAGACTGATAGACAACGGCCCCATAATCTAAGCGGGTGCGAATGAGGCTTCTATGGAGGTTAATGAGGCATTGCCTATCACTGCCCCACGTAGTACGTGACAACACTTTTATAACATTCATGGCTTTTAAACATTTTGTTTTTAAATACTTGATGTACGGCACGAAGGTCAACTTGTTGTCCAAGATTAGGCCTAAGAATTTATGCTCGGCTTTGACGGACAGACGTTGCCCGTTCAGTCGAATGTCAGGTTCCGAGTGCATGCCTCTCTTTCGAGAGAACAAAACACATGTGCTTTTTTGGGTTAAGTCGAAATCCGTTTTCATCTGCCCATTTGGAGACCTTATTTAAACTCCGCTGAACCTGCCGCTCACACATGGCCAAGTTGCATGACTTGAAGCCAAGCTGAACGTCGTCGACATATGTACAATAGAACATATTGCGGGGAATGGACAAGTGCAAAGAATTCATTTTGATAATGAAAAGTGTGCAACTAAGCACGCCACCTTGTGGCACGCCTGTTTCCTGGACAAATGTTTGGGAGAGCACACTGCCCAGACGGACATGGAATGTCCGGTTTGACAGGTTACTTTCGATTATATGAAACATTCTTCCGCGCACACCAAGATGGGACAGGTCTCTTAGAATTCCGAAACGCCATGTTGTATCATACGCCTTTTCGATATCGAGTAACACAGAGAGAAAATATTGTTTATGGACGAAGGCGTCTCTGATCTGTGCCTCGATACGAACAAGGTGGTCTGTGGTGGATCTACTTTCTCGAAACCCACACTGAAATGGGTCAAGCAAATTCTTTGTTTCAAGGATATGTACAAGTCGGCAGTTTATCATTTTTTCGAATACTTTGCACAAGCAGCTTGTAAGTGCAATAGGCCTATAACTTGAAGCTAAAGAAGGGTCCTTGCTCACTTTCAAAATGGGAATAATAATAGCCTCTTTCCAGGAGGTAGGGATAGTGCCAGAAAACCAGGTAGCATTGTACAAACAAAGTAGGGTTTTTCGTGTTTCGGCTGGTAGGTTTTTTAACATTTCATACACCTCACGGTCAGAATCTGGGGCAGAAGTACTGCAGGAGTTTAGGGATGTTCGGAGCTCCGCTAGACTGAAAGCTTGGTTATATGCCTCGTATCTAGTGGATTTGTGTTCGAGTGTCTGCTTTTCTATTCTTGTTCTGTATTTTTCGAAAGTGTCAGTATAGTGGGACGAGCTGGATACCCGTTCAAAATGTGCCCCGAGGAAGTTTGCCTGAACTTCCAAGGTATCACCTTGAGTGTTTACGAGTGGAAGTGTGTGTACTTGTTTCCCTGCTATCCTACCGACCATGTTCCAGACTTTGGCCTCTTGTGTGTATGAATTGATCCCTGACAAAAACTTCTGCCAGCTTTCTCTTCTGGCCTGCCAACGCGTTCTCCTAGCTTAAGACTTTATTTTCTTGAAGGTGTCAAGATTTTCGGCTGTCGGTGAGTTCCGAAGCAGCCTCCAAGCTCTGTTTTGCTGTTTGCGCGCGTTTTGGCATTCAGAGTTCCACCATGACACACGCCGTTTTCCAGGGTGTCCATTTGTTTGTGGGATGCATTTTGTTGCAGCATCAATCAAAAACGCTGTGAAGAAGTTGACAGCAATATCAATGTTCAAAGTACATATGTCATTCCAACCTAGACGAGCGATGGTATAAAACTGTTCCCAGTCGGCTCTGTTTATGAGCCACTTGGGAACACGTGGTGGACACTCAGTTACTGTATTTGTGCTCAAAACTACGGGGAAGTGGTCGCTTCCGTACAAATTACTGACGACTTTCCACTGGAGTAGAGACACAAGGGATGGAGATACTATGCTTAGGTCTATGGAGAAGTAGGTGTTATTGGCGAGATTATAATAGGTTGGTTCTTTTCGGTTTAGGAGACACGCGCTCGACGAGAGAAGGAACTGTTCGATCAGTCGACCTCGCGCGTCATACCGAGAGTCACCCCATAGCCTGCTATGCGCATTAAAGTCTCCAAGGAGAACATAAGGTTCCGGAAGTTCATCAATTAAAGAGTGTAAATCACGTTTTCGCAGCTGATAGCTAGGAGGAATGTAAATAGTGCAGACTGTGATCAGTTTATCAAAAAGAACCGCTCGAACAGCCACTGCCTCAAGGGATGTTTGGAGTTGTGTGTGCATGCAATTCCTTGATTCACTATGATGGCAACACCTCCGGATGATGTCATGGCATCATCACGGTCCTTTCGAAAAATAGCATATTTACGAAGAAAATTTGTGTATTTTGAATTAAAATGTGTTTCTTGTACACACAGCACTTTTGGTGAGTGTTCGTGTAACAGTTCTTGGATGTCGTCAAGGTTTCTGAGAAGGCCCCTGACGTTCCATTGTATAATTTGAGTGTTCATGGTGAATGTAAAATAATGCTGTGTGTACGAAAAGCGAGTGGCTGTTTAGACGGGGAGTTTGAGTTCACTTAACAGGGCCGTCACCAGGCCCTGTTATTTGCTTTTTTGTTTTCTTGGCGTGCTCCAAGGAGCCACGCCGCTCTTTCGGCACCAAGGGTGCCGACGTATCCATTGCCTCCTCGGAGGCACTGGATGCCCGCACGTGCGGGCTGTTAGTTCGGATTTTGGGCCTCGCCTTGTGAGGGGAGGCCTTGAGGCCCGAAGGCTCTGGAGTCTCCGGTCTCTGTTTGGGAGTAGGCGGTGTAGCCTGGGCTACATCCGCCTTGGGGGCAGGTGCCACAGCCGACGGCTCGCTCTGCGCGGGCCGAAGGGGTGGCGAGGGCTGGTGCGGCGGTGCCCCCTGACGCGCCGCATCAGCGTATGTAGGTCCATAGAATGGAGCGACTCTTCGCCGTGCTTCCTTAAACGTAATGTTTTCCTTCACCTTCAATGTAATTATTTCTTTTCTTTTTTCCAGTATGTGCAGGAGCGTGAATATGCGGCATGGTTTCCTTCGCAGTTTACACAGTGTGGCGGTTGTTTGCAGTTCTCAGACACGTGGCCTAGGACTCCACATTGTGCACAAGTCTGGCGACCACGACAGGATTTAGAGCCATGGCCATACCTCTGGCATTGGAAGCAACGACGAGGGTTTGGTATATACGGCCTGATAGATGTCTTTGTGTACCCTGTTTGAATGGAATCTGGTAGTTTACTGGATACAAACGTGAGTATCAAGTGTTTCGTTGGTATTTCCTTATTATCTCTTCTGATGATAATTCTCTGTACATTATTGACATTTTGGCTCTTCCACCCTTCCAAAAGTTCAGTCTCGGTGAGCTCAAGTAAATCTGCATCAGATACCACTCCGCGAGTGATGTTCATGGATCGGTGTGGTGTTACGGTGATCGGTACGTCACCAAACGTTGAGAGGCTGTTTAGCTTTACAAATTGTGCTTTGTCCCGAATTTCTAGAAGAAGGTCTCCGCTTGCCATTTTGGTTACTTTGTACACCGAGAGTTTCCGTAAGACACCTGGCAACTACGAAAGGAGATACGGTCCTGGCTTGCTTTCCGGTTTTTTCGCAGTGAATGACGTGGAAGTGGGGAAAAGTTTCTATTGACTGGTTGAAGAGATTTATGTCGTCGGTGCGTACCCACTTTAGGCCGGTACGATCAGATAGTAGAGGGAATGCGCCATGCATGCCGGTCTTATTTTTGTTCAGCAGCGTTGGCGGCCACCCACCACGGAGCCCAACAAGGGGACGCTGCAAGTTTACAGGTGCTGAAAGCTTGCAGACGTCAGCCGTACAACACTGCCATAACCCAATGCGCCTAGACCAAGGTAGGCTATTTGCACAGGGTTAACCCTTGCCGCCAGGAAAATTGGAAGTAAACAGAAGAGAGTAGAAGACAGGACAGATAGATAGTGAGAGATAAAGACGACGATATAGGCGGAGAGAGATAGGAAAAGGCGACTGCCGATTTCCCCTGGGTGGGTCAGCCCAGGGGTGCCGTCTACGTGAAGCCGGGGCCAAAGAGGTGTGTTGCCTCTGCCAGGGGGCCTTAAAGGTTCAATCACCCAGCGTCGGCTCAACCCCCAGGATCCCCTTTTCCCCGGACACGGCAAAGCCACGCACGGCTAGGCGTGGGAGGGAGTAGAAACTCCCCCGTTAGCTCGGGTCCGTGGTGTCGCTACACACCAAACGCCTACTTGCGCAGGCGCCCCTGCGGGGAGCAGGCTTCGGCAACGGACCCAGACGTACGAGCGACAAGTGAACCTTGCTTCTGCTACGGACTACATGGGTGGTCTTGGGGCCCACGTCGACTTCTTCCGAGAGCTCATACGCTCTGTAATTCGCGGAGAACTGCAGAAGTTATCAGTACCCTCAGCGCCCACTGTCTGTTCTTTGTCCGGCATCGTCCGAGATGAAGTTCAGCAGGCACTACGAGAACCGTCCTGTCAGACAGAGCGGCGGCCCCTAAATGACTTCCCTCGCATGTCGTATGCGCAAACTCTGCTGCAGCCAGCACCACCTTTGGCTCCGCTTCGCACCACGGCCCCTGTCATGCTTCCCGCACAACAAAATCTGCGCCAACCTGCACCCCATTTCACTCCGCCCTATACCACAGCCCCAGCCATGCTTCAGCAGTCCAAGCGGGCCCGTACCTCAGTGACTGCCGACCGATTCCCCGAAAATCAGACGTGTGGCGGGCCCCCGATCGACGTCCCCTTTGATATCACTGTGGTGAACCTGGGCACATTTACCGACAGTGCACTTATTGACAGCTGGAACTTCGTGGTTTTTCGGCACACTCCCCACCTCCTAGGTTCGGCCAGCGGCCTCCGGAAATCGCTGACTACGTTGCTCAGCAGCGCGGTTTGACATCTCGGCACCACTCACGCTCTCCGTCACCGCGGTGGTTCTCGCCGAATCGTCGCACCTATGCAGGCGTGGCGCAGGGCCAGTCACCTAGCCCGCGTCGGGAAAACTAGCCTCAGCGACCTTCAGGGGCAAGGCCGCTCAGACTGGTCATGCTCAAGGCCCCTATCGACGCGGACTGAAGATACCAACGCTACATCGACAACGACACCACCGGCTGATTGCGGAAGAGTTTCCTTAGATATTCCTGTTCTGCTAGATGGTCGCGAAGTCAGCGCTTTAGTGGACACTGGTGCGGACTATTTCATAATTAGCGAAAAGCTGGCCGCTCTTCTCAAGAAAGTAACGACGCCTTGGAACCGAACGCCAATTCGTACAGCTGGCGGGCATATCGTCACGCCACTCGGTATGTGAACGGCAAGACTGCAAGTCCGCGGTTGTACATTTGTTGCTAGTTTGAGCGTTCTCCGGCAGTGTTCTCGAGACCTGATCATTGGCATGGATGTTCTCAGGGAGCATGGTGCTATAATTGACATTCGACGACGTCTAGTCACTTTCGCGACCACAAATGCCACAACAGCTTACGCCGACCCCAGCCACTCCCGAGTGTCTCTTCGCCTCGTCGACGACGCTGTCACGTTACCACCCCGTGCAACTATTGTGGTTCAGGTGGCGTGGGACGGAGTGATGCACGGTGAAGCAGTCGTAGAAAGCAATCACTTGCTTTTGCTATCTCAGAGTATCTGCGTAGCGAGAAGCCTTGTTGACCTTCGTGATGATCACTGCAACGTTTTTGTCACAAACGTCAGCTACAAGCACCGGCACCTTTTTCCTGGAACTGTCATCGCCTACGCCGACCCATTCGCCAATGTCACCGAATGTTCTGCTTCCGAGGCCATCGGCACTGCTGAAACGCCTTTCCGCCACTTCGACATCAATAAAACGCTTTCTGAAGCGAACAAGCAGCGTTTGAGCGAGATGTTGCTGGAGTTTCTCACATGCTTTGCACGTTCTTCGAAGATACATCAAACACCGATAACAAAACACCGTATTGTCACGGGGTCGTGACGTGGCCGAAGACAGAAGAATTCGTGTTGGGATTTAACTGTTTATTTGGGCGAACCTGTGCCCGGTAAAGGAAAGTCCAATTACAGCAGCAGTCTCGCACAGATAGCAGTCTCGGACTGATAGCGGCGAACGGAGCGTCGGCCTTCGATCAACAACTGGCAAGCGGCGAAGCGCGTCGGCATTTATACTCTTGCCGTTGAATGTTCTAGCGTTATCGCTAGCGGTGGCGTAGGTTCCAGAACAATCTGTACCGTTCGCAGAGTGGGCGTGATCTTATTGAAATGATCTACTACAGTCCCGAACCTTCTCGAAAACTGCAGGCACGGTTTGCGCTGAGAATCGTGTGGTGTTTTGAAACGATAACAAAAACTTGGGAAATGGAACGTGGCATTGCCCCCCTCTGAAAAAAGGCATCGTCCCGATGCTTTAACTAAAGATGAAAGTACAATAATAATGCAAGAAAGTACAATGAATAAATTATGATACAACAATAATACAAAAAAACACTGGTTCAGTTTGTTAACGCGCATGAAACGGCTTGAGGCGCGTGACATGGACGACTTCAGGTCGCGATCGGCGTCGTTGAGAGTTCGTGATGCCGTCGGGAACATCCTCGTAATCAAGTGGGCCGAGACGTCGAACCACCCTGTACGGTCCGAAGTACCGTCGCAGAAGCTTTTCACTTAGTCCACGTCGGCGTATCGGCGTCCACACCCAAACACGTTCACCGGGCTGGTATTCCACGAAGCGTCGTCGAAGGTTGTAACGGTGGCTGTCGGTCGTCTGTTGATTCTTGATACGGAGACGCGCAAGTTGTCGGGCTTCTTCGGCGCGTTGAAGGTACTCGCTCACATTGAGGTTTTCTTTGTCGGTGACGTTAGGTAACATGGCATCGAGCGTCGTTGCCGGGCTCCTTCCGTAGACCAATTTGTATGGAGATATCTGCGTCGTATCCTGCACCGCCGTGTTGTATGCGAAGTTCACATACGGAAGAATGGCGTCCCACGTCTTGTGTTCGACATCGACGTACATTGACAGCATGTCGGCGATCGTCTTGTTAAGCCGCTCGGTGAGGCCGTTGGTTTGTGGGTGGTACGCTGTCGTCCGGCGGTGGTTTGTTTGGCTGTATGCCAAGATCGCTTGAGTTAAGTCGGCAGTGAATGCCGTTCCTCTGCCGGTGATAAGGACCTCCGGGGCGCCGTGACGTAGGACGATATTTTCGACGAAGAACTTAGCTACCTCGGATGCACTGCCTTTTGGCAGGGCTTTTGTCTCGGCGTAGCGGGTGAGGTAGTCGGTAGCTACCACGATCCACTTGTTTCCGAAAGCCGACGTCGGGAACGGCCCCAGTAGGTCCATACCAATCTGCTGGAAAGGTCGGCAAGGTGGATCAATTGGCTGCAGAAGTCCTGCTGGTCTTGTCGGCGGTGTCTTGCGTCGCTGACAGTCCCGGCATGTTCTCACATAACGAGTGACGTCGGTGGTAAGACGTGGCCAGTAGTACCTTTCTTGTATCCTCGCGAGCGTGCGAGAGACACCGAGGTGCCCTGCCGTCGGATCGTCGTGCAGGGCCTGCAGGAGTTCTGGTCGCAGAGCTGAAGGCACCACAAGGAGGTACTTAGCTCGAAGCGGTGAAAAGTTTTTCTTTTGTAGAAGACCGTTTCGTAGAAAGAACGACGCAAGTGCGCGCTTGAACACCTTCGGGACTTCGGCGGTCCTGCCTTCGAGGTATTCTATTAGGGCCTTAAGTTCCGGGTCGACCCTCTGTCGTTCAGCGAAGTCGTCGGTAGTTATCGTTCCTAAGAAGTTGTCGTCATCCGGGTCGTCGGGTAGCGGTTGGTCGACAGGCGCACGAGAGAGACAGTCGGCGTCGGAGTGTTTTTTGCCGGACTTGTAAATGACAGTAATGTTATATTCTTGAAGTCTCAGGCTCCATCGTGCGAGGCGACCTGAAGGGTCCTTCAAGGTGGCTAGCCAACACAATGCGTGGTGGTCGCTCACAACTTTGAAGGGTCTGCCGTAGAGGTAGGGGCGAAATTTCGGCGTAGCCCAGATGATGGCGAGGCACTCCTTTTCTGTTGTGGAATAATTTGCTTCTGCTTTGGATAGCGATAAGCTGGCGTAACTAATAACCCTTTCAAGTCCGTCAGCCCTCTGCACAAGAACGGCGCCAAGATCTACGCTGCTTGCGTCAGTATGTATTTCTGTCTCGGCGAATTCGTCGAAATAGGCAAGTAACGGAGGCGTCTGGAGGCGATGTTTAAGCTCCTGGAAAGCGTGTTCCTGCGGCGTTTCCCACTTAAACTCCACGTCGGCCTTGGTAAGGTTAGTGAGAGGATCGGCGAGGCGGGCGAAGTTTTTCACGAACCGCCTATAATATTCACACAGGCCCAGAAATCGGCGCACGGCTTTCTTGTCAGTGGGCGGCGGGAAGTCGGCGATGGCCGCTGTTTTCCGTGGATCGGGACGAACTCCAGACTTGCTGATAACGTGCCCCAGAAACAAGAGCTCCTCATACGCAAATCTGCACTTTCCTGGATTCAGTGTGAGTCCGGAAGTCTTGATGGCTTGAAGTACAGCTTCAAGGCGCCGAAGATGCTCGTATAAACTCGAGGAAAACACGACGACGTCGTCCAAGTACACAAGGCAAGTCTGCCACTTCAATCCTGCCAGTACTGTATCCATAACGCGTTGAAAAGTTGCAGGCGCTGAGCAAAGGCCGAAGGGCATCACCTTAAACTCGAAGAGGCCGTCTGGTGTTATAAACGCCGTCTTCTCTCGGTCTCTTTCGTCGACTTCGATTTGCCAATAGCCAGTCTTGAGGTCCATTGACGAAAAGTACTTGGCGTTATGGAGCCGATCAAGTGCGTCGTCTATTCGTGGGAGAGGATACACGTCCTTTCTTCTGATTTTGTTCAGGCGGCGATAATCGACGCAGAAACGTAGGGTCCCATCCTTTTTCTTCACTAACACCACGGGGGATGCCCATGGACTCTTGGACGGCTGGATAATGTCATCCCGCAGCATTTCATCAACCTGTCTCTTCATGGCCTCACGTTCTCGCATCGAAACCCTGTACGGACTCTGACGGAGTGGTCTGGCATTTTCTTCGGTTATGATGCGATGTTTCGTGATTGGGGTCTGCCGAAGTTTTGATGACGACGAAAAGCAATCTTCGTATTGCAGGAGCAGGGCCTTGAGCTGTTCTTGCTTATCGTTCGGAAGTCTGGGATGGACGTCGAAAGCTATGGGAGGTGCTTGGTTCCTCTGAGCAGGTTCCGCAGAATCGGCGAGGGCGAAAGCACTGGTGGCTTCGATAATTTCTTCGATGTATGTGACCGTTGTTCCTTTGTTCACATGTTTGTACTCATTGCTGAAATTCATGAGCATAACCGTTGCTTTGCCTCCCCGCAGCTCTGCAATTCCTCTTGCGACGCAAATATTTCGGGTGACCAAGAGATGCTGACTGCCTTCAACGACGCCTTCCAAGTCAGGTGATTTAGGAGCGCCGACTGAAATAATGACGCTTGAGCGAGGCGGAATGGTGACTTGTTCTTCCAGCACATTCAAGACATGGTGCCCTGACGGCGTGCGCGGCGGTAGTTCTTCTGCTGTGGATAACGTTATCTACTTTGTTTTTAGGTTGATGACAGCACCATGGAGGCATAAGAAGTCCATGCCAAGGATGACATCTCTCGAGCAACGCTGTAGGACTACGAAGTCTGTAGGATAAATAAGGCCGTTAATGGTGACTCTCGCTGTGCAGATTCCTGCAGGCGTTACGAGATGACCTCCGGCTGTGCGGATTTCAGGGCCTTTCCAAGCTGTTCTAACTTTCTTTAACTTTGCAATCTTTAACTTTGCAGTCTACTGCAATCAACTGAATAAGCTACTAAAAGAAGCCAGAAGAATATATTACGAACGTCGAATAGCTGAGGCTGGTTCTGATGCAAAGCGACAATGGAAATAATAAATTCTTTCTTAAATAGATCTAGTCGGGATGAACCCATAAGAAAGATTAAGTCATCACGTGGTTTCTATACCAAACCGTTAGATATTGCCAACGCTTTCAATGAATTCTTCTGTGGTCCCACTTCCGAGGAAAACAACAATAATCAAGTATCACCTCAACGGTGCTTACAATCAATGTACTTATTTCCAACAGACCCAGACGAGATTATCAATGTCATAAATCATTTAAAGGTTATGGGCGCAGGTCTAGATGAAATCAGTGCAGCGAATGTAAAATTAGTCGCTCATTGCATCGCTATTCCTTTATCCTGTATCACTAACTTAATCTTCACGAGTGGAATATTTCCAAGACAGCTAAAAAAAGCTAAAATTATTCCCCTGTTTAAGAAAGGAGACCGGTCTTGCATTTCAAATTATCGTCCTATCACTATTCTCCCTTTCTTTAGCAAAGTCATTGAAAAGTGCATTGAAAAACGCCTTACCACATATCTCTAAAATTTATTATTCTTTCCTCAAATCAATTCGGCTTCAGGACGGGTTCTTCGACTGACTACGCTTTACTTTCTTTCACAGATAAAATAAAAAGCGCCATTGATTCTGGTTTCTACGCAGGAGCAGTTTTCATAGATCTATCGAAAGCATTCGACTCCATCAATCATGACATCCTCATTTCGAAACTACGGGCAGTAGGGGTCGACGGGCCCGTGCTGAAGCTTATAAAGATGTATTTAACAGACAGACAACAAGTTCTGTGTGTTGGTTCCTCGCTTTTTAACTTTGAAATAACAAACAAGGGTGTTCCGCAGGGATCGATACTTGGCCCACTACTTTTCTTACTTTACATAAATGATTTGCCTAATCACCTATCACAATCAGAAGCTTTCCTTTACGCAGATGACACGACATTGCTTGCTAGTGATCGATCACTAACTGCTCTTACATCGAAGTTGAATACTGATTTGAACAATATTTCAGCATGGTGCCACCTTAATTCGCTGAAAATTAATACCACCAAGGCTTCATTCATGCTTTTTCATACCAGTCACAGAACACCAGAAATTCTTCCCACTATCATTCTTGATTCTCATGTCGTTAGTGCAGCTGATGAATGTTCATTTCTCGGTGTTACTTTAGATTCTAACTTTAAATTTCCGAAACACATCGCCCATTTGAAGCGCGAAATTGCTCCTGGTATTAGAATTTTATTAAAAGCCAGGTACTATTTCAGCAAACCTTCACTACTAACACTGTTTTATTGTTTCATTCACAGTCATCTGAACTACTGCATCACCTCATGGGGTACCGCATATGCAACTCACATAGCACCGCTGCAACATTTACAAAATCAGGCCATCCGTATATTAACGTTCAGCTCACTCAGCTGCTGTGTGTCCGACATTCTTCATAATAACAGAATACTATCATTAGACAACCTTGTTAAATACAATTTATCCATAGTGTTATTTAAAATAATGAAGAACCCTCCTCCAGTAAACATATTTCCAGACGCTGTTCTAGTAAACACCAACCGAACAAGATTTGCAGCTAACAACAATTTATTATTGCCATTAGTCCATACTAATTATGGAAAACACTCTGGTTATCTCACGTCCTTATCAACCTGGAACAGTCTTCCCCTTAACGTTAAGCAGTCTTCATCATTAGCTGTTTTTAAAATCACATTATTTACTTTTCTGCTGGATACCATAAAATTCTAAGATGAGCAATATTATCTACACCTGTTCATATTCATGCACTCTTAATGGTGCCGTAGCCACTCATCTTTTTCTTGCTTTTTTCGTTCCTTTGTTCGTTTCGTCAATAATATTTGGGTTTTTCTTTTATTTTTTATATGCTCTTTGCAGTGTTTTGTTGTACTTATGATTGTTAAAATTTGTTTTTAGTCTGTATTCCTATTATTTGTATAACTTATTCCACGTTTGCTGCATTTTACCTGTGCATATTTATCACTTTTTCTGACAGGAGGTCCCCCTTCAGCTAAGTGCTCTGGGACCTCCTTCTGTATGTTTATGTAAGCATGTATGTTTTGTACGAAAGTAAAAATAAACTGCAACTGTTTTATACTCTTGCCGTCGAATGTTCTAGCGTTATCGCTGGCGGTGGCGTAGGTTCCAGAACAATCTGTACCGTTCGCAGAGTGGGCGTGATCTTATCGAAATGATCTACTACAGTCCCGAACCTTCTCGAAAACTGCAGGCGCGGTTTGCGCTGAGAATCGTGTGGTGTTTTGGGACGATAACAAAAAACTTGGGAAATAGAACGTGGCAGTATTATCCCCTACGACGACGCGCATCCCATACGGCATCATCCTTATCGTGTTTCGCCAGCCGAACGGCACGCGATTAAAACGCAGGTCAAGGAAATGCTTCAGGATGGCGTGATACAGCCTTCAAGCAGCCCTTGGTCATCACCAGTCATTCTTGTGAAAAAGAAAGATGGCACGCTTTGCTTTTGTGTCGACTACAGAAAGTTGAACAATGTCACAAAGAAAGATGTGTACCCGTTGCCCATAGTCGATGATTCTCTGGACAAGGAAGTATTTTTTGTCCGTCGACTTGAAGAGCGGTTATTGGCAAATAGAAGTCGATGAACGTGACCGTGAAAAGACCGCTTTTGTAACGCCGGATGGACTTTATGAATTCAAAGTGCTCCCTTTCGGCCTCTGTTCCGCTCCAGCCACATTCCTGCGAATGATGGACACCGTCCTGGCAGACCTCAAGTGGAAAAGCTGTCTCGTCTACCTCATGATGTCGTTGTGTTTTCAGAAACGTTTGACGAGCATCTTCGTCGCCTTCGGAATGTGCTCGAAGCCATTACATCGGCCGATCTCACACTCAAGCCTGAGAAATGTCATTTCGGCTACGAAGAATTAAAGTTTCTTGGTCACGTCGTGAGCGCCGTTGGTGTTCGGCCTGATCCTGACAAAACTGCTGCCGTCACCGCTTTTCCACCTCCAACTGACAAGAAAAGTCTCCGACGGTTTCTGGGTCTGTGTGCGTATTACCGGCGCTTTAATGAACATTTCTCTAACATTGCGGAGACACTATTACGCCTCACGCGTGATGACACACCATTTGTCTGGGCTGACGACCAGCAGACTGCCTTTGCGGAACTACAGCACCAGCTCTCTTCCCCTCCCGTGCTCGGCCACTTCAATGAAGATGCTGACACTGAAGTACGCACTGATGCCAGCAATATTATTCTTCGAGCTATTTTGGTGCAAAGACAAGATGGCATTGAACGGGTAATAGCCTACGCAAGTCGCACACTGTCTCGCGCGGAATCTAACTATTCCACATCAGAAAAAGAATGTCTCGCGTTCATTTGGGCCATTACAAAGTTTAGGCCATATCTCTATGGAAGACCATTTAAAGTGGTGACTGACCATCATGCTTTGTGCTGGTTGACCAATCTACGAGACCCTTCAGGGCGATTAGCACGATGGAGTCTGTGCCTACAGGAATTTAATGTCACCATCGTGTACAAGTCAGGCAAAAAGCACGAAGATGCCGACACACTATCACGAGCACCTCTTCAATCCGCCATTACTAGCGCAGAAGAGGACGGCGCCTTCATGGCAACTGTCAGCGGACCGGATCTGATGTCTCATTAACGAAATGACGCCGATCTAAGAATGATTAGAGATTATTTAGAAGGTGGCACCGCGCCCATTCCTCGTCCAATGTCGCGAACGTTGCCATCATTTTGCCTACGAAATGACGTCTTATACAAAAGGAACGCCGAGGCTGGTGACAGATCTTATCTTCTCGTCGTGCCTAAAGCCCTCCGCGATGACGTCTTATTAGCTTGCCACGACGAGCCCACATTTGGCCATCTGGGCTACTCGAGAACTATGGATCGGGTGCGACAACTCTACTACTGGCCTAAAATGTCTGCCTGTGTCAAACGCTACGTAAAGGAATGCCCTGAATGCCAGCGTCGCAAGACACCACATTTAAAGCCTGCAGGTCATCTACAACTGATCAATCCACCACGTACACTGTTTGAACAAGTGGGGGATGGACCTTCTAGGCCCGTTTCCTTTGTCTTCTTCTGGCAACAAATGGATTATTGTCGCAACCGATTATTTGACGCGTTACGCTGAGACGAAGGCGTTGCCACGAGGGATCGCATCTGAAGTTGCCAGTTTTTTTATGCATCAAATTGTGCTACGGCATGGCGCTCCGTCACATGTCATCACTGATCGAGGGACATCATTTACAGCGAAACTCTTGGATGATATCTTCAGGTTGAGTTACACAACCCATCGAAAGACTACTGCGTATCACCCTCAGAGTAATGGTTTATCAGAAAGGCTAAACAAAACGCTAGCCGACATGATGTCTATGTACGTGGATGTGCAGCACAAAACGTGAGACGACATACTGCCGTACGTAACATTTACGTATAACACTGCGACGCAGGAAACTACACGCTTCACGCCATTCCGACTCGTTTATGGTCGAGATGTTAGAACTATGCTGGACGCCATGATTCCATATGAGGACATCGACAAGCTCGACCAATTAGCCCCCGACATTAATGAGTGCATTCAGCGCGCTGAGGAAGCACGTCAACTGGCCCCTGTGCACATCCGAACTCAACAGTGCACAGATGCACGGTGGTACAACATCCACCATCGAGAAGTTAATTATGAACCTGGTGACCAAGCTTGGGTTTGGACACCCATTAGGCGGCGAGGTCTCAGTGAGAAACTCTTGAGGAAGTACTTTGGACCTTACAAAGCACTCAGACGTGTGAGTGACGTGAACTACGAAGTGGTTCCAGACGGAGGCTCACCATCATCCCAGCGCAGGTTACCACGCCCAGAGACTGTACACGTAGTCCGCTTAAAACCATACTGTACGCGGTGATGCGAATTTTCTTCTTGTGCCAGTGAACTTTTCATGTGAACAGTGAATGCTGTTTACTTCCGATTGCCGCGCCCAGGACACATTTTCTCTCGTGCACTAATTTGTTTAATGTTTTTTTTATGTTACCTACTTCGACCCACTGCCGTGCATACTTTTTTTGAGCATTGGGTCGATGCTCTCTTGGGAGGAGGAGTAATGCCACCTGGTGTTCTGTGCCAGTGAACAGTGGGTCAGTTCTGTGCCGGTGAACGAGGAAGACGAAGACGAGCAACCCGTGCCAGCGGAGACGTCCTTCTTTGTCTCTGAGATTTTTGACAGTCACGTCCCTTTATACGTTCCTTCGAGCTCTTAGCGCATGACAATATTATTAGGTTGTCGGGTTTTACATCATATAAATTTTTACTAGGTTATTAGAGAGTTTTCAAATAGGGTCCCCAAAAGTTTGGGGCCCCAAAGTCTTTTGTGTATGGACGCTTTGGGTCAAGCAGGAGCGATGAGATTTCGAATAGTGTCTGCCACTCTTTGGAAAATCCCCCTATTCTTAGTCACTCTAATCTTGGCCGAGAACAGTCACTTCAGTGGGTGCCGTCACGTTTGCCTAACCCAAAACATTTGGGCAGGCTTCGCGCGGTTTGGGTTTTGCGCATGCACAGTGGCTCTGACGCTATTTCTTTGGGACCCGTATTCGAAAACTCCCTATGGAGAAACGCAGCGGCAGAATTCACTTTCATTTTTACGAGGATATGTTGACCTCAGGCTAACGTACGGCAAGAATCCTTTTTTTTTCATTCATCTCCGATCACACTTTTGCGCAATGAGTGAGAATCTTATCCATGACATCGCGCACAGCAGCTCAAAACCATGGTGCTGCCAATGATGTACCTCGTTTAAAACTGCATTGCACATGCCACGATGGAAATTGAACAAGTTTACATCCATGCCATGCAAATATTTCTGAAAGTGCCAGTCATCATGTACATTTGAAACGTTCGATTTCGAAAAAGATCAGATTTTTTTATGGCTGTCGTCTACGTGGGCGACGCCCGATGCGTGCTAGTCGCGTCTCTCAGTACTTTAAATAAACTTTCTCCACCCATCCATCTATGACGAGCTAACGTCCACACTCTGAGCAGTGACCCTTCCGCGACCTCCTTCTTTCAAAATCCGTGAATTCAGAACATAGAAATGTCAAAATTTCTGTGAAAAGAATGCAGATACGCAGCTCTGCTATGCAGAAAGATGCCGCCGGCGGAACTATCTCGCCAACAACTCCCTGCTCCGAAAGAGAATAGGGTGGGTGGGGTGCCCGCAGTGACGTCACGCTGTTTACAAACAGGGAGAGGTCTATTGGTGCTGGGCCACCTGCGTCGCTCAGTCAGCTCAGCTTGTTTACTTCGCGGTTGTGCTTTGTTTTTGCTGCGATCTACTGCCTGGTGAAGCATCAGCTCTGCAAGTTCGCAGGGCTTTCTTGCAATTGTACCGTTCTCTTCTTCTGATTAGACATTTTCTCCATCCGACCTTCACTAGTTGTGTTTGTGCGAGGTTGCAATGGATTGGCGATACAAAGTTACTGCGCGACCTATGCCTTCCACAGCACTTACGGTCACAATGAGGTCGCTTTTCACAAGTTTTCCCGGGATCAGAAAATGGCTGCAAAATGAGCCGCTGCAGTTAAAAGAAAATAGTTCAAACCTACGAGAGGAAGTGCGCTGTAGCAGTCACGAATCTGGCAAATTTCGAGGCAGCAGCAGCACTCGTCCTCTTTCCCCATTTGCACGCAGTGCGTGCATGAGCACTGTGGGGGTGCTGACACCCCTTGTAAAGTTGTTTGCGCTGCGTGGCGCACGTTTCTCGCCCCAAAGCTGTATTTTGGGGTTACAACTGCTGTATCGGTTCGGTGATCGGGCAACGCATGACACAGGAGTGTGATGCGAGCAGAGACATATCTTTTTTGGGCGGCCTTTGTATGCTGAGAAAAACGAGAAAGGGTGCAAACCTTCGCCACACAACCATATCTTCAGGGGGAGGGTTTGACACGAGGCGCACGCTACGCAAGATACGATACATCCTCCATGCTGCATAGAACAATGGAAATCCAAGAGCATACATTCAAAATGTGTAAAGTTTCATTCACGGCACTTGAACAAAGTTTTTGTTATAAGCTAAGCGTTTAGGCGCCTTTCGATGTCGCTGTAATCTCCGTAGAATTGGCGATGCGTCTACGCCCGTGCTCGGTGCCGGATCACTGGACCCCGGCAAGGGCAAGGTCATTGGCCCCGCTTGCGCCGTTGTAGGCTGTGATTCATCCTCGCTGACTTCAGGAAGGTCCGGGCAGAAGGTCTCGCTGGGTAGCAGCAAGTGTCTACGATTCCATCGTAGTTGCCGCCCCTGCTCTGCCATGCCGTCGTATGACCTGGAGTGTCTGGACGGTCTTATAACTTTAGCTTTGGTTGTCCAGGCTCCCTTAGAACGTATGCGAACCGTGTCCCTTGTTTCGAGCGGTGGTAGCAGTCCTCCTGGACGGTCGGTCTAGGAGTGCTTCATGACGACGTGGTCCGGTCCAGTCCCCACGTCCGGCTAGGTGTCGCGAAAATTTCTGCCTTGTAATATCTCCACTGGGGCCCGTCCACACTCTAGTGGAGTTGTCCTGTAAGAAAAGAGACCAAGCCAGAAATCTTGCTTTGCTTCATGCATTTTCTCGCGATGGCGGCTGCAGCACCTGTTGCTTGTTTTCGGTAAAATAAATTTAATTACGTTGGTTTATGCAAGTTTTCAACTTGATTTTTGATTTTTCCGCACGTAATCACGTATCATGACACCATAATCTCGTTTTTTTAATTTGCCAATTATTCAGCACGAGCAGCGCTTGACGGCCCACTAATATTCGTACTGCTAGAAGTAGAATATATAACCGCGATGAGATATAGATGAAATCAAAGAGAATCGGCGGGCTTCAATCAGCCAAAATCCGGGCAAGCGTGAGTTCGAGTCTGGTGCTGCTATTGACGCTGGTGCTTGCTTAATTGCACGGGTCTTTCGTCGTCGTCTTTCCTTAACAACATTAGTCCCGGGAGAATAGAGGAGCCATCCTGGTGACTTAAGGCGTTGGTAGTATAGCCGGGTCCTAATAGGGCTTGATGCGAGCAACGTGGACGATTTTTCGGCCATGACGACGCAAAGTGCCTGATGGTGTGAAGGGCTCGACCTCGTAATTGACGGGATAAGTCCGAGCAAGAATGTGGTAGGGGCTGTGATTGCGGGCCAATAACTTGGAGGACAGGCAAGGAGTATTCGGTGGGACCCGGAGCCAAACTAGGGCAGCCGTTTAGAAAGTAGTATGAGGTCAGTCGTCGTCACGTTTAAGCTTCTGGCGACCTTTGTCCTCGCTCGTAAAGGAACGAACCAACTCTGAACAATCTTCTGCTTACTGGCAATGCCGGAAATTGGACTGTACTCGCAAGCGTCATGTTCGTAAGAAAGCATGGTGTCTAACATGCATGATGGCTCGCGTCCGTATAAAAAAAAACTCCCAAGCATTTCCCCGAGGATGAACATGGTTAAGTGCGAATGCACGGGGTGATGATAGGAGGGATAATTGATACTATATGTTATATTTATTCATTTCATTATTTAATTCGCAGTGTATATATGTTATGCCTTTATTATTTGCACTAGTTATTCATTATTTCACACTATGGTACCTTACGGTCTAATGGTTCCTGGGAATCGCAATGTGGTCACACGGGGGAGTTTACGTTAACTCACTGGCGAATGCCAACGGATTTTAACTTTACTCCCCCTCCTAGCACCACCCCGCGCGTTTGCACTTAACCATGTTCACTCTCAGGGAAATGCTTGGGAGTTTTATACTGATGATGATGATGATTACGGTGTAATTACTTATTGAAGTGTTGTTTGTCATGATGCATTTTTATACACACACATTTTACACGAAGTATTATTTATTTACACATTGCAATTTTGTACGATGCACTAAATACATACACCGTGAACGCGTCACACTCACACACACACACACACACGCACGCACACGCACACACACACACACACACACACGTCACTACAGATCAGCACCTATTGGTGTTATCATTGTAGCTCACAGCTACTATCAACGCTTTATGATCGAAGAAATGTAGGGTGAGTGGATCCGGCAAGACGGCGCGGACCGAAAAGTTCCTACTGAACGCCAGAGTCTATGATGCCACCGCTGATCGTGGTCGGAAAATTGAGAGACAGACTTGTCATTGAGTAATTGTTCAGAATGTGGCCAACCAACCAACCACGTTAAGGTCACCCACCACCACAACCGGAAACGAGGGACGCGTGCGTACAGACACACTCTCCATCGCCGCAACCACCTGCTTTAAGACGGCATCTCGCGAGAGGCTCGGGGCCAGGTAGACGGTCACAACCAGGACGGCATCGCCAGAGTAGGCACTTGTGTAGACGGAGGCCTACGGCGAGTCGTCTCTGAGCGGCGAAGTACACATTGCATGCGAGAGGACGTTGGCGTAGACGTGTCCAACCAAGCATACGCCGCAGTACTCGCCCCGGCTTCCACTCCGGGTGAAGAAGCATGGGTCGTCAGTGGGACACGTTCGAGGTGATGCATCTGGAGCGAGGTCGGCGCGCTGTGAGACCAGGAGTTGGGTCCGGTCCTGCTGTCGCCTGAGCTCTTCACTGAAGGGGCGGTAGCGCTTTAGCAAGACGTCCACTCTACCAGCCCTTCTCTCAGCCAGGGCCCGGATCACGCGATCGTAACCACTCAGGGAGACATCGGCAGCGCAGTCACCGGAGGAGCGGTTCCAGGTCTCCGTGAGGCAGAGGAGATCAACTCTGGAGAAAACGCGGTCTCTGGCAACGTCCAGTGCATGCGCCGAGAGAGAGGGGACGTTTAGAAGTGCGAGCATGAACTCATTACAGCCACCATCGCACACCCTGCTGGAGTTGCTGGTCCCTCAGAGCGGAGAGGTAGCGCGGAGTGACGGTGACGAGACGGTGATTCTAGAGCCTCCGAAACTCATCGAGCATGGGTTTGTCGGGGTTGTCTTGCTTGTGGTAGAAGGTGTGGTCTCCCTCGGCGTTGATGAGGTAGAGTCCGTTGAGGTTGGTACAGCGAGAGATCGCAACGTAGACGAGCTTCTGCGGGTGCGTCTTGGAGTAGTCATACACGACCGAGGCGTAGGTTCCCCCCTGAGACTCGTGCACGGTGATGGCGCTGGCCTGGACGAGGGGGAACTGCGTCCGTTTACAAGCTATGCCGGCGTTTCGATCTACCGGGACGGTGGCCGACTGCATCTCGATGGGTATCCAGTTCTCCCTGGTCACGTCGTAGCCGTTGGAATGGGCCTCGTGAACGGCCCGAGCGGCTCGCGCACGCGGGAGCTTTCCGGTACCGGGCACATCGAACTCGAGCCACAGTCGCTTCACGCACGTCTCTTAACCCTCGTCTCCTTCTTATTCTTCATTCACTCCATCTCTATCATCGGGCAATAGGCCGGCGATCTCACACAGGTGCAAGACTCCAACCGCACCATTGACCAGATCATCCACGAGATCGACCTTGTGAGTAATCATGTAGGGCTTGCCAACCACGGCCATGACTTCCCCGAGCAGAATTGCAAACTCGCTGGGAACCATGCGGGCAACCCTGCGCTTGGCATTCTCGAGCAGATGCGGCGTCATAGAGCCGAGGTACCGATCACGCGCGCGAGGCACCATGAAGTCATCCTGCGAATAGGCCATGGTCTCGTTGAAATGCGTGACATGGGCGTTCGAGTCGAAAATGCGCACGGCCGAGGGCGCGCGCTCGGCGGCTTCCTCGGCCGTGACGAACCTGAACGCGAGAAGCTTTACTTCTTCGGGCTCGAGCACGCGGCCATCCCCGATCTTGGTGAGGACCACGGAGAAGGTGACGTCGGACTGGCGCATGACTCTCGCGAGCGGGAAGTATTCGAGAAGATGCCAGGTGGCAGTGCTTAATCGAAGGAGACCACCGCCACTGCAGGGCTGCTTGGAGATCTCGCTGGCATTCACGGGCGGCAACTGCCGCAGGTCCCCGCCGAGGATGACGTCCAGTCTACTGAAGGATTCGGTGAGTCGCTGCGTGATCTGGCGCAGACGGCAATCAACCAGTTTCAGTTGGTCGGCGGACACCATACTGACTTCATCTATGATGACGCACTTGACTCTGTGGAAGGCACACCGGAAGGTGTTCAGGTCACTAGGTCAGAGTCCACCGTCCCTCATGACTCCGAGGCGGCATCCTGCCGGTTTGCACGGGCAGCCCACACGAGTTTGAATGCACTGTGGATGATGGTTCTACCCAAAGCAACGGCGGCCTTTCACGTACTGGCGCAGATAACGTACGAGTTGTAGGCGGAAGGGACGGAGGAGGAGCCGTCTTTCCAGCCAACGGCACCGCAGTAGTCCGCACAGCAGTTATACACGTCTATGGCGAGCTTGAGCACGAAGGTTTTACCACAACCCGTGGGTCCCGTGAAGAAGACCTGCAGCGGAGGCCACCCCGGCGTGGTCTGACGGTGCAGAATCTCGCGCAGCAGCTCCTACTGCTCGGGATCGGTGTTGCACATCATCGAGACGTACTCTTCTCGTTCCATGATTCCGCGCCGTTTGCGTACCGCAGCACACGGCGTACTGACCTCCTTGAGCAGTAGCAGCAGGCTTGTTAGGCAGCACGTCCGCACTATCATCCGCATCTCGTCGTTCGGGGATTTGTACCCGCGCACATCCTTCATCTTCATCACATTCTTCTTCGTCTTCTTGCATTCTTCTTTCTTCATCCTCCCCTCTTTCTCTCGCCTGAGGCGTAGCATCTCGGCGTAGTGGCATTCAACCATTTCCTGGACAACGGCATCGTCATCCGCCGGGTTGTATTCTTTTCGTTTTACCTCGACCAACTACTTGTTGTTCTCGTAGATGGACACGTACTATCGGCGTCAAATGAAACCCGAACAGCGGAGCACGTGTTTCAAACATTAGAATCAGTATAGTATTGGCCGTCCAGTCATCACCTTTGACAGGCGTGCACATCCGGTTTGGCAGCACTGCGTGATCCCCCTATACAGTGCGTTATCTCCGTTTCTACTCTAGTTTTTGTATGGTGGTAATGGTGGCCATCGTGGGCGTGCCAAGCGCTTTTGATCGCATCATTCGCAATCCCTTGCTTTTACTTCAGCGTCGCAGTGTAATCGGTGACTTGGCACAATAAACAAAAAATATAATCGGTTTGCGGTTGATTTTCAAACGATCGTCGCATCTCCTTTGCCAGCGCTGCTTCACTTCCACCCTTCTTTCAGAGACCGACCTGAAAACGCGTCACTTTAACTGGAAATGCCGAGAGTTTCTTCGAAAGAGAGAGCGCAAATTGTTTCGCTTTACAGGCACAAAGTGAAACGGCGTGAAATTGCCATCATTATGAACCGACTTTTGTCTACTCTAAATAGAATTAACCAGGAATATCATGATGATGGACTCCGTGTTGACAAATTGTGCTACAATACTCGCCTTCGGCTGCAATAGTTTAACGTCTGTTTTTTTTTATTTTGTTCCTTTCAAATACCATACCTGGAACACAAGCAGAAATAGTCCACTATAGGGGGATCGCGCAGTGCTGCCACACTGGATGTGCGGGCCTGTTTGTGCCAATGACTGGTCGACGGCACGCACTATGCCCTTGATAAGGCTTGTGCCACGCGCTCCGCTGTTCGCGTTTCATTTGATTCCGATACTACCTATTACCATCCAACACATCAACTGAGTCACTTGGGAATGGTACGTATAGAAGGACATTTTCGCACATATACGACTCCACATCGTTACCGGGTTTGTATCCGCGGTAGCGTATCACAGCCGGCTGTTCCCGAGCACGTAAAGTCAACCACCCTTCGCCGGCCGGTAGTTACTGGCGAAGTCGGCGAGGCATACGTCATTCAGAGGAGACGGCCTGGCCTCTTACTTTTGCACGAGGTTCGCTTTCGAGCGAACCTCGTGCAAAAGTACGAGGAAACCTCGTGCTGCTACGTGTTCCACCTATGAGTTGCACTGCCTTTTTATTTTGTTTACATATATTGTCTTCAAGGGCACAGCTCAGTTAAATAAATGAATTCATTACCATAACAATGATAAAAATGTTCGAACAGCATCATTTGCAGTTGTGAACTGGAGCAAAGACATGGCCACTTCCAACATGACAGTGATATACCTCCACTTAATTGACACATTGAAATGTATATTGTGCTCTTAGTGACTGAAAGCCAAAGGATGGGTGGAATAGACATATGTGCTACTAAATATACTTGTGCTTCAGCTTTTAAGTCAGTTGAAACAATGTTGTCTGCAGGCCTCGAGAAATCTTTGCTGCATATTGCTTCCAGCCTTCAAAACCTGGGACAAAAAAAAGAAGATTGACAGCCTTTGCAGCCAGTTGGAATAAAAAAAAGTGTCACAGAAATCCAAAACATGTGGGCTTCCAAAACTTGCTATACAAGAGCTATTTTTGTATTATGCCTTAGATTAACCAAATATTACCAAAATAATAGAGCACACACCACACACGTCCTAATGAACATAACAATAATGTCTCGTGTAGAAATTATTTATAAGTAGCAAATATGTACATACAACCACCCAGCTGACCCGTCTCTTCCAGATTTTGAATTGTGCAACACACTACTTCCACATATTGCCCCGCGTGTAAGCTTGACAAGCTCATAGTCTGAATGTTGTGACACACAATCTTTATTGGATCTATTCCTGCATTGTGATGACCCTCAAGTGTAAGTTACCAGTATGTTGGTGTTTGGTGTTTTGTGGTGCAAGGGTAATTTGATGGCCAAAGAGAGCCAGGTCATGAGACAAGAGAGAGAGGAAAGGTAGGGAGGAAACAAGAGGAACAATGATGATGATAATAGGTGGCTCGTGATAATAAAACCATGGTTGAGATGTATGGCATTAGCGCAAGGACATCATGAACGCCCTTGCGTCCAAGGACTTTGTTTATATAGCCACCGCAGCAGCGACCTCTCAGAGTTTTTGCTACAGAATGCCTGGGTATATCACATTAAAAGTACGCCAGTTTCTTTAAAGAAGCCAACAATGACTTATGTGTGAATAGTGATTCCCTACCAACGAACATTGCTGGGTGAAGTGATATCTGCTGTCAGTAGGGTAATGGAAAGTGTTTTCTTCTGGGCGCGTCCGATACCTTGTATTAGATTGAAATGTGAAGCACTGTTAATGCTTCACTATATCTCGCACAATGGTGGATTGCCACCAGACAAAAGGTATGAATGTGTAGTGTGAACTTGTCCTGTTGTTAGCCTTGCAAGTGTTACTTCTGTGCGTCATGATTTTGATACTGGTGCCAAATGACCAAGCTGCGGCTTGAGGGGGAAAGCAGGCTCGGTGACGGAGCACGATCTGTCGGTTGAAATACCGACATCTCCGCTGCCCGTTTCTCCGGCCGCCTCGGACGACGTCAGTGATAGGCAGCGTGGCACAAGGATAGAGACAACCTTTTTGACGACCGCCGATCATGTGCAACAGCAGGAAGTGAGTGACGATAAGATCTGCAGCGTATCGGTGATCTAGCGCAAGCTGTGAACGATCGTGACAGTACGCAAGGATTGGGACCTGTAGGCGGCTGGATCCTCGACTACTCCATGATTAATTAACAAGCCGCTTGAAAGGACTGCTAAATGCTGGACGTACAGTGGGACCAGTTGCATCTCCAGACTTTTCCCCTGGTGTTTTCTGAGGCACTTATATACAAAGTTAAGCATTTTCATTTGTGTACAGCTCCTTAAATACACAGATTTGTTTTTGTCATTTTCTCAGTTTGTTTTTTGGCGACCTTTCATTCTCAGCGAATATATTGATGCAATTTTGGCGTGCCTGCATATTTACTTGTGCACCGTGGCGCGTAGCAGGTGCGTCCACTGATAAAAGCTCAAAAATGCATTAAACACGTTGAAAACGAGCAATTACACGCTTTCGCTGGCTCGGGCGCGCGCGTTCCCAATCCAGACGCTCTCGCAGTCTTCACTACCATGGAACTACAGTGCCGCCGCTACTGTCACCCGCCGGAGAATCAGCCGAGATGGGGCGCGGCCGCCTCGTTCGCTCCACTGCCCCCTTCTAGTACACTGTAACTCGGGCATGGAGGAAGGAAAGATGGGAGATTGCATGCCCAGCTGGCGCGCTACGTGAAAAGTGTGGAGTAAATGACATCACGGAGGCCATATTCAATGGGCACAATGGCGGCGTTGCTATGGTTACGTGTTGCACAGTGTAGCTGGTCTAGCAGTGAGCGGCCGCGGCTGACGGCGGCATGTGTGCCTCCGCATGTCTCGTGCGGAGTCGTGGCGGACAAGACCCATTCTCTGCGGCGCGTTATTGGTTACGGAGTGTTCTCCTAGCAGTTACTTTTCTTTTAGCAACGTTTACAAAACTTTTGTCCCCCACGGGGCCTGAACAGTGCATAGAAAGAGCGCATATCCATGTGCCGTGCGGGGAATGAAGCATTTGAAGTGTTCAGCGAAATTGCGTTGGACATTATGACGCAGTGAATTGACGACTAACGCCTTGCAGGTCAGTGACCATTGTGCAGGGCTCCTGCTTGTGGCAACGGACAAAACTATTGTGCCCCGCAAGACGCAATGACGACCATGTGCACATACGTAGTTTTGTGTTCGGTATGTGTGCAGTAACAACTTGCATGTGCACAATAAAACACCTTTTCTGTTCCGCTTATAATACTCGCCTTCAGCATTGTAATCTTAACGTTAGAGCAACCGCGTTCAATTGTCACTTGCACCGTGCTCAAAGTCACCATGGTCGCAGAATGCTGACACCGGTGAGTTTCACGCGTGTGGCGACCTCGCTACTCGCCATAGCGGATGATCACCGCGGGTTCATCTTAGTGAGCCACAGGGCCACGACTCCGTCACCAACTCGCGTGTAGCGCACTGCTCCGCGCACGCTCAACTAACAAGGCGTTTAGCGCGGCGCGGCAAAACAGACAGTGTTCAAATAACAAAAATACAGAAACACTTTATTGCCTTTGGCGGCATCCTGCACAACAGCACAACGTCCGCTCCTGGGACGCGGAGAGCAAAGGCTCCCGCACGCAGACGTTAAGGGCAAACCGCGAGCACGTCGCAGCTGGCAATGGCGAGCTTTGACACGCCGGTCGAGAAAAAGTCCCTCGCGGCTATGCTGCACACCCTCACGATGGCCACAGGGCCTGGTCGCGAGAGTCAGGGCAAACCTCGTACGCGTAGGCTTACGGCAAGTGTGACTAGGTGTGGTGCGACTACTTCCAAGCACTAGGCACAGCTGTTGGCTTAGCGTACAGTACCGAAGATAGCACTCAAAAAAACACGCCTGCCGGGGAGGGATGCCAAGGCCCCCAAGCAGGCTACAGTCCGGCGATTCCCAAAGGGGACGCGGATGAAGGAAACACGTGCTTACCGGGCGCCGACCAGTGGAGGAGAGGCCCTTTCCGGCGTGCACGTTACTCGGCTTCGCTGATTCTCGCAGCCCCCACACGCGGAACACAGGCACAGTGGCCAGGCGCTGTGTCATAGAATAGCTGCTTCGGCAGTCATATATTTCGTCATCCGTTGACGTCACGGAACACCCGATTTGGTATATGTGGAGCTATCAAAACGGCCACTAGCGCATCATGAAGGGCCCAATATACTCCACTGTAGCGTTGACGCGCGCGCACGCTGGGCACAGCGGCGCTACGTTAGCAAAACGTGAGCACTCTATAGTCTGACGCCAGGCGCGACCTGCGTCCATCGGCGCGGCCCTACGGCAACCGGCGTGAAAGGCGGCATGCTGCATTTAGCGCCGACGCGTTATCCACACAACACTGCGTCTCTCTCTCTCTTTTGTGACGGAGGGATGCCGGACGCGCTGAAACGCGCATGCGTCAAAGCAACGCAGCGTGGCACGCGCCTGCGAGTATATGGCAGGATTGGCGCCTGGCGTGATGCGACGAAATGAACGCCGGCAAGCACGCGCACCGCATCTCGTCAAAATGTATTGGCGCCTTGACTGTGGCATGTAGTGATGTTCTCCACATCACACGCATCTCATGATTATCATGTTTGCATCAGTCACATGCCTTCGTTATCCATTGGCATCACGTAATACCAAATTTGGCATATGCGAAGCAAGCAAAACGGCCGTGAGTGCACTATCAGTGTGGCATGTAGTCATGTTGTTAAATGACACGCATGTCATGATTATCACGTTTGTATGAGTCATTACCTATGTCGTGCGTTCGCGACTCGTAATACCGAGTTTGGTATATGTTAAGCTGGCGAAACAGCCACGAGCGAATCATGAGCATAGCATGTAGTCATGTTGTTACAAGATATGCATCTCATTTTATCATGTTTGCACCGCTATCATACCTTCATCATTCATTCATGTCCCATGATACCAAACTTGATATACAGTGGGCTCCCAATAAACGAAACTCGCTTAAACGAAAATGCCTCATTAATGGAACAAAACGGGCTCATATGGCTGGATTTCTATATGTTGCGCAGTAAAATTCATCGGTTAATCGAAACCGTGCTTATTGGTCACCTACGGCTAAATGGCACAAGCTGTGAGCACAGCATAGACTCGCTCATGCCAAAGGTAGTCTCACAACCATGGCAGCACCTCGATCGAAACAAGCCAATTCAGTAGCCATTCTCGCTTGTGGCTGTGGGGCTAGAGTAGAGTGTACTAGAACTTTTGAGTGGCGCGACCGAAACGCTCTCCCCTTGCTTTCTCCATCCCCAACTTGCGGCGAAAGTAGCGGCGGCGCTGCCATCGCCCAATCTTCCCTCTTGGTTTACTCGGCTGGCTCGGCGGCATGGCTGGCATCTCGGTTTTAGTCGAGAAATGACAAAGAAGCAGCGTCTAAACCATTGTTACGTGCCAGTTTGCACAACTGGATATCCGCGTGTGCAACAAAGTCGGAAGTTATCGCTTTTAAAGGCCCCGAAAAACGAAGAACGACGACTTCATTGGGAGCGGAACCTTTATCGGCTTGACGCCGATTGTGCTGTGTGCGAGTTACATTTCGAACCGCATTTCATTGTGATAGACTACGTACATGTTATCAATAGTGTTCAAGTCCGAATTCCTAGGGGAACGCCGACATTTGCCCCTGATGCAGTCCCGACGATCTTGCCCAACCTGCCTGCATATTTGACGCTCAAAACTCCGGCTCCGCGGACCCAAACAAAGCGGCGGCATCAGTGTGTGCCGGCTGAGAATGACAACAGAAAACGGCGACGCATTAGCACTCCTGCACAGCTCCTTGTGGATACCAATGGTGCAACTTCTGCAGATGGCGACGAAGCGAACGAGGCAAGCTCAAGTCCCTCGTCTGACGCGGTTGTCACTCTCGGTGACCTTCGTGGTCTTGTCCTACCATCAAAGTCATGGGCGCTGCACGAGTTTCCTGGATTTGACGGCGTGTCCTACGTAGCATGCTCACTGAATCCTAGCACTCGTGAACTTTGCATTCAACGAGCCATATACTTCACCTGTGCAGACAATGGAAGCGTGCAATGTGAAGCGTTTGTGCAAGAGAAACTAATCAGCAAGTCCAGTTTAGTAACTGTTCGAGAGGCCTCGGATGCTCTGCAGCTTGATGCAAGCGTCCCACTCTGTTGTGGAGCAGCAGAAACTTCATTTTTGCCGCCATCGGACCTTACCCATGGTCTACACGCGCAAATGAAGAGGAGAAATATTCTACAGTGTCAAATGCATGGGAAAATCAGCAAAGGAAGGTAAGTGTATGACATGAAAATAACTAGAATAAAGCCCTAGCAGTAAGCGTGACAGTCACAAGTGAACAAGCATTTCTGATTTTTTGCTATTGGGACAAGTTTCGATTGCTTTAGCCTAGCTTAGTGATAGTTACTGAGGAAAATCAAGCCGTGTGTTCTAGCTGAGGTGCATTTTGTGTATGTTTGCCAAAATGTTCTTCGTGTTATTTTTTTCTTGGCATCTTTAGCTGTGTGCAGTGTGGCTAAGAATGGGAATACATTCCTCTTTAAATGTTTTTTTTCAGGATCCCCATGCGTGTCATGTAAATACCTCCGTAACGCTCTGCAGACGAGGAAATCGCGGCTGAAGAGAAAAGGAGCAAAGAGAACCTGCAAGAGGGTCCACAGGCTCCAAACTGTTACCAAGAGGGTCAAGAAACTGGCCTCAAAGGTGCATCGTTGGAGTGACACCATCTCCAGAATGAAAGATGCAACAGCAGCAACAGCTGAGGACATTTTACAACGGAAGTTGCAAAGTCTGTCGCAGAAGCAACAGCTAGCTGTGAGACAGTGTTTTGAAGCTGCAAAAAGAAAAAGCACACGGGGCATGAAGTACAACAAGGAATGGATGCTCGAGTGCATACTTCTTAAAATGCGCACTCCCAAACTCTATGACTACATCCGGAGACAAAATATCCTAGTGCTTCCAGGAGAGACAACTATCAGAAAGTATATATCAAGCTACATGGCTAATTTTGGTTTTAATGAAAACATGCTGCAAACACTAAAAAGGAAGACTGCCACAATGGACAGATTCAAGTGTCAGGAAGGTATCGTGATAGATGAAATGAAACTGTCTGAGCACTTGTCTGTCAACACAGCTGGCAAGGTCAGTGGTTTAGTCGACTTGGGTGCCTACACACCTGAAGAACAAAAGCAACTGCCTTGTAACCATGGTCTTGTGGTAATGTTTGTGCCCCTCATTGGTAGCTGGAGTCAAATACTGGGAACATTTGCCACACGCACCAACATCAAGGGGGAGTTACTTGCAAAGATAGTGCTGGAGGCCACAATTCTGGCAGAGAAATCAGGGCTTTTGTCAACTATGTCACATGCGATGCCGCGAATTGGAACAGAAAGATGTGATGCATGATGGGTGTGAAGGCAAATTCAAAAAGAAGTTATTGCTAAGAGAGTGCATCCTTCTGACGACAAGAGGTCTCTGTACTTCCTATCGAATTTTCTACACCTTGTGAAGAACAGTCGCAACAGACTTCTTCAAACAAGCTTCCACTCACCAAATGGAAAAGTGAATACGTTATTCTTTTAGAAGGCTGCAAATTTACTTGAGACGCCCTTCAGATCTCGCTTGCACCTTGACAGGTTTCTGAAAACCTGTCATGGTTTTCAGAAACCATGAAAATGTCGAGCATACAGTACGGAAGAGCTACAGAACTCTTGCCTGAAAATTTGGCAACCATTGCATAAATATAGTAAGGTAACAGAACTTAATGTTGAAAGCAAAGTAAATGTCAGATATAAAACGTCATTTTTATGCTACATTTTTCATGTATCTGCCATTGGATAATTGCACTGCATGCCACGTTTTTTTTTTCTCTTACTTCACGTTTCTATGGGGCCTCTGCGAGAAGCTTTGAAGCTTGACGAGAATAACCTCACCTTGAAAGCCATGCCTCGGCTTACGAAGACCCACTTAGAGCCATATAATTTTGAAAAAAAATGCGTGTGTCCCTCGCCTTCCCGATTTTCGGCTCTGATTCTTTGAGAGGCCTTCAGCTTTACAAACCACAGCTTGAGAAATCTTGTGGAAACATGTAGCCAACGCAGAATTTTTTCTGGTCAGTGTTATTTTTTAGAACTCATTTTACTCAAACATGACTTTTACTGTGGCGAAGCATATATTGTGAAGCTATTGTGAAAATATTGATGTGGCCCATTTTCACAAAAAATTGTTACAGCATTCAATGCATATTTAAAGTGAAATACACATAACATGATGCAGTGTGTAATGCAGTGACTATAATTCATAACGCCAACAATACTTCCAGTTCACCTATTACTGAATATTGTGGAGTGCTTTTTTTATATTTCAGACAAGTCTTGAGCATTATGACGTTCATAATTCAGAGGCTGCAACAAGACCACATATTAGACAATCTTGCTGTGTAACTGTTTAGCGGTTAGGGTAACCTCCTTACTCATGCATCTGCAGTAGGATGAAGTCTCTCATCACAACTATGACAACGCGTTATCCGGCGGAAGCTTTGAGGCCCAACTCTCCGGCAGTACGAGACCTCGAATAATTCTTGGAATTCCTCGCAAGATGACGTTCATAATTCAGAATCTGAAAGAAAACAATCTTGCTGTGTAGCTGTTTAGCGGTTAGGGTAACCTCCTTACTCATGCATCTGCAGGAGCATGAAGTCTCTCATCACAACTATGACAACGCGTTATCCGGCGGAAGCATTGAGGCCCAACTCTCCGGCAGTACGAGACCTCGAAGAATTCTTGGAATTCCTCGCAAGATGACGTTCATAATTCAGAGACTGCAACAAGACCACGTATTAGACAATCTTGCTGTGTAACTGTTTAGCGGTTAGGGTAACCTCCTTACTCACGCATCTGCAGGAGGATGAAGTCTCTCATCACAACTATGACAACGCGTTATCCGGCGGAAGCTTTGAGGCCCAACTCTCCGGCAGTACGAGACCTCGAAGAATTCTTGGAGTTCCTCGCAATATGGGAACAGATTGCTGATAAAAAGAACTTCCTGAGGAAATCTACTACTGAAGGACTGAGGGTCACTATTAGGAGTACCTTGTGTCTTCTATTATAAGCTACTTACATGAAGAGCTTGGCTATGCATACCTGATGACAAGCCGCTTAAGCCAAGATAAAATTGAAAACCTATTCGGTATTGTCAGGCTCTCATCTGGATGCAATGCTCATCGCACTCCGCAACAATTTCTCACGACTATTAATTGTTGAGCTATTATAATCTTGCCAAAAGTGTTCCTGGATCAAACGTTCTAGAGGGGGTTGTAAGCTCGCTTTTGACTGTCGCAGACAAGCCTGCTAATGCGTATAAGCAGCAGCAACTGATTGACTTGTTGATTGATGAAGGAGACTTGGAAGGTGCTGAAGGTTCGCTTCATGGCAGCTCTTTGACTGCACCAGATCACCCATACGTCAGCCAGCATAGCGACTTGGGACTTACGTACTATGTGGCAGGCTATGTTGCTAGGAAATGTGTGCTCCAAACAAAGTGCAGTGCATGCATGAATGAGCTTCTGCTGCCTGCATCAGATAGCCAGTCCCTCTATGCTGCTGCTTTTACAAAATCTTGCGATTTCGGTGGTCTTCTGTACCCTTCACAGAAACTTTTTTTGTTTTTATTGGTGAACTTGAAGACATTTTAACTGGTTGTTTTAGTAACAGTGACTTGCACAAAGACAGCATCTTGGATGTCTTGGCAGTAATCAACAGGAGGAGCATTGGGGGTATTGGCTGCAACGAACATTGCAAGCCATTAACTGCTAAGCTGATCAGCTTTTATGTGGTCACACGTATGCATTTTTATGTTAAGGGTTTGAACAAGTCGCGGGATGAGAAACGAAGAAGCGCACAGCAGCACCTAAAATTGAGTAGGCTATAAATTGCTACAGTGGCGTAAAAAGGATGTCATTTTTCGTGCATATTTTCTTACTCTTAATTTTTTTACGGTACACCAAGAAGAAAAACAATTTTTCCTAGAAGAGGCTTGTAAGCGAGAGAACATGCAAATAATGACGCGAAATCTCAAAATAAATCTTTGATCTTGAATCTTTTTGTATTAAACTTGTGATGGTAAATTTAGCAGCATTAGGGACCTCGGTGCCTAATTCATCGATCTAAGCCAATTCATTGTTGCACTTCAGTGTCCCTTCAAACGATCTTTCGACCATAACATCTTTTTTTATTTGAATGCATTTTGGAAAGACAACCTAAACTCTGTTGTTCTGTTTGCTTTGTTTTATGTTATCTTTTGTATCCTGGCTCTACATTTTACGTTTTTTTACAATTTACCTAATTACAAATGTATTGTTTTATAAATATGTAAACCTTGCATTTTTATGTTATTAATTCTGATTATCATTAGTTACGACTCCGCTTTGAAATGTTGTTGCATTTTTTAAACTCTCAAAATCTTCCACTACTAAGTTTCACTTAAGACATTCTTCTGCAGTATTACGTATTTGCATTTCTGTGGGTTCTACAACAATGATTCTATTCCCATATTTCAAAACAAAGGGAAGTTTGGAAAAACTCTGCTGTTCTTCAAATATTATCAATAAAGCCTACTTTTTTGTCGTGTATGCACGCAGCCACAAGCAACGAGCCTTTTATTTGAGTCCAGCTTTGGTGTTTTACGTGGAATGGACCAAGAGTTCTTCGTTTTGTGTGCAGCATATTCCTTCTTTTTTTTGGGGGGGGGGGAGGGGGCGGCAATTCGGGTGTGTACCGGCCAGCTGGTTTCTCGTCTAAAATGTGTACACTTTAAAATTTTTTTTAAAAAAGTGCGCTCGTGATATTGTACAATGTGCTATGCTGCTTCGGGCTGCAGTGTGGTCAGCAGCAACTTCAATAACAATAATGTCAAATAACCTTTATTTGCACGAAAAAAGGGAGGTATCTGAATAATAAAAAAATAGGGAGATCATCTTCACACAAGGCACGACGGAGAGGTACCAACACGTACGCGGAACGCCTGCCAGCCGTCCGCCCGGGAAGATTGGTCGACGCCAGCGCCAACGCATCATTCCACGCCGAAACGGCGCTCCCAGGTAGAGGTGTGCGCCGAGGCGATTTCGACCGGCGGCGGCGTGGGGGTCGTACAGATTCGGCGGCGGCGGCGTTGTCGGCGCACGCCGGTTTTTTCATCGGCGGCGGCGTGCGGCCAATTTTCGTCGGCGGCGGCGGCGTCGGCGGCGCAGAAACCGAAACTGAAAATTCAAAAGGCTCTTTTGCCACAGGTTACTCAATTCGTTGAAATTCAGGGATTTTCATCCGAATAGCATAAATGACAAAACACAGATGTATCGACATCCCTATGAATGGAGCGTTTGGTAAAATAGTTTTTATTTTGCATTCATAAAAAATAACGCGTATTTCAATATAAGTGCATGTTCTACCGTGAATGTGCAGCACTTTGCTTTTTTTAAATTTAAGATGCAGCAGTTTGTTGCTGTTGTTGGCTACGTCATACTTTATGAAAACTTCTTTCATTGAACAATGAGCAAGCAGTGACGCACGTCACTCATTTCGCTTTTTCCGAATCCGATCTTACTTTTACACTGTACGCTGCACAAAAAAGAAGCACCTCTGCTTAGAGTTTTCTTATTGCGATTGCATGAAACCGATTTTTTGAGTATTTGTCATGATTTGAATGTAACTTTCCTTCAAACGAATCAAAATACCTACTTTTCACAATGTGAGAATCTTTTATGCAGCGGTATAGGATAAGGAAGGAAACAAATCTGCGCATTTATTCAACTAGTTCTCAGCGCTGTGTTCAATGAATGAAGTGTAGACAAGGGCGTGGGCGAGGCGGGTGGTGCAAAAAGGACACTTGAACCCTTCAAGCTCCACCAGCACTTGCTACCCACTCTAGCGACACCAACACGACCTACTCCCTCAGTCGTGATGCAAGTTGAAAGAAGGGTTTGCATCCCCCCAAGACAAAAACCTGTCGATAGTCATATGTGCAGATGAGAGCAAATGCAATATTTGCTCAGATACACAACCCATACTGGTTACGAGCTGGGCGTTCGTTGATCACGCCTGCAGAAAACCTTGACTCCCCGACCCCTTGGTGTTTGGTCAGGGGAGGGAAACACCCCTTGCAAGTGGGCCCCATTAAAATTTCTCATAAAAACGTCACAAATAAGAATGCTTGATAAGTATGTATAAAACATTCAACTGTTCAATGCTTTTTTGTAGCGTGTTCACGTGCTCAATACCCATCAGATGTGCGAGAAATCGAAATAGCTACTGCCACTCTCGACTTGTTCCGGAAAAAACACAACAGAACAATGCAATCACGAGTGCTGGGAACCTTTGTTTTTTGTATATTTAATTTCTAGGCATGATTTGAATTCTTATAAAAACAAAATTAAAACCTGCAACATATTAAAAAAAGGCTGCTATTGCAAGATGTGTGTTGCAAGACGTGATTTTTCTAGACTAACGTCTCTGCAAGGCACATCTGGTGTCACAAGCTTGTAAGTGTCCCCCCTTTTCCCCACGACATCTCCCGATCCCCCCCCCCTCTCTAATAAAAAGGCACCAATGTAGGCCTCCGTGATTGCCTACTGGCGCGCGGTGGACCCTTCCGGTGGCTAGGTCCAACAGTGGCGATTTCGACTTGCTTTATTGGAGGTGCTGAAGGATCAAGAAAAGGCCGATATTTGTAAATTTCTTGAGAGTTCAGTGATAGTTTCTTCATGAATACCGTGGATTATTGGACCTCACTTTGTGTATAATGCTCCAATAAAAAAAATGGTTTCATCCTGTGTCACTGCAGAGTCAGAAGCCATCACATGTGCAGGCATCATTAAGCTTCTATATGACATTGCTAAGGTTCAGTACATTTGTACAAATAATTCTCGTTAACTGAACATTTTGAGTATAATCCTTGCTTGGGTTAGTATGTGTGAAATATAAATTTGAGATTTAAAATTATCATTGTGGGTTTATGCAGCAAAGACACATTGATTAAAACTGATGACTCCGGAGTTACGGCAGAGGTAACATTCGTTCTGTTTTTTTCGGTTACGGTAACGGTAGTGCGTTTCCTTTTTTATGTATCTATATAACGTGGAGCCGTGAAACGTTCCCCTTTTTCTTATTTGAGTAACGAGTGAGGTATTTAGTTACTTTTTACTGTAACGGATACATCACTAAATAGACTTACAGGAGTGATGTCGGCCGACACCGTCAGTTGTTGCGGTCAAAAGGCTGGCTGTAAACATTACATGGATATATTCCTTTCACCCAGCACGTGATAGAGAAGGGTCACTCGACCATTAAGGACCTCGACCTTTGAGAAATACACAACAGCTTCTTAATGATATGCATATCATCCCACCGAAGCGTGCACTTCGTTTCATTAATATTTACAGTCAACGTGAGTGCTGTCGTCACGCCGTATGTTTTAGGTAGAAATTTATCCTACTCAAAATACCCAAAGACGTCGATCCACCTTGCAACGCGTGGCTACCCGCTGACGCTTCTGTATGAAAATGGCATCCACAGTGAAACATGTTGCATCTGCTGAAATTTTATCGCAACATTATTATACTGCCACGCTCACTTGTATTTTTATGTCACTGTCTTGCGCAAAGGCACTGCCGTAGTGGTTCAGTAGCTAAGGTACTCGGCTGCTGACCCGCAGGTCGTGGGATCAAGTCCCACCTGCGGCTGCTTTATTTTCGATAGAGGCGAAAATGCTGTAGGTCCATGTGCTGCGATTTGGGTGCATGTTTAAGAACCCCACGTTGTCAAAATTTCTGGAGTCCTCCATTACGGCATCTCTCATAATCATGTGGTGGTTTTGAAACGTTAAACACCACATATTAATCAGTTTCCTTTCGCAAAGGACGCTTGGCTGTCTGCGAAAACTCTACATTATTTTAGAATCTCCTGATAAGCTTGAGACACCTACGATATGAATTCTACGCGTATAAATGGCGACGTACCTTCGCGCAGATCATTTTACCGACGACCAATGCTCTAATTACCGCTATCTGTGTAAAGCACGAATTTCTAGTACTTTGCACTTTCCTATGCACATGTTCACTCAATAAAAAGTGTCGTCTTGAGCAACCCACGTACTATATTTTTTGCCGTCGCAACCACGTGACAATGCCGTAAGTGAAATGAGAACGCTGAAATGATCGATACAAAACAGTGAGATGGGGCGTAAGTGCACGCCCAAGTTTGATTTGAGATGCGTATACCACAAGCTATTTTCTTCTATAGAACCAATATGATGCGGATTTGTTAAAATACTGTTAAGTTGAATGTCAAGAAAGGAAGAACACAAACTTGGAAAGAGACAGTGGAGACGAAAAGTGATAGGTATTCACGGAAAGTTTGATCGGTCATTCCACTATCTCAGGTGTATTCGAAAAATGTCGCGCTGATTTACTCTATTGAAAGCAGTCTATTGCGAAAATGTTTTGCAGAGAAAAATATTTTTATAGGTGACCGAAATTCCGGCTATAGGATGGGCCCTATATCGAATAATAAGATAAAAGCACATTTACTGAGTGGGTCTATGTGGGCTCCATTTATTTTGCCGACCTAGCGTTCCGAATATTTAAAACCTCTTGACGTTCCGGCTTGTATAGCCGAGAATTTTATTTTTCGAATTCTAAGACTGTTACTATCTCCCCCCTCCCCGGAACTCGTTCTAGGGTTGGTCCTTTGATAAAAACCAGTCATATATCTTTAAAAAATGCTTGGATATTAACTATTCATAACTCTCATTTAAGGATGTGGAAAGGAAATGACCATCACTAAATGACTGATGAGGTGAAATATTAACATTAAAGAGCAAAGTAAACGTGACTAACAAGCTAATTCTACAAAAACAATGTAAGCTGAACTAATGAAGTCACCATACATCTAAAACCTCATGCAATGTATACTGCATACCTGCAAGGTGCAGTTATTCAAGCGCTTTTTGCACTGAAATTTGGTCACGGAGTTGATCCCGTTCACGGTGGTGCTATTTTTAATTTTAACGGTTGAATATCTAACGAAGCATTAGGAAATTCTTTGCATGAAACACGTATTTTTTTGCGATGTAATTGAGCATTGTATACATTGTGCTGACACGAAGTTTAATGCAGGTGATGTCTTTATATTGTACACCGTTCGGTGACTGTGGTAAAATAGAAACAGCAATTTATGTTAATTCATGCTACAAAACTCACGTGACCTGCTCCCAGAGAACAGAAGAATGCATAACGAAGTGCGTTACTAATGAACGGAAGAATTAAATAATTCTCGGTCTTTAATGTTGTTTCTGTAGTCCAATCTACAAACGTTCATATTAAACGAGCATGACGGTACGAAGGCATGGAATTGGGTTCTGCAGCATGTTGTGACACATGTGGCACTGCAGGTCACATTTATTACGCGACATCGGAATCCACACTGAGCTTGATTTATGATTATCTACTTAATCAGCAGAGTATGAGTGCTAAGCTCCGGTTTTATTATTAATGTGGCTTCAAGGACGAGAAAGCAGCATGATTCGCGAGCAATCGAGCACCCATTCTGTCTTTCTATTGCGTTGAACTGCTTGTGCCATCAGATGCCACTTCAGTTTTTTCTTGAATAATTGTGGCGATTGGGAAAGTTGTGAGCGCCAAACAAGACGTTAACAAGAACGAGAGAGACAGGACAAATGCTTGTGAACGTCATGTGGAAGCATTAGTTTGCGCTTGAAATTTCCCGATAGGAATGCGCCATCTGGCTGAATTTCAAGTTTTGTTAAAATGTAGCAATGGCACAGACTATGGGCTTTTGTCATGTCATTTGCTACCAGTTAAACAGCGGCGGCGTATTTGAAGGTACCATGAAAATTGTCGCGGTCATATTTCAAGAAGGAAGGAGGCAGAAACGCACCGTTCATGTCGTACGTGATCCTTTATCACTCGCGCAAATAAATTTATTTGTCGAAGAATTCTGTTACCTGGTCGAAGAATTCTGTTACCTCTCGGCAATCAGAGAGGCTTTTAAGTCTCTTTATGAGATATTGCTGCCATCTTTTTCCAACGGGCTTGCAATTCTGTTGTACTGATACAACATAGCAATGACCGTGTTTTTGTAGATTTTTTTTTCGTTCCCATTTAGACACTTTTCCATTCATAGACATCTTTGAAGCGCGTAAGAATTTCCCGTCGCCCCTCACATGTCGTTGCATTCGTCCAGTCCACATTGCAAACGGCTTGATGGCAAAGTTGTTTCCACGCTCAGGTTTCTCGTACCGAAGCTTTCGCGCTCTTTGTGCACTTCAAGGAATGCAGAAAGACTACAAAACAACGCAACGAGCTCTACACCGTGCCATGGGGACTGGTATGGGGCAAACTTGTTGTGAGTGGTCTCACAGTGTTCTGCCATTGTGCTTCGTTCGCTGTTCCGTGAGCTCAAGTTTGGTCGACACGCGGCGTCGTTGCGGCGCCATTGGTGTCGTGTTTCCCGTGTCTTTTCTTATACACAGTATTCTGCGAATAAATGCCTCTGCGTAGCCGCTGGTGCCGAAGTCGCGGATTACGTTTTTCCTTCTTTCCTTCCGCAGCTGTGGTGACAATTGGTGGTTAGATTATCGGTTATTTCTTTACTTATTTTAGTTTTTTGTTTAGCTAGTTTTCTGTATTCTTGCCCAAGAAAGGTGATGCAGATTTCTTTTTTTCTCGTGGGAATGACCTTAGGTATCTGCGTACATGGTTGCAGCTCCACATTTCCAAGTTGTACGACTCGGACTGCCCTGCCGACGGCCCCTATTATTTTTCTGCTCTAGCAGCCATGACCGTCACGTTCTTCCAAACCTTCTCCTCCTACCTACTTCTAAACTATTTTCTCTACTCTCCAATTTTCCTTCAACGGACTAAGCCGTGGTCTCGCAAGGAAAGATGGTGTCTTTTTCTTTTTCTTCAGCCACACATTCATCCATTCAGGGGAAGTTTGTATGCAGTAACTGGTTTGGAAAGCAGGTAAGGTTCGTGGAAAGTCACCTCACCTACCCTGAATTGTTCCGGGTCAACGCTCTCGAGGTGCGCCAAAAGAGGCGACAACACGAAAGTCATACTTCGAATTCTTTAGGGCTGTTGGCTCCCCTCGTCAAAAACTCTTTGGACACGCCTGACTGACTGACGGCCTAGGAAGAGCTGTCGGAAATCAAGGCAGCTTGATTCGTTCGACGTGCCACGAGACGCGCTGAATAATTATCCGAGAGGTTGGGATCCGTCGTCAGGTATGTTTCCCACACTCTGTGGTGCTTTCAAGTCTTCCACTCCCCCAGGCCCTAGCGCTGCAGACCCTATTCTGCACGTGCGATGCAACGTTATTGCACTGTGCTGCGTTGTGCGTATTATTGCACTATGACCTACGTTGTGTTTCTCTCTCGCCGTGTGACGAACTGAACATGCATCCTTTCTATTTCCTGGGTAGAAAAGAAGGCAGTGTTTGACTTTCTCTCTCTTTCTCCTTCTCGTTTTTTTATCTTTATTCGCTGCGCCGTGCTCCCTGCTGGGCTGCAGAAATTAGGCGCCTTCTTCTAACCACTACCCCCACCATTTGGGGGACGGAGATGAAGACGACAATTTCTTTGGACTGCCCTGGACTGAATGGACATGCAGTCTGTCCATTTACAGTGATATGCAAGGCCGCTTTCCTGTAAGGTTTATTTTCTAGCCAAAAACTATCGTTCACAGACTGCTTTTCTCCCTCATTGTGTCTTTATCTCTTCGAATTCCAGCGAATGCACGTGAGCACGCGAGTACAACAAAATGTCACCTCTCCAAATTCCAGCAAAGGAACGCGAGCACAACAAGATCTCAAAAAGATGAATGGCAAAAACAAAATGAGCAAGAAAAGCAGTCTGTGAACGAGAGTTTATGGTTGGAAAACTAACCTTACAGAAAAGCTGCCTTGCAGATTATTGCAAACTGTCTATTGTTTTCTCCTGCAGAGAATTTTAGGAAGACCACGGCTTAAAACGCGAGCACCAAGACGCTCTGAACCAGCTCTCAGAAGCTCTCATCAAGCTTCCATGATGCTACCTTTAGTGTGTAAATAGTGAACATAAACGTTGCTCTTATCAGCCCCGGCTACTCTGCTTGACTTCTACCTGACACTTGGCTAGCTCCTTCGAACACATCACGAGCAAGCAGAAGGGTACGGAGTTGTAAAGATGAAAATGTGCAACATCACATCGCTTTTATTACGTGACATATTCGTTCTCCGCCGCATTCGCCCGATCGGGTCCACATCTAACTTTCCAGTTTTATAGCGACGACACACCGTTGATTGCGGTCACGTCATTGAATGTCATATAAACAGCGGTTGCATTATTTATTTGCAAATTACTTCTTCATAAAGTATGGTGAAGTAATTTATTATTTGGTCACCTCAGGAGCCTTCTAACTTGACTTATTTTTTTATCAAGACTTGAATATAATGTTAAGTTTTATTTGGTTGACTCTGAGCATTACCTTCGCAACAGAAGTACATCTGTCAGCGACAATCATTCTTAACCTCTCCCAGTGCCAGTAGGTCCGTTCAAGTTACGTCATGAAAACCAGTTTGCTGAACTATGTCATATATGACATGTCGCTCAAATGTCGGTCTCTGGATTTTTGATGAATCCAGCCATCTTTTGTAAATTGTCTACTGGCAAGTTTTTAAATTTTGTTTTGTTCTTTTTAAATCTGGTGGTCTCAGACAAGCTTATTACGCCTCTTCTCACCACTGGATAGCCGTTGTTACGCGCGGCGCCTGGGCCAACGGGGGAGGGCCGCGTTCTTTGTTCATCAAACAAGTCACCGAAGGGCTGCCAGCCTGCTGTCCGCCGTGTACTGTCCATCTTAGCCGGGAAGTAAGGTGGCATTCCGACACCATAAGACGTTTGACGAGACTACCACAATGGTATGGTGGCTAGAGGGGGGGAAGTGAGACGGGCAAGAGCGGAGGGCTGTACGAATTCCCGATGAAAGATGGCGGCCACACCAGGTGGCGCTACCTGCGCCGTAGGTGCTTGCGGTGGTATTTGCCTGCTTTGCGTATGGCTGCTAGACGTTAGTTTCACTTCTTTCTAATAATCGCTTATACACCGCACCCGTGCTGTTAAAGGCACTACGTGTTTGTTTCGCTAAGAAGCACGTGTTGTAAGTTCTGAGCGGTGCTAAGCAATAGAAAAAAAACAAGAATGCTTTTAAATCAGACGGAGGTTATCATATTTAAATGTTTCCTAATATCGGTTTCCTTTGACATGTTTAATCTGCAACAGCGTGCAAAACTAGGCTAGTTGGTTGATCTTCATGGTAAAAGCAGCGCAAAAGTACGGCGAGAAGGAGAACGACAGAGGACAGGCGCTAAATTTTCAGCGCCCGTCCTATGTCGTTCTTATTATCGTGTTTTTGTTGAGCTGATTTTACCATGTTTATAGTCTAGTTCAGTTGAAATAAACGACTTGCCGACTTTACATTTCACAAAGAGGGAAAAACACTAAACTGTTTCCATCATTCATAGCGAGTATATTGGCTGCAGTGCAGTGCGTTTTTTTTAATTTTAAAGCAACACAATGAGTTCTGTTGGCTGCTATTAGCTTTGAATTTCACAAACTTGGGCAGCAAGATGTGGTCCACCTGCTCACCCTCGAGCTCACAAACGCCGTATAACGCAGAATCACGTTCACTGCAAAACGTTAACTTGTTCCATGTTTCGTCGGGTAGACGGAGGTTGCCGCACACCCTTTGAACTTCGGCGTCGGCGTGAACTGCATCAGATGTCTCCACCTCGGGAAGAACATTGGGATCCTCGTGCTCCTGCTGCTGCACGTGTGCTTCGGGCTCTTGCCTGCTGACAGAGTTCGGCTTTTGCCGTTTTTTAGCAGGTCCGCGCTGCTCACATATATTTTTGTCCTTTCTTTTCACGGGCGCTTTTTTGGTAAAGTACTTCGGTGCGTCTGGGAACAGCGTAGGCACCGCATCTTCTGATAAACGCGGACAATCGCGGGGTATCTCGACAACCTCACCGTTTATAATGTGGCGGTATGTCCTTTCGATGAAACTGGCGTCGAAATGCCGCTCGCAAACGTCACTGTCTCTCGTCAGCTCTTTGTCAGCCCGCTTAATATTTCGAGCCCATTGCTCTCGCCTCGAGAGATCCTTCGGGGCTTTAAAGACGGAAAGCTTCTCCGAGCACGATCTATACCCGCCTTTACAGCCAGGGACGAAGCATGTACTTGCACGACTTGATGGCATGGTTCGCAGAACACATGGGTAAACAAACGACAGCGAGCGCGTAGCATCCGAACAAGGTGACGGCACAGCACAGAGAGAACGAGCGTGCCAAAGCAAGCGTGGCGAGCACCTACTACTACACCAACGCCCCTTGCGGCGGCCAGAACTTTCATTGCGTTCCGCGCATCCCTCTCCCATGGCGGGGATACAGCGCCCGTCACACTTCCCCCCTCTAGCCACCATAACAATGGTTTCTTGGTGTCACAGGTGCAGTGTGGTGGCCACGCCCTTATCAAAGACCTTGACTTGAGCGAGTGTGAGCGGCACCGTCAGAAATGGCGTGTGTGTCTCGTGATTCAACAGCGCATTCTGGACCCATTCCCTGATTAAATCAAAACGTACCTTTATAGTGAGCCACCCAGCTTATTCGCAAGAGACCTCTCGCCCTGTCTGTACAGAATGTAATAAATCCTCTGTTAAGTTTGCCATCTTACTCCTGAGTGCACATGCGTTTTATTTTCTGTCTTTCTACACGCCCTTTCTTGCCCCTATTTCTCAACCCCCAGTGCTAGGCAGCAAATCGTATGCCAAGATATGGTTAATCCCCCAGCCTTCCTTTCTCTCTCTCTTGCCATCTTACTGCCTTGGCATCTTCATCCCGGGAATCCAATGTCTTAAAAGGCCGGTACAAACAGATAAGTTAAACAATAAAACAGACGGTGAATATTTTCTGCAGCATGTTCAGACGCTGCATATAGGTGGCCATCCTCTAAAATTATCAACTATAACACCACGGACAGGTGCTGATATACCCTGAGTAGGTTCGAGCATGTATTATGCTTCGACGCTTTTAATCTTCATTAAACTTCTCCCTTTCGATTTCGTCTTTCTGGGTTTTGTGTAGTTCTTCATCTAACGCCTAAGCTCCCTGTCCTTCCTCATTTATTCCTCCTCCTCCCTTCATCTAACGCGCTGCATTCGTGCTGCACTGCTACCACTTCATTTCTTCTTTATATACGCCCTGTTTCGGGCACAATTATAGGCTGCCATCTTGGACTGATAATGAAGCCGTTTTTCATCCGTATGAATATTCGAATTGTGCTATGGCGAACTCGCACGCATCAAAACGCTGGGCCATTACATTCAACGTCGTATCGCCATAATCATAGCTAATTACGACACAAAAAACAGCAAAAATTGCTTTTGAGCCTAAGATGGCAGTGTCTATGGTTTACTGTAACTGTTACAATTATTTTTTGTCAATTTGTCCAATATGTCATTTCATGCAGCGGCCGCCGAACTCGTTCCGCTGTTCATAGTGGTACTCTCGGCCTCTGAAGCTGGATGAAGATAACTAAGAAGCCTGGTTTTTACTGGCTACATAAAATGTGAAACGAGGCTATAAATCAAGATTAAAAAGAAGACAAATCTATGAAAAGTCCGTACTGGCGCATAAGTGGCGCGCCGATTGCGCCGATGAAAAACGTCGTCGGCGGCGGCGGCGGCGCGCCGATCAGTTCGCGTCGGCGGCGGCGACGCGGTGAAAACTATTGGCGGCGGCGCGCCCACCAGTCGGCGCACACCTCTACTCCCAGGCAGCCGCTCGCGCCACTCAAAAGCTTCTAGTACACTCTAGCTAGAGTGTACTAGAATAGTTGAGTGGCGTGACCGTGCCTCGCCACCTGATCCCTCCCACGTTGCCTGCAGCAGCGGCGCTGCAGTCGAGTAGTACTGAGAGAGCGACGCACTGCTGTGAACTTCGGCTCCTCCGTCCTTCTTTGTTGACGCAGATTTCTTCGTACCTGCCCATTATTCATATTTAGCACATGATGTCATAGCTCTCTAAGTGTGACAATCTACTGAATTTGAGCTCCATGAAAGCTATCGTGAGAGATCAAGGAGGAAGGAAAGTTAGGATCGAGAGGGCATGCCCAGCCAGCGCTGCGTGAAAAGTGTGGCGGAAATGACATCATGGCGGTCATATTCACTGGGCACAATAGCGGCGTTGCTATGGGTACGTGTTGTGCAGTGGAGCTGGTCTAGCAGTGAGCGGCCGCGGTTGGCGGCGGCATGTGTGCCTCCCCAGGTCTCGTGCTGAGCCATGGCGGACATTATCCGTGCTCCGCGCCGCGTTATTGATTACGCAGTATTCTTCTGGCAGTTACTGTACTCTTTGCACCGTTTACAAATCCCTTTGTCCATCACGGGGTTTCAACAGTGCATAGTACGAGTGCATATCCATGTGTCGTGCGGCGGATGACAAGGATGAAGCAGTTAGTGTTCAGCGAAATTGCGTTGGGCACCATGACGAAGCTGAACGACGACGAACGCCTTGCAGGTCAGTGACGGTTGGACAGTGCTCCTGCTTGTGACAACGGACGACGCTGTTGAGCCCAGCGACGCCATTAGGACCATGTGCACGTACGAACACGAACTATAGTTTCGTGTTGTTTGTGTACAGTAACAACTTGCATGTGCGTATAAAAACACCTTTTCTGTTCCGCTTCGTACACTCTCCACCAGCATTGCATGCAATCTCAACGTAACATCAACCGCGTTCAAGTGTCACATGCACCGTGCTCAAAGTTACCACGGTCGCAGAATGCTGATGCCCGTGAGCTTCACGCGGAACACGGACACCGTGGCCGGACGCTGCGTCGGGCGCGTGGCGGAATGCAACTGTAGAAGGCGCACGACCGATCGTGTTGTCTGTACAGTTGCTGAATTAATGACGTGAAAACACTCGCTCTTGTCAGTGCATCTAGGGCGCGTTCTCTTGTAGTTGCGTCGTTGTCGGCGAGTCGTTACTCCCTGTTATTACTTGGACGAAATGATTCCGCCGAAGGTGTCCCGCTGGCTCAGAAAGATGAGCCCCGTTCCATTAGTTTCGGATCGTCACGACACATGCGCTGCGCAGCCCACGTGCTTTTCTAGCCGGAGAGAGAGTCGCTCCTTCTGCTTTACATTCGGATGTAAACAAGAGAGGACCGAAAATTTCATAAAGCCTAAAAAGAAGCTCAAAAGGGAGAAAAAAAGATCTGAAAGAAGCTGTACAAATTTCGGTGCCTGGTTCGTCGCGCGGCAATGTCCAAAATATCATCTTTATTTTCACAAAGAACACATCAAATAAAAAAAGCTTAACGTGCAACTTGCCTTGTTTATCGTAAACGCCGGCAGGGCAAGAGTACAACACCCATACGCAGAGATTTCGTCAACCGTATCGCGGCAAGACAGCGTGTTGAAATCCGTTCCGTTGGTTTCAGATAGCACCGGCACACGCGGCGCGCATGCCACATGCTTTTTGAGACAAAAAGGGAGTCGCGCCTTCTGCTTCACATTCATATGTAAACACGAGAGCAGAATTTACCCAGTCAATATGGCCGACTTCCGGCTTCATCGCGGCTTCACAACGAGTGACGTCAGGGCCTCTCCTACCTTTCCTTCTTCCGTGCTCCAACCTTTCTTTCCTCCGTGTGAGAGATCATCACACGGAGGAATCAATTTTACATCAATTTTGATTAACACGCTACCATACAAACAACATAACGCAGTGACACACTAAACACACAATAACATGATTAACACACACCCAACACACTAACACATACCCAAGGCGGCGTCGCCAACGCCTGACTTTCCACGTGGGACCCCGGCGCGAAGCCCGCGGTGCCGAGCACCGGGGGCCCACGCTACAGACAACCGTTCGCGGCAGCCGCCACGCGCAGAAGAGGCTCACTCAACCCTCGCCCACCACCAAGGCCCGCCTTCCGCCAGGGGCCACCGCCGGCGCTACCACCCTACCAACAGTGGTACTCAAAGCGAACACAACGCCATCTATCACCCGGCGGTGGTCACCACCGAAACAAAGCCTTGGGGCGAGACACGTGCGCCACGCGGCGCAGACAACTTTACAGGGGGGGTGTCGGCACCCCCACGACCGATAATTCTTTTTGGTTTGGCCCCCTGCTGTTTTCTAAGTATTTACCAGTCAGTTTCCTGGTTCGCTTCCTCTATTTTGTATCGACATTCTTCATGTACAAGTAGCTGAATACCTTCCTAGCCCAATGCTCCTCCCCCATTTCTCTCAATCGCTTCTCAACTTTTATCTTGCTGCTAGCTTCCCTGCCCTCAAATGATGTACATCCCATATCACCTTGTACACCCTGATTTGGTATATTCCCGTGAGCTCCTAAAGCAAGCCTACGTATTCCACGTTGCTTAATTTCTAATCTTGCTTGAACTTCTGATCTCATGCACAAGACCGCATTGCCGAATGTTAGACCAGGAACCATGACCCCTTTCCATATTCCTCTCACAACATCATACCTATTGTAATTCCACAGTGCCCTGTTTTTCATTACCGCTGCATTCCTGTTACCTTTAGTCGACACGTATATTTCGTGTTCCCTTAGGTACTCGGCCCCATTGATTACCCATACGCCCAGATATTTGTATTTCTCTGTTGTCTCTAGCGTGACCTCCTGTATTCTAAGCCCACTACCTTCATTGTCTTTAAATATCATGACTGCAGATTTTTCATACTGAATCTGAAATCTAACCTATCTCTCTGATTACTGCAGATGTCCACCAATCTCTGCAAATCTTCCTTGTTGTCGGCCATTAGCACTATATCATCTGCGTGCATCAATGCTTGTAGTGCCTGTTCAGCGAGTTTTCCTTGTTTGACGAAAGAGAGGTTGAAGCCCAGTCCACTTCCCTCTAATTTGGCCTCTAATCCTTGTAGGTACATCATGAATACTAAGAGTGACAGGGGACACCCCTGCCTAAGTCCCCGTTTTACCTCTTGAGGCTTGGATACCTCTTTTTCCCACTTTATAACTGCCTTGCTACCTTTATAGATATCCTTTGCCAAAGATTAGTGAATACATCTTCCACGCCTAGTGTGTCCAGTATTCCACACAATTCCTTTTGAACCACGCTATTGTACGCTCCCTTGATATCCAAAAATGCTAGCCACAGGGGCCTGTGTTCCTTTTCTGCTATTTTGATGCACTGCGTCAGTGAGGACAGATTGTCTTCCGACCTCCTGTGTTTCCGAAACGCATTCTGCTGTTCCCCCAGCACCCCCTCATCCTCTATTCATGCCTGCAGTCTTTCCTTTGTAATATGCATTGCCAGCCTGTAGATCACTGATGTCACTGTTATAAGACGGTAGTTGTTTATGTCACCTTTGTCCCCCTTTCCTATATAGATCATGCTCATCCTGCTAAGTTTCCATCCATCGGGAACTTCACTATCGATTATTATTGTGCTCACTGCCTCTCTCAAAGCCTGCTTAGACTTCGGACCTAATGTCTTTATCAGCCAAATTGGAATGCCACCTGGGCCTGTTGATGTACTTCTAGGAAGCCTTTTCTCAGCCCTTTCCCACTCTCGTTGTGAAAATGGAGCCATTGCGCCATTTGATTCATCCTTATCTATTGTGGGGCATAAAGCACTTCTTTGTTGAAACTTTTCTGTCACCCTTGTTCTTATATATTCAATAGCTTCGTCCCCTTCTAGCCTAGCACCTTGAGCTGTAGTTATAAACCTCTGCTCTAGACTAGTCTCCTTCTTAGGGAGTTTAAATGGTTCCAAAATTTCGCAGCTGGCTTTCTATCTTGTTTATGTGTTTCTGCCAGCCACTGAGCTCCCTTTCTTCTAATTTTTTCATTGATCAGAAGGGATGCATTCCTTCTACAGCTTAGAAAGATTTCCCATTTTCTTTCAACATCATCTGCCGGTTCACCCCACTGCTTAGCATGTCTGTGTTCCCTAGAGGCTTCCTGACGTTTTGCTATGGCTCTCTTAACTTCCTCATCCCACCAATTTTTGGGTTTGTGTCTTCTTTTTCGGGGTGACTTGTCACGAGCCTTAGCAAGCTCTAGCTCAAACAGTCTAATTAGATTCGTGTATGTCCACACTGTTTTATTATCCTCAGTAATTACTTTCTCACTTTGTTTAGTTGCTATTTCAATTTGCCTTTCTGAAAAAAAAAATTTTCTGTAGTTGCTAATCTTGTCTCCTTTTCACTTTCACTTCTCTTCCAAAACTTAGCTTGATACGTTTGTGATCACTACCCAGACTTCTGGAGCCATCTTCATCTATGTACATTCCCCTGAGCTTATCATACATCCTATGTGACATCAGTGCGTAATCTATCGTCGACTGCAGCCTTCCTACCTCCCATGTTATTTGCCTTTCACACTTCTCGGTACTGTTGCAAATAATCAAATCAAGCCTTTCACACATATCCATGATAATTTTGCCTGTCGGGTCGGTATACTCATCTATATCTTCTACGTGCGCATTCATGTCTCCTAGTATAATTATCTCGCACTCTCTTCCTAACTCCTGAATGTCATTGATTGAAAACCATTGCCTGGTTTTCTTCTTTGGCCTTTGCTGCCGTCCACAAGTACACTAAACCAAGGAGTGTCATTTGCCCTGCCACTTTCCCTTTCAGCTATAAATGTTCCTTGCACTCCTGCTTTACCCTTTGTCATTCTGTACTTTTATGAATGAATGCCCCAATACCACCCTCCTTTCTGCTGCCTTCTATTCTATTACAATATTGCCACGCGTAGTTTGCATTGTTAGGAGGTTGTTCCATGTTCCTGAGATGTATTTCTACAAAACCGTATACCATCGGCCTCTCCTCGCATAGCTGCTCTATCTCTTCCCACTTCAGCCTGTTCCTACCACCCTGCATGTTAATATATTCTATGTCTGAATTCTATATTCTATGTCTACTAATTGTATATATTATATATTATATATTCTATGTCTACTAACTTTTCCGGATCTGCCGTGTCTGCAAGCATATGACGTCACTTGGAACACCCAGTGGGACCAGCCTAGTGGGACAACGCCGGAAGCCAGCCGCAGCGTGGATATAAAGCCGTCGCCGAGCCCGCCGGACTTCAGTGGGGGCGGCAGTACGCTCGCGACCATGTCGCTCACGCACGCATGGCTCTCTTTGCAGGTTAGTTATTACTCAAAAACAAGTTATCGTTCTAACTGCATTTTTCTTGTTGTGCTGCCGCTCCCACTGAGGTGTTGTGAAATTCTGTGCTCTTTGTGGTCGTATTTAGAAGTGTTACTTTCTGGTGATGTTGAAACAAATCCGGGCCCAACCACTCAGGAACTCCTTCAAAAAATTTTAGACAACCAAAATCAAATGGAGGCCAGGCTTGCTAATATTGAGGGCAAAATTAAATCTCTGGCGGAACAGTGCGGGAGGCTCCTTGGCCTCGAAGAAACCGTTCGCAACCTAGAGCGAACTATCCAGTACCAACAGCAAAGAATAACTACAATGGAAGATAAAGCCCGACAGAACAATTTGATTGTATTCGGTATTCCGGAAGCTGAGAACGAAACGCGAGAAGATATACAGGATAAGGTGCTAAAAAGCGTATTCACTAAACGTCTTGGTGTCACTGTGTCGTCCGTAGAGCGAATCCATAGACTTGGGCGAAAAAAGGCCGATAAAGACAGACCTATTATCATGAGGCTATATGACTACAACGAAAAAATTGCTATATTCAACCAGTGTAAAAAATTGAAAGGATCAGGGATCAGTATATCCCATGATTACTCACAGGAAACTCTTGAAAAACGGAGGTTACTTTGGCAATCAGCCCAAAAAGATAAGAAAGAGGGAGCGAAAGTCAAGCTTGTTCACGACAAGCTCAATATTAAAGGTACAATGTACACGTGGGACAAGCAGTCGAATGCTCGGGCCAGAATTCGCAGTAATAATGGAACTGCTTCGCGGGATCGGGACTGACAGCAGGCGAGCAATGGAATTAAGCTACTAAACATAAACGCCCGAAGTGTCGTAAACAAGCTTGAAGAATTAGAGTGCGTATCGTTACAGCATGATCCACATTTAATTGCCATAACTGAGACATGGTTAAGCGAAGACGTTACGAATGACGAAGTATTTCCCAGTTCATACAGCGTAATCCGTAAAGATAGGGCAACGAGAGGGGGTGGTGTGGCATTGCTGATTAAAGGTTCCATCAAGTATGAGCAGTTACCCCTTTTAGATGACCACGAAAATGTTTGGTGCAAGATATTTCTTGACGAAATAGCTGTAATAATTGGCGTTATTTATAGACCCCCGGGAAGCCCGGTCGAATTCATTCAAAAAATAGATGATCACTTAACAGCCCTAACTAGTACCAAAAGCCGGATAATTATGGTTGGGGATTTCAACTTGGCTGGAATAGATTGGGAGGCGCGCATTCCTGGGCCCTTAGAGAAGCCTCACGCGGAATGCATATTGGAAACTATGGCAACACACAGTCTTATTCAGGTAGTTGACTGCCCCACGCGAATACAAGGACAGTGCCAGAGTTTGCTGGACCTCGTATTTTTGTCAGAGGAAACGTTTCATTACACAGTCGAAATTGAGGAAGGGATCTCTGACCATAAGATTGTCGTGGCCACGGTTCAAATTGCGAATAAGGGCGTAGTAAAGAATCCGATCGTGAAGGTTTACAATTTCAAACGCGCTGATGACACATCCATTCTTGATCTACTAGAAACTGCTCTTGATAAGATGCCCAGAGGAAATAACGTTCATGAACTTTGGGAATACTTTACACTTACTGTGAGTGAATGCTTATCTCGTTTTGTGCCGAAAAGAAAGAAATGCTTACAAAAAACAAACCCGTGGGTTAATCGACATATAATTCATTTGAAACGACGACTGCGCCGGGCACGACAAAAAAGACCGAGAAACCCCGTTGCCATCGCTGCGCTTAGTACCGACGTGCGGAAGGAGTTAAAAGCTGCTAAAAAACATTTTGTTTCAACAACGTTGGCTGATTATTTGAAAAATTCACCTCAGAAGTTCTGGAGATACTTGGTTGGGTCAAAGCCGGCTACAACCAGTGTACTTTTAAATGGAAACATTTGCAGTGATCCAGTTTCAGTTGCTGAAGCTTTTAACAATTTCTTTAACAGTACATATACTAGCCCGACGGACATGGCCTCGATAAGTCAAGAACATGGTAGCCATTGTGAAGATGACATTGTTATCTCTAAGGAAGGTATAATTGAATTGCTTTTAAAATTAGATGTCAAGAAGTCTTCAGGGCCTGATAAAATACCGAACGAGTTTTTAAAGCGCTATTGCGAATGGGTTGCATTATTTTTAGTCAAAATTTTTGCCTCCTCATTGGAAACTGGGGTTGTACCGAATGATTGGCTGCTAGCAAGGGTTGTGCCTGTGCCCAAAGTTGGAGATAAGCTGATGGTTGAAAACTATCGCCCCATTTCCATTACATGTACAGTGTGTAAACTTTTAGAGCATATAATTGGTAAGCATCTTGTTGCGTACTTTGAAATTAACAACCTCTTTTACAACAAACAACATGGTTTTCGCCGACGCCTTTCAACTGTGACACAGTTATTTGAAACCATTCATCACTTTGCTGCAGCTATGAATTCGAAAGAACAAATAGATGTTATTTCATTAGATTTATCAAAGGCTTTCGACAGGGTATGTCATGCGAAACTTCTAAATAAATTACATGGTTACGGTGTTAATTTACAAATAATTAGGTGGATTCAAGCTTACCTGACGAATCGTCAACATTTTGTGGAAATAGCCGGCGAATATTCATCTTTTTTGCCCATTCCTTCTGGTGTGCCGCAAGGGTCGGTTTTAGGCCCAATTTTGTTTCTGCTGTACATAAATGACATTGCAAGTGGTGTACATCCCAACATTGAAGTGCGATTGTTTGCCGACGATTGTCTTTTGTTTACACGCGTCAAGACTGTCTCTGACCAAACTTGTTTAAATGATGCCCTAAACATTATTCACAATTGGTGTGCAAAATGGGATATGGAAATCAACCCTAAGAAGTCTGCCTGCATGACAGTCTCAAACAAGAAAACGCCTTTAGTGTTTGACTATACAGTGAATACTAACCAAATAAAAAGATCCACCCAAATTAAATATCTTGGTATGACAATTACAGATACACTAAATTGGAATGCACATATTGACAATATCTGCGGATCAGCGCAGCGGAAACTTGGACTACTGAGACGTAAATTAAGAGGTGCTCCTCCTGAGGTTAAACTTCAGGCGTACAAAACTATTGTTCGGCCTACCTTAGAATACGCTAGTATGATCTGGGACCCCCATCACCAATATCAAATAGATAAACTGGAGCGTGTTCAGAGGCTAGCAGCGCGATTTATTTTTTCCGTTTATGAGAGGAGGCAGTCAATAACGGCCCTGCTCACTGGGGTTGAACTTCCTCAGCTTGCCATTCGCCGAAAAATCAATCGATTAAAGTTTTTATATCAGCTTTACAACAATAAACTCAATTTAAACCCTTCTCTCTATTTGCGTCCCCCAGGAAGAGTCTCATCAAGAACCAATCACCCACACGTAATTATGCCCTACACACCGAGAATTGACACATTTAAAAACACTTTTCTTGTCAGAACGATTGTCGACTGGAATTGTCTTGCCGCCGATTTCTTTGAGAATGTAGACACAGTTGAATCTTTTGTTGATAAATTAGAATTGTCATTGTATGATGTAGTTCCCACTCTGTAACAGCCCGACAGGGCTTACAGTATTGTGAATAAATAAAAAAAAATTGGCTCAGGCGCTTGTGGCTACGTATATTTCTGCCAGGGACTCTACCTATCTTAGATACTGGTGCCACTTTGGAATCATATCTGTCCATACCACCTGTCAAAGAGTCTCCCTGGTTGTATTCCTCATTACTAGCTATCCTGCATCCTGAACGGCCCGCTTGCCCCCCCCCCCCCCCCAAAAAAAAAGCTACTGCGCGTCCTGCAAGTCGCCAACCCACCTCATGACCTAGCCGCCCATCGAAGTGAATTCTGTCTCGTTGAAAACCACCCCACCTATGCACCTTTGTTTATTTCCACCACCTCAAAGCCTTTCTCTCGACTCATCCGCCATATCTCTTGATTTGCGTTGACAACCGCTCTTTGCAGGTTGCTATCACGCACTGGTACCTCTGGTATCGTGCATATCACTACCTGTACCTGAGGAGAAGTGGCGCGCATGTCATCGACGCCTTTCGCCAGTGTGGCTGCTAGTCCTGCTGCATTTTCATTTAAGACATCGTTTAAACCACCTGTAATTATCACGAGGTTTCATCTATCAGCTGTAGTTTTGAGTTTTGCGCTCGCTTGCCTCATGACTGCTTCTAGCTTGCGTCCTGTGAACGCCCCTACTCCAACCCTCTTGTCACCTCTTACCTTCTCTTTGATGGCTTCTGTGCATCGATTTAAATTCGAGTCCCCAGCGATTATCACATGCTGTGACCTTTCAGCTGGAGCGTCCTACACCTGGGGGCTACTTGCACCTGTGACGCCGGCTGCTTTGTCCTCTCCCAGCCCAATGGGACCCCGCATAAGCATTCAGTATTTGAAATTTTGGTCGTTTGTGCTTATTGTGGGTGGGGCCCTGCAAGCGACTGTGGCTAATCGGCGGGGTCCTATTTACAGGTACGCGCGAGTCGCGCTTAATTCGCTCCAACTGCGTCGATAAAGCAGCCTTCCAGGCGTATATAAGCCGTAAGCATATCCGACGTACCCCAATTAGCCAGCCTTGGGACGTTTATTCGTCACATTACACGAGTCCGAACGATATGTCTTGTGCTGTCACAGCTAGGGGAAGCGTAGCGTCCCCGTTGTGGCACGCCGTCAACGCGGCACGATCAGCTGTGAAAGAAAAAAAAAAGAAGGGGGGGGGGGGCATCGTTCGTAATACTGAGCCGCGATCTCCTAATTGCACAGCCGCGCACATAGCAAGAAAAAGGGCCCCGACTTCTGTAACGCGCGGTTCGTTACGTTAATTACGTCGCACACAAGCGAAATCGTTCATCGCACTCGTTAAATGCACGGCAGGCGACGCGTTGTTGATTCCCTAACTCTGAGACACAATTCCTTAACTCTGAGACACAACTCTGAGAGGTAATAGTGTATCAAACAAACAAACAAACAAAAAAAACATTTTGAAGTTGTAGTTTCAGCAACGTTATCTTATGCCTTCTTCGAGGAAATATCGCTTTCTAGCGAAGCGCTTCTTCACACGATGGATTTGTCAGAGGCTTAGGCGACGCAACATAGTTGTATTACGTGTGTGTGCCACCTGGAAGCATTTCCCGTCAGCCGACTACGTGGGCTTCCGATATACTTCTGAGCGCACGTGAAAGCTTTTATATCTTAACTTGAAATTAAACTGCAAGCTACCGGTGCTTTCAACTACGCATCAAAGATATCTGCGTATATATGATTTCTGCATTCATGTCCTTTTATGTTGACCTGTTTTGCACAGGTTTGTTTTTTCCAATGGACTTGTTATGCAATCTTTCGCTGCAATATAGTTGTGCTTCGTGCATAATTTTTAAATGGAATAATATGTAGGGCTTGCTTATCACATCGCTTATGATGATAATGGCAGACTATTTCATTAGTCAACAGTTGAAAAGTAGGTGCACAATCGCCAAACAGAAGCAACTGCCAAACAAGTAAAGAGGGGCATTTCTCAAATACGGCCATCTATAGTCATTCTGTCGAACTTGTGATGTCATCTCAAGTAGATATAGCTCTGTTTGGGCCGTCTCCCGTAGCACACAGACGCGAAAATGTGATGTAGTTCTCTCGCTCGATTCACACAGTGCCTTTTATGTGCTGCTAGTCCTAGCACACATGTAAAAATAACATTTCACACACTTTACAAAAGGCAATTATGGCTGTATCGTTGCCTGACTACCAGGAAGGCAGTTTCTTTAGTCAATTGTGGCTGTCTCGCTCGATTATTTAAGTGGCTCTCAGTGTGCTGCCAGCCGTATAGCACACACGTTAAAATAACATTTGACAGCACTTTCCACAAATCAGTTGTGATTGCATGGTTGCCCAACTGGCAAGAAGGTTCGTTCCATCGCACTTGTGTCAGAAGACTTCAGCTGCGTCATCACTGTGGTTGCATTCTCTCTCCTTAACCGTTCTTTTGACGTTGCCCGATTCACCAGTGTGAGAAGCCTTCAGCTGTGTCGTCTCTACAGTTGCATTTTCTCTGTTTCACTGGGCTCTTGATGTTGCTTCAATCCAGTGAAGCTCTCTCGTTCGTGTGTGTGTGCTGCCAGCCAGAACACACACATGTAAAAATAGATTTGATGCCAGTTTGATGGTAGGCTTTTGATGATATGCTAAGTATTGGTGATGGTGACTATGCGCCATGGTGGTCAAGTTGTCGTGGCACTGAACTGATAACCCGAAGAACGCTGTATCAAATTTCGGCCGTGGCGGCTGAATTTTCAGTGGAGGCGAAAATGGTTGAGGCCTTGTACTTAGATTTAGGTGCATGTTGAAGATTCCTGGGATCATGAAGAAGTCACTGTATGATCGATCGGCCTAAAGCAACTTACACTGCTGCACATTTATACTATGTACGACGGTGTGGTGCATGTATATACTGATGGATCTACCACGTCGCGTACCTCCGCCGCAGCTTTTGTCATCCCGCAGATAAAGATAGCTCGACGTTTCAAGATAGATCAAAAGACCACATCAACAGCCACGGAACTTGTTGCTATTCAGGAGGCAATACGTTTCATGTCGACAGAACCCGCTCGTAAATGGACGATACTGTGCGATGCCAAAGCTACTCTTTAAACCATCGATGGCTTCATGAGACAAGGTTCATATCATACTTTATCGATTGAAATTGCAGAGCTCTTTGGCATTGCTACGAAAAATGGGCATCATGTAATATTTCAATGGATACCTTCTCATTGTGGCATAATGGGCAATGAAGAGGAGGACGCTGAATCTAAGAGAGCTTTAAATAGTGCCCCGGAAGTGTGCATCGCATTTTCCCGACAAGATACTAACATCCTACTTCGACGCGTAATGCGCATTTCCATCTTAGAGCACTGGCAGAAACCAGAACACCAACACAAGGAGCTGCACAAATGGGGCCCGGAAATGAAGTTCTGTATGCCTCACAAGTTAAAGCGAAGCTTCTCATGCATTATCCACCGCATTCGCCTCGGTGTGGCTTACACGAGACGTCACACCGACTTGATTGGCTGTAATCGCACAGGTCCCAATTGTGGTCACTGTCGGTTGCCAGAAACGCTCGAACATACATTTTACAACTGTCTAGCATATGCAAGCAAACGTTAGCAACTGATAACTTAGATTGGCCGATATATTAGTTGACCATTAACAGATGAGGTTGTGTTAAATCCTTGGCCTGACGCTAGCAGCACACATGTGGTTACACTAGCCGTCATCACTTTCTCAGAAGCCACTGGACTGGATGCACGTCTGTAGAGTTACCTAGCTTAATGAGAACATATGATCTCTCTACCTTACCATCTTCATTCATCATTCTTTCACTCCCCAGTCACCCTTCCCCAGTGTAGAAGAGCAGGCCAGGGCAAACTATAGCTCATGCCAACCTCTCTACCTTTCTGTAAATAAATTCTTTCTCTCTCTCTCTTGAAGAACATCATGTGACCGAAATTCTTGGCACCCTTCACTATAGCGTACCTCATTATTATTGCATCACTGTTTTGGGGCATTGAACCCAAACCAACATCATCCAGAATGAATTCATGTCACTGATTCGAGGTCGATGATGTTGGAAAGCGTGTGTGTGTGCCTCTGAAGAATGAGCTCCTCCTTAGATGGCCATATTTAGGTGAGAGATATATGCCATGGCTTTGCTGCCTCATTATTTGGAAAGCTCTCCTTATATGATGAGAGTTCACGGAGGTTCATGGCATGTTCCAACAGCTCTTAACATAGCCTGCATGGTGAAGAGAGACAAAGTCACTATCACGCAAAGACACATTACAAGATAAAAGTAATTACCATATTTACTTGATGGTAGGTCAAGCTACCTCATGAATGATATAGATTGTAGTGCCACCATCATCATTTCTCAATCACAGCGCCGCGCCTCTCGCGCAGCTGATGCTAGCTTGAGCTACGCGAGGAAGAGAACAAGCTAGCGCACTTGGTGTGTCGGACGTGGACAGCCACTGCGGCTCCGTTTGAGGCGTGGCATAAAGTGGCGAGAGAACGACACGACCACGTTGGCCACCGTCCCGTCTTTCTCTCTCGCTACAAGATCAACATTTTCGGGGAAGAGGGGTTCGTGTGACAATTAAAAAAATTTATCTGGCGCAGCTGGCGACGACCACTAACATGAGAATCACGCATGCTGTGGCATGGTTGCAATCTGTATTTCCCTTCAGGTTTTGCTTTTAGCATATATTTATTGCACACTTGTTCAGAGAATTTTTTGTTTAACTATTACCTTGTCATTACTCATCATCTGAAGTGCCATAGTTTGTTAGAAGTGCATGTGTTCAATACACAGCCAACACTCCTTACCAGATGCGCACCCCTTTTTTGAACTGTTGTTACTAGCTTCACCTGCTGAAAGCTTCTCAGCAGTGGTGACATTACAAAAAGTAGAGGGTCACCTTCAAGCCTCCTTATATGAAATTATTGAAAACTAGCTGATACAGAAACCAAGGAATGTATAGAGTATGTTAATTGTGCTCTTTTATTGGTACTGTATTGGTAATTGTGACATAAGTTTGAAAAAAAAAGACAGCTTTGTATCTACAGTAACCCAACCTACAACTCTCGGATTACATGCCCGATCATTTACCTTATTTAAACTACACTGCCAGGTATCATATTTTCATGTACAGTACAGGGACTTGCTTTTAATCTGATAGCATAACAGAGCTCAAATGACAGAAATTTTGGTGTCAGCTCCAATTGTTATAGTGAACTGTAAGACAGAAAAGTTTTTCTGAGAGCAATGTCTCAACTTAAAGTATTTGGGGATGCGCTTGCTTGTAATGTCAAAACATGTTTGAGCAGCCAAAGTGGTGATGAGGGCTAGTTGTTTTTAGTCACTTGTGTTCATATTCGTAGAAAAAAAAACAGATGCAGACGTGAGGAGCACGTACGTAGGACTACTGCTCGTACTGTGTATGAGTTTATTGATTGTGTCTGCACATGTGTTTTTTTCACTACGAATATGGAGAATGAAATACAAATGTTTCTGAAAATTTTCGGTACAAGTTTCTTCAAGGTTGCACTGGTCCCAGGATTTCTTATAATCTAGTATGTTATTGCATACTGTCTTCAATATTATTATCATGCATACAAGAGGAAACTTGCAAGTTGCCAAATTACTGTACATGTGCCACACTAGCTTTATAAACTGTGTACATGCTTGCCTTTACCAACGTGCCAAACATCATACCAGTGTGGCATGTTTGCCTTGTGCTTGCGACAGTACAGCTTGACATTAGGATGTCAATCTGGGAAAAAATATGCCTAATAAGTCCCTTGGACCTGTTGTCATGGGCACACACAGTGCTTTCTACAAGAGTGGTCAAACTCCCATCCCCTCCGTGCATTCAACATTCCTTCTTGAAACAGTAATTTAACGATTTCACATAAAGATATACCTTTATTACCTTATTGTTTGTTAGATTCACTTGCAAATTTTGCACAAACATATGGCACTTGTCAATGAGGGTATGTGGATGCCTAGATTCTCAACAGCAGTCAGGCACTTAGCAAGTCCTTGCTTTTCCATGGAGACATTGTAGGGGACTTCGGGTGACGGTGAATAAAAGTGTAGCAAGAGGTCTCTTGTTAGCACTTGAAAAGTATACTAGTAGCACTGCAAGTTTGACTCTCAGACTTGCACTAGCTCAGTGTGTAAAATACAGCCATTCTGCATGGCAAGCACACTGTCCGTGAGATACTTGGCGCTGTATCCAGGAGAGTCACATCATCCATCACCGAGTGCATCCACCATGGCTGCTTGTTTTTTGAGGAAGAGCTGGAAAGACAGGTGACACAATGCATAGGTTCTTTTAGTATTCCACAGTATAATGAGGGGGCTGAAACACTTTGTACCTCCTATGTATTCGCTCTCAGCAGCGGAAGCGCTGCTTTTACCACTGGCGGTTGCCGGGCATCCTACCAGAAATAAATCACGAACAGAAAATTTCTTTTATGACGTCACTGGTTAGGTCCCCAAATAGAGCGAAAGGACAAAAATTGAGAGGAGGAGGCTTGCCGCTGATGCCCTCCTTTCCCACTTCGCATGCAAGCGGAATGCGCTCGTGCCTTTTTGCAGGTCCGCTGGCCACTTGGGCAGTGCGGCCATAAAATTTTGGTAACTTTTTAAAAAATGTTTTTTGTGTTTCTGAAGAGGCAAAAGTTAGGCTGACTGATTTCACAGTAAGACAAAACTCAATCAACATGAATGAAATGCTTTTTTTAATGTTTTGCATAAAAAACAGGTACATACACGTAGTGTGAAAGTGTCAATCTATAAATGCAGCTTCAATGTACAACTGACATATGGACATAATGAGCAAACGTTGATACCAATATCTGAACCAATGTTAATATCATCAACAATCGCGGATAGGACACATATTTGACTCAATGACACGTTTGTTATGACGACGGGCGTACAAATTGAGTACCAAACGAGACTGAAGTTCAGAGGCACGAAAAGGCTTGAAGCGATCAGAAGTTCTTTGAGGAAGAACGTCGCTGGAAACAGTGTTTCAGCAAGTTCACTTGTCCTTGTGAGGGCAACAGCGTTGCTTTGACGAAGAAAAGTTCACTTGTCAAAACGCTGCCTCCGTCGACATTCTCTGTAATAATATTTAGAAGCATTTAGTCCATCACGTGTATTTGAGTGACATTATTAGAAGTAAGGACTCACAAAATTTGAAACCATGGCTACAAGAATTTCATAAGCAGGAAGTGGCCTATGATTTGACATCATTTGAAGTAGTTGCCAAAAGTAAAAGTAGCTAAAACTATGTAGCCGAGCTAACTCGAATTCAAGCCTTTCAATAAATCCATTTTTTGGACAGGAGCTTGGCTGCCGTCTTCACCAATAAGTCAAGCGACACTGCACTTCTCTCAGTCCAGTCTGGCTTGCAGAGAACTGGGTTTGCTCATATGTACTCATGCAAAAACAATACTTGCTCCAATAATTGGTCTAAGTTCTTGTGCTCACCCGTTGCTTTTAGGAAACCCTGAAAAACCTTCACAGAACCACATCTTCAACGAATCTATGGTTTACTTGTTTGGCATAGCTCACTGTGGTTCATTCTCTGCCCGCCACAAGTTGCCGTCTTTATCTTTCTCATAGTTGACACGGTAACCGACCGAGATAACTGGGCGAGATCCAGCTTCTAATATCGCTGAGCGAGAGGCAAGAAGGAGCGGAGGCAAGTGCTACGAACGCAAGTCAATCACTCTTTGCGCTTAACCTGATTTAAAATTCACAAAATAAGGATAAAGAAAAAACATTTAAACAAAAGAAAAGTTCTTTACGGGACGTAGACTTTTTTTGTTTATGAAAACTTGTGATGGCCAATAAATGCGAACATTCACATTAATCTCACTTCGTTCAACCGGATCTTAGGATGCCCAGCAACTTCTACGAGCGTGCATGTTCTTTGAAACTGAAACTAGCGCAGAGTTTCCAGGGCCTGGTATAATAGCAATGATGTTTCATGCCGACATGCCCACGAGTATTCCACCACTGCTACATTTTTACCACTGTACAAGTTCATCATCTCAAACTCATTTCTATCATGAGTATTTATATTGCACAGTAAGATAAATAAGGCAGTGTGCTAAAACTGTTTCTAAAACTATGATTTTTCCTGATGACTGGTTTCTACATTTTGATATTAGCAAGGAAAAATATTAGGCTTCTCTTTCGCATTGTAACCATAAAATCACATGGGCCAGTTTTGTACAAGTTTTATGCAAAATGATTTCATGTTCTGAATTAAGATAACATTGACAAAGATATACAGATGGAAGCAAATGCTTTGCTATGTGTAAATCTATGGCAAAATTATGCTAAAAAAATAAGATTCACTTAATGCAAGAGAAGTATAAGCATTGGTGTTCACGCTGCGTAATATGTCTACAAGTCTTGCTCTAGTTATATTTAGATGTTGATCAATAAGTGCACCTGTTTTACTGCAGGGAGCAAGTAGGCCTTCTGGTAGTTGTAGAAGGCGCACTCCGTGATGACTTGAGCACCAAGGCATTGGATGGTTGCAGCTACCACGCAGCCCTAGTAGAGCATGCCAGCAGCCAGGAGAAAGTTGCCGGCTCCAGCTCCACTACCTCGAACAAGTGGCTGGCTTCTCCACCGGAGCTTGTGCAGTTGCTCGCCCCTCTACAACGACCAGAGTTCGCATGACGCTGAAGTTCAGGTTGCCAACTACTTGGCCACATATGGAGCAGTTCATCAGTTCAAATACAATGAACTTTCATTCCCTGTGGAGAGGCTCTTCCATTGTTAGAACTCCACTGCTGTTGTCTTGATGGATACTGCATATGAATGACCCCACAAGACATGTTAGTGCTAGTGTGTTACTCAGTATTGTACAATGGACAAATCACATGGCTTGGTTGAAAGAAAGAAAAAATTTAAGGCTTCATTTTTCTTTGCTAGACATAATATTAATGAGAAGTAACCTACCATAATGCTATAAAAAGTATAGAGGACACTAATTATAGTAAATGTAATGTAATTGAGAAGAAATTGAAGTGGACAAAAAAATTGCTTGCCGGCAGCTGGGACTGATCCTGCGACCGTCACCTAACACGTCCAATGCTCTACCAGATAAGCTAACACGGCGGCCGTTTCCTCGTCCTCTTTATCCAGTATATATGTGCATTTACAAGTGTCAGCGCTACTAGCAACCTTGACGGCGAGTGTGAAACACTTTTTCTGCCCGTTGGTGTCGCATAACACGTGGTGGCGCTGATTGATGCACTCGCATTTAGGTGCACATATGTCCCCCATTAAGTGGACGAGGGAATGACCGCCGCAATAGCTCAGTTAGTAGAGCGTCGGATGTGTAATTCGAAGTTCACAAGTTCAGTCCCAGCTCACGAAAAGCAATCTTTTCATACACCTTTATTTTTAGGGGCAGCTCCTTATAGCGGCACTCGTTCGTCCCTCGTAGCCATTGCAGTAGTGTGTAACAAGTATAATATTTTGACCACCAAGGCGGTGCCGGTGAGAGATTTCATCTGTGCGTTGTTGAACAATAAAAGATAGTGCTCAATGTACATGCCAATGGCTGCTATGGGAGAGTGAGACAGGAGAATTAGGCTTTTAGTTAACGCACACGCTGCGAATTGTTTTTGTTCAACAACGCAGAGAAGACAAGAAAGAGATGCTACGTTATACTCGCTGGGTGTAACCTCCTATGTTTTAGAAAGGTTTACCGAGCGTTGGGCCGCAGTGCCATGAATACAGTGAACTAATATATACCATGAACTCGAGGTGGTTAAAGGTGGGAAGTAGACACGAAGCACAAGCCGTAAGAAAGTGTGTGTGCCTCCTCTCGTTCAGTCCTTGGAATGTCCGCTGGATGGGGGTGCTTCTACATGAGGAATATATGATGAAAAGATGCGAGATGGTGGTACTTGGAGTGTTGAATAGGTGGACGAACGGACACACAGACAGATGCATGGACGGACGCAGGAGCGGATGCATGGACGAAAGCAGGGATGGACGCACAGACGAACGTGCAGACGCACGAACAGACGCACGCATGGACGGGCGGATGGAGGCACGGGCGGCCACACAGACACGCATGGATGGACGAAAAGCAAGAAAGAATGGACGGGCGGATGCTTCGCCCCACTATCCATCATTCACTCCGTGGATATGCTGCCATTTTTTTTTCACATCTACATTACATTCACAACCAATAACGTCCTCTATACTTTCTTTGGCACTATTGTTCGTGAGTTCTCATTAATACGGCTTGGTTTTGTTAGTGGTAACTGACAGACAATTATGCCAAAAAATATAGGAGATGTTGTTATAAAGTAATTTTATTGTAACTGTGAAGAAAAATGGGCGAAAAAATAACTTGGTGTGGGCAGGGACTGAACCTGCGACCTTCGAATAACGCATCCGACACTACCAACTGAGTTACCATGCCGGCCATCCTCTTGTCCACTTAATGGGATATGTATGGTGCATTTAAATGTGGTAGTGTCAGTCAGCGCTGCCTGTTGCCATTGCAGCGAGGGTGGGACACTCATTTTTTGCCTATAGACATCATACAACAGGTGATGTTCTTACGGCTGGCAGCTGACTAATATTCCTTGGCATACTACTGCCATGATGGCATTAAGTCTGCCAGAACAAGACCCTCGCTATGAATGAAGAAATTAGGGTTTCTTTAAGGGTGTGTTTTCTTTGTTAGACAATATAATGAGAACTAACTGGCAATTATACCAAGGAAAGTATAGGGGATGTTATTAAAGTAACTGTAATGTAAATGTGAAGAAGGTTTTAGCCGAAATCATTATGTTGCCTGTAGCATGTGTTGTGTTGCTTAGCATGTGGGTGCTTAGCATGTGGAAGCATTGCACAATGCAACAGAAAGTATATAAAAAGCCAGACCCACCAAAGCAAGGCTTCCTTCGACCACTATTTTTTTTAATAAAAGATAGCCTCCTTCTTTTTTTTTTTTTTTAGACTGACATGAATAAAGTAAGACTTTTCAGTGTCCTTGAACTACGTGGTCTGCCCTTCTTGCATTTCACATTGCAACAAATCTAGCGATAAGTGCTAATGCCAGGCAACCTTCGAGAGGAGTTACCGAGGTCAATCAGTAGAGTAAGCACTGGGATATCTAATAGGTGTCAGCATCCACTCACCTGAAGCCATTACCTCACCTCCCAAGATACTACTACAATTTTTTATTGCTTATGGTGTCGATTAACTTAATTTCTTCAAATACTTGTTAGTGTTTACTGATTATAAGTGCACTGGAGAAAAATTAAGTGGCCGATATTGGTAGTGTCGTTGAAGTCAAAAATTCAAGTATAATGTTGACAAATAGCTACAGCTCAATCGTGCACTAGTGACAGTTGCATTCTCGATAGGATCAGGAGGAAAAGCACTGCTAATGAATGCCTGAATTTACGGTGCTTATTATTACATTGTGCTGTAGCAGAAATGCTAACGCAGCTTCAGTTAACCATCGCAGGGACCCTTTAGGTGCATCTCTTCACAACCAAGAGAATGTAATTGGCGCTCTTCATTTTAATAATAGCCGGATATGCGGCACAAGTATACTATCACAAAACAGTCTCTCCATGAGCTAAGTGTAATATTGTTTGGAAGTCTTATATAATGTAACTGGCAATGTCTTATACAAAAGAAGTTGGTGTATTAGCACATAAATAATGGGTAAATAGTGTCACATGAAATCATTTTACTGTTTCTTTGTGTCCACTGTGAAACTGCTTTGGTAGGTGGCAGCCCGTTGTAGATGCTGCGAAAAATTTAGTTGTACACATGTGTCAATGCGCCCCTTCTTATTTGGTGAACATCTGAAAACACGTGCTTGTAATAAAAGAAAGTGTTCATGAACCACAGTGTGCTTTCTTGTGAAATAAATCTTATGCTTTCGGCCAGACTGTGTTCTAGTCAGGCATAGGTTTCAGCATAAGTGGTGTACTAATCTTCCGCTGGGCCTAAGCATACTCACTGCAGGGGAACGTGGTCTTCTATGCCCTTCGTTATCTCGTTAGAGGTTGTGGCGACATCTAAAAACACTGCTGTATTATAGAGCATCATGAATTGCAAATGAGTACCAACATTCTTTGTTGCTGTTCTCATAGAAATCCTCTTGTCTAGCTAATATCAATAAAGAGGCTTTATAAATGTTGCTTATATACTCAACTACTATATAAGATACACTCATATGACAGACTAAGTGGCATAAAAGAGACCAGTGTGCCTACTTTGAAATAAGGTTGATGAGAAAATTCGCATGATTCTTCAGTTGCTCCCCAGTGCATGTCTCTTATACAGGTGCTCAACGAGGCCCATGGCCAGAATTAAGGGTGCCCTAGGGGCCTGCCCTACCCACCTTGAAATTTGGATGGAGAGGTGTGTTCTACCAAACATGAATGAAAATACGCGTTTTAAAGGCCCTCAGCAGGTGGGCCACTCCAGAAAATTTTCTGGCAACGGGCCTGCATTTAATTGTAAAAGCTCTTATGAGCATCAATATAAAATCTGCAGGTTGCCCCGTAATGCATGAAAGTGTCTTGGCAGGCTCTTCACAGGAATGGAACTGCCTCATCACATTCGTATAGTTGTAAAACACACAGGTGAGAAAAATGAGCATGCACTACAGAATGGACCATTTGTGTTCTGGCAAAGATACTTGAATTGTCATGAACTACCCTACAGTGAACTAGCTCAGGCTGACCTCTCTGCCTTCCAATAAATTCTCACAACTACTCTGAGGTGAAATATTTCGGGGTACTAAGGGGCTTAACTTCCTTTGTTGCAAACATGCACTACAGAATGGACCATTTGTGTTCTGGCAAAGATACTTGAATTGTCATGAACTACCCTACAGTGAACTAGCTCAGGCTGACCTCTCTGCCTTCTAATAAATTCTCACAACTACTCTGAGGTGAAATATTTCGGGGTACTAAGGGGCTTAACTTCCTTTGTTGCAAACATGAAAGGGCACACCCAACCTGAGAATACCTGTCCCGTGTGATGGTTTCAGTATGTGAACTAGTTTGTGACTACATGCCGATCACATGTTAATGATCCCTGGATGCTTGTAATACCTGCAGAAACTCTCGGTGAAGTGATGGATAGATTGATATGGCTGTACCCTTTAGATCGGGCGGCGGCTAACGCCAACAAGCCATGGTACTTAGTGAACCAAAAACTAGATTTTTTTTTCCCTTTAAATAGTGAGGTTGAAGACTCGTACTTTACAGTGAAGGGTTTAATTTACACTCGTGCCTTGACTTTAGCCACCAATCAGATAACGTCCTCCTAGTTAATTCTACCCGCTTAAAGTCTATTCCGTCCTCCCTGTCCCTAAACCCCAGTGCTTTGGAAAACTCTGCGCCATCTTCCTGAACTATAGAGTTCAGAAACATTATCAAGTGTTTGGCAGTTTCCTCTTTCTCTCCATATGCACAGAATACCGTGTCTACTCCTTCGTACTTCGCCTGATATGTCCTGGTTCGCAATACTCTCGTCCTGGCCTCGAACAGTAGAGAACTACCCGGAGTATTATCACAGATCCTTTTCTTGTCAATTTCCTGCTTAAAGGTTTGATAGATCTCTAGTGCGGACTTCTTAATCATGCCAATTCTCCACATATCGGTCTCAGCTTTCATCACCTTCTTATTAACCGATAATTCTTTTTGGTTTGGCCCCCTGCTGTTTTCTAAGTATTTACCAGTCAACTTCCTGGTTCGCTTCCTCTATTTTGTATCGACATTCTTCATGTACAAGTAGCTGAGTACCTTCCTAGCCCAATGCTCCTCCCCCATTTCTCTCAATCGCTTCTGAAATTTTCTTTTGCTGCTAGCTTCCCTGCCCTCAAATGGTGTCCATCCCATATCATCTTGTACTCCCTGATTTGGTGTATTCCCGTGAGCTCCTAAGGCAAGCCTACCTATTCCACGTTGCTTAATTTCTGATCTTGCTTGAACTTCTGATCTCATGCCCAAGACCGCATTGCCGAACGTCAGACCGGGAACCATGACCCATTTCCATTTTCCTCTCACAACATCGCACCTATTGTAATTCCACAGTGCCCTGTTTTGCATCACTGCTGCATTCCTGTTACCTTTAGTTGTCACGTATATTTCGTGTTCCCTTAGGTACTCGGTCCCATTGCTTATCCATACGCCCAGATATTTGTATTTATCTGTTATCTCTAGCGTGACCTCCTGTATTCTAAGCTCACTACCTTCATTATCATTAAAAATCATGACTGCTGATTTTTCCTTACTGAATCTGAAATCTAACCTATCTCCCTTATTAACACAGATGTCCACCAATCTCTGCAAATCTTTCTTGTTGTCGGCCATTAGCACTATATCATCTGCGTACATAAATGCTGGTAGTGTCTGTTCAATGAGTTTTCCTTGTTTGACGAAAGAGAGGTTGAAGCCCAGTCCGCTTCACTCTAATTTGGCCTCTAATCCTTGTAGGTACATCATGAACAACAAGGGTGACAGAGGACACCTCTGCCTAAACCCCCCGTTTTACCCCTGCAGGCTTGGATACCTCTTTTTCCTACTTTATAACTGCCTTGCTACCATTATAGATATCCTTTAAAATATTAGTGACTCCATCTTCCACACCTAGTGTGTCCAGTATTCCTCACAAGTCCTATTGAACCACGCTATCGTACGCTCCCTTGATATCCAAAAATGCTAGCCACAGGGGCCTGTGTTCCTTTTCTGCTATTTCAATGCACTGCGTCAGTGAGAACAGATTGTCTTCCAACCTCCTGTGTTTCCGAAACCCATTCTGCAGTTCCCCCAGCACCCCCTCATCCTTTATCCACACCTGCAGTCTTTCTTTCATAATCCACATCCGGTACTCCGTTCAATGAGGTTCTATTGAACCTCTGGAGTAGCAATCCCGGCCGCCGCCAATGGGAGCAAGTGAAGCCACCAGCGGCCATATTGCTAGAGGAAAAACAGGGCGGAACCGCCATAGACCGTAATGGAATATGTGCATTGCGAGCGTTGGTTTGCAGTTCTACGATAAAAAATGAGGTGGAAACCACTTTTAGGTTACACCAATGAATAAATGCTTTTTCTTGTTTATTAAACAAATCATTTTATGTACCTATTGTCAGCTGCACACTATCAGATCAATCTGTTGTCGAGGGATGCTTCGCATATCGAGCTTGCTGGGGCACTATTGCAGTACAAAAGGGTTGTAATATATATTGGGTTTTTTTTTTTAAATGTGCCTGCACATACTCAAGATTAAGGGGAATGCGACATTTGCTCGCCTCTTTCATATATGTGCCTTTGTGTGTGTCGACAGATTACCATACAATATATATAAAGAAGTTGAAATAATTAAAGCTAAAGTTAGAAAAGACAAGTAGTTAAGTAAACTGGGAGTCGCCAGTAATTTTTCTAGAGTTATCGAATTCTAACCAATTTACAGGCGGAACCAAAACCGAAGCACCAATGTCGCGTGCAACCGACAAAGTCCGGGAGACATACCCCAAATTAACCGTTTATATCCTAGCAAAAATTCTGATAGAAAAACTGATAGGCTATCATGTTATTGACAGTAGTATCAGTCTATAGGTGTATCAGTCTATGAGTGTGTCAGTCTATCAGTGTACCAGCCTATAAGTGTAGTATTCTACTCTGATAGACCCACAAGAGAATCTGTGTTTAGCCAACTGGCAGGTGCACCGCTACATCAGAGCAAGCAGGACACAAATATCAACACAGAAATCAAACAAAATCTTTTATTTGATGTGCCATTTCTTGGTCAATCTTTTGATTTCATAAAGTCATTAATTTTATTTACCAAAGCTTCATTGAGGAGCTTCATTTGCTCAACCTCTCCAATTAGAACGGTGTGCTTAAAAAAAATGATTGAAGAAATCTGCATTATCAAAAACAAAGCAAGTTGCAGGCACTTATTAAGCGACAATTATGTGCACTCTAAATAGAGGAGTCAATATGACAAGGAAATAAGTAGGAGTGCTACCAGTCTGTCTCTCTAATATTGTTTAAAATTAGTTTGTGGATTCTTGCATAAAAGTACCCAGCTCCAGTAAGCAAAAGCTAGTCTTGAAGCTTTAGTAAGTAATTATAACACAAGTTGGCAGTGAAACCTCGGCTGATTATGTGCAAGAATGGAGCCACCAACTTGAATGAATTTTGATCATATTGCAAAATTTCACCTACCTGAAAACACAGCATATGTTTCTTTCTCCAAGGGAGATTTCGCCTCCCCTTTAGACCGATTGGAGGCTGCGCCAGTAACACTTCCACCGACTAGGCCTGCTGTATAAAAAATGGCAACGGCCGCCTCACGAACAAAACGGGTCTGTCTTTACAAGCCCATGAGGTGATTGTACAACCTTTTGGGAAGGACAATTCCTTTGCTCCGATGCACCTATAAAACAAGTCAAAGATGATGTGCACACATTAGTTTGTCAATGCACATTTCCTCATTAAAGCAAAGCAATATTTCTTCAAGACAAAGCATACTAGAGTTTTATGATACCTCTCTGTCAGTGGGCACATAATTGATAAGCGGCGCAGCCTCCCTCACACTTGAGTGGGCTACTTCAGGGCTGTCCGTGGTCACTGTGGTGGTTCCAGCGTGGCAGCACATAGTGGTGGCAAAAGTGCAAGTCATTTCTGTTTTTGAGGCTTGCGGCTGCAACACCCACAAAGGACAAGGTTCTTTGCTGCAATGAAAAAGTAGAGTGTGCAGAAACAAAGTATATTGCACCCTTAATTGTCACGGTAGCATCTTAGGTGTGCATGGTCAAATAATATATATGATAAACATAGCATGCAGTTGAGATATGCAATTAAAGTGTAATGATACGTTGCAAGTCACGTCTCAAAACCATGGGGCGATTATAGGGGATGCCGTAGTGGAGGGCTCAAAAAATTTTGACCAAGTGGTGTTCTTTTTAATATCCACCACACTGTGAAAGTTGTAAAAGCACATTTTCAAGTGATTAGAAAAACATGCATGCATCCCTGCCACCCATGAGCTTACATTGCATTCTGCTTTTCAGCAAAATTGCACGCTATAAGAATAGGACAACTTACTGCTGCATACAACTTTATCTGCAGTGCGTTACAACAGCTTATGAAGAAATGATAAACCTGTTTGGAAATTTTTGCTGCGAAGGGCATTTTTCAGTAGGCTTATTCTTTCTAACACCTTTGTATTTTGAGCCCTCAGCATATATATTCACTTCTTTCAGAAGCTCTTCCTCTGTTCTTTTTTTTTTTTCAGCATCAGCAGGCCTCGCTGCTGCTTCTCAAAATGGTTGCTGACGTGCTTTGTCTTCGGCTTAACAGCAGCTTGAGGTCGTGTTTCTTACAAGTGCAGACAACCCAACACACAAATTTCACTGCTAGTTTGCAAGCACAAACAGGGCGTATATCCGCACAAGCAAAAATAATTTTAAACCAGTCAATTGTACAAAAAAAATGTGACTAAGCTGCACTCATACCACGATAGAATAAAATAAAAATAGCTCTTCAGCATACTGCAACTTTCACCGCTTCAATACGACGTTCCGGCGCCCGCGCAGTAGTGGAGCAGCAATGCTCTGATATATTTGCTAAGGGGGCGGGGAGTATAGCGGAGCATTGGTGCTTCATGTGGGACACGCCACCACGTGCAGAGCAAAATTGGCTGTCGATTGTAATTGCAGCGCAGTAGCACATCAGCCGCAATGTCAACAATAGCCAAACTTGGCTGTCGGTAATAATTACGCTGCAAGTAGCATATCAGCTGCAGTGTGACCAATTGCAACTTACTTTTTTAAACGACTCATTGTCCACTTCATTTGAAGTGCAGCTATCGGACGTGTCGTAATCGGGTCAGCGAAATGAGTCGTTTTTCTGTAGCATTCCTTGCATCATCCTCGGTGCCTAAGAAAATATGACCAGTAAAGAACTTCAGAATGACTGCTTCCTCCTCTTTGTTTTCGTATAGGGAATACAAGAGGCGCGGACTTACCGTAAAGCTTAATCACTTGAGCGTGATAGTGGCCGCAGTGTGTGTTATCCTTCCAGAACACCCGGTACCACTTGTGAGGATCAAAATTGCCCATATCCTTCAGATTGATGTACTTACATGCACTTACCGGGACTATTAATTTTTATTATCATCGCGAAACCAAACATCTTGGGAAATTGCGAGTGTACAGGTGCGATACTGAGCAATTAAGAGACGCAACAATGTTCACATGCGCTAAACATGCACCTTTTTTTATTTCTCTATGGCCGCAACGAACTTGCTATTGATGACGATGGCAGTGACCACCACCTCCTCTAGAAAGATGCCTGAGGAATGGCTCGCGCTCCCAGCGGAGTTATGGTGGCTAGAATTGGGAGGTGACGCCAGCGCCCGCATATTCGCCGAGCGCGCGCGATCCTCGTTTTCAAGCGCCGCCGCGACGGCCACCACGGCGCTCCTGTCGTCATAGTGATGCGGGCGAAGCGCGCGCTCCGCGCTCTCTCGTCGACTCGCCGCTGGGTTCGCTGGTTCGCCTCTGGAAGCGTGTCTGGGTGTGTGCAGTTTTCCGCGTTGATGTCTCGCTTATGGCAAAATGTATTTAGTTGCTGACATGACAGTGTGAGTGCCGACCTTAGGATGAACTCCAGCACTACGAAAGCGAGGCAACGCCACTGCTTTGCTCCTGGCTGCACGAGCGGCTATGTGTCATCGAGGGAGCAAGGTCAGCGTGCTTCTCTTTTCTCTGTTCCCAAAGACCCTGCCCTCGTCGAAGCCTGGCAACGAGCCGTACCCCGTGCCGACAAGTCGTTGGACGTGAAGTCGGCGCTATGTGAGCTTCATTTCGACGAGCAGTTTATTGAGCGTTTTTACACGCATGTGATAAACGGCGAAACTGTTCAGATTCCCCGAGGGAAACCGGTGCTGAAATCTGACGCGGTGCCAACCATATTCCCAAATGTTCCTGCGTATCTTTCAAAGAAAGTGCCGAAGAAAAGGACGTCAAGAACATCCACTTGCGGCCTACCATCGAAAATTCGGCGTCAGGAACCAAGCACGTCTGCTTGCGAGGAGACAGCTGGCTCGTACAGCACAGAAAGCGACAGTAACCAAATACCTGTTCCGAATGTGCCCGCAATTCCCGACGTCCGCAAGTGTGGTCTTCCCAGCGCTTACTGGGCTCGACATCTAATTGCTGGAGCCGACAACGCCACGGTGTTTACAGTTTGCGCACTAGATGGTGACAAGTTGACTATTGACAAGTATGTGCTAATGACATCAGATGAAAACAAACTTCAAGCGACAGCTTTTGTGCAAGCCACAAAAATAAAGACCCTTGACATTACCGACATCGAAATGGCAGAAGAGTTGCTTCGCGACGTCGACTCCATGATACCATGCAGAGGGTTTGGTAAAACTGGTGAATTTGGAGTGAATTTAAAGTACAAGGAGAAGACTTTTGATGGCAGAACCTTCAGCCCATCTTGCCGTGGGGTTGCTCCAACGCCAGAAAAAGCCTGCCCACAATGCAAGCACCTCAGAAGACTACTCCTGAATCGTGAGTCCTACAGGCGAAGAAGAGGCAAAAATGTGGCCCAGTCCCAAAAGCTTTCATACAGGCTTAAGCTGCGAACAGCGCAAGCGAAAAGGAGTCGCCTGAGTGTCCTGCAGGCTAAATCACTCATCAAACAAATGAAAGAAAAGAATGCACGGAATGATTCTACAGCATTTGAAGAAGCGGTGAAGGCCCTACCCATTAAGCAGCAGCAACAAGTCAAGGCGTGCTTTGCTGCGGCTAAAAGAAAATCCACGAAAGGGATGAAGTATGAAAGTGAATGGGCTCTAGAGTGCCTTATTATGTCCATGAAAAGCCCACGCCTCTATGAGCATATACGCAAAAACAACATCATGGCGTTGCCTTCTCGAACATCACTACGTCGATATCTCAAGCGTTACAGGAGTGGATTCGGCCTGAGCGAAAAAGTGTTTGCTGCTGTGGCGGAAAAAACAAAATCTATGGACTTGTTCCAGCGCCATGGTGGGCTGTTAATTGATGAGATTAAGCTATCTGAACACTTGAGCTTGGGAACCGATGGCACCATTGAAGGTTTTGTGGACCTTGGGAAGTTCACACCAGAGAGTGAGCGCTCCGTAGCATGTGACCATGGCCTTGTAGTATTGTTCGTGCCTTTTACAGGCACGTGGCACCAGATTATTGGTGTGTTCGCATCACGCAGCAATGTGAAGTCCGAGACGTTAGGCAAAATAATCCTCGAAGCAGTAGTCATGAGCGAAAACGCCGGTCTGCACGTAGACTTTATCACCACTGATGGAGCTGCGTGGAACAGAAGCATGTGGCACTCATTCGGCATACACGGCAGGAAAGAAAACACAGTATGTAGAAGGCAGCACCCTACAGACCCAGAACGTTTTCTGCACTTCATCTCGGACTTCCCACACCTTCTTAAATGTGTGAGGAACACCTTTGTTCGAACGGGCGTGAAACTGCCAGAAGGCCATGCCAGTGTTGACCCTATTGACTGTGCCCGGAAGCTTGATGAACAGCATGACACGACTCTCAAAGCCATGCCTCATATTAGCAAATCGGTTGTGCATCCCAATGGCTTTGAGAAAATGAGGGTAAATTATGCAGTGCGGCTTTACAGTGATGAAGTCCTCAGAGGCCTTTTCTTGTACAATGCAACCATCGAAGAAAAGCATGGGAGCACAGCGGCGACAGTCAGCTTTGTGGAAAGAATGAGAAGGCTCATTGAGGCCATGACTTCAAGGTGCAGTTCGGGTGCACTTAAGCCTGGAGGGATGCACGAGAAGTGCATTCAAAACTTCTTGACTTACCTGGACGATTGGGAAACAGCTGCTGGCTCCGGAGGTTTCCTAAGCCGCAGTACAGCCGAGGGGCTTCGTGTTACCTTATCAAGCACGCTACACCTTCTCCGCTACCTGACGATGAAGTTGAACTTCAGCTATATGATGACATGCCGCTTGAGTCAGGACCCCCTGGAGAGGCTGTTTGGAATCGTCCGACAAATGTCTGGATGCAATGATCATCCGACTGCCTCCCAGTTCCTAATCTCGGTCAACACTTTGAGCTTCCAGAATTTGGCAAACCCACCGAAAGGAAGCAATGTGTCCTTAGGACTGCTGAGAAGTCTGCTGGGAGCTGACAACGGAAAGGACCTCACTCCTCGGAGGAAATTAGACGAGCTTCTTGACGTAGGAAACCTTGCCGAAGCACATGAAGTGCTCAATGAATACGGCCACGGCACCGAGCATGCAGACATGGTCGTGCAAAGCAGCGATGCCAGACTCATATTCTACATGGCTGGATATGTGGCAAGAAAAAGCGTTGCAAGCACCAAATGTGCAGAGTGCAGCCAGCAGCTCCTACAAGGCGAGAACGATCCATCTCCAGCTGCAGCATCCCTCACGGCTGCTGTTGACCGAGGAGGCCTGCTGTACCCATCAGTCAAGCTCAATGAACTCGTGACCACTCTCGAGAACACTTTTACCCACTGCTTCAGTGTTACAGAAGTCAAACCTGACAGCATCATGGACTTGGTTTCCTTCTTGCAGTTAAGAAAGCTTACACTTGTTGGCTGCCCTGACCACAGTATGTCCCTCACAAACAAAATTATCAAGTTTTATGTTCTTACTAGGCTCCACTTTCATGTCAAAGCCCAGAACAGCAAACGAAAGGCTAAGCAGGAAAGAATGAAATTGCTGAAGCTTAGACGCGTGCTCTGAGTTTGATATTGTAACTTTAAGCTCTATTGATTTTTTTTTTGCCGAGTGGAAAGTGATTGTATGCCTCTTATTACTTAGTGCCAAGCGATGCGCTGTCTGTGTGCAATGTTTCAATGTTTTTAACTACTCCCGAGCGTATGTAAATGTGCGTATTTTTTCATTTTATTTTATTTTACCCTGTATTCCATGATCTTCCTAATAATATGATGTGCAATAAATATTTGTTTTATTTTCCTCGCCCAGAACTTTGGTAATATTTTTTTAAAAAAACGCCGTCGCCTTGCACTCCAAAACACTGCAGGGATATGCGAACGAAAGCTTTAATTTGCGCAGATTCAACGTCACAGAAGTCTTGCAGCGGCAGCCAATTTCTTTTAATGCTTGAAATGGCGTTCTATCAGCCATCGTCACAGTGAGTTATCTGAATCGCCAATTTATCTGAATCATGCTTCAGCAACAGCATCTTTGAAAGGTCCGCGCGCTCAAGGCGCGCGCGCGTAACTAGCATCACCATTCCGCTGACAGCGCCACCGCCGCGCTGCTCGAAACGAAGGAGCGGCTCCGAGCTCCCGTTGGCGTCACCTCCCAATTCTAGCCACCATAGCGGAGTTGGCCTGCCTTCAGTTTTAAACAAGCTCCGCGCGGTGGCGCTTGCGACCGTCACTGGTGGCTAAAGTCAAGGCACGAGTGAAATTAAACTCTTCACTGCAAAGTACGAATCCTCAAGCTCACTGTTTAAGGAAAATAAAATAAAATAAATATAGTTTTTGGTTCATTAGGTATTACGGCTTGGTGGCGCTAGCCACTGCCCAATCTAAAGGGTACAGCCATATCTATCTATCCATTTATATTGCATCGAAATAGCAGAAAAGGAACACAGGCCTCTGTGGCTAGCATTTTTGGATATCAAGGGAGCGTATGATAGCGTGGTTCAAGAGGAATTGTGGGGAATACTGGACACACTAGGCGTGGAACATGTAGTCACTAATCTTTTAAAGGGTATCTATAAAGGTAACAAGGCAGTTATAAAGTGGGAAAAACAGGTATGCAAGCCTGCAGAGGTAAAAGGGGGGCTTAAGCAGGGGTGCCCCCTGTCACCCTTATTATTCATGATGTACCTACAAGGATTAGAGGCAAAATTAGAGGGAAGTGGACTGGCCTTCAACCTCTCTTTAGTCAAACAAGGAAAACTTATTGATCAGGCACTACCAGCATTAATGTACGCAGATGATATAGTGCTAATGGCCAACAACAAGGAAGATTTGCAGAGATTGATGGACATCTGCGGTAATGAGGGAGACAGGTTAGATTTTAGATTCAGTAAGGAAAAATCAGCAGTCATGATATTCAATGACAACGAAGGTAGTGAGCGTAAATACAGGAGGTCACGCTAGAGATAACAGATAAATACAAATATCTGGGCGTATGGATAAGCAATGGGACCGAGTATCTGAGGGAACACGAAATATACGTGACGACTAAAGGTAACAGGAATGCAGCAGTCATGAAAAATAGGGCACTGTAGAATTACAATAGGTATGATGTTGTGAGAGGAATATGGAAAGGGGTCATGGTTCCTGGGCTGACGTTCGGCAATGCGGTCTTGTGCATGAGATCAGAAGTTCAAGCAAGATTAGAAATTAAGCAACGTGGAATAGGTAGGCTTGCTTTAGGAGCTCACGGGAATACACCAAATCAGGAAGTACAAGGTGATATGGGATGGACATCATTTGAGGGCAGGGAAGCTAGCAGCAAGATAAAAGTTGAGAAACGATTGAGAGAAATGGGGGAAGAGCATTGGGCTAGGAAGGTTTTCAGCTACTTGTACATGAAGAATGTTGATACGAAATGGAGGAAGCGAACCAGGAAGTTGACTGGTAAATACTTAGAAAACAGCATGTGGCCAAACCAAAAAGAACTATCGGTTAAGAAGAAAGTGAAGGAAACTGAGACTGACATGTGGAGAATGGGCATGATTAAGAAGTCCGCACTAGAGACCTATCGTACCTTTAAGCAGGAAATTGCCAAGGAAAGGATCTATGATAATACTCAGGGTAGTTCTCTACTGTTTGAGGCCCGGGCGGGAGTACTGCGAACCAAGACATATCGGGCCAAATACGAAGGGGTGGACACAGTATGCAGTGCGTGTGGAGAGGAAGAAGAAACTGCCGTACACTTGATAATGTTCTGTAAAGGGCTTCACCCTATAGTTCAGGATGATGGCGCTGCGTTTTTCAAAGCATTGGGGTTTAGGGACCGCGGGCAAAATAGACTTTAAGCGGGTAGACTTAACTAGAAGGAGGTTATCTGATTGGTGGCTAAAGTCAAGGCACGAGTGAAAATTAAACTCTTCACTGCAAAGTACGAATCCTCAAACTCATTTTTTAAGGAAAAAAAATAAATATAGTTTTTAGTTCATTAGGTATGACGGCTTGGTGGCGCTAGCCACCGCCCGATCTAAAGGGTACAGCCATATCCATTCATCCATCTATCATCATGGTTTGAGTTTATTCAATCACGTAAGAAGTACACGAAAATACACTGTATACGTGGTTTGGTGTGAAGGAAAAAAAGCTGCATTTCACAGCTTAACTGGCCCCTTCACCCTCAAAAAATTGCCCCGCCGCGGTGGTCTAGTGGCTAAGGCACTCGGCTGCTGACCCGCAGGTCACGGGTTCGATTCCCGGCTGCGGCGGCTGCATTTCCGATGGAGGCGGAAATGTTGTAGGCCCGTGTACTCAGATTTGGGTGCACGTTAAAGAACCCCAGGTGGTCAAAATTTCCGGAGTCCTCCACTACGGCGTCTCTCATAATCAAATGGTGGTTTTGGGACGTTAAACCCCACAAATCAATCAATCAATCAATCACCCTCAAAAAATTTAAACTACAAATTTACAAAAAGCGAAAGTTACAGGCAGCGGAAAGCGACAATACAAAAAGAAGCACGCATGTGGCACATGACAGCAAATAATAGAAATGACAACTCGGAAATACATACAAAACACTCATAACAAAACGATGTATGAAAGAATAAAAACTGAATAACAATTACAGAAATCACCCAACATTCATTTACAACACAATCAGCACATTCGATTTAACATTTCTGTTTTAGACAATATACGCAGATTATCAGTTGTTAGTTTCCATTTGTTCATCACACTTGGAAGGCGGTAACGTAGTGTTTCAAATCCATAGTTTGTGCGAGGACAAGGTACGTGCCAAGTCTCTGTACACCGAGTAACGCGACTGGCAGGATTTGGTTGCAAGGTGGCCAAGGTGCGTAAAAAGGTACTTCCTCTGCATATTTCTGATTTAAAAGCTGACAGAAGCTGGTATTCGTAATAACAGGCAATTCTTAAAATTCTATATTTTGCAAATATTGAAGCAGTGTGTGCGTTATAGGATACACCTTCAATGCACCGCAAGGCATTTTTTTGTAACACGACCAGGTTCTTTAAATATGCTTTAGAGCCTGTAGACCAGACCAGATGACAATAGTGTAAATGTGAAGAAAAGAGAGCATTGTACACTAATATTTTTTGTTTCACAGGTAGTATGTTCTGGCATCAACGCAACACACCTAAAACTTTACAAAGTTTGTGACTAATGTGTTCGGCATGGTAATTCCATGCCATGTGTTCGTGAAAATGGACACCGAGAGTTTTAACTGTTTGACAATATTTTATTTCAACGTTAATAAGTATTAGTTTGAGAGATGTTTCAAATGACCTGGCTTTCGCACGGAACAGTACAGCCTTGTTTTTAGAGTAATTAATGTGTAGAGAATTCGCCACAGTCCAGGCATATATTTTATTTAGTATTTCATTAGCAGAAACAATGAGGTCATCAGCCGTTTCCCCAGAAAAAAATGTACTAGTATCGTCCGCGTAGATTACATATTCTATAGAGTTACGAGCTGCTGGCTTCCCTGCCCTCAAATGATGTACATCCCATATCACCACTGTAGGTGGTGATACAGTGGTGATATGGTAGGTGTTCTGTGATATCACCTTGTACTACCTGATTTGGTGTATTCCCTTGAGCTCCTAAAGCAAGCCTACCTATTCCACGTTGCTTAATTTCTAATCTTGCTTGAACTTCTGATCTCATGCACTCATGAGATCAGAAGTCATGATCTCATGACTCCGTTAGCGTACAGCGCCACTACTGCATGCATCACCGAGCGGTGGTGGCGGAGAGCGGAGACGACAGACTATTCTAGGAACAAACACGTACGCAAACATTGATTGCGCTGTCGTCCATTATCAGCATTCGTAGCGCCACCGCTACTCCTTGTGGGGATCTCTTTCTCCACCGTAGGTGTCATCAGTGTCATTCATCGCCCGCCTCTGATTTAGCGGCCGTGTAGGAACCGAGACTTCGATTGCTCTCCTATATAGGTGAGGTTGGTGACCTGCATATGTGTGAATATTATTCATGCGAACAATTTAGCCGGACTTTTTTATCCAGAAGTTTTGTGGTCGTGTGCTTAGTAGGCTCGCCGAATATACGGGCGTGTTAAACGTCGGAGCAATGGACTGGCTTGGTTGAATGGCGGATCGCGCGTGGTTCTTTTCGTCCGTCGGTCCAGAACACCGGTGAGCCGCATTTTCCGTGTCCCCCTGTCGGTTTAAGAAGTCTGGTGAAAACCCTGTGGCGCGTCACGGTGTCCACGTCGTAACCTGTGCTGACTTCGGCACGTATTAGCGGCGAGATCGGGCTATAGGTGGCAGCATCGTCTGCGCGAAAGTGTGGATAGGCTTTCGGCGGCGCGTATACGAATACACGCAGCGGCACTTCGTTGCATGCGGTCTCAGCCGATATCGGGGAATAAAATGCGTTGACTACAGTTCACTGTTAATATCTATGCTCTGCTATACTGAATCGGTGCACGACGCCTATGCAACGTTAACATAACCCGCGAGTAAAGCGCATTCTGCCTTTTCATAGGGATGCTCGCCCTGGGTGACTCTTCACCCGAGTGACTTGTTGGGCGAGTTTGTTCATTCTTAAGTAGCTTATCGCGCGAAAAAAACACGAGAGAAGGACAAGCGCAATCATTCTCTCGTATTTTTTTTCGCGTCATAAGCTATATTGACTCTTCACGCTTTCTCACTAAATCACACCTTTACTGTGTTGTTTGTTCGTGGTTAGCCTGTGTTCCGCCTGCTACGCACTGCTGTAGCGCGACTGAACTACTTATTTACATCGTTGTCATCTGCATGCTACAAAAAAAAAGACACAGCAAGATTGTAGAGAGCCCACATATCTGTGCGATTAGTTCAGTACCACTGTTCGTACATTATACCATATGCCTGTGATTTTTTTTTTTGTCTCTCATTCTGTTCACCATGAAATGTAGGACAGTCGATAAGCCTAGTCAGGGAAGCTTAGTGGCTGACGGCACTTTGTGCTACACTGCATTGACCACGTGTGCACACGTGTTCTTGCACCAGTAAAAATCTTATATATATGAATTCAACAGAAAGCTTTCATTAATGAATTATGTACAACAAAGACCTGGTTAATGGGATAAGCAATTTTTTTTCAGACAAAGAAATACCATGGCCTTTCGTCAGTCAATAACAATGCCACAAATGCTGAAAACATTGTAAAAAGATTAAATTTTCAGTGAAATTATACGGCAATATATATAAGGCATGCCGTCTGGAATAATTTTCAGCGTCTGGGCTCTTTAAAGTACTCATAAATCTAAGCACACAGTAGTGTACGGTAGCTCTGTTTCAAATGCAGTTTAAATATCAATGTGTCACAGTTTATGTGATACTAATATTTTTCTGTAGTGGTACCATGGTCAGATAAACACAACTAAGGTACCTCGCATGATCTATCAACTACAGTGTTGTAGTGGTACACATACAAACAGCGCGCAAGTGCAACACCTAAAGCTTGTGTTGTTTTTTTTTTACATCCAAGTCTCTGTAAAACACGCTGCATTCACACATCATTCAATAGTCCACATGTTTGGGAGGATGCCAAGAGCATTTTTCAATGTGCTTGAAACAGAAAATTGCACACACTCTGAATTTATTCTGGTGAATGGAGGGTACAGGGACAATAAACAGCACTCTGAAAAGTTGCACTCGCCGATCTTATTGCAATGCATTAGGAGCCAAGCAAGACCAAGTGATTTCGCACATCATTTCAGGCATACGTAGAAACAGTTACACTCACGCTAACATGACCGGACAAACCACACTTTGAGAACGTGCAGGACGTACGAGCATATAGAAACACGACATGGCTAGCAGAGAATGCAAGGAGCAATTCACACTTAACTGTTTTGGCCAGTTGCCGCCAGGCGGCGACTCGGCTTGATATCGGGGTCAATAGTACCAACCTACGGAGATGATCACGAAGACTTTCTGGACACATAGACCGAGAGAGACAGTGGCACTCATTTGGCAAGTCTCATTTAATAGTTGCCTAGCACGTGGGGCAAGGGTGATAAACATGTTAGCTAGGAGAAAACCGAAACTTGTTAGCTTTACCAGAATTAACAGTCTCTTGTTGCTTGCGAATGATATAGCTGCGGATAATTTGACACGACAGAAGACATGAATGTGGCTTCTCTCGCGGAGCTTTTGTTGAGAGCCGTTTACTTTAGAGGTAAATGATATATGCCTATGCGTGTGACCTACCTACCCACCTACCAACCAACCTACCTACCTACCTACCTACCTACCTACCTACCTACCTACCTACCTACCTACCTACCTACCTACCTACCTACCTACCCACCCACCCACCCATTATGTTGTAGTGTCCAGGGCTACCATCCTCGCGAGTGCTAGAGTTTCGTATTAGCTTACCGCTAGTGCGGCGTTGCTAATATCCATGTTGCTGTTGGCATCGATACGAAACTGTAAACAACTGGTTATATAAAACATTCGTGGCTGTTTAATGTATGTCTGTGCATGCATTTCTACGTATCTTTAGCATCACTTAATAACGTGGTACTCAATAAAAAAATTACAACTCAGTTGCCTTCCATCTGCACAACACTGATTCCCAAGATACGAAAGATCTGCCAAATTTTTGTACCTGTCTTCGTGCATTTGATGGTTTAAGAGAGGGAGAGAATAAATTGGGAGAAAGGCAGGGAGGGCAAGCAGAATTGTAACATTTGGTTCGCTACCCTGCTCTTGGGGGAGGGTAGCTCGAACCAAGCCCTTAATACTATGAAGCATGCTAAAAAGCGCTGGGGCAGGGTTGAACCATCATGTTGCTAATTGATCAGGAGGAAAAATATTGGGGCCATCACAGAGATTCCATTGATTTACTTCCCTCAAAAATTCAAAGTACTGCCTTGAGTGAAGCTCTGTGTTGGGAACAGGCTGACTGTGTTTGAAGTTTTAGCTTTTTGTGAGATATCCACTACGCCATAATTTGTTATTCTTTTTCAAGCAGGACAGCACCTGCACTGCCATTATTATCTTGAGTGAAGCTCTGTATTGGGGACAGGCTGACTGTGTTTGAATCTTTCCCTTTCTGCGAGATATCGGCTACGCCATAATTCTTGATTCTTTTTCAAGTAGGACAGCACCTGCACTGCCATTATTAATTTTTCCCTTGATAAACAAGTTATCCACTATACATCCATAAAGTATTACAAGCACTTTATTGGTGCTGTAGCACGTGGCTGATGACAAGGAAGAATTAAGGCTCAGCGTTTTAAAGAGGGTGGGAAACCACACATACCTTGTGTGACACGTAGTTAATATTGTACTCTTCTGGCAAGCTATACTACATAAGCTAACGTGGTTCCTTGCCTGACGTGATGCCTGTAAAGGGTCTTCCTGCAAGTGAGCTTGAGTCACAGGTCTGACCCTGTGGTAGAATACTTGACTGCCACACATAGAGCTTGGGTTCAATTGCCATTCGATCTATAATATTCTTTTTTTATGATTTTGTTTGTTTTTCATGTCTGTCGGTTACGCCACTGATGGTGATGTCACCCAGTGCAGGAGCCCAAGAACTGCACTTTGATGTAGCCCAAAATATTGCAGCTTCAGCAACAGTGCACCTTGCTTCAAAAGAACTGTAGCAGGCAGTGTGTGCAGATCATATTAAAGGCAGAGGATTTCTTAGTAGCCACTTTTATTTATCCAGTTATGCACCTGTGTCTGATCTTCCGAAAGCATAAACTGGCACAGGAGGACACGAGTGTGTGCAAACACTACAACGTGTTATGCATACCTCATGAAACCATTTGTAGCAAATAACACAGCCCATGGTATACGTGTGTGTGCTATTGTGTATGACAGTACAGAGGGGTCCACTGTTAAAGGGAACACCGGAGCGCGTGTCGTCTGGTTCGTGCCCCTGCCAGCCGGCAGCGGCAACTAGTTTCACGCAAGAGCAGTGAGCACTGTGGGCGGTGCTCATTTGTCGTCTCCTAGTTGCGGCTGCACATGAACTTATTGAGAAGCGCGGCTAAACTTGCAGAATCTCAAAAATAGTCACATTGCTTTGAGCCAGAAAGGAAATGACTGGAATGATCTATAATCATATATATATCACCTGACACATCAGCTGGATTGCCGTTTTTTGATCACCTTCTCAGATAAGAAATTGCTCGCCTCGAGAAAGCTTTCCGGTTATGACAGGTAAAGGCGCTTGTATATTCTTTGTTCAGCTTACACACTAAAACAGATCGAATCTACATTAGTGCACAATACGCGCTCTGCAAGGAAAAATATTCTTTAGCAGTTACGCTATAGAAAAAAGACATTCATAAAAAAATAAGTCATGCTTCTTTAATCCTCAGAAATATCCCTGAGGTAGTATACTTAATATAATCTAATTTCCTTTCAGCTTTGTCACAGCTTTTCATCTGAGCATGGCCATGCAGCCTGCAGACAAATTTTAAAGCGTGAGAACAGCTGACTTTGCAACGAGCTGAAGCATGGCCGCAACTGGAGCAGACGACAAATGAGCGCCGCCCATAGTGCTCACTGCTCTTGCGCCAAAGTAGTTGCCGTTGCAGGCCAGCAGGGACGCCGAGCAGACGACACGCATTCCAGTGTTCCCTTTAACAGTGGACCCCTCTGTACATCCCAGCAAATTGTCTTTGGCAATCTGAATGCTTTAAAGAGCTTTAGCGGCAAGAGAAGAGAGACGGCGTCGAAGGCAGCCAACGAGGCCGTGCCGATCTCGCCACTTTGTTCCACGCCGGAAGCGGAGCCGCGGCGGCTGTCTGCGTCTGACATGCCAGGCTAGGAGCCTTGACCTCGGCACGGGGTCGTCGTGACCGTCTCGCCTCTCCTTCCTCGACAAGCTTATCTGGCCGAAAATCTGGTGCTGGCATTGTTGACGAGTCAAAAACACCATTGGAAGAAAAAAAACTACATATCACACTTTGAGCTGGAATCAAACAAAGGCTTGGCAGTGAAGTGAAGTGTTACACCACAGACCAGTGTTTCAGACTTCTACTTAGGACTCTGCACATTCTGGGCCAATTGTAGTTGCACTACCTGTTTTTATAGGTATGTAATAAACATAGCCTATGCATGATGTGCTGAACTTTTGCTCAAATAAGCCAGTGAACACTACTTGCCATATTCACACCATCAGCATGCACTTCATTACGATAACACTGAACAGTGAGCAACATACACGTGTCGTTCACCTGTTGGCAAGCCTGCGATATTGTTAAGTGCCGCTCACCTAGAGAACGAAGAAGGAAGGGGACTAGGTGGTGCCTGCTCTCGCTATCTTGGTTGTTTTTTCCCGCACTACTGTGGACTGTAGATTTTGTAAGTACGCCCTTTTCTGTCATTCCCCCCGTTTAGTGGAAGGTGCGGGGTACCCACTTTACGCAAGACGGAACTTCGCAGTGGGCGTCTTTTTGGACAGACCATCATGTTGACAAACAATGCCGTCAATCCAGTCCCCGCTATGCTGAATTCACCGAGCCATGTTGTGACCCACTCCTGGGACCCTGGCCTCTTCTGCGGGGCTGATAACGTGCATGTAGAGCTGTCTGGCCTACGACGAGCTCGCCAGCATGACCAATTGCTGGGATCCGACTTTCATGCTCGCAAACGTCAGGGGCTACCTCAGGGGTATGGCCAGTGTGTGGTTCGACACGCACGAAAAGGAGCCGACCAGCTGGCATGTATGCAAACAAATAATGAAAGACCTCGGAAAGGCCGTTGCATGCCAACGAGCCGCCCAGAAGGAACTCGCGTGCCGGGCCCAAACCACAACGGAGCAGTACATGGTGTACATACAAGATGTCTTAGCCTTGCGCCGGAAAGTTGACAGCCAAATGCCCGAAGCTGATGAAGTCAGCCACATTCTCAAAGGCATCGATCTGGAAGCCTTTCACTTGCTTTTGTATAAAGACTGCTCTACCATTAAAGACATTATCAGGGAGGGCCAGCGGTTCGAAGAAGTAAAGAGCCTACGAGTCATGCAGCAATTTGATCAGCTCCCTAACACTGCCACCATGTCATCGTGCGAAGACGTTCGGATTCAGCCACCACCCAGTACCGAAAACTTTCTGCGCCTGGTGCGCCGAGAGATCGAGGCAGCAACTCCATCTGCTCCCCAGGCTCAATCTCACGAGGAAGCCCGCTCGACAGTGTCACTAATCCAGGCCGCCATGCGCGAAGAACTCGGAAATGTAGGCGTCCAGCCGGTATGTGCCCTAAGTCGTCCTGCTTCATACTACCGGCCACAACAGTCTTATTCCATGTACCCTGATCCGAACCAGTGGTGCACGCGTGATGACAGGCCGATATGTTTCAACTGCAATAGCGTCGGCCACATTTCCCGCTATTGTCGCTACCGTTGGTCATCGTCCCCTCGTTCATCATACTGTCTAGACGACACCAGATCCTCCTCTTTGCACAGCCATGAGGACCCACCGAACCCTAACGTCCGAACATTGATCTCGCGTTATCACCGATCACCGTCCCCCAAACCCAGCGACGTTCTGGGTCACCTATGCCTTGTCGCTCCCATTCACCTTTCCCATGCCGTCCCTCCTGAGAAAACTGACCAGTGCAGCTCCCGGAAATGATGCTGCATTGACCTATCGACCTGAAAATGATCTACTCTGGCAACTCGGCAAAACCTTTTGGACGTGGAAGTAGATGGCGTGCCTGTTTAAGCGCTCATCGACACAGCTGCCCGATTATCAGTCATGAGGGCTCAACTTTTTTGCTGTCTCCATGAAGTCGTTACACCCGCCTCATCACCTGTTACTCGCGTAGCTGATGGCCTTACACCTACCGTCCTTGGAATGTGTTCTGCGCGTGTGAGCTTCGATGACCACACAAGACCTCAGTCCTCTTTGCTGTTCTGTACGAGTACCCTCATGACCTTATCTTCGACCATGACTTTTTTAGCACGCATTCTGCCCTGATGGACTGTTCTTCTGGTTTGTAACAGTTAGAGGTTCCTGGTATACCTGGCTTCACTATCGCGTCGCCACCATGTTTATGTGTCATACAGTTTGTTCGCTTGTGCTCAGGTACTGCGACTTATGTCTCATTTAACGCAAAACCACTGGTACGTGATGGCAACTACTTGAATATCCCTCCTTGAACGTTGTTCTGAGGCGATGAGTAGCTCTGCTTCACTCTCTTATGACTGTTTCTGCGAACAATGCTAGCATACTTGTCCTGAACTTTGGACACTGCGCACAACTGCTTCCTGAAGGTATCACGCTGGTCACGATATCACCTCTAAACGCAAACGACCCTGTCGCCCTGGCCATTGATGTCCCACAGCTGCCTCCAGGCAGCCCTGCTGCTAGCCCGACACCTGATGACGCGTTCGACAACATGATCACCCCAGACCTAGAACCTCCTCAAAGCCTGGACCTATGCATTTTGGTGGCGTCATACAGCGATGTTTTTGATTTCGCTTCACTAAAACTTGAACTAACATCTCTTGTGACCCATCAAATTCACACTGCGGACGCAAGATATGTTCATCGTTGCCGTTACCGTGTCTCGGCGACCGAGCGATGGGTCATTCGAATGGAAGTTGACAAGATGCTCACTAAGGACATCATTGAGTCATCTTCGAGTTTTTAGGTGTTATCCGTGGTACTTTTAAGAAAGATAACACCTGGCAGTTCTGCGTCGACTACAAGTACTTCAACAAAATCGCCAAGAAAGACGTCTACCCTTTGCCACGAATAGACAACGCCCTTGATTCTCTTCATGGTGCACGGTAATTTTCTTCTATCGACCTTTGTTCGGGCTATTGGCAAATAACTGTTGATGAAAATGATCGGGAGAAGACCGCCTTCATTACACCTGATGGTCTATACCAGTTTAAAGTCATGCCCTTTAGGTTGTGCAACGAGCCAGCCACATTTGGGCGCATGATGAACTCGCTACTGAGGGGTTTCAACTGGTTCATATGCCTCTGCTACCTGGACGATGTCATTATTTTCTCCTCGATGTTCACCAGTCACCTGCAACGCTTGTCCGCTATTTCGCAAGTATTTCGCACCGCCCGTCTTCAACTCAACTCTTCAAAATGCCGCTTTGGCCGCCAAGAGATCACCATGCTTGGCCATCTTGTTGACACTGCCGGTATACGACCTGATCCAGCGAAAATACACGCTGTCACCAACTTTCCTATTACACGTTCTTCCAAAGACGTTCGCTCATTTTTGGGCCTGTGCTCATATTTTCGCCACTTTGTTAAAGATTTCCCACTCATTGCGCCGCCCCTGATATGTCTTGTGAAAAAGGACATTCCTTTCACTTGGGGACCTGACCAAGCGTCGGCTTTTTCTCATCTCATCGACCGACTCACGCCACCCCCTGTGTTAGCCCATTTCGACGCCTTTCTCTAAGAAGTCGGCATCGATGCCACTAATCATGTTATCGGTGCTGTCCTTGGTCAAAATCAACGTGGTGACGACTGCATCATTGCTTACACCAGCCGCCTCCTCTCCACAGCTGAGCGAAACTATTCTATAACCGAGAAAGAGTGCCTTGCTCTTGTTTGGGCAGTCGGAAAATTTCGTCCTTATCTTTACTGCAGACCCTTCACGGTGGTAGGTGATCACGATGCCTTATGCTGGCTGTTTTCACTCAGAGATCCAGCTGGTCGACGTGGTCGTTGGGTGCTACGACTTCAAGAGTACACGTTCACTGTTGTCTACAAGTCTGGCCGCTTGCATCAAGACGCCGACTGCCTGTCCTGTTATCCCGTTGACCCACCAGACTCTTTGGCGAATGATACCATTCCGTCTGTGCTTGCTATAACTGACCTGTTCAACATTTCTGCTGAGCAATGACGTATGACGTGACCCGACTGTTCGCAACATTATCGACCGTCTCCACTCTACCGCTCCCGATTCATCCCTTCGCCTCTCCATGCTACGCCTTGGCACCTTGCTACGTCACAGTCTGATACCAGATGGTCCTGACCTCCTACTTGTGATTCCAGCGCACCTTCGTTCGACTGTTCTGGCCCTGCTTCACGACGTGCCCGAGTGCGAGGCACATCCACGTTTCCTGCACCTACGATCGTGCACGCCGCCGGTTCGACTGGCCAGGAATGTATAGGTCACTTACGTCGTTACATGACCTCGTGCGATCTTTGTCAGCGCCAGAAGAAGTCAACGCTTGTCTGCCGGCTGTCTTCAATCACTTGACATCCCATATGAACCGTTTCATCGTGTCAGCTTTGACTTGCTTGCTTCGTTCCCTACGTCTTTCTCGGGAAATTGATAGATCGCCATTGCCACGGACCATGCCACACGCTTTGCAATTACCATATTTTCGTGCGTATAGCCGCACCAAAAACCCAAAAATTTCAGTGGCAAAGTGGAGATGCGGATAATACGCGGGGTTTTTTCTATAGTGCTGCTTCACAGCAATGCATGCTGTGCTGTGAAGCCTCTTAACAGTGTAGCGAAGGCTACGGAGGCGGTTTCCGCAAATTCGTGTTGCTCCGCAAATAGCACGGCAGCTTGCGGCCGATTTTGGTTTCGCTTGCTTGCATCGTTGAAGCGTTCAGAAAAACATTTGGGGAGAGAAAATTCGATTGTTCAGTGTAAAATCTCACTGTCACACCACAAGTATATTTTTTGGACGTTCGCGGCCGCTCAGTGACCCTCCACATGTCCCTACGTCACGGACGCCATGTTTACTTTTGGGAAGGGCTTGCTGAAAAGGTGGTGCTGTCCAAGAAAGTTCCATAATGAATGAAGTAAGTTCCATAATAAATAAAGCAGTATTTATTTCAGCAAGGCAAATGAGATGTTATAGTGCGTATAGAGATATTATCAGTAAATTAATGTAGTACTTTTTGACGCGGTAGCAGGCATTCATTTCGGTTCTGTTGTTTCCAGGGTGCTGTTACAGTGTACTAGAAGGGGTATGTGTTCTGTGGGGTAGTGCTGTCAAGTTGTCGCCGAGTGTGAGCGCTCTTTACCTCGCTGATACCACTAGTTTTCCACATCTCGACCCGTTCGTCATGCCGGCAAGGTTCCTTTTGGCGTTGCATAAGTCAGTTGCCAGACTTTGGGGTGGTTGTTGCCAGACTGCCACCAAATTTGGCTGATAATTTTTTTTCTGTAGTTGTGGCTTTTTTGTAAGAGTTTGGTGCCATCCGCGGTGTATTTCGCGAGTGCATGAGCGACGCTGGCCGTTTTAATTAACGGAATGAACCGAGCCTAGCAGAAGACGAGCGTGGCGCTGCTGTGCAATTAGGAGGCCAATTTAATTAACGGAATGAACCGCACCTTACAGAATTCGTTTTAATTAACGGAATGAACAGAGCCTAGCAGAAGTCGAGCGTTGCGCTGCCGTGCAATTAGGAAAGTAGTGTAGTGAGACATATTATGCCATTTTATCCTTATGTACCCACCCTATTGCTTTACAATGCGCTCTTGAGCTGAGAGACAATTTGTGCTTATTGTGGGTGGGGCCCTGTAAGCGACGGCGGCTCGTGGGCTGGGTTCCATTTACAGGTACGCGCAAGTCGCGCTTAATTCGCTCCATCTGCTTCGATAAAGCAGCCTTCCAGGCGTACATAGCTGTAGCATATCCGACGTACCCCAATTAACCAGCCTTGGAACGCTTATTCATCACGTGTATATACGAGTCCGAACGATGTCTTGTGCTGACACATCTAGGGGAAGCGTAGCGTCCCCCGTCGTTGCGCGCGGTCGACGCGACTCGATCAACTAAGAGAAAAAAAAAAGTAAGGGGCAGAGGGGCAGCGCATCACCTCCTGCGACTCTATAAGTTTTCCCCGTCATCCCTAATACTGAGACACGAAATCTTAATTGCATAGCTGCGCACACAGCAAGAGAACGCGCCCCGTCTTCTGCTAAGCGCGGTTCATTTCACTAATTAAATTGGCCTCTTAATTACACAGCAGCACCACGCTCGACTACTGCTAGGCGCGGTTCATTCCGTTAATTAAAACGTTTTAGACCAGCGTATGCATCGGGGATGGCACCAAATACTCACAGAAAAGCCACAACTACAAAAAAAAATTTGCAGGCAAATTTAGCGGCAGTCTGGCAACACTGACCCGCCCAGTCTGGCAACCACTTATGGAACGCCAAAAAGAACCTTGCCGCCAAGCCTAAGTCGATCTGTTCTGTCACCATGAGTAGCGTACGGCGGCAGGCCTTCACGGCACGGCAAAAGCTTAAGATCATCACCGTCGCCGAGGAATTTGGAAGTCGCGAAGCAGGAAGACAGCACGATGTCGACGAGTCCTGCGTGCGACTGTGGAGAAAGAAGAAAGAGAGCCTTCAAGTCGCGCACCGCGAGCGTAGGTCATTTCGTGGCTCCAAGACTGGTGCCTACCCTGAGCTGAAGGCAGAGCTATTAAAGTTTATCGAAGATGTGAGAAGCAGGGGTCACGCCGTATCGACCGAGATGGCCCAAGTGGAAGCGCGGCGACTTTCGAGGGAGCTAGGCCTACCTCACGAGTTCCGTGCGAGCTGCGGACGGCTGCACCGCTCTATGAGGTGGCAAGGGCTCTCAATCAGATGGCGGACTACAATATGTCAACGCTTGCCGGCTTCTTATGAGGAGAAGCTGCTCAAGTACCAGAGATATGTAATTGGCCTGTGAAAGCAGCACAATTACATTTTCTCGCAAACTCAGTTGTTTGAATTTACCACAGAGCTTCATGCAAATATTGTTGCGAGTGACTGTGTTTATTTACAGATGAGATGAAAAGGCGTTGTGAAATAGCAGCGTACTTCTGAGACAGGCCAAGAACGCTTCCACCCAACCACACAGTCCAGGCGCCGCTCCACTACTCTTCTTCTTCTTCCGCGCCCCGTAGGCTCGCGCATCTTCGTTTCATTTCCCCCGGCGGCAGACGAAGCTCGCCGAGCGAGTTAAATAGGCCTATGATGGTACTGTTTGAGGCGGGCTACGTGAACAACTTGCGTAGTGCGCGAACGCCGGTTATTGGCTGTGACTCGGGCGACAACGTAATTCACGTCACTGAGACGAGTGACTGTCACGAATGGGCCGGAATAGTTTGCTAGAAACTTCCGGTACAATCCTTTTCTACGAACAGGAGTCCACAGCCACACGTAGTCACCAGGAGAAAACTCTACGGGGCATCGTAGCGACTCTTGCTGTGTTCTTGCGAAGACAATGTTCGAAGGCGCGCTAGTTGACGTGCTTCTTCAGCCCGACACAACGTCTGAGCGATGGACAGATCTTCCTGATGCGAGAAAGGTAATAGAGTGTCCAGAAAACTCTGTGGATTTCGTGCGTAAAGCAGAAAGAAGGGTGAATGTCCAGTAACTTCATGCTTGGCGGTGTTATACGCGTAAGTAACAAACGGTAAGACGGCCTCCCAGTTCCTGTGGTCAGCATCTACATACATCGATAACATATTCGTGAGAGTTCGATTTGTTCTCTCAGTGAGACCGTTAGTTTGCGGATGGTAAGGGGTGGAGTGGCGATAAGAGGAGCCACAGAGGCGCAAGATTTCTTCAACCACATCGGCCATAAATTGTTGTCCACGGTCACTGATGACAACCCGTGGAGCACCGTGACGCAGTATGACCCGTTGTAACAGAAAAGAAGAAACAGCGGCTGCTGTGGCCGATGTCAGTGCGTCCGTTTCCGTATAACGCGTTAAATAATCCACGCACACTATAACATATCGGTGGCCCGATGGAGTCTTAGGAAGGGGTCCGAGCAAGTCAATGCCGACTTTTTCAAAAGGGGATGTCGGTGGAGGGATGGGCTGCAAATAACCCGCCGGGGCAGTGGTGGATGGCTTGTGGCGCTGACATATAGCGCAGCTGGTGACGTACTGTTTTGTGGTCTTCCACATTTTTGGCCAGTAGAACCTCTCACGTAGTCGATGCAGCGTACGTGTGAAACCGAGATGACCGGATTTTATGTCATCGTGCGCAGAACGAAGGACGACCTGGCGCAGGCTTTCTGGCACCACTAGAAGCAATGGGAGGCCATCGGCTGAATAGTTTCTTTTATACAGCAAGCCATTTGAAATTTTAAAGTGCTTGTCGACGGAGTTATGTGCAGCTTCGAGCAAAGGTTTCAGAGTAGGGTCGCGCTGCTGCTCACGTTTGAAGCTGCTGGTATCTGGGAAGTCGGACGAGACAGAAACTAAATAGTCATCAATGTCATTGTCGTCAGCATCGGTGTGTACTGAAGGAAGGCGGGATAAGCAGTCGGCATCTGTGTGGCATCGTCCGCTCTTATAGGCAACAGAAAAGCTGTACTCTTGGAGGCGCAACGCCCAACGAGCCAGCCGGCCAGACGGGTCACGAAGTCTCACAAGCCAGCATAGTGAGTGGTGATCGGTCACTATTGTGAACTCGCGGCCATGTAGATACGGTCGGAACTTCTGAATGGCGAAGACGACTGCTAAGCACTCGAGCTCGGTGACGGTGTAGTTCGTCTCTGCTCTGGTCAGTGTCCGACTGGCATATGCTACGACGTGCTGGCGACTGTTGCAGAGTTGGACCAGCACAGCACCAACACCTAGCCCACTAGCATCAGTATGAAGTTCAGTCAAAGCATCAGGATCAAAATGCTTTAGGATGGGTCCTGAAGTCAATAAAAACTTCAGCTTTTGAAATGCAGCCTCACATTTATCATCCCACAAGTACGGTGTGTCTTTATGAAGAAGGGACGTCAGTGGGGAGGCAAGTTGTGCGAAGTTCTTAATGAATCGGCGGAAATATGAACACAGACCCAGAAAACTTCGCAGGTCCTTCACTGTTCGTGGTGGTTCAAAGTTGCGAACCACTGCGGTCTTCTGTGGGTCTGGTCGCACGCCTTCTTTATCCACGAGAAAGCCTAATACGAGGGCTTGACGTTCTCCAAAATGACACTTCTTTGAGTTTAAAACAAGGCCAGCTTCGCGTAAGCATTCAAACACAAGCGACAAGCGGTGGTTATGCTCTTGAAAAGTCTTGCCGTAGATAATCACGTCATCTAAATAGCACATGCAAATTTCCCATTTTAGTCCACGGAGTACTGTATCCATAAATCTCTCGAATGTCGCTGGAGCATTGCACAAACCAAAGGGCATAACGTTGAACTCAAAGAGACCGTCTGGTGTTACGAAGGCCGTCTTCTCTTTATCTGAGGGATGCATAGGAATTTGCCAATACCCAGAACGCAAGTCAACAGAAGCAAAATAGGAGGCAGAATGCAGGCAGTCCACGGCGTCATCTATACGTGGCAAAGGATAGAGGTCTTTTTTTGTGATGGCATTTAGGCGACGATAGTCTACGCAGAATCTCCATGAATTATCCTTTTTCCTCACTAGAATGACAGGAGCTGCCCATGGACTAGACGATTCTTGTATGACGCCCTTCTTTAGCATGTCTTCAACTTGCTCAGCGATGACTTTCCTTTCGGAAGGCGAGACACGATAGGGCTTCTGGCGTATTGGTGGTGCTTGGCCTGTATAGATGCGGTGTTGCGTACGTGAAGACGGTGGCATAACGGTAGACGTCTCGTCTTGGGCAAAGTCAAAGACTGAGGCGTAGCGTGTGATCACCTCCTGCAGCAGCGACCGTTCAGTTGATGGAAGTGACTTGTTAATCATACGGTCAATGCTGGCAGAATAGTCGCGGTACGAGTGGGCGTGGGGTTTCTTTACATCCACCGACAGTTGGAGTGACCGTATAGTAAGAGTACTTTGCTCTTGAAAGCTTGCCAATTTAAGTCCTGCAGGCAGATATATGGGCTGCGCGGAAACGTTCACAGTCCACAAATCGGCACAACCATCGACGATGAGCACGAGGCAACGAGGCACAATAACGTTTTTCTTAAGGGCGTTACTGAAGTTCGGCTCGGCTAAACCATAGTAAGAACCCGCACAAGAACGCGAAGAGTTTACACACACAAACATTGCGGTATGTGGGGCCAAGCAGACGTCTTCAGACACGGAAAACACTTCCAAGCAGTCATCAACGGTATCTTTTGTTAATGGAGGCGGCAACACGGGACGAAAAATAATCCCACCACTACAACAATCTAGAGTTGCACCACAATCCCGCAAAAAATCTATACCTAGAATGACGTCATGGGTCGCTCGTGCAAGCACCGTTAGTTCCGCTCGAAACGTTTGATTTCCTATAGAAAGTAAAACAGAACAAACTCCAACCGGGCTCAACGTTTCTCCCCCTACGCCGCGGAACGTAGCACTCCGATTCCAAGCAAACATTACTTTCGTCCCTAGGCGATTTTTAAAAGACATGCTCATTATGGAAACGGCAGCACCGGTATCAACTAGTGCAACAGTACTCACATTGTCTAAAAAAACACTCACTTTGTTCTTAACCATTACAACACAAGGGGGTCTTGCGGAAGATGATTTTGCGGCCTCGCCCCCTTTGGTCGCACCAGTTAGTTTCCCAGTGGTGGTGGCGTCCCCGAGCGGCGACGCGGAGACGGGGTCGCTGTTGGCGTGCGGGTGGTGGGGTAACGCTGCGGTCGGAGCAAGGCGAGTCAGCACGTGCTGCGTGTTGCTGTTGGAAAGAGCCCTGAAATGGTCAAGACTCGCCAGCAGGTACATAGGGCGTGTACACGTTGAAACGTGGAGCTCGCTGCTGGCGACGGTAACAGTACCTAGCGATGTGTCCAGGTAGCCCGCAGTTGTAGCAAGTACGGGTGTCGCGTCTAGTCGTCCCCGGCGAAGTAAACCTCGTCGGTTGATAAAAGCCGGGCGATGGTGGTCGAGGAGTGAATCGCTGTGACGCAGCTTGCCTGCGTTCCTGGTTTCCGAGTGGTCGTTCACTCCTCCGTTCGAAACGATCGGTGTAATTCGGGCGAGGCTCAAAGTAGCTCTGTCGCATCCGAGGTACCAGTGGTTCACGGGGCCGTTGGTCGAATGCACACTGATGGCAGACACTAGCGGTGTCCACAGCTTGCAGTTCAGCAAGTTCTTCCTTAACCACTCGTCTTATAAGAGAAGAGATCTCGTCCTGCGATGGAAGGTTGACACTTGCAATCGTGGGCACGTTGTCAAGACGTCCAAATTTTGGTAGGACTCTCCTCCTCTTTAGGGTTTCAAACGCTCGGCAGTGTCTCCTTAGGTCGGAAGGTGTGTGTAAGTCTTCTTTAGTGATAAGGAAATTGTACACGTCTTCCGCGATTCCCTTGAGGAGATGACCTACCTTATCTTCGTCACACATGGTCGCACTCACGATTCCGCAAAGCTTCAAGACGGCCTCGATGTAGGTGGTGCATGTTTCGCCAGGTAACTGAGCTCTGCGTGAAAGCGTTTGCTCCGCCAGCTTGACCTTAGCTGTTGAGTCACCAAAACACCTCTTCAGCTCGTCCACGAAAATGTCCCATGTGGTCAATGCACTCTCATGGTTGTCGAACCAAAGAGACGCGGTGCCGACGAGAAAAAACACCACGTTCTCGAGCTGCTTAGCAGTGCTCCAGCGGTTGCTGCGACTCACTCTTTGGTAGTGCTTGAGCCAGTCGTCAACATCGTCATCCGGCTGCCCCGAAAAGGTCCTCGGCTGACGTTCCGGCATGCCGCAGCGATCTTGTCCTGGCGGGTGAGCGTGTTGCTCATCAGCAACGAGGTTGTTATGGCCTGCTCCCGCGTCCTCCATGTCTGGTAGCTGCGGTGGCAAGCCTGCCAAGCGTCTGCTTCGTCGCAAAATCGGTAGAGCTGGGTCGTCCAGATCGATGTACCCGGCACCTTCCACCAAACTGTTGCAAGTGACTGTGTTTATTTACAGATGAGATGAAAAGGCGTTGTGAAATAGCAGCGTACTTCTGAGACAGGCCAAGAACGCTTCCACCCAACCACACAGTTCAGGCGCCGCTCCACTACTCTTCTTCTTCTTCCGCGCCCCGTAGGCTCGCGCATCTTCGTTTCAATATGGACAATAATTATCAAACTGATTGCGTGTTCCTCGACTATTCAAAGGCGTTTGACAGGGTTGCACACTGTCGCCTGATATCGAAACTTTCCGCCCTGAAATTAGACTCCCATACATTATCATGGCTTCGCAATTTCCCGTCGAATCGTCAGCAATACACAACAGTTAACAATTTGTCTTCTTCCCTATCTGACGTTTCTTCAGGTGTACCACAGGGCAGTGTACTCGCGCCATTACTTTTCCTCATATTCATCAATGATCTTCCGTAACATGTCTCTTCTTGCATCAGGGTGTTCGCTGACGACTGCATTATTTACCGTCCAATCAAGAACAGTGAAGATCACCTGTCACTCCAAAACGACCTCGACGTAATTAATGGTTGGTGTAGTGCATGGCTGATGACACTAAATGTCTCAAAATGCAAAGTAATGTCGTTCACACGTAAACCTAGCATATCCGAATTCTCTTACAGTATTAATCATTTCATTCTATCGACTGCAACACAATATCGGTACTTGGGCGTAATACTGACACCTAATCTATCCTGGTCCAACCAGATTACGGCAATCTCTGCCAGCGCCTCGAAATCACTAGGTTTCTTGAGACGTAACTTGAAAGCTGCACCATCAGGCATTCGCAAATTATCTTACTTGACACTGGTTCGCCCTCAACTAGAATATGCCTGTTCAATTTGGTCTCCCCATCAAAAATACTTAATTGACTCATTGGAAAGAATCCAGAACAGAGCAAGCCGGTTCATTGCCAATAACTACAGTCCGCATTCTAGTATATCACAAATCAAACAGGAACTTTCACTCCCACTCTTGAACATTCGTCGCGACATTGCCCTGCTGTCATTCTTTCATGAAATTACCCATTCTTCCCGAATCACCGTTACTGGTCTGCAAAAACGATATCTCACTTCACGTAGACTACACAATCATCTTAGCTATTCCCGTGTATACGGCTCAACAAACGCGTTCAATCAGTCCGCACTTCCACGTGCTATCCGTCTGTGGAACAGTTTGCCTGACGACATTGCATCCCAGACAAACTTTGACACATTCCGTCATATCTTATCAAGCCACTTCACAAGCCTCAGCAAGTAGATGCCGTATCATAATTCATTGGTCCGTATTGGTTCATGTTTGTGATTATCACATTCATTTGCGCGAGGATTCTGCCTTGTGGCCGCTGCAGTGCGCAGGAAATACAGTGTTTCGCCCACGGTTACTATGCGTGTATCTTTTGTACATGTTGAACTTTTGTACATGTTGGTGCTTTTTGTTTGACTTATTATTTTCAAATTGTTTCTTTTGTATTTGTTTTAGTTTGAGATGTATATAAGTATTGCGCCCCTTACTCAATTGTTTCTTTTGTACTTTTTTTCATTTTGAGGTGTCTATATGTATTCCCCCCTTGCTCAATTGTCTGTCTTGTATATTTTTTTCCAGTTTATTTGTATATATGTATAGCCCCCCTTACTCAATGCCCCCCATGGGGCCTGTAAGGTACTTTGAAAATAAAATAAATAAATAAATAAATCGGCAATGCGGATGAAACTCCTGTTTATTTTGAAATGCCGTTGGACACAACGATTGAGAAGACGGACAGGAGTTCGGTGAGCATGCTGACCGGCAAGAATACGAAACTGTGCATCACAGTCTTGCTTTGTGCTCTCGCCGACGGCACGCAACTGCGACCGTACGTCATCTTGAAAAGGAAAACTCTACCAAAGGTTCATTTACCTGCCAGTGTGGTGGTCCGCGCACACGAGAATGCGTGGATGAACAGTGACTTGTTTGTAGACTGGATCAAGACGGTATGGGAGAAGAGGCCCGGTGCGATGCTCGCAAAGAGGTCCATGCTCGTTCTTGACTCATTCCACGGCCACACAATTGAGGAAGTGAAGGACCGCCTTTCACGCAACGGCACCGACTTAGTTGTTATACCCGGTGAAATGACGTCAATGTTTCAGCTTCTAGATGTGTCGCTTAACAAGCCCTTCAAAGCGCTATTACGCCGAGTGGATGGCCAAAGGCTGCTACGACTTGACGCTGACAGGACGAGTCCGAAGGCCTGATATTGCCCTATTCTGCAAGTGGATTGTCGAGGCATGGAAGATCATTCCAAGTGAGATGGTGCGAAAAAGTTTCAAGAAATGCTGCATCACAAACAACATGGATGGAACCGAAGATGACTTTGTGCATAATAGTGAGGACTGCGACTCAAGTGATAGGAAGGATGGATGGATGGATGGATGTGGCTGTACCCTGTAGATCTGGCGCCACGGCTAATGCCACTTAGCCATAATACTTAGTGAACTAATCATTAGATTTATCTTTTTTTTCCTTTAAATAGTAAAGTTGGACGGGTACTTTGCCGTGAAGGGCTTAATTTTCACTCGTGCCTTGACTTTAGCCATCAATCAGATAACCTCCTTCTAGTTAAGTCTACCCGCTTAAAGTCTATTTTGCCCTCCCTGTCCCTAAACCCCAGTGCTTTGGAAAACTTTGCGCCATCATCCTGAACAGAACATTATGAAGTGCTCGGCAGTTTCTTCTTCCTCTCCACAGGCACTGCATACTGTGTCTACCCCTTCGTATTTGGCCCGATATGTCTTGGTTCGCAATACTCCCGTCCTGGCCTCAAACAGTAGAGAACTACCCCGAGTATTATCATAGATCCTTTCTTTGGCAATTTCCTGCTTAAAAGTTCGATAGATCTCTAGTGCAGACTTCTTAATCATGCCAATTCTCCACATGTCAGTCTCCGTTTCCATCACTTCTTAACTGATAGGTCTTTATGGTTTGGGCACCTGCTGTGTTCTAAGTATTTTTACCAGTAAATTTCCTGGTTCGCTTCCTTCATTTTGTATCGACATTTTTCGTGTACAAGTAGCTGAAAACCTTCCTAGCCCAACACTCCTCCCCCTTTTCTCTCAATCGCTTCTCAAATTTTATCTTGCTGCTAGCTTCCCTGTCCTCAAATGATGTCCATCCCATATCACCTTGTACTGCCTGATTTGGTGTATTCCCATGAGTTTCTAAAGCAAGCCTACCTATTTCACGTTGCTTAATTTCTAATCTTGCTTGAACTTCTGACCTCATGCACAAGACCGCATTGCTGAACGTCAGCCCAGGAACCATGACCCCTTTCCATATTCCTCTCACAATGTCATACCTATTGTAATTCCACAGTGCCCTGTTTTTCATTACCGCTGCATTCCTGTTACCTTTAGTCGTCACGTATGTTTCGTGTTCCCTTAGGTACTCGGCCCCATTGCTTATCCACACGCCCAGATATCTGTATTTATCTGTTATCTCTAGCGTGACCTCCTTTATTCTAAGCTCACTACCTTCATTGTCATTAAAAATCATGACTGCTGATTTTTCCTTACTGAATCTGAAATCTAACCTATCTCTCTCATTACCGCAGATGTCCACCAGTCTCTGCGAATCTTCCTTGTTGTCCGCCATTAGCACGTTATCATCTGCGTACATGCTGGTAGTGCCTGATCAATGAGTTTTTCTTGTTTGACTAGAGAGAGGTTGAAGCCAAGTCCACTTCCGTCTAATCCTTGTAGGTACATCATGAATAACAAGGGTGACAGTGGACACCCCTGCCTAAGTACCCGTTTCACCTCTGTGGGCTTGGATACCTGTTTTTCCCACTTTATAACTACCTTGTTACTTTTATAAATTTCCTTTAAAAGATTAGTGACTCCATCTTCTACACCCAGTGTGTCTAGTATTCCCCACAAGTCCTCTTGAACCACGCTATCGTACGCTCCCTTGATATCCGAAAATGCTAGCCACAGGGGCCTGAGTTCCTTTTCTGCTATTTCGATGCACTCCATCAGTGAGAACAGATTGTCTTCCAACCTCCTGTGTTTTCGAAACCCATTCTGCAGTTCCCCCAGCACCCCCTCATCCTCTATCCATGCCTGCAGTCTTTCCTTTATAATCTGCATCGCCAGCCTGTAGACCACTGATGTCACTGCTATGGAACGGTAGTTGTTTATGTCATCTTTGTTCTCCTTTCCTTTATAAATCATGCTCATCCTGCTAAGTTTCCATCCATCAGGGACTTCACCATCAATTATAGTTCTGCTCACTACCTCTCTCAAAGTCTGTTTAGACTTCGGACTCAATGTCTTTATCAACATAATTGGAATGCCATCTTGGCCTGTTGATGTACTACTTGGAATCCTCTTCTCAGCCCTTTCCCACTCTCGTTGTGAAAATGGAGCCATTGTGCCACTTGATCCATCCCTGTCTATTGTGGTGCATAAGGCACTTCTTTGTTGAAATTTTTCTGTCACTCTTGTTCTTATATATTCAATAGCTTCGTCCCGTTCTGGCCTAGCACCTTGAGCTGTAGTTTTAAACGTCTGCTCTAGATTTGTTTCATTTCTTAGGGAGTTTAGATGGTTCCAAAATTTCGCAGCTGCCTTTCTGTCCTTTTTTATGTACTTCTGCCAGCTACTGAGGACCCTTTCTTCTAATCTTTTCATTGATCAGGAAGGATGCTTCCCTTCTAGAGCTTAGAAAGATTTCCCATTTTCTTTCAACATCATCTGTCAGTTCACCCCGTTGCTTAGCATGTCTGTGTTCCCTAAAGGCTTCCTGACGTTTAGCTATGGCTCTCTTAACTTCCTTATCCCACCAACTCTTGGGCTTGTGTCTTCTTTTCCGGGGTGACTTGTCATGTGCCTTAGCAAGCTCTAGCCCAAACATTTGTGTATGTCCACATAGCTCTAGCGAGAGCAGCGACAGTGAGTGAATTGTGACTGGCCTGGCAGACAGCGTATTCTGCTTGCTAAATAAAGCTTTTTCTGTCTACATATGTGCTATGTTGCTTGAGCTGTAGCTTTTGTACAGCCTCTCCTGTATATCAAATGTGCGGGCATTACACGAGGATTTTTGTTTTTTTCTCGGTGAGCTGAAAGTGGGGGTGCTGATTATATGCAGGAGCGGGTTATATGCGCAAAAATACGGTACTCGCACTGTCCACCAGCTGCAATACCGACGTGGTGGACTTCTTGCTCCACGTCATCCTTCAGCACGAAGCACGGCGGCAGCTTCTCAAGGACTGTGGAAGACAGTTTCTATCACGGGTCATCAGTGATATTTTAATGTCTTGCTCGACAAAACATAAGCCAACCATGGCCTGCTATCTTGACAAATGGCTTGACGGAGCGGATGAACCGAACCATTACCGACATGCTGGCAATGTATGTGTCTGCCGACCACCAACAATGGGTGCAGCATTGCCTTTTCTCACGTTCGCCTACAATTCGCCGCGGCACAAGACGGCGGACTATTAGCCTTTCTTTCTTTTATTTGGCCGCAATCCAACTTTGCCTATGGACACGATGATGTCTCCTTCGACGTACTCACCCTCTGAATACGCTCAAGAAGCTATAGCTCGTGCCGACCATGCACGTCAACTTGCGCGCATTCGGCTGACTCGCAAGCAGGCCAAAAACGTCATTATGACAGCCGTCACCGAACGCCCACTTTCCTCCAGGATCTCTTGACCTCCTGTGGTCTCCAGCACGTTGTATTGGGCTTTGAGACGTTACTGTTCCCTATACTCCGGACCATACCGTGTGCTCCACCAAGTGACCGACATCACGTATAAAATCGAACAATTGTCTTTGTCCTCGTCCATGACACCCCGCACAGGCATATTTCACATTGTCAGTCTGAAGCCTTATCTTATACCGGACTCCACCAACACACATGTATAGTGACCGCTTTCACTAATGTTTTTCTCCGGCTGCACCGAGTAGGTGCCTTCGCCGCTAAAGGGTAACGTTATGTGCTGCTCACCTAGGAGAGGAAGAAGAAAAGGACTAGGTGGTGCCTGCTTTCGCCATCTTGGTTGTTTTTGTCCGTACTACTGTGGACTGTAAATACTGTAAATACGTCCTTTTTTGGTCATCTTCCATATAACATAATATGCACAGTTAGTAAATTTATGCCAAGGCATTAATCGTAACACTTGGGTCAAAGCTTAAAATCTGGCATAGGCTGGTACACACTGACTGCTGATGATTGATATGTGGGGTTTAACGTCCCAAAACCACTGATGATTATGAGAGACGTCGTAGTGGAGGGCTCCGGAAATTTCGACCACCTGTGGTTCTTTAACGTGTACCCAAATCTGAGTACACGGGCCTACAACATTTCTGCCTCCATTGGAAATGCAGCCGCCGCAGCCACTCACTGACTGCTTTACATGCAATCACTTTCCCCCACAATGCATGCTCTCTGCCACAATTGTTGAAACGTTGTCTGTTTTCAAAAAAAAAAAAGGCTGAGCATAGAAAGTGTGTTTAAATATAGAAATACAACTAAGTAAATTTCGGATTCAACATGCACCACTGAGCTAGAAACAAGCTATTATCGGAAATGCCCGTTCCGGGACGAGACTGAAGGCTCCATTTCTTGTTCAGCAAAACAGTTGCCGCTAGAAACAAAGTAGGCATTGGCTGAAATGGCACATTTGCAATGTGCGCCTCTATATGTGATTACTTTCTTGCATTCGCTTGCTTTTCGTGCAATAAGACTGCTTTGCTGGCCTTTAAATGGGTAGCTTACTGTGTGAGGAAGGAAGCACAATTGCTTGTTTTTATGTGAAATTTATCTTCCTTCATCGTGCTTGCACTACTTTTGGTAACTGCTTCAAACATATTTCTGTCTCGTCTATTAGTGCCTTTGTAAGTTCACCTATATTTTTTGGCACGGTGATATTAGCTGTGGTATATTAATATTAACTACAAGAAATATTATCTAACAAACTTCATCAAAATCAAGCCAGCAGCTAAAGAACTGATTCATGTATGTCGAGCTGAGAGTTTTTTCAAAAACTGGGAAGACACTGTCTCATAAAGGCACCATCTCGGAATTGCATAAATGGGATAAAACAGCCAAAGCAAGTGTGTTTTCACACTGTGAAAAGGAACAGCGCATGCACCTCTTCATGGCAGTGTGGTCTGTTCCTGTACAGCTTATTTCACTGCATGCCACCTTTTTAGTTCTTGCTTTTGCTGTCAATATTTTTAAGTTCTAATGTTGTCCCTGAACATGTGCCTACTTTTCAAGTGGTATATGATACCTAGTAAAATATTTCTGTACATCGCTGTCCAGAGTCGCCGTGAGAGATGAGCAGGAAAATTTGCATGGGTTTGTTCTGACGCATTTATCGATCTAGTTATGCGAATTTACAAGCACTCATAATGACTGGAAGCTAAAATTGTCTAAGAAAAACCAGAAAAAGAGGAAATTGTATGGAATTTGATCGGTTGGTTCTATCTATCTTGAAGGGGCCCTGCAACACTTTTTAGGCATGGTCAGAAAATGCTGCCGATTGGTAGTAGAGGTTTCAAGAGAACACATGAGTCAAATGTTATTGTGCTGCACACAGCCTGGAATTCACAATAAGTGGTCAAAGTCAGCTAAAAAATGCTTTCTCTTCTCTCGAGAAATCGTGAAAGACGCTCAAAAATCACTGGTAGAGAGCCCATCTATCAGCCATTGGCTGATTTGAACATGGTGAGCTCGGTCGTTACAAAGATCACCGCGGAAGGTGGTCACTTGTCCATGTGTGTACGCACAATACTATTGAAAAAGCCTCGTATTCAAAGAAAACAAAAGAAAAAAAAGTGCTCAAGGTCACGAGGTGCACATAATGTTTTTTTTTGTTTGCCCCTCCCATTCATCTCTGCTTAGGTTCCGGCGCTTTCATTGGGATGACAGTAGAAAGAATGCGATTGCAGCCTGTGACAAATCTTTGTAACTCTGCTTGTACTGGACGGAGTCTTAAAAACTCAAGTTCAACATTGTATTACTACATCCACCTTTCGAAAGCATAGTAAGACTTTTTCTCAAGATTACAAAGACTTAAGTATGAAGTGAGTGACTTAACGTAATGCTAATTTCAACAGGTGATGTGGAAAAAACTTTTTTCAGTAAACAGAAAAGTGGTGCTTATGTGTCCCACTGCTGCACTAGGGTTAATGCTTCTCTCCACCCTAAAAACACATTTTATGAAAAAAATTGATTTCTTGGGGTTTCATATTTTCAAGCTTCCTGCTCATTCAAAAATACTTTGAAAAATGTTATGTAGCTATCTCGAGTCGTTCGAATGTTGTCATCATTGAACCCCTGCTGGACAGTGAACCCCTGCTGGACACACCCAAAACGAAACTGAATGTTTAAAATTACACAACACCTACCATTTTCTCATGAATATTTTTCGTATACATATTATCGATGGGTTATTTAGGTTGTTCTAATGCTTTTGGATCATCACATTTTCAATTCATTATAAAATTTCGACTACTTGGCTGCGGCACTCCATTGGTTACGCACTTTTGTTTGGCAGTCAGTGTAGTTTTGTATGCCATTTCGAATTTTTGGACTTAGTTCTGGTTTTTTATGGAAAACGTTATGGTACTTTATGCAACAGGGCAAAGTATATGATGTAAAATAAGCATAAATTTGAGCTAGCGATTCATTATGACAAGCGTGCACCCACTGGGAAGCATGGAGATTCAGCTGGACACGCAAAAGAAGCTAGGAACGTCCTTCATCTTGCTGAAAAAAAGCTTGTTCGACTTTCATAGGTGTTTCGAGCTATAGGCCTTGTGAATCTCAGGCATATTGAAGGCTTCTTTGTTTAATGGACATTTTTTTCAAGTCTTGACAGCCATTTTTTTTTTCAAAACATGATTTTAACGCATCCTAGAGTTACACGAACAATGATAGTTCTGTTTCTCATCGATACCTTCACATAAAATTTTGTGAGCTGCTTCTTTATGAGTGGAACTGCATTCAAGCAGGACTATTGAAAATGAGTGGGAACTTTTTGTACTATGGCCGATTCTATGCAAAACAAACCTTCAAAATATCAACTTTTTCACTCTTGTTGTGATACCGTACCTGAGCTTAGAGATATGATGATTGTGGAGGTTAGATGCACAAGGTGTTGTCCTCAGTACATGTCTACCAAGTCGCGTTGAAGTCACGCCAAAAGTGTTTTACTTATCAGTGTAGCATGAGACGCGCCACCCTAGAGCATATGTTATGGGAATGCACACAGATACAGGACGCCAATGCAGTCTCCCCGGAACAGCTTGGGGCGCGGTGGAGAGCCGCGCTGATCAGCTCAGATCGGACAGATCAAATATGGGCCATTCAGCGAGCAAGGCAGGCGGCTGAGAGACAGGGTCTCTCCACCGCCCCTGGCGCGGCTTACGCCCACGGCTCAATCCGCTGGTTAAAGTTTGCTCACTCACTCACTCATCATTGTAGGCGAAACATGCATATCTTGGAAATTTTTTTAATAAATTTCATTTTTACATTTCTAGCTATTTCATCACCTTAGCCTTAAAACTACTAGCCAATATCGTACATATAATGCTGGGGGTAAAACTGGAATCTTTCTTGAAGGGGGGGTTGACCTTGAAGATAACATAGTTTTAAAGGACAGCGTTTGTAGGGTCTTGTCTTTGTTCTTGTGTCCATGGTGTCTTTCAGAATTCAATGCATGAATGAAATAAGTTGGTTCCATAAATTCTATGCAGAAGTTTGAAGGGGGGATGGAAGGCAAAATTGACCAAAAGTGCGACATTTCAAGTTTCAAGAGCCAAGTTTTGAATCTTTTTTAATGCATCAATCATGTTCTTTTGGTTCGGGTTCCAAACTATTCCTGCATATTTCAGGACGGGTCTAATGAGCATCTTGTACGCTGTTACTTTAACTTGAGGGGAAGTTTTGGTCAGTTTACGCCTTAAAAAACCCAGCTGTTTAAATGCACGTGCAGAAATTTGATTAATCTGGACATCCCACTTTAATGATGATGTTATTGTGACCCCCAGGTACTTTACGTTATTTACGTCCTTGATGTCTGCCCCAGAGAAGGTGTACTGAAAGTGGAGTGGTGTCTTTCTATGGGAAATTGTAATGCACATGGCTTTGTCTGTATTAATTTACATACCATGTTTTTTGATGCCATTGCCAAATATTTTCTAAAGATTTGTCAAGTTTCACCTGGTCTTCTGTTGTGCTAGTGCGAGAGTATATGACGCAGTCATCTGCAAAAAGCCTCATTGTAATACATGGTTGCATAGCAGTGTAGATGTCATTGATGTATATGAGAAAGAGTGTTGGTCCTAGTACGGACCCTTGGGGAACACCAGAAAACACGTCGGCACTGTCAGACTCGACATTATTAAAAGAAACATACTGGGTGCGGTTGAAAAGATAAGCGGCAATCTAATGGACTATTTTTGAGTTAACCCAAAATGATTCAAGTTTTTGTATGAGCAACGAGTGCAGGACACGGTCGAATGCCTTAGAAAAATCAATAAATATTGCATCTATTTGCAGTCTAGAATTAATAGCTAAAGCAATGTCATGAGTAATCTCTAAAAGTTGTGTAGTGGTAAAAAGCTTCCATCTAAAACCGTGTTGGTTCGAGTAAAGCAGATTATTTTCCTCTAGATAGTTCATAAGTGCTTTATTTATTATATGCTTCATTAGCTTGCAGCACGTACTTGCCAGTGATATTGGCCTGTATTTGTTTATCAGTTGTTTGTTCTAACTTTTATGGACAGGAATTACTTTTGCACACAACCAATCATCAGGAAGCACTGCTGTTTCTGGTGTGTAGCGACACCACGGACCCGAGCTAACGGGGGAGTTTTGGCTCCCTCCCACGCCTAGCCGTGCGTGGCTGAGCCATGTCCGGGGAAAAGGGGATTCTTGGGGTTGAGCCGATGCTGGGTGATTGGACCTTTAAGGCCCCCCGGCAGAGGCAGCACACCCCTTTGGCCCCGGCTTCACGTAGACGGCACCCCTAGGCTGACCCACCCAGGGGAAATCGGCAGTCGCCTTTTCCTATCTCTCTCTACCTACATCTTCGTCTTTATCACTCACTTCTTACCTGTCCTGTCGTCTTCTCTTTTCCGTTTACTTCCAAATTTCTTGGCGGCTAGGGTTAACCCTGGGGGACTGACCTCCCTTGGTCAGGGCCACAGGGTTATAGTAGCAATGTATGGCTAACGTGTGTATACGTTCCCTTTGTTGGACTCCATGGTGGGTGGCCAGCATAGCTACCGAATGAACATGCTTTTTTATGGAAAAAAGTACCCCCCTTTCCACAATAATGGGTCCCGCAAAAGGGGTCGCACCGAAGCAAATAGAAACTTTCTGACTAAAGAGAGCGATTACACAAAATTTTTTGTTGTAATGTCATTGACTGAAACTAAGATTCAGGACATATCACCATTCCCGATTGAAAAAGCAGTCAAAGAATGCATTGGAAGCAATTACAGTGCAAAAAAAAAATGAATTCAGGAGATCTCCTTATAGAAGTGAAAAACAAAGAACAGAGTGACAAAATTAGACACCTTGGAAAAATCGGACAACATGAAGTCCGTGTAACAGCTCACCGATCTCTCAATTACACGCGAGGTGTAATATCGGACAATGAACTGCTCAAGTGCACTGACGCAGAAATTAAGGATGCTTTAGCAGATCAAGGTGTACTTGCTGCACGAGCAATCATCATTCGTAGAGATAACAAAGAAATTCGCACAAGGAATGTAATACTAACATTCGCAAGCACGACACTTCCTGCTGCAGTTAAGGTAGCGTACCTTTACCTATGTGTGAGGCTTTACATACCTAATCCTCGCAGGTGCTCCCGGTGCCAGAGGTTTAGGCACGGGTCTCATTCATGTCGTGGTAGTCCAACCTGCATGAAATGCAGCCAGAATGAACATGATGATGGCGAGTGCACCAACCCTTTAAACTGTGTGAATTGCAAGGGGCCACATGCAGCGTAGTCACGCTAATGCCCGGAATGGCAAAAAGAAAAAGACATATTTACACTGAAAACCAAAGAAAACATACCGTATCCAGAAGTGCACAAGCGAGTGGTTCTTGCCCAAAAGGGCACTTACGCTGAAGCGGTGTAAAAGGGGAAGGCACCGCCGATGGTCTTTGTAGACACACAGGTCAAACTCCAGGACCTAGTGGCCACGGTCCGTGCCCCAGACAAGAGCAAAAAAAAGGCACCAAGTGCCTTTTTTCAGGGAGGCTCCAAAGCCTCGACCAGTGTTGGTGTCAGCCAACCTAATGTCGAGGCAAAAGAGGTCTCAACAACAGTGCCGAGTAGCCAGCCTCACTTTAGGAGGCCAGCATCCTTACCGGGCACCAACACTGTTGAGCACCCTGGTGGTGCTGAGTCCATGGACGTGAGTCCATCGGACACTGAAAGCCTACAGACCCTGCTCCAACTAGCAGGGCGTTCAGGCAGCCCATCATTCCTCCCTGCCAAGGAGGGAAAGGGAGCCGAAACACATTTTCGGCCCCACCAAAAAAGAAGTGACGAAGCACATGGATAGTATCGCTTTTTAGCTTATAAACAAGTAACTCAAAATACTAAATTTTATACACATCATTTCACGTAATGGCATACATCATCCATTGGAACTGCAGAGGCATGACACGAAACTTGAGCGACATTAAGGACATAATTACAAGCTTCTTTCCTGTAGCGTTATGCTTGCAGGAAACGAATCTGGGACCAAAAAACACCAAAATACTAAAAGGTTACACTGGTATACGTCGCGACCGCTCGCAAAGCAACCGGCTGTCGGCCGGCGTTGCCATTATTGTCCAAAGTGGTATTGCGGTAAGAGAAGTTATAGTTAACAGTTTCAACTAAATGGCTACAGTCACCATTTTATCACATAAAACTATCACTATTTGTTCCATATACATTCAACCTCATACACATTTTACTGTAAAAGATCTAGAATTGATTGCAGAACAGCTACCTAAACCTTTTTTTAATGGCAGGAGATTTCAATGCCCACAACATACTATGGGTTAGTGTAAAGACAGACAGTAGAGGGCAGGTAATTGAAGATTTTATTCTTACTAACAATGTGTGTCTTTTAAACACTTGATCACCAACATACTGCTCTCCAGGCACAGGAACCATGAGCTGCGTGAATTTGGCACTGTGCTTTAGCTCACTGTTTACTGATTTTACATGGGAAACGATAAACAATCCTTACGGTAGTGACCATCTACCGTCGATTGTAAAACTAACATCACCACTTCCGACCATACGCTCTCGACCACAGCGTTGAAAGCTTCACAAAGCTAACTGGCCTTTGTTTACGCAGAGAGCTAATCTACAGGATGAGTTTTCTGAACACCTAACAATGGATGAAATAAATGACAAGATCACCAATTGCGTACTGTCTGCGGCAGAGCAAGCTATTCACCAGTCTTCAGGACTAGTGGGAACAAAGCTAAAGCCATGGTGGACCAGTGAGTGTGCAAGAGCCAAAAAACTACAAAATAAAGCATGGTGCAACTTCCGTAGGTACCCCACATGTGACAACCTCCTTGCGTTCAAACAAGCTAAAGCAAAAGCACGATATATTCGTAGAGATGCAAAAAAATCGTCCTGGCAGAAGTACATATCTACAATCAATAGCACAACCACACCCGAGAAAATGTGGAACCAGGTTAGAAAATTCAGCAACGACTATTCCTCATATGCAAGACCCATACTTACAGACCCAGGCACACAGACATCTCTAGAGGAGCAGGCGAACATTTTAGGGGAACACTTTTACACTATATTCAGTTACGCTAATTACACGCCATCCTTCCTGGCATACAAACAGACAACCGAAAAACAAAAACTATCCGTAACCGGTGGCCTAGATGAGCCGTACAACGCTCTCTTGACACTCCAAGAGTTAAGCACAGTGCTTTCGGCGGGAAAAAAGACAGCAGTCGGCCCAGACAGAATTCATTACGCAATTCTCGCGCACCTGTCTCAAGCTGCCGTGCAAACATTATTAAAGTTTTTTAACATGATTTGGAAAACTGGAAAAATGCCCGCAAAATGCAAAATGGCAACCATAGTACCATTTCTAAAGACTGAAAAACCACCGACTTTACCGGGTAGCTATAGACCCATAGCACTTACAAGCTGTTTGGCAAAATAATACGAAAGCGTAATAAACAGAAGACTAACATACACCCTTGAAGTAGACAACCTACTAGATGATCATCAGTGTGGGTATAAGGAAGGCCATTCAACGATCGATCATCTTGTTCGTCTCGAACACACAGTGCGTAAGGCCTTCTTGCATAGGCAACACTACCTAGCAGTGTTTTTTGACCTGGAGAAAGTCTACAACACCACGTGGAGGTACGGTATACTGAGAGACCTGGCAAATCTTGGAATACGCGGAAGAATGCTTAATTGCCTCTCTGACTTTCTATCAAACCGAAACTTCCAGGTACGATTGGGCTCCACACTATCGCGAGTTTTTGTCCAAGAAAATGGTGTGCCGCAAAGTTGTGTGTTGAGCACTACACTGTTCTTAGTCACAATGAATTCAGTTAATGAAGTACGTAATCCCACCCTCCATCATGCACTCATTATATGTTGACGATCTTCAGATAGCATGTCGGGCCTCAAGCATATCCACATGTGAAAGGCAGCTGCAGCCAACCATAAACAAACTGACCAAATGGGCAGATCAAAATGGCTTTCGCTTTTCAACTCAGAAAACCGTTACCCTACTTTTCTCACAAAAGCGCGGCTTGTATCCGGACCTTGTTCTTAAAATCAACAACAGTGTACTGCCACTCAAGTCAGAACACCAGTTTCTAGGCCTAGTCTTTGACAGGGAACTAAACTTCATTTCTCACATGAATTACACAAAAAAGAAAGCAAACAAAGCGCTCAACATTTTGAAGGTACTATCGTAAAAACACTGGGGTGCCGATCGAGTCTGCCTTTTACACACATACCGCTCGATCGTGCGCAGCATACTTGACTACGGCAGCGTTATTTACGGTTCAGCCAGAAAATCTTACCTCAAACGTGTTGACCTAATACATCATCATGGATTGCGCTTGGCAGCTGGAGCGTATAGAACCTCACCTGACCAGAGCTTATATGCTGAGAGCAACGAGCCGTGCCTAGAACAAAGAAGAGCGCTACTTACTGTATCCTATGTTTTAAGAACTATATTGAAACCAAGCCACATATGTCACACTATTGTCTCTTACATCGGTACCAGAATACAATACAACAACAGACCGCACACGACATGATAAGACTACTTCTCCTACGCTTTGAAGAAATATGTCTAGACTACAAAGTACCGAATCAGACACTAAGCGTTGTCCGAATGCTGGAAAGACTGGCTCCATGATTGGACTTTTCGCACTACACTGACTTTGCCTTAACTCATCTAAGGAAGAAAAAAACTCTAAGGGGGCAAATTATCCAGGATTTCCTAGCCGTACAAGAAAAATATAGCACACACTCTGAATACTACACTGATGGATCAAAAACACAAGAATATACAGGAAGTGCTGTCATATCAAAACACTCAGAAACATGTATAAGACTGCCACCATTCGTATCTATCTTCACAGCAGAAGTATATGCTCTTTTGATTGCTCTCGAAGAAATTTTATCAAGAAATCACAAAAAAGCTGTCATATATACTGACTCACTTAGCGCATTAAAAGCCCCTACGTTTAAGGTCGGAAAAAGAACCGTTTCTTGGGGACATTTTACAGAAGCTAGAAAGAGCTGAGAAAAATGGCAAGACAATCCGGCTTGTATTGGTGCCGAGCCATGTTGGTATCCCAGGAAACGAAAAGGCAGACAGGGTAGCAACAAGGGCAGGTCATCAAAGCATAGCAGAAATAAGGACACCATTCAGAGACTGTTTCAACAGTTGTCGGACAACCTTTAGGGCAAAATGGCAAGAAGAGTGGCAGGCTCAAGTACATAACAAGCTTTAAATTATCAAGCCTATTCTACAAGAATGGAAGTCTTGCAATCACCAAAAGCGCTTCATCGAAGTAACACTATGCTGCCTGCATATAGGTCATACTCACCTCACCTACAACTTTTTATTACGCGGAGAAGATCAGCCAGAATGCGAACATTGCAAGGAACCTCCGACTATCAATCATATTTTAATAACACGCTCAGTCTTTGAAAAATGTAGACAGGTTTATTTTAAACAATTTTTCAGAACACAAACACCTCTACACCCAATGTTAATACTATCAGAAAATGCACCCATCCCCATACAGGATGTTTTTAGGTTTCTAGACGCCGCAGGACTTCTAAAGAACCTGTAAACAGAAATGTGTTTTTCATCTCATATTTTAACCCTATTATCATAATCACCCAGTGTCTGGCGCATCATAGCCATTGTTGCTTTTGCACCATAAAACCCAACGTAACTAACACTGCTGTTTCTAATGATAAGGAAAATATCTTGTGCAGAAAAGGGGTTAGCTGAGCGGCATAGCGCTTAAGAAAAGCATTAGAAGTTTCATCCGGGCCTTGCGATTTTTTGGCATCGAGTTGAAGAAGCAGCTTAAGTATGCCAGACTCTGTTATTGTCAACTCTGGCATGTGATTTTCACTGTTAGACAATGGTAAAAGTGAAGGCTGCGTACGTGTGAAAACTGATTGGAAGTAAATGTTGAAAGCATCTGCAATAATCCGTGCATCTTCAACAAGACTACCCGATATTTCCATTATAGTTACTGTGCTATTTGGCTTTGATAAGTAATTCCAAAATTTACGTGGTTGATTTGTCATAAACTCAGTCAGAGTGCTTGAGAAAAAGTGGTCTCTTGCCATCTTTATTTTGGTTTTTAACTGGCGTGAAAGCTCATTGAGCGCAGGGGATTTCTTTTTATGTTTGCGGAGTCGTACTTTTCGTTTAAGGTGGATGATGTTTCTCGTAATCCACGGCGTTTGACGCTTAGTTTTTTTAGCTTAGTAGGTGTATAGGTTGATTCACAATGCGTGATTCCAGATTTTAGTTTGTTCCATAGATCCACGACACCCGATGACGCATTAAAGAAATTGTCTTGTGATGCATCTAGAAAATCTATAACACTTTCGTCGTTTGCTCTGTAGTATTCTTAAACTGATATGCGCATCGTTGCGTGGGTTACGCGGCTGCCCATGCCATGAAATGTCAACAGAATGAGCTTGTGATCAGAGATACACTCTTCAATACTTATTCGTGGTGTTAATGAGCCAGACACAAATGCAAGATCAAGCACTGAACATGCCGACCCGTGGATGCTAGTCGGTTCTATCACCAGCTGTGTCAACGAGTAACTAAACATAATATCAAAAAGTATATCTGAACTTTTAACAGTAGTATTTTCGATGGCAAAAGTGTCCCAGTTTATTCCCGGCATATTAATATCACCAGTAAGTATTAGTTTCATTCGCTCACCTACACAGCCGTGAAGAAAGTTCTGTAGCTTTACCAGGTATTCATCAGGAGCACCCGGAAACCGATATACACCACCAATCAACACAGGCGCGTTATTAATAAGCATTGAACACCACACACTTTCGGGACCAGCAATGCCACTTTCTTTATGAAAAGGCGTGTTCCGTTTAATGGCGATGGCCACGCCCCACCACGGCCATCCCGATCTGTACAAAGCAGTGCGTATGCTGGTTCCACTATCTCTGAATTGTGAATATCAGGGTTTAGCCACATTTCTGTAATCACCACTACATCAGGTCCGTACAAAAGCAACAGTTCTTCCAACTGCTGTGTTTTGTTTATGATACTTCTTGCATTAAAGCAAAGCGGCGTAAGTGGCTCTTTTGTTTTCTGTCATGCTTGAGAAGTGCTTGCCTTCTTGTGACCATCGGTACGAGCACGTTTCACAGCTACCATTTTATTTTGTATCTCATTCCATGTGAAGCATTCTCCGTTGATTATATCTCATTCCATGTGAAGCATTCTCTGTTGATTTCAAGTTTGTCGTAAACTAGTGTAACCTTATCTCCGTTACTGCGATTCAGTGCAGACGCCTGCCACAGCTTCCTCCGAGTCACGAACAAACTTAGAATAGTATTCCGATACAGATATGGCTGTATTTTTTAGTTTATAACAGTTTCGTAATACCAGCATTTTTCTGCAAAATCATAGAAGCGCAATATAACCGGTTGGTCGCGGTTAGGCTTCCGAAGACCAAGCCTGTGCACACGCTCAACAGATTTCACTTCGATGCCCAGATTTCAGAAAATATTCCTCGCGTCACAAGTTGTTGCACCATTTCTGGTTTTTGTTGTTTCTTTAAGGCCATAAATAATGATATTGTTATGGCGGCTTCTGTTTTCTAGTTCTTCTTTTTTGTTGTGCATTTCAGTGAACTCACTGCCCGTAGCCGATACGGTTGCTTCACATTTTTCTGTCTTCTCCTGACATTGCTTTAATGACATAAGGGTACCTTCAATCTGAGATAGCCTTAGCTGGACATCCGTTTCAAGTGCTGTATGAGATAGATGTCATAAGTTCATTGACGGCTTTTAGTATTTGATCTATTTTGTCAGGACCTGGGTTCTCTTCTACGTCACCACTCAGTTGCAATAACAAAAATATCACGCGTACACACTGCAGGTAGCAAAACAACATGTACTGTGGGCTTGGCAGCACAACTAGTTCAACGTAACTAGTTTTAGTACATTTAACAAAGGACTGTTTATCACCAACCTGTATAACGAAGGGCACGTAGTTTAGCATGATGCTCCGAACGGTGCCACCAAGCCCAGTGAAGTGCGCGCGGGACATGTTCAGTCTTTTATGCAGTCCCGCTGATGTGCCAGATGTCACTGGTGTGCCAAAAGAATCCTCCGGACGTGACGTGCGAAGCGTCGCATCATGATGGGGTTTTTTCTGCCATGCTGGTAGCGGTAGCAGCATCGTCCCAAGTTGCGTTGGTTGGATACTTGATGACATCGGCATTGTGGCGGAATGACCACAGCAATCCAGCAGGGAGGCACGTTCAGTCCGTGAAAGCCAAGGCATACCTGTATAATGAAGAGCACGTAGTTTAGCATGATGCTCCGAACGGTGCCACCAAGCCCATTCATCACGCCCCAAAAACCGGAACTGAACACCTGCACCCTGAAAAACGAAAACATGTGTAACGAACCGACTTTGTGTGTACGCCAGTCAAGTATACTACACCACAATACATGATCACAGCATCGTCTGTGCATCCGCCCCATGTGGTGGTCCATTGGCTGAGGTACTTTGCTGCTGGCCCATAGCTCACAGGATTGAATCCCGGCTGCGGTGGCTGCATTTTCGATGGAGGCAAAAATGCTGTAGGTCCGTGTGCTCAGATTTGGGTGCACGTTAAAGAACTCCAGGTGGTCGAAAATTCAGGAGCCCTGCACTACGGCTTCTCTCATAATCATATGGTGGTTTCGGAATGTCAAACCTCATATATCATTCAATCGTCTGTCCATTCGTCCATGCATATGTCTGCCCGTCTGCTTGTCCATTCATTTGTCTGTCCATATGCGCATCTTTGCATCAGTCCGTCCAACCATCTGTCCATCCTTTACACTAGTCAGTGACTTGAACATGAAAGTATAGACCTTAGACCTATATCGTTGCCCACTTGTCTTCATTCACTTCGTGAATAAAGACTAGTGGGCAACGTTGATGTTTTTTCTGAAGGCTCTCGAATTAAAGTTACTAGTGTCTGTTCATTCTGTTCCTTAGTTGGTATAAACTGTCAGTCATCTTCAGGGCATTGGGCCTAACTACAGTTGATCTTAACCCTACGGGATGGCTGCGTCGCGCAAGTACATATGTAATGTTTGTATGAGTAGATAGCCAGCATCACATCCCCAGTTGATGCTTCACGAACATTTCAGTTTATTTTAAAAGCAGTTGCGAGACCTGACGTGGCTCTGTGGTAGAACACTTGATTTCTACACAGAATGCTTGGGTTTGATTCCAGCTGGGACTGACATTTATTCTTTTCATTCATCGGGTTGACGCTACCGATGTCAGGCATTTCCTAACTCTCTTGCATTAAAAGTACCTGTGGCTGTAAGACGTTCCTGGATTTGTAAAAACGGTCAATCAGTTGTCACACATACATGCATACCAGTGGCACATACCTGCCTGCAGGTATGTGCCACAAGTCTGGCAGAAAGGGTTTGACAACTTATGTAAGGGGATTGTGACATATTCACATCATGACCAGCGAGTCAAACCATCTTACCTTCTCGAACTAATATTGGTTTACCATAAGTTAGGGGGTGATTATGAGACCACCTAGACATAGGTGGCTAGACAGTCAGACAGACACAGACAGACAGACGTGCTTGCAGTACACAAAGAAATGCTTCACATTTAAAAGCAGTTACAGTGTGTGAGAAATCTCTCCAACTGCACTCATACTCGACATATTATAAAACTCTTCTGCGGTCAATTTGTGTGGCAATAAGCTCCTTCTAAGGTTACTTAGTAATTGGTTGGAGGGCACCTTTGAATGAAATCACATCTTGAAGGGTCAACTTGTTGGATAGCTGGTTGAACATATCATAAGGCAAGCAGCCCGAAAGACTAGGACAGTAAAGGCATACATACATCTACACAAACTGTTGACTGGCAACTGAAGTTTATTGTGTTGAAGAATGTAAATGACGCATATCTACATACCAGCCAGCCCTTGTCAGTATAATCAAGAAGAGAAAAAGGAAGGTGTTGTTGTGTGTGTGCTTTTCCTGTCCTGGTATTTTCCCTTACAGTAATGTTACGGTGTGCTGCTGGCAAGTTTGACTGTAAACTCGATTAGCAATAAATAAGTACACAGGGAGACAAATGAAGCTTGGTAACATTGTTAGGCATGTTGGTATGTCATACTGTAATTCTGTGGTGCACAAAAGAACATGGACACAGAAAGACGTGACACACACAGGTGTTACGTGAATCTTACGTCTTTCTCTGTGTTTTTTCATGCGCTAAAAGACAACAGAATGGAGCTTAGCTGTTCTTTGTTGGATGTCTATGTGAAGTTCACCCACTTCCTGGTAGTCATCATTGAGGCAACATTGGTCCTGAAATGTCAGGTTTTGCTCTTTTAAAGTAAATGTCTGCCTTTTCCTTCTAGTTTTTTAGGGTTTTTATTTGAATTATTGCCAGAAATGCCTTTTCCTAACAAAGACTTTCATATTTGACGACAGGTAAAGCACAGAAATACGTCTTTCAGGTGGACTGACTGGTTGAGTGGTGAATTTCAGAAAATAAAGGTAAAAACTAGGCTTGTGTGAATATTAGAAGGTTTCAAATATTCCAATGAATTATTTCGTATTTGAATTCAAACCTAACTTACCGAAAATTTCTAATTATTCGGGGCGAATAAATAGGTGCATACTAATCTGCACGTCACACCTTGTGAAGGTGGTTTCAGTGCAGTGGAGGGGTGCTGAGCTGTGAAGACACATTCAGGAGAAATTTGCACTGCCGTGATGTCTCACTACAAGGTTAAGTGGAGATATATATCTTCATATTGATACATTTGTCAAGTCTTTTGAGTTTCAAAGCTCGTTATACAGACCTATATGCTCGAATTAACGCAATTTTTAAAGGGTGACATACTTTACAGGCTACCACTAGCATTTTACCGAAAGTCATATCCTGCTACTATTCAAACTTGTTCCTTTAATGCAAAATAACGGCATTTGCATGTGTCTTGTTTCAAATTTAAAAATATATTGTACAGGTTAATTAGGTCATAACAAGTGCACCCATTTTTCTTTTTAATATGCAATACATATATTATTCGATTCAAAATTGTTCAACCAGACATCATTATTTGCTTTGAACCAAAAATTCCCTATTTGCACAAGCCTAGTAAAAATAGTGATTGTTGAAGGTGAAATTTAAATGGACGGTGTGCAAATTTTTTGAGAATACCCAAGATTGATTATGAAAAAAAAAGTGCAAAGTTTGGTTTCTTAGAGGTGCATCTTTTTCTCATTTTCACCAGTGTTTGGTTTTTTCGTGTTGTTGACTACTATTGGCGGCATGCTTGAGGCCATCCGATACCGGGCAGGCATGCTAGAGATTCTCGACCAGCTGCGGCTGCCCCACGAGAGCCACTACCTGACTCTGCCCGATGCAGCTGCAGCCTGGGAGGCTATCCACTCCATGAAGGTTGGTCATCTCTCCCTGAATAGAAATGAGAGTACAATTACATTTTTTTATTACAGCACAAAACCGCCGAAGACAGAACTAAAATGGGCTGTAACCTTAAAATACACATGTACCAACTAGCCCAGCATTCAATACTATTGCAAAGTGCAATTAACTTAAGATGAGACAATTAACACATTGGACAAACGAAAAAGCACATTGTAATGCAATATCTTCAGTCTATATCTGGCTGCAAATGTGCAAACAACCGATGCTGTTTGTTTTTCTATTATGATAGGCAGTTTTCTAGCATAAAGCCCATATTTCGGCACTGTGGTCACAGTTTTAGTAGGCACACAAACAATTAACGCCATTTTTACACCTTTACCCACAGTGATCTTACGGTTGGGCCGTTGTGAGTGGTCCCATTGGATTTTGCAAACAACCTTTTATTGGAGCAACCCACCACAGTGGTCTCGTGGCTAAGGCACTTAGCTGCGGTCCCGCAGGTTGCGAGATGGAATTTAGGCCGCAGTGGGTGCATTTTTGATGGCGGCGAAAATGCTTAAGGCCTGTGTGCTTAGATTTAGAGGCACGTCAAACAACTGCAGGTGGACAAAATTTCTGGAGCCCTTCACTACGGTATTTTTGAAAATCATATGCTGGTTCCGGGACATCAAATCTCAACAATTACTTTATGTGAGCATTTTTCTTTACTTCATTTCAATATACTGGAGACCAACTTGGCTCCAGCTGAAGTAGCAGTACACGTAAAGAAGTACAAAAGATAGCTCAACGCAGGCAGTGTTGAATTAAAGGACTGCTCAACAGCAGTGTGGTAATGCACAGTGCAACAAAAGTTGAACAACATAAGACAGTAATTGCATAACACTTAGTAACACTGTAATACCGAAAAAATAAACACAGCATAAGCAGGAAAAATACCTATATATATTTGAAGAAATGCTCAATCTAGTGACTAAATAAAATTTGGCAACATTAATACTGCATCCAGAATTCTGTTCCAGTCTGGTATAGTTTTGGGGAAATAACAGTTTTTAAAAGCTTTAGTTTCTGATAAAATCATTTGCACTGAATGAAGTGTGTTTTGTTTGTAGAGTTCTTACAGGACAGACGTGTGGCACATTTGTTATGTTGACTTGGTTACAGCGAACTCAGATATATCGAATTATTCACTATATCAAACAATTTATACATGCTCTTCAATTTCTCATTCAAAAGTATGAGACTGCTGCACATGTACTACACTCTAACCTTGATATTGTTACGTTAAGAAATGTGTTTATTACGCTGTGGCGTACTGGTAGACTTGAAGGGGTCGTGCACCGGAGGCCTATCTCACTAACCGAACGTCCTGTTCTCTAATCTGCCTGTTCCCCACTACCCAAAGGCTCATACCTGAATCACATATGCGTAACATTTCCCTCCGCGCAGACGAAGCCCACCGGGCAAGTTAAAGAGTCTCTCTGGGAATATAGCGCTTCAAACATGCTATATGGACAAGTTCAGTCTTTTCAGATCGTCGGCCATTTGAATGAAGACGTGCTACGCAGTAAGTTATATCGCTTATGCGATCTAGAACAACATAAGGTCCCGCATAGTGTGCCAGCAATTTTTCACGCAACCCACGTTTCCTATTTGGAATCCACAGCAACAATTGGTCTCCGCAATTATACGTCATGTTTATTTGTCTCCGCAATTATACGTCATGTGTTGACGTTGACGGTCAAAATGTGTCTTCGAGTGATCTTGCGAAGCGAGGGTGCGCAGGTAAGCAAGACGCCGGGCTTCTTCTGTACGACAGACGATCTCGGATATACCGTAATCATGGTGGTCCATAAACGGGAAGACGGTATCTAGGGTATGGCGAGGTGGCCGAGCATACAGAAGAAAAAAACAGATTGTAGCTGGTAGTCTCATGCTGTGCGGTGTTAAATGCGTAAGTGATGAAAGGTAGCACGCCATCCCAGTTCTTGTGATCTGCTGAGACATACATAGAAAGAATGTTCGTGAGAGTCCTGTTAGTTCGTTCCGTCAGGCCGTTTGTTTGAGGATGATATGGCGTAGAGTGCCGAAAGCTTGAAGCGCATAGATGAAGCATCTCTTCCACCACGTCTGCCCACGACGTCTGCCCACCATGTCGCCCACGATCACTGATAACAATTTTAGGAGGTCCATTTCGTAGAACTACAAAACGCAGCATGAATAAACACACGTCAGCTGCAGTTGCCGATGGTATAGCAGCTGTCTCGCAGTACCATGTTAAGTGATCAGTACATACAACTATCCAGCGATCGCCATTAGAAGTCCTCGGAAAGGGACCTAGAAGGTCAATCCCAACTTGCTCGAATGGAGTTCTAGGGGGGGGGGGGGGGCGAATACGATGTAGTCGCCCTGGAGGAGCACTGGTAGGGCACTTGCAGCATTGGCACTCGTTGCAACTAGAGACGTACTGTTTCGTCGTCTGGCGAATTTTCGGCCAGTAAAATCTTTCTTGAAGCCAGCAAAGAGTTTTCGCTGTGCCTAGATGGCCGGACGATCTTTGGAACCACGAGAAGATATCGTAAGCCAGTCGTAGCACAGCTCTTTTTATACACAAGCCCATCGCCCATGCATAAGCAAGTCGCCGATGGTCTTGACTCAGTAGGAAGGAGCTCCTGCATGGTGTGGTCCCTTTGCTGCTCAATCTTAAAGGCGTTAGTATCAGGAAATGACAGGTCCAATGGCGCGATGTAGGTGTCGAAGTTGCCCGCGTCGCAGTCCGTCGATGGAAGCGGTAGTCGCGAAAGACAATCTGCATCAGCGTGACGACGACCGCTTTTATAGGAAACTGTAAAGTCATATATTCCTGCAGACGGAGTGCCCAGCGCGCTAGTCGACCAGATGGGTCATGCAGATTGATCAAACAGCAGAGCGAATGATGATCTGTCATGATGGTAAAGGGGCGTCCGTACAGGTAGGACCGGAAGCGCTGCCCTGCGAAGACTACGGCGAGGCATTCTTGCTCTGTGACGGTATAGTTACGCTCGGACTTGCTTAGCGAGCGACTTGCATACGCAACGACATGTTTTTTGGTATCCAAGCGTTGAACCAACACGGCGCTTACGACACCGCTAGCGTCTGTGTGAAGTTCTAAGGGAGCCAGAGGATCGAAGTGTCAAAGAATCAGATGGGATGTTAAAAGCAACTTCAACTCAGAAAAAGCGGACGAACATTTCGAAATGGCATGCTTTTCTGAAGCAGGCACGTGAGTGGGTGCGCGATATTGGCAAATCTAGGGATGAATCGACGGAAGTATGAACAGAGGCCCAAAAAGCTGCGTAGTTCTTTCGCTGAGTGAGGTTGCTTGAACGCCTCCACTGCAGCTGTTTTCGCGGGATCCGGCCGTATGCCTTCTTTGTTCACCATGTGTCCAAGGATGAGTGTTTGGCGCTCTCCGAAACGACATTTCTTTGAGTTGAGCACCAAGCGTGCTTTGCTTAGGCAGTTCAGCATGAGGTCGAGGCGTGTGTTGTGCTCACAGAAAGTGCGCCCAAAAGTCACAACATCGTCCAGATAAGACATGCATACTTCCCACTTCAAACCACGCAGAATGTTGTCCATGAAGCGCTCGAAATTTGTCGGCGCATTGCATAGTCCGAATGGCATCACATTGAATTCAAAAAGTCCATCTGGTGTAACAAATGCTGTTTTCTCTTTATATTCCTCGTGCATTGGAATCTGCCAATACCCTGACCTCAAATCAACAGACGAAAAGTAGGAGGCTGATGAAAGACAGTCTATATCATCATCAATATGTGGTAGTGGGTGCACGTTCTTCTTTGGGATGGCGTTGAGACGGCGGTAGTCAACGCAAAATCGTTATGTTCCATCTTTCTTCTTGAGCAATATTACGGGAGCGGCCCACGGACTGCATGATTCCTGAATCACATTCTTCTTTAGCACCTCACCAACCTGTTCATTTATCACTGCGCGTTCCGATGGCGATACCCGGTATGGCTTTTGTCGAAGAGGTCTATGGTATGCCGTATCTATGCGGTGCTTTACACGAGAAGCAGGAAATGATAGTGGAGCCTGTAGCTGTGCGAAATCGAAAAGACCAGCATGTTTGCGCAGAATACTCGCCAGGTCATTACGCTCATTGGTGCTAAGAGACTTGTCAATCATTGCCATTATGGAGGTGTCCCTGGCGTGCAAATGATTGGAATTGGGCTTATCTGGAGAATCACTGCTCTCTGCAAGGATGGCAAGGGAGAACACTTGATGTTGACGGATCTTAGCAAGTTGTAGACCCTCTGGCAGTACCGAAGATTCATTGGAGCCGTTGATCACCCACAAACCAGCATGTCCAACACAACCGACAACGTACAATAGGGCATTAGAACATCTTTATTTATGCAGCTGAGGTGAATGGGCTCTACGGTGGCATCAAATGTCGTCTCGGTTGCAGGGGAACTGACGACAGGAACACACTTGGCAGACAAGGGTGGTACAGCTGTGTCCATGGACACGCAAAGGGTGCTTTCTATACAGGGCGGGCTTTCTATAAACGCTACTGGAACATTTGAACCTACTGTAATCTCTCCTGTGCGGCAATCGACAGTGGCACCACAAAGATTCAGGAAATCGAGTCCTAGAATTACATCATGCGTTGAATGAAAGAGAACAGCAAAATCAGCGATAAAATCCTGGCCACCCAAACTAACAGTCACTGTGCAGACACCAACAGGTTGTAAGACATCTCCGCTCACTCCACAAAATGTATCAGCGCGGTCCCAACGGAACATAACCTTTTGTCCAAGAAGGAGTTTGAATGCTAGACTCATCACTGATACGGTTGCATCTGTGTCCACTAAGGCCATTGTTGAGACATCGTTGATTAGCACACGAACCTTATTTATAAACATTAAAAAAAAAGGAGGCATTTCTGTGGAAATCGAAGACTGTCTAGCGATCTCACCTCCAACGGTCGCGCCGGCTAGTTTTTCGGCGGCGGCGAAGGGTAGCGGCGCCTAGGAGACGGTGACCGATTGGAGCGAGGGGCTGGCGGGGGTGTCAGACTGCGGTCAGAGGCCGGAAAACGGTTTCGCAGCAACCTTGGTATCTCGTCGGATGTACTTTCAGGGAACGTTGGTGCTCGTACAAAGCCAGACAGGTGGGATCTCGGTGAGCGGTTGTATCTTGGCGGCTGCCGGTAGTTGCATCACCTGGCAATGTGACCTTCAACGCCACAGTTGTAGCAGACGGGTAGGGGTCGTTCGCCGAACCACTGCTGAGAGCGCTCCCCTGTGTAAGGTCGCCTACCCGATTGAGTGGAGCAGCTTGCCGAATGAGAACTGCCCGCCTCTGCGGAGCGGGGCCGGTACAAAGGCGTCGGTCATACCGCTGGTCAGGCATGAATGAGTCTCGGTGTGGCCAGGAAGTTCCAGCTTTGCTAAAGTCCGTCGCACATACTGATGGTGGCAGGGGAGCGAACGGCGCCGGGTAGTAGGATGAACAGGCAGGCGGATGATGAATGGTGCCATCGACCAGTGTGTCTTGTCGCTGTAGCTCTTCGCGCACTATTGCCCTGACAGTAACGGCAAGGTCTGCAGGAGGGCTTACATCGACGCTGGCAACCGTTGTTACATTTGCCAGCCTACCAAATTTCGGGGCAATGCGACGGGTCTTCAGCTTCTCGAAAGTACGGCAGTGACGTTGGACAGAGGAGACGGAAGCGAGATCTTTCCTGTTTATCAAAAAATTGTAGACGTCTTCTGCTATACCCTTCAGAAGGTGTCCGACCATGTCCTCTTCAGGCATATATGGGTCTATGATCTTGCAAAGCATCAGAACCTCCTCTATGTAGGTGGTACACGTTTCTCCTGAAGTCTGGGCTCTTTGAGCCAATGTGCGCTCCGCACTTTTCTTTTTCGAATCAGAGTCGCCGAAGTATTTCTTGATTTCTTTGGCAAAACGGTCCCACGTTGTTAAGGAATCTTCGTGGTTTTTGTACCCCATCAAGGTGGCAAGGCACAGCTCCACTACTCTGTTCCGTATAGAAATGTGTTTATTACGCTGTGGCGTACTGGTAGACTTAAAGGGGTCGTGCACCAGAGGCCTATCTCGCTAGCTGAACGTCCTCTTCTCCAATTTGCTTGTTCCCCGCTACCCGGAGGCTCATAACCAAATAAATAGGCATAATAATATAACGAACCCTGATATAATAAAATATTGGTTATAAAGAAGTAAATGAACAATATTCTTGCAATAGATATAGTGTTAAAACTAGACCTTTATAATGAATTCTCAGATATAACAAACTAATTTTTGTGTAAGATTAAACTTTATTACAACAAGGTAACAATTTATATCGAACTCTCCCTAAACCTAACATCCTATTTGTAGAACGCGGCACTGAACAGAAGTCTATAAAGGGCATCTAGTCTGAAAAAGATTGCTCACTTTTTTGGCTGCGCTTTAACAATGTGATCTCTCCTCATGTGCAGGTGATGATAAGGCAGTGTAATTCATTGGTTGCACATTGTTTGTGAGTGCACCGACACGTGATATGCGATCTCTTGTAGGTTGTAACGCGTGGACTCAGTGTTAAAAAAAAAACCAAGCCGAGGGACCCAAAGTCACGTCAGTGCAAAATGGCTCGGCAGCCTTGTCACGATGTGCGCATTCTCTTCCTTGTTTGCTCATGCCATGTGGGCATGAAAAGCATGGCCTTTGAGATCCACAGCATAGTGATGTATTTTTGACATTTTTGGTTACAAAATACACTTCTAGGAGTTGTCATGACTAAGGAACACGCTGGGGCTTGGACGCGCTGGCAGGTAAATGGAAGAAGCAGATAAAGAACAGCTTGCTAAACGAACAGGCGTTGTGTCTGTCTGATTCCTGACAATGGCGCAATCTTCAAAGCAAACCGAACCTTGAAGCGGAACCTTTCTGTCTATATGGGTCATCACCATTGCACATCTCGCTATCGAAGGAAAGCCATTCACGCTTCCTTCATGATAGAGCCAGCAACTCGACCACTTCTGCAGCTACCCATCATACCTTTCATGGATGGCGTCCATGCCTCCTCGACGGTCCCAGGGTACCACTTGGCATGTCGCAGGCTACTGCCTTCTTCTCAGTATGCGCAAGGGGTACTCTCATCTGTAAACGTCGCGCACACCGACATTGTCACAGAGCTTATGTGTGCCATCAGGCGAATGACTCAACAGCTTGACTGTTTGGCGACATTGAGCTCCAGCTTTCAAGCAGCCACCTTACCACCTCCGGTGATTTCGAATCTTGCAATTCTTCGGTTGGTTCACAGCGACGCACGTGCATGGTTAGAGGTGGTAAATGCACTCAGCTCTGCCATGCATGGTCTGGAGATCACAAATTGTTCATTGTCATAGACCATCTTTGATGCGAGGCTAAGGCATGGCACAACTACGATGGCATCAAGCGACTGTCATGGCCGACATGGTGTGCAGCTCTGGTTGTTCTTCAGCCCTGTGCCTTACAACGCCGCCAACGAACCTTACACATTGTTTAGAGAAGTCGAAGCTCGAGAAGGCTATCTCCTCGAGGCTGAAACTGCGAGCTACAGCTCACCGGCAAATACCTGCGCAGCCGGACTCGTGCTCAAGATGTTCGAACGGCCTCGGCAACTGATGCCAAAACATCCCTGCCAGTGGCCCAAAGTGGTTCCTATCCACATCCATTGGGAAAGCTTTCCCCATACTCATCATCGCTCAGGCACTTGAAGTCATCACACTTGTTGTACTAAATGCCCTAATAAGGCACCCGTATCTGTCTACGCATGCTACTAATAAGGTCGGTGCCCTACTACTCTACAATCCCGGCGTATCCAGTGATTCTGGCAAGACCGCCCTTGACCAGACGGACCTACATGCCTGGCCACCAAGGTAGTTATTGGAAGGCGAGCAAGTGGACATTTTTTACGCTCAAAGTGTTCTAAGGAGAAGATGCCGACATGCCTGTGATTACTGTGATCAGTGTTATCGAGGACTTCATGGTGGAGCCTGAGTCCTCTGCTGGTGATATGAATGCTGAATGGTGCAGCTCTAATGTTTGCAGCACTTTGTCAAGGGCTGTTATTTCGAGCACCTCGAGCAACACACAGAGCTACCACAAAAGCATAAGGGGCATTAATCATCAGCTCAGATACTCGTCGCCACTTCTTAAGTAACAGGTGAAAGCTCACACCGCCGCAGCTCGACCCTTCATGAACTGCACGCTTCACTCAACAAATTGCGACATTCAACAATAGCAAATGCAGTGTCTTGCTCTGTTTGCACAACTATGGCGGAACTAATGTCAACTGGACTTGTGGCTACCTGGAAACTGTCAGGTACTACCGCCAGAGACATTGTTGGCAACTCACACTGTGGAAAGGACTGGCCACAGCGACAGAGCCAATTCTGACTTCAAGAAAACACAGAGGATGATCTTCAAGCAGAGGCACATCGTGGCCGGGACCGACTTTTGCGATTCAGCCAGTGCTGGCCACCAAAAGCATTGATGGCTGCTCCGCACACTTTGTATACATGCCAGCCATCGTTGGGGATGTGGCAAAGCTTGCTCAGCTTATGGATAGATCGCAGGTCTGGGCCCTGTTTGGGCTATATAGACCTGTCCTCCAGCTGAGCAATGCAAGTTGTAGCTCGGAGCCCGGTCTAAATGAACCTAAATAAAGCATTCATGGGGGAGTGTCACGACCAAGAAAGACGCTGGGGCTCGAGCCTGTGAGCATCTAAATGGAAGAAGCAGAGAATGAAGAAGAGGCAGATAAAGAGCAGTCTGATTCCTGACAGAGGTTACGTTAACAAAGAAAATGAGCCCTTAAAACTTGGACTTTTCTTAATTCATAGTGAGGGTCTCATTCTGGCAGACTTGATGTCTTGGGGTGGAATGCGAGGGAATTCTCGGTCAGCTGCTCTGGCATAATAGCATCACTTACTACGTGACGCCAAACAGACAAGAAGAAGTGTTCCACACTTGCTATAATGGCAACAGGTGGTGCTGACTGATGCAACCACATTTGAATGCACATTTATACCCTATAAAGTAGACGGGGGAATGACCACCACGTTAGCTCAGTGGCAGAGCATTGGACTCATTATTCAAAGGTTGCAGGTTGGAATCCTGCTTGTAACAAGTTATCCTTTTTGTTCACTTTTCTTCGTTCACATTTACATTACCAGTGCCACAACCCTACACTGCCTGGCATTGTTGTCTGTTAGTTCTCATTAATATTGCATCCATGTGATGTAAGACATGCCAAAACAAGCACAGATATCTCAATCTTGCCAACTGTAAGGTAATTACATGTGGATTGATGTTTTGCTGCACAAGCGTGTGGCTTGCTCACACCCCTCGTAGTGCTGAATGGTAGTGGCGACATGGAGCATAAACGCAACACATTCGGTTCCGCAATCATAAGTTTTACTCTTGCCCATCACAGCGGTTTGTCTAAACACGTGTGAGACACTAATGTCAGTGTATACTAAGCAATACTTAGGCAAAATGGTAGGAAAGAATGCATAAAAACATCAGTGGTGATGGCTTGTGCTTCCAAGTTTATGCTGTAAAACTACCATTTCTCCTAGTTGGAACATATTCATCCCGAAATATTTGCGCAGGCACATGGGTAGACACAACAGAGACAGTAACGGGTGCCCGTTTGTGTGTCTCTTCTGTGTCCCTGTGTGCTGTAAGAAAAAAAGTCAACAGTCTAGTCACCATCATTTATCAAACAAGAACCTTCCTTTATTGACAATGTACAAGATTTATATGGATGGATGGATGAATGGAAGGATGGATGGACGGACGGACGGACGGACGGACGGACGGACGGACGGACGGATGGACGGATGGACGGATGGATGGATGGATGGATGGATGGATGTGCCCTTTAGATCGGGCGGTGGCTAGCGCCACCAAGCCGTAATACTTAATGAATCAACAACTAGATTTATATTTTTTTCTCTTTAAATAGTGAAATTGAGGATTTGTACTTTGCAGTGAAGGGTTTAATTTTCACTCGTGCCTCGACTTTAGCCATCAATTAGATAACCTCAGTTTAGTTAATTCTACCCGCTCAAAGTCTAATTTGCCCTCCCTGTCGCTAAACCCCAGTGCTTTGAAAAACTCTGCGCCATCATCCTGAACTATAGGGTGAAGCCCTTTACAAACCATTACGTATCAAGTGTTCGGCAGTTTCTTCTTCCTCTCTACACGCACTGCATACCGTGTCTACGCCTTCGTATTTGGCTTGATATGTCTTGGTTTGCAATACTCCCGTCCTGGCCTCAAACAGTAGGGAACTACCGCGAGTATTATCATAGATCCTTTCCTTGGCAATTTCCTGCTTGAAAGTTTGATAGATCTCTAGTGCGGACTTCTTAATCATGCCAATTCTCTGCATATCGGTCTCAGCTTCCTTCACCTTCTTCTTAACCGATAATTCTTTTTGGTTTGGCCCCCTGCTGTTTTCTAAGTATTTACCAGTCAATTTTCTGGTGCCCTTCCTCCATTTTGTATCGACATTCTTCATGTACAAGTAGCTGAATACCTTCCTAGCCCAATGCTTTTCCCCCATTTCTCTCAATCGCCTCTCGAATTTTATCTTGCTGCTAGCTTCCCTGCCCTCAAATGATGTCCATCTCATATCACCTTGTGCTCCCTGATTTTGTGTATTCCCGTGAGCCCCTAAGGCAAGCCTACTAATTCCATGTTGCTTAATTTCTAATCTTGCTTGAACTTCTGATCTCATGCACAAGACCGCATTGCCGAACGTCAGACCAGGTACCATGACCCCTTTTCATATTCCTCTCACAACGTCATACCTATTGTAATTCCACAGTGCCCTGTTTTTTATTACCGCTGCATTCCTGTTACCTTTAGTCTTCACGTATGTTTCGTGTTCCCTTAGGTACTCGGCCCCATTGCTTATCCATACGCCCAGATATTTGTATTTATCTCTTATCTCTAGCGTGACCTCCTCCATTCTAAGCTCACTACCTTCGTTGTCATTAAAAATCATGACTGCTGATTTTTACTTACTGAATCTGAAATCTAATCTATCTCTCTCATTACCGCAGATGTCCATCAATCTCTGCAAATCTTCCTTGTTGTCCGCCATTAGCACTATATCATCTGCGTACATCAATGCTGGTAGTTCCTTTTCAATGAGTTTTTCTTGTTTCACGAAAGAGAGGTTGAAGCCCAGTCCACTTCCCTCTAATTTGGCCTGTAATCCTTGCAGGTACATCATGAATAATAAGGGTGACAAGGGACACCCCTGCCTAAGCCCTTGTTTTACCTCTGCAGGCTTGGTTACCTGTTTTTCACACTTTGTAATTACCTTGTTACCCTTATAGATATCCTTTAAAAGATTAGTGACTACATCTTCCACGCCTAGTGTGTCTAGTATTCCCCACAAGTCCTCTTGAACCATGCTATCGTACGCTCCCTTGATATCCAAAAATGCTAGCCACAGGGGCCTGAGTTTCTTTTCTGCTATTTTGATGCACTGCGTCAGTGAGAACAGATTGTCTTCCAACTTCCTGTGTTTCCAAAACCCATTCTGCAGTTCCCCCAGCACCCCCTCATACTCTATCCATGCCTGCAGTCTTTCCTTTATAATCTGCGTTGCCAGCCTGTAGACAACTGATGTCACTGTTATAGGGCTGTAGTTGTTTATGTCAGCTTTGTCCCCCTTTCCTTTATATATCATGGTCATCGTGCTAAGTTTTCATTTATCGGGAACTTCTCCATCGATTATTATTTTGTTCACTACCTCTCTCAAAGCCTGCTTAGACTTCGGACCTAATGTCTTTATCAGCATAATTGAAATGCCATCTGGGCCTGTTGATGTACTACTAGGAACCCTTTTCTCAACCCTTTCGCACTCTCGTTGTAAAAATGGAGCCATTGCGCCACTTGATTCATCCTTGTCTATTGTGGTGCATAAAGCACTTTTTTGTTGAAATATTTCTGTCACCCTTGTTCCTATATATTCAATAGCTTCGTCCCCTTCTAGCCTAGCACCTTGAGCTGTAGTTATAAATCTCTGCTCTAGGCTCGTCTCATTTTTAGAGAGTTTAGATGGTTCCAAAATTTCGCAGCTGCCTTTCTATCTTTTTTATGTACTTCAGCCAGCCAATGAGATCTCTTTCTTCTAATCTTTTCATTGATCAGAAGGGATGCATTCCTTCTACAGCTTAGAAAGATTTCCCATTTTCTTTCAACATTATCTGTCGGTTCACCCCGCTTGTTAGCATGTCTGTGTTCCCTAGAGGCTTCCTGACGTTTTGCTATGGCTCTCTTAACTTCCTCATCCCACCAACTTTTGGATTTGTGTCTTCTTTTCCGGGGTGACTTGTCCCGTTCCTTATCAAGCTCTTGCTCAAACAGTCTAATTAGATTCGTGTATGTCCACACTGTTTTATTATCCTCAGTGATTACTTTCTCAATTTGTTTTGTAACAATTTCTATTTGCCTTTCTGAATGAAAATTTTCCTGTAGTTGCTCATTTTGTCTCTTTCCCACTTTCGCTGATCTTCCAAAACTTAGCTTGATATGTTTGTGATCACTACCCAGACTTCTGGAGCCACCTTCATCTATACTCATTCCCCTGAGCTTATCATACATCCTATGTGACATCAGTGCGTAATCTATTGTCGACTGCAGCCTTCCTACCTCGCATGTGTTTTGCCCTTCACACTTCTCGGTACTGTTGCAAATGATCAAATCAAGCCTTTCACACATATCCATGATCATTTTGCCTGTCGGGTCGGTATACCCATCTATATCTTCTATATGCGCATTCATATCTCCTAGTATAATTATCTCGCACTCTCCTCCTAACTCCTGAATGTCATTGCCTGAAAACCATTGCCTGGTTTTCTTCTTTGGCCTTTGCTGCCGTCCACAAGTACACTAAACCAAGGAGTGTCGTTTGCCCTGCCACTTTCCCTTTCAGCCATAAATGTTCCTTGCATTCCTGCTTGACCCTTTGCCAGTCTGTACTTTTATGAATGAATGCCCCAACACCACCCCTCTTTCTGCTGCCTTGTGTTCTATTAAAATATTCGTATGCGTATTCTGCATTGTTAGGAGGTTGTTCTATGTCCCTGAGATGTGTTTCTACAAAACCGTATACCATCGGCTTCTCCTGCCTTAGCTGTTCTTCTATCTCTTTCCACTTCAGCCTGTTCCTATCACCCTGCATGTTAATATACCCTATGTCTGAATTGGCTCGGCGCTCGTGGCTATGTCTATTTCTGCCCCGGACTCTATCTATCTTTGATACTGGCACCAATTTGAAATCGTATCTATCCATACCACCTGTCAAAGAGTCTCCCTGGTTGTTTTCCTCTTTACTAGCTATCCTGCACCCTAAAGGGCCCGCTTGCCCCCATATAACAATGAGTGAATGCGCCCCCTGGAGACGAAACAACAGAAGCAAACCGAAACTGAATACAACATACTCCTCCTTAATTTTAGGGGCTAGTTGTTAGTACGTAACAATAACAAATACCCACTTATATACTACTCCAGTACATAGTACAGAATATACACAGTTCAGACATTAAACTAAAAGTTTGTCTGATAGTCTTGAAGCCATGACAGTGGCCGGCGTCTTCAGGTTGGCCATCCCGAATGTTACACTGCGAGATTTGCTGCTGCAGTACAGGAGATAGCGACTGCGTCCCAGAAGGCAGCTGCAAAAAGAGGAGGCTGTACTACACGAGGGGATGGCGGCCGCAGCTCGCCAGGTTACAGTGCGCCAGGAGACTGCGGCGGCACGGCGGGTTGCTGCACACCAGGAAACAGCGGCTGCGGTACGGCTGGTCGCAGCACACTAGGAGACCACGGCTGCGGTACGGCAAGTTGCAACACGCCAGGAAACTGTGGCTGCTGCACGGCCGATTGAAGCCTGACCGGCTGTGGTACTGGGGCTGAAGACTGTGGCCCAGGTAGCTGCGACTGGCGGCAAACACTTCTCTCCAGAACCCGGGACAGCTTAGAGGCAACCTACGTACGGCCGTCTTCAAGCCTATAAAACGGAGGTTTCTTCTTTTCCAGCACTTAAATTGGTGAGGAGGAGCAGTCGCCCTCAAAGCAAACAGATGGTTTCTTGATATGGACACTCATACAGCTATCGTAGGCTTCTTGGCAGCTCTCCTTTTATCCGTGTACAGCTTGCTGCTGTGTTGTTGATGCTGGATTCTACGACGAAGTTGCACCAACTCTTTAGCTGGTTCTTTAGGGAAGGCTGATGCTGAGAGGCCGATGATATCCAGCCTAGTTCGAGGCATTTTACCATGCAGAAGAATGGCAGAGGCAACCCCAGTGGTTGCCTGTAGAGTAGCCCGGTAGATTGCAAGGTAGTCCATGACTGCTTGTCGAAGGAGTCGTCTTTTGAGAAGTGAAACTTGAACAAAGTTTTTGAATGTTCGATTGAACCGTTCTATTTGTCCATTGGCCTGGGGAAAGTACATTGATGAATGCAGCAGTCGGCTGGTCCTGTCTTCCAGAAAGGCAATGAATTCTCATGAAGTGAATGAGGTCCAATGTCACAAAGGTTTTCCTCAGGATATTCTTTGCAGGCAAAAACACTTGTTAAAAAGTCTTTCACTGTGCTCACGGGTACCTCCAGACAAAAATATACCTCTGGCCACTTGGAGTGATAATCCACAAGCGTAATGGCATACCCCTTTTGTCGCATGCAGACGGGAGCGTTTGAATGACCTTGACCTGCACGCACACACTTCCCTTTGGCTCGAATTCTAAGATACTAATGACCTTTGAGTAAGTGCACGCTGCAACCTGAGACACCACCGAAAATGGATCGGCGTCCACACGAGTTATATAGCCGTGAATTTGCAGTCCGTTATTTTTTGTCACTTTCTCCGACTTTATTATTGCTGTTCCCACTAATGACCTCTCTGTTTTCAATATCCTGCCCATTCATATCACTATATCGAGGCGAGAGCACCTTTGATTAAACACTTTCTGCTTTAGCAATGAATGCTACCTAACCGACAGTTCCAGTTTGGCTATTTTGCCCATCTACATCGCTATCTCCTGACCTCCGCTTGTGTGCTTTTTGGTTTGGCGAGTGCATCTGCACACTCTTTCTGCTCATTCGGACATAGCGCATCTGTCCCAAGCCAAGAAACGTCTTTCTTTATGACCGAGTGATCTTGACATTCTGTCATGCTTGGGATACCTGTCATCTCTGACTGGCAATGCACACTGCACTCACCAGCTAGCTCAGCCGCTCCTTCCAAGTTTATCGTGCCTGGTTTATTTTGAATCTCTCGATTTACTGTGGCCTGACAACTGACACATTTCGCCAGGACAATTCGAAGCTCAAGCGTCAGTCGCTCCATTTCTCTTTCATGAGCTGCAGCTTCCTCTTTCCGTCTGGTGGTCTCTCTCTCAAGCGCAAGCCACTCTTGTTCTTCGGATTCCTTAGGCCTAGCCTGTACGAGCTCCCAACCATTGCAAAGCCTCTCCTCATCAATTCCGGAATCCTTAATTCCCTGTATTAAGTGCGGTTTTCTATGTATCCTAGCCACGTCAACACCCAGCTCCTCACACAAAAGCACTAAGTCCGGTTTTTTAACGTGTTCAAATCCATAGTCATCCAGTGTAGACTTTCGTGGCTCTGACTGCTATGAAGGCACTTTGATAAACGCTGCCTTCACAAAGCAGCAATCAATCTACCCCTTTGGAAAGACACCGCCATCTATCCAAAACACGTGGTAGAATCTCAAACTGAGCACTCACCAGCATCGGTACCAGGAAAGAACACCATTGAATCCAGCCGAATTCTGCCGCTGCCAACCAGTTGATGTGACCGAGGAGCAGGGCACAGGGGGACACCCAGGCGCCGGAGAAGAACTCTTGCGGGGCTACTTGCTCACACAAAGAACAGACAATTTATTTAAATATTTACAGAACTTGGCAAACTAGGTGAGCAGACGTGCCTAGTTTGCCATGAGCTTTACATGAGCAGCACCATAAGACACGACCGGCTGTAACGGAGGCCAGAAAGAGAGCACTTAGCATACACGCAACATGCTTTTTATACCCTCGTCCGTGCACACGCTTTTTGTTCGACGCCATGTGCGTGTCTCAGCGATGCCAATGCGCGTTCGATGTGGTGCACACGGACGCCTCTCGCCTTGCTGCAGGACGTGGACCGCCTTAGCAGGACTCAAAGATGACTGTCTCTTTCAGGGCTGTGTCCTTGCTCTGCCAGTCATAACACACGCCGCCAGTCTGTTGCCAACTCTCCTCGCATTTTCTCGGCCGGCGCTTTTCTACGGGATCTGTGGGACGTGTGCACGTGCACTGCGCTGCACATGTCGTTGTCGGGTGAGCATGTGCACGACTCTAGCTACACTTAGAATGAAATGACGTGTGAGAAAAAAATGCAGTTTCAATAGAAAAAGAAAGTATCTATGCATGCATGTTTACAAGTGACTGATAGAATTACACCATCATCCGCCAAAGCAAACCTTGTGTAGATGTGAAGCAGTGGGCGCTTACGCTAGTGGCGCTGTTGACGCAGGCTCTAATCATGACATCGCGCAGGAGAGAAGCCTGGAGAGGCTTAAAGAACGCAGTGATAGTCGGCTGTTTCCTACTGGAGCATACTAATTGCCGCTTATGGGCAATGAGAGACAGAAGACTCCAATTGGATACACAGTCAGTTTTAGTTAACGTGCATGGTGTAAATTTTTATTGTTTATTAAACATTGAAGAATTATCCCACTTGCACTACCTTGAAGATCTAGTACCTGTATGTACGGGATGGAACGGTGGTGCATCGCGAGCAGTTGGTTTTTTTAATCGAGAAACTGGCTAGCAGACACTGCCTGCGTCGGTGTTGCGAGGCGGGAGAGGACGCGCAGGGGGTGTCACTAACGCACACAGGATTGACCTCGACCATAAGAAGCTTCACATCTAAAATTCTGTACGTATGAATGAAAATGTGGAATATGCATATACAGGGTGTCCCACATAAATTTAGTCAGAGTTTAAAAATATGCTGTAACACCTAATTACAATATGACGAAATGCATGTTGCTCACCATTGCCTGGAGTTAGTCAGACTACTCAAATATTGTTTAATTAGATCTGACTAACTTTTGAAGGAACGAAGATGGATAAAAAATTTCAATAAGAAAGTTATAGATCGATTTGCAAAACGTCCAAATCGATAGTTTTGAGGTTTATGTTTGTTAAGTTTTAGTGTTTTTCTGCTACTTTGAAATGCCCGCAAAATAAAAAAATATCACGTGACAAACTCTCTCGCGCATCAGTGCGCATGATGATTCTAGTGCTCCCTAACGTTCCGTGTACGAACGACACGCTTCCCTTGCACCGGTTCATAACAGAGATAAGCAGTCGCAGCGGTTATCGTTTTTGTGGCTGATAGCAAAACATGTTCATCGTTGAGCCACCACCATCGTTGCAGCCCTGCAGAGACCGCACAATGGGGCAAATGCTATGGCCGTTCGTATGCGGAACGTTGGTGAGCATTAGAATCATTGTGCACACTGTTGCGTGAGCGGGTTTGTCACCTGGTATCTTTTGTATTTCGTGGGCATTTGTAATTAGCAGAAAAGCAATAATTCCTAACAGATATAAAGTTCAAAACTCTCTAATCGTTTGTTTAGCAAACCAATCTACAACTTTCTAATTGAAATTTTTTATCTATCTTCGTTTCTTGAAGATAGTTAATTAAATATATTTAATTAAACAACATTTTGAACAAATGATACTGGCCTATTCTTCCACATAACTATATATAAGCATTATTACCTTCCTTTTTTTTTCAGTGATAAGCAGCATGTATCCTCTGACATGAGTTCAAATAATTGTACGTAATGATAAAAAAGTTCCTGGCTCTGATTATTATAATCTTGAAACATATGGAACAGCGTTCATTGAGTGTAGCGTCTGTGATTGTGTTAATAAATAAACAAACAGGTAGAATATCAAACTTTCGGAAATGTCCTCTAGTCAAGGATTACATGCACATGCACTATACAATAATTGGATGGATTGGTTTCATTCTTTTTTTTTTCTGTATAGAGATGTCTTTTTTTTACTTTATTCAACTTATTCAGTGCTTTTACTCATGAATAAAGAATGTGAGATTGAGCTTATGCCAATACCATTCCTAGCAAATGTGCTTCCTTTGTTTTCGCACAAGATTTCACTTTTGAGTATGCTCTCATGAGAGGCTGCGCATATCACACTGACATGATGGCAAACCATATAAAAATGGGAGCTAAGGAAGGCAAGTTTCTTTCCAGATAAAATAGCCGGAGGCATGCTGACACAATTTGTGCCCAACCTCTCAATTATATCTACTTTAATTGTTTCGCAGTCAATTATTTCACTTGCTATCTTTTCTTATGCTTGAAAGTCACATCAACTACTTCATGTGCCCTGCATGTGTGCACACATGCAAGGCACAGAGGTTGTCTTAGAATGTGTACTTGTCACCAGGCTGTTCTCTTAAACAATTATTAAGGAACCCTGAGACCGAATTTTGAAACTCTAGATGCTTGTGTTGGTTGATAGTCTTGCATGCGGGGCCACCTCTGACCTATTATTAGTGGCGAGCGTCGCCTAGAAGAAATTTTAATTTGGTTTTAAAGTAGGGGTGCATGCTCCTCCGAGTATATTCAGGTACAATCGACATTTTCTTTGGTTTAATGTATAGAGTGGATCCCCTTAAGACACAAAGTGGGGCGTGCCTCGACTGGCACTCAGCGAGGACTCTTGTTTGTCTCGCACTGTTCCCCGCAGGGGCGCCTGCGCAAGTAGGCGTTTGGTGTGTAGCGACACCACGGACCCGAGCTAACGGGGGAGTTTCTACTCCCTCCCACGCCTAGCCGTGCGTGGCTTTGCCGTGTCCGGGGAAAAGGGGATCCTGGGGGTTGAGCCGGCGCTGGGTGATTGGACCTTGAAGGCCCCCCAGCAGAGGCAACACACCCCTTTGGTCTCGGCTTCACGTAGACGGCACCCCTGGGCTGACCCACCCAGGGGAAATCGGCAGTCGCCTTTTCCTATCTCTCTCTCCCTACATCTTCGTCTTTTGTTCTCACTTTACATCGCTCCTGTCTTCTCCTCACTTCATTTTACTTCCAATTTTTCCTGGCGGCAAGGGTTAACCTAGTGTAAATATCCAACCTTGGGTAGATATATTAGGTTATAGCGGCCATGTACGGCTGGCGCCTGCGCCTCCTTCGCGTCTCGCAGGGTCCCCTTGTTGGGCTCGGTGGTGGGTGGCTGGCATAGCCGCCGAATAAGCTATCAAATTTATGGGAACCCCTAGCCCTCTTACAACTAATCGCCCCTCCAAGAGGTGGTGCACCGATGCAATTTTTGAGTTTGTTCCAAACAAAAAAGATAACTTCCCCAAATACCACTTAATTCACTGTGAAAGTACAGAAAAGAAAGCTAGAAGTATTTCACCTTTCCTTGTGTCCAAATGTCTCATAGAAACGCTGGGCGCAGGCTACAAGGCCACAAAGACTGCCAGTGGTGACCTGTTACTTGAATTAGAAGACAACGCACAGTACCAGAGACTACATAAACTCACAGCATTTGGGGATCAGCCCATCACAATCACACCGCATCGAACCTTGAACACAGTGAAGGGTGTTGTATCAGATGGAGACCTGATGGACCTCTCTGATGATGAACTTCTAACAGGCTGGAAAGAGGAAAACGTCATTCAGGTGCAGCGTATCAAAATAAGAAGAGAAAATAAGGAAATCCCAACGAAGCACATCATACTAACTTTCGCATCTAGCACCCTCCCAACTGAAATAGCAACAGGATATCTTAAACTGCCAGTTAGACCATACATACCCAACCCGAGGCGCTGCTATAAGTGTCAGAGGTTCGGGCACGGCTCCCAGAGCTGCCGAGGACAGATTACCTGCGCGAAATGCGGCACCAAAGGTGATACCGCTGACGATGACTGTCAGCTACAAGTGCACTGCGCAAACTGTGAGGGTGACCATCCTGCATATTCCAGGTCATGCGTGGCCTGGAAAATGGAAAAAGAAATTATTAGTACAAAGTTTAAATTGAACATAAGCTTCCGTGAAGCGCGGCAGCGTGTTTCCCCGCATTTTTCTGGGAACACATCTGCCGAAGTGGTGCGAAGTGGTGCGAGGGGGGTCAGCACCACTTCGGTTTTCGGCAATGCCTTGGACCACGCCCAGCGTGCCGAGGCAAACGCCACATGCCCCCATGGGGGGAGCAGCCTCGGCTGCCCCACCCTCCTTGAATACAGCCCCACCGAAGGCTCCTGTGAACCTTGGCAGCAGCCAGGGCAGCACACAAACTAAAGAGGTCCCCTCGACCTCCAGCCCGGTGGGGTTTAAGGCTCCGTCTGTCACGACTGAAGCCTACAACGAAAACATTATCTGTCGCCTCTCCTGAGGCGATGGACACATCAACTGCACCGGCGCAGACTGCGCCAAAAGAGCGGCGGGGTTCCCTCGACCGCTCTAAAAAAGACAAAACGGTAATTACAGGGCCTTCTAAAGGCTCTGTAAGATAAGTCACTTCTCTCTTTAGACACCAGCCACACTCATTTTGTACACACAGCACTTCTTTACTCCCATAATGGAGACACAAATTATACAATGGAACGTCAGAGGACTACTTCGAAACCTCGACGATGTCCAAGAACTTCTAAACAAACATTCTCCAAAAGTGCTGTGTGTACAGGAAACACACTTAAAATCCAAGAATACAAATTTTTTGCGTCAATATGTTGTCTTTCGAAAGGACAGAGATGATGCTGTGGCATCATCTGGTGGTGTAGCCATTATTGTTAATTGAGGAGTAGCATGTAGCCATCTACCACTACTAACATCCCTAGAGGCAGTGGCTGTTCGAGCAGTTCTATTGAATAAGCTCGTCACCATCTGCTCTCTATACATACCGCCGCAACACCGCCTGGAAAAACATGATTTTCACTCTTTAATAGACGAGTTACCAGAACCTTATCTGGTTCTAGGGGACCTGAACGCGCACAGCGGTTTATGGGGTGACTGTCGATGTGATGCACGAGGTCGTCTCATCGAACAGTTCCTCTTTTCATCAGGTGCTTGTCTGTTGAATAGAAAACAGGCAACATATTATAACCTTGCAAACAATACTTACTCCTCCATAGACCTCAGTATCGCATCTCCTTCACTTGTACCATTACTTCAGTGGAAAGTCATAAATAACCCATACGGAAGTGACCATTTTCCTTTGGTTTTGAGTACACCAATAATACATGAATGTCCTCCACATGTTCCCAAATGGCTGATAAAAAAAGCTGACTGCGAACAATTTCAAAAAATTACTCACTTAAGTTGGACCGAAATATGCTGATTAGGCATAGATGAAGCTGTGCAGTACTTCACGGCCTTTCTTACTGACGCAGCAGCCAAGTGCATTCCACAAACATCTGGACTTTCCGGCAAACGACACGTTCCGTGGTGGAACACTGAGTGTCAGAATGCGCGAAAGGAACAGAACAGGGCATGGAGGTTGCTGCGGAACTCGCCGACAGCGGAAAACCTTGAGATCTTTAAGAAAATAAAATCTCGAGGCAGGAGAACGCGCCGGCAGGCCAGAAGAGAAAGTTGGCACAAGTTTTTATCAGGGATAAATTCATATACACAAGAGGCCAAAGTCTGGAACATGGTCGGTAGGATAGCAGGAAAACAAGTACACACACTTCCACTCGTAAATACTCAGGGTGATACCTTGGAAGACCAGGCAAACTTCCTCGGTGCACACTTTGAACGGGTATCCAGCTCGTCCCACTATACTGACACTTTCCAAAAATACAGAAGAAGAATAGAAAAGCAGAAACTAGAACACAAATCCACTAGATACGAGGCATATAACCAAGCTTTCAGTCTAGCTGAGCTCCGAACATCTCTAAACTCCTGCAGTACTTCTGCCCCAGGTTCTGACCGTGTGGTGTATGAAATGTTAGAAAACCTACCAGCCGAAACACGAAAAACCTTACTTTGTTTGTACAATGCTATCTGGTTTTCTGGCACTATCTCTACCTCCTGGAAAGAGGCTATTATTATTCCCATTTTGAAAGAGGGCAAGGACCCTTCTTTAGCTTCAAGTTATAGGCCTATTGCACTTACAAGCTGCTTGTGCAAAGTCTTCGAAAAAATGATAAACTGCCGGCTTGTACATATCCTTGAAACAAACAATTTGCTCGACCCATTTCAGTGCGGGTTTCGAGAAAGCAGATCCACCACAGACCACCTTGTTCGTATCGAGGCACAGATCAGAGACGCCTTCGTCCATAAACAATATTTTCTCTCTGTGTTCCTCGATATCGAAAAGGCTTATGATACAACATGGCGTTTTGGAATTCTAAGAGATCTGTCTAACCTTAGTGTGCGCGGAAGAATGTATCATATAAACGAAAGTTACCTGTCAAACCGGACATTCCGTGTCCGTCTGGGCAGTGTGCTCTCCCAAACATTTGTCCAGGAAACAGGCGTGCCACAAGGTGGTGTGCTTAATTGCACACTTTTTATTATCAAAATGAATTCTTTGCACTTGTCCATCCCCCACAGTATGTTATATTGTACATATGTCGACGACGTTCAGCTTGGCTTCAAGTCATGCAACTTGGCAATGTGTGAGCGGCAGGTTCAGCTGGGCTTAAACAAGGTCTCCAAATGGGCAGATGAAAACGGATTTCGACTTAACCCACAAAAAAGCACGTGTGTCTTGTTCTCTCGAAAGAGAGGCATGCACTCTGAACCTGACATTCGACTGAACGGGCAACGTCTGTCCGTCAAAGCCGAACATAAATTCTTAGGCTTAATCTTGGACAACAAGCTGACCTTCGTTCCGCACATCAAGAATTTAAAAATAAAATGTTTAAAAGCCATGAATGTTATAAAAGTGCTGTCGCGTACTACTTGGGGTAGTGATAGGCAATGCCTCATAAATCTGTATCGAAGCCTCATTCGCATCCGCTTAGATTATGGGGCCGTTGTTTATCAGTCTGCAACTCAAAGTGCTTTAAAGATGCTGGACCCCGTGCACCATTTGGGCATCCGCCTTTCTACGGGTGCTTTTCGCACCAGCCCCGTAGAAAGCCTTTATGTTGAGTCAAATGAGTGGTCGCTTCATCTGCAGAGAACTTATATGTCTTTTGTTTATTTCCTTAAGGTGAAAGCAGATAAAAAGCACCCCTCATACTCTACTATTAATGATTTGTCGAGCTCATTTCTGTTTCAAAACAGGCCTTCGATGAGGCAGCCCTTCTCAGTTCGCCTGAAAAGTCTAGCCGAGGAAACTGGAGTCTCACTAGAACACAGTTTAATGGCTCCTGTAGCATATCCGCCACCGTGGCAATGGCAGACTATAGACTGCGATGTGTCCTTTCTAGAAGTTACAAAACATGCGCCTATTGCCCATATCCAAACATACTTCCTGGAACTTCAACACAAATACACACGTCCTGAGTTCTTTACAGATGCTTCCAAGTCCAACTCCTCTGTGTCCTACGCTGCTGTCGGCCCATCCTTTTCGGATGCTGGCCCTCTACATCCAAGCAGAAGTATCTTCACAGCGGAAGCTTACGCGATACTTGTGGCAGCTAAACACATCAAACAACTACAAATACAAAAAGCAGTAATTTATACAGACTCCCTCAGTGTGGTAACAGCTCTGCACAGTCCTAAAAAACAAAAAAACCCGGTCCTTGTCTCACTTTACTCCATTTTGTGCACACTCTACACACTAAAACAACATATTGTAGTGTGCTGGGTGCCAGGGCACCGTGAGATCCAAGGCAATGTGAGGGCGGATCAGCTTGCTGCATCCGTCCACAAAAGCACTGGCCCTACACCAATATTAATCCTGGCCCTTGATCTTAAGCCGTCTCTCAAACGAAACATCAGGGACTACTGGCAGAGCAAGTGGGATACACACACACAAAACAAACTACACATTATTAAGCCACACATTGGTCATTGGCTGCCAGTATCAAAATCGCGTCATACAGAGGTTATACTAACGAGACTCAGGATAGGACACATATACACGACACACACATATCTTTTGTCTGGTGGCGATCCACCATTGTGTGACGGATGTGGTGAACCATTAACCGTCCTTCACGTGTTAATTCAGTGTAAACACTTAGAAACTATAAGAAAACAGCATTTTCCCCCTACCGACAACATATACCTTTACACCCTGCAATGTTCGTTGGTAGGGAACCGCTTTTTAGTCATAAATCATTGTTAGCGTTTTTAAAAGAAATTCGTAATTTTCATATCATATACCCGGGCATCCCGTAGCACGACCTCTCCAGGGAGGTTTTTGCTGCGGTGGCTACACAGGAAAGCACTTGCCTCACGGCCCTTGCACGCAAGGGTATGAACCAGTGAGGCACTTGTGCTAATGCCATACATATACACCATCGTTTTTTATTATCACCAACTTTTGTTATCTATTCACACCACACACACCTTTCACGGCATGGTCATGATTTTATTACTTGTATGTTTTTACCCGCCTTACAGCGAGGAATTTTATGGCCCTTGTACAGCCGCTAATCACAATCATTGTCCACATTCCTTGTCGCATGAACTGGCGCTCTTTGGCCATCAAATGGCCCTTGCGCCAAAAAACACCATATATCATCATCATGTCTCGCACTGTTGTCCTGCTGCTCTCAATGTGGTTTACACCAGGAATGCTTTCCTTTTTTCTGGGGGGGGACATGCTCAAAGGACCCACATTGTTTCATTCTTCACCGTCCGTGGGTCCCCCTATTTGAAAACAGCATGTTTCAGTGTCTCCAAAGCTTGAGTCTCAAGCGCTGCTGCGCTATGTGACACTAGTTTTTTTATGGTATTTAGGTGGGTGTTTTAAACTGATGCAAAATTGCTCTGAATTAATGCCCCTAGCATTAACTATACGATGTGTTACAGCATTTGGGATATATTTCGGCATTAACAGACGCAAAGCTACAATATAACTTGCTTGTTCGAATCTTATCTTCACTTTAGAGAACAATACGTATAAATAGGTGGCAACAAGTCAAGTCCGCTGCTAGTTGTTTCAGGGGCACACAAGGCAGTGTACTAGGGCCCCTGTTGTTCTTAATATTTAATATTAAGAGCACAAGTGTTCTACTTCGTCTATTCGCAAATGATTGTGTATTATATAATAGAAAGCATCAACAGACGATCAAGTGAACTTGCAGGCTGGATTATGAAAAATATCTGAGTGATGTAGCCATTGGCAGATCAATCAATCATTTTATTTTCTTTTGATTAGGAGGAGTACAAAACTAAAAGCTCAAGAGCTTGACGAGGTCCCGACCTCATTCACAAGTTGGCAAAGCAGCGGATATGGCAGACAATCATGCTTATACGTATAACATCGCAAAAAGCAATTACTAAAATTTATAAAAGGAGGCGCTGAAAATAAAAAAAAGAATAGTTGAAATGTATAGTGATGAAGTGGCATGAACATGAAAAAGCAATATAATAGAAAGGAAAGAATGGTAATAAATTTTGAGAAATGTGTTATTCAAGAAAATATATAAGTTGGGCAAAGTGTTTAATGTGACAGTTTTGTTTAGACGAAGGATCAATATCTACGCGGTTTAAAAAGTTTAACAGAGAAGGTAGCCTGTAAGACAATGATTGTTCGTCATAAAAAGTTCTTGGGGTGGGTACAATCCAAACTTCTTTGTGCCTGGTGAGTCGAACACTTGTTTTTATGTTCACTTTAGCAAGATTTATTGTGGTATTGGTACCATGCTTAACAAACCCATTATAACATAGCATCAACCTGCAATTGTACAAAGAGAAAACTGGAAGAATATGATATTAGAATATTGTCACGGGGTCGTGACGTGGCCGAAGACAGGAGGCTTTATGTTGGGATTTAACTGTTTATTTGGGTGAACCTGTGCCCGGTAAACAGAAAATTCGATTACAGTAGCTGTCTTGCACTAATAGCAGTGAATGTAGTGTCGGTCGTCGGTCGACTACTGACAAGCGGTGAAGTGCGTCGGCATTTATACTCTTGCCATCAAATAATCTAGCGTTATCGCTGGCGGTGAAGTAGGTTCCGGAACAATCTGTACAGTTCATAGAGTGGGCATGATCTTATAGAAATGATCTACTACAGTCCTGAAGCTTCTCGAAAACTGCAGTCGCGGTTTGCGCTGAGAATCGTGTAGTGTATTTGGGGCGATAACAAAACTTGAGGAATGGAACATGGCATTGCCCCCTTCTGAAAAAGGCATCGTCCCGATGCTTTAACTAAAGATGACAGTACTACAATAATGCAAGAAAGTACAATGAATGAATTACGATAAAGGAATAATTCAAACATCACCGTTTCAGTTTGTTAACCAGCATAAAACCGCTTGAGGCGTGCGATACGGACGACTTCAAGTCACGATCAGCGTCGTTGAGAGTTCTTGATGCTGTTGGGGACAACCTCGTAATCAAGCGGGTTGAGACATCGAACCACCCTGTACGGTTCGAAGTACCGTCGCAGAAGCTTTTCACTTAGTTCACGTCGTCGTATTGGCGTCCACACCCAAACGCGTTCACCGGGCTGGTATTCCACGAAGCATCGTCGAAGATTGTAACGGCAGCTGTCAGTCGTCTGTTGATTCTTGATATGGGGACCTGCGAGTTGTCGGGCTTCTTCGGCGCATTGAAGGTATTCACTCACATCGAGGTTTTCTTTGTCGGTGACGTTGGGTAACATGGCATCGAGCGTCGTTGCCGGGCTCCTTCCGTAGACCAATTTCTATAAAGATATCTGCGCCGTCTCCTGAATCGCCGTGCTGAATGGGAAGGTCACATACGGAAGAATAGCATCGCACGTCTTGTGTTCGACATCGATGTACATTGCCAACATGTCGGGGATCGTCTTGTTTAGCCGCTCGGTGAGGCCGTTGGTCTGTGGGTGGTACGCTGTCGTTCGGTGGTGGTTTGTCTGGCTGTATGCCAAGATCGCTTGAGTTAGGTCAGCAGTAAATGCCATTCCTCTGTCGGTGATAAGGATCTCAGGGGCTCCTTGGCGTCGGACGATATTTTTGACGAAGAACTTAGCTACCTCGGATGCACTGCCTTTGGGCAAGGCTGTTGTCTCAGCGTAGCAGTTGAGGTAGTCTGTAGCTACCACGATCCACTTGTTTCCGAAAGCCGACGTCGGGAACGGCCCCAGTAGGTTCATACCAATCTGCTAGAGTGGTCGGCGAGGTGGTTCATTTGACTGCAGAAGTCCCGCTAGCCTTTTCGGCGGTGTCTTGCGTCGCTGACAGTCCCGGCATGTTCCTCACATAACGAGTGACGTCGGTGGTAAGACGTAGCCAGTAGTATTTTTCTTGTATCCTCGCGAGCGTGCGAGAAACACCGAGGTGCCCTGCCGTCGGATCATCGCGCAAGTCCTGCAGGAGTTCTGGTCGCAGAGCTGAAGGCACCACAAGGAAGTACTTAGCTCAAAGCTGTGAAAAGTTTTTCTTTTGGAGAAGACCGTTGCGCAGGAAGAACGACGCAGGTGCGCGCTTGAATACCTTCGGGACTTCGGCGGTCTTGCCTTCAAGGTATTCTATTAGGGCCTTAAGTTCCGGGTCGGCCCGCTGTCATTCAGCGAAGTGGTCGGTAGTTATCGTTCCCAAGAAGTAGTCGTCATCCGGGTCGTCGGGCGGTGGTTGTTGGACAAGTGCATGAGAGAGACAGTCGGTGTCAGAGTGTTTCTTGCCGGACTTGTAAACGACAGTAATGTCATATTCTTGAAGTCTCAGGCTCCATCGTGCAAGGCGACTTGAAGGGTCCTTCAAGGTGGCTAGCCAACACAAGGCGTGGTGGTTGCTCACAACTTTGAAGGGCCTGCCGTTGAGGTACAAACGAAATTTCGACATAGCCCAGATGATGGCGAGGCGCTCCTTTTCTGTTGTGGAATAATTTGCTTCTGCTTTGGATAGCGATCGGCTGGCGCAACTAATAACCCTTTCAAGTCTGTCAGCCCTCTGCACAAGAACAGCGCCAAGACCTACGCTGCTTGCGTCAGTGTGTACTTCTGCCTCGGCGAATTCGTCGAACTGGGCAAGTAACGGAGGCGTCTGGAGACAGTGTTTAAGCTCCTGGAAATGCGTGTTCCTTCGGCGCTTCCCACTTGAACTACGCGTCGGCCTTGGTAAGGTTAGTGAGTGAATCAGCGATGCGGGCGAAGTTTTTCACGAACCGCTTATTCAGTGGGTGGCGGGAAGTCGGCGATAACGGCTGTTTTCCGTGGATTGGGACGAACTCCAGAGTTGCTAATCACGTGCCCCAGAAACAAGAGCTCCTCATATGCAAATCTGCACTTTTCTGGCTTCAGTGTGAGTCCGGACGTCTTGATGGCTTGAAGTACAGCTTCAAGGCACCGAAGATGCTCGTTGAAACTCAAGGAAAACACGACGACCTTGTCCAAGTACAGAATGCAAGTCTGCCACTTCAATGCTGCCAGCACTGTATCCATAACGCATTGAAAAGTTGCAGGCGCTGAGCAAAGACCGAAGGGCATCACCTTAAACTCGAAGAGGCCGTCCGGTGTTATAAATGCCGTCTCCTCTCGGTATCTTTCGTCGACTTCGATTTGCCAATAGCCAGTCTTGAGGTTCATTGACAAAAAGTACTTGGCGTTATGGAGCCGATCAAGTGCGTCGTCTATTCGTGGGAGAGGATACACATACTTTCTTGTGATTTTGTTCAGGCGGCGATAATCGACGCTGAGACGTAGGGTCCCATCCTTTTTCTTCACTAACACCACAGGGGACGCCCATGGACTGTTGCACGGCTGGATAATCTCATACCGCAGCATTTCATCAACGTCTCTTCATGGCCTCACGTTCTCGCATCGAAACCCTGTACGGACTCTGACGGAGTGGTCTGGCATTTTCTTCAGTTATGACGCGATGTTTCGTGATTGGGGTCTGCCGAATTTTCGATGACGACGAAAAGCAATCTTCGTATTGCAGGAGCAGGGCCTTGAGCTGTTCTTGCTTATGGTTCGGAAGTCTGGCATTGTCGCCAGAAAGACTACGAAAAAAGAAAGACTATGAATTACAGGGTCTCCTAAGGACCTTGTAACGTAAGGCAACTCCTTTGTATACAAAGCACCACACAGATTAAAATGTCACAAATATTACAATGGAACGTCAGAGTACTGCTGAAAAACCTCGACGATATTCAAGAACTTTTACACAAATATACACCAAAAGTGCTGTGTGTACAAGAGACACGCTTGAAACTGAAACACACAAAATTTCTACGTCATTACGCTATGTTTCCAAAGGATCGGAATGATGCAGTCGCGTTATTCGGTGATGTTGCCATTGCTGTAGATCCAAGAAGTGCCTGTACACATTTACCACTGCAGACATCTCTTGAGGCACTAGCCGTCCTAGCCGTTATCTTGAATAAACTGGTCACAATTTGCTCTATTTATATACCTCCTCAGCACCAACTTAGTAAACAATGAAGAACTTTCAGAACCGTATCTTCTCCTTGGAGATTTCAATGCACATAGCAGTCTGTGGGGTGACTCGCGCTGCGATGCACGAGGTTGTCCAATTGAACAGTTTCTTTTCTCCTCTGGCGCGTGTCTCTTCTATAAAAAAGAGGCAACATATTATAGTCTCGCTAACCATACCTACTCGTCAATCGACCTAAGCATTGTATCGCCATCCATTGCTTCTTTCACTACTTCACTGGAAAGTCATTACTAATCCTTTTGGAGTTGACCACTATCCTGTATTTCCGAGCTCAGGAGTACCAAATGAAAGTCCTCCATAGGTTCCCAAATGGCTGATAGAAAAAGCCGCTTGGGACCTGTTTTACAAGGCTTCTTGCTTAAGTTGGACTGACATATGCGGTTCTAGCTTAGATGCAGCTGTACAATACTTTACTGCTTTTGTTATTGAAGCTGCAGCTAAGTGCATTACGCAAACATCTAAACTGGGCAGAAAACGACAAGTCCCCTGGTGGAACAGTGAGTGCCGAAATGCTCACAAACAACAAAACAAAGCGTGGAGACTGCTTCAAAACTCACCGGCCGCTCAATACATATACGCATGATGGAAGAGTCTGGAGAATTATCAGAAGGGTGGTAGGACTAGAACCACATCCTCTTCCTCTAGTAAGCACACAAAACAATGGTTTGGAAGACCAAGCAAACTCCCTTGGTGCACACTTCGAACACGTCTCCAGCTCGTCCCATTACAGTCCAGCGTTCCAAGGATACAAAGCACAGGCCAGGAGGGAGAGCTGGCAGAGGTTTTTATCAGGAATCAATGCATATACGCATGATTAAAGAGTCTGGAGAATTATCAGAAGGGTGGTAGGACGAGAACCACATCCTCTTCCTCTAGTAAGCACACAAAAGAATGGTTTGGAAGACCAAGCGAACTTCCTTGGTGCACACTTCGAACAGGTCTACAGCTCGTCCCATTACAGTCCAGCGGTTCAAGGATACAAAGCAAGAACAGAAAAACAGAAAATAGAACGCAAATCTACAAACAATGAGGCATACAATGAACCTTTCGTCTTAGCTGAGTTATAAGCATCATTAACCCATATATGCCTAGTGTCCTGCATGTAGGAGAGTGAAACTTTTCAGTGTAACTCGAATGTTTTTTCTGTAAAAAAGGTAGCGCCACTTAAGGTGCTTTTATGGTGCCCTACCCTCGTCACAGGCAAGTCCAGGTGATCGCTGGGCTACAAATAACCAGGTGCTTTCCGTCACAAAATGGCTCTTTCACGTGCGTGTAACTTAGTGCCACGCCGGAAAAAAAATATGAGTAATACAGAGTCAAATTGTTCTCGATGCTGCTGATATATTTGTCGATTGTTCGTCAGTTATTGGGTATGCAGTAACTTAGGTATGAAAGTGATAGGCGCTAATGTTTTTTGTGCATGATGTGTCAAACATTGGTGTTCTACATACAGGACAGCTCCAAAACCATTGTTCGAAAGAGTTCTTTTAAAAATAAAAGCCTTAGTCTGCTTTTTGAGGTCGTAGAAGCAATCATTTTGGGGAAATAAATTACTTTTGTTAATTTTCCTAAGTTTAGGCATATATAAGTTAAACTGCTGTAACAAAACCGCCCCAGGCTCTGACCGTATATTATGTATACGAAATGCTCAAACGTCTGTCTCCTGAAATCCAAAAAGCTCTCCTTTCTTTATATAATTCCGTTTGGTTTTCTGGTGAGACTCCTTCCACCTGGAAAGAAGCAATCATTATTCCGATTCTTAAACAGGGCAAGGACCCATCTTTAGCATCAAGCTACTGGCCCATAGCATTGACGAGTTGCCTATGCAAAGTTTTTGAAAAAATGCTGAACAGACGATTGATGCATGTTCTTGAAACAAATAGCCCGCTTTGACCCATACCAGTGCAGGTTCCGAGAGACTAAGTCCACTACTGACCACCTTGTTTGTATCGAGGCACAAATTCGTGATGCTTTCATTCATAAACAATTCTTTATGTCAGTGTTCCTCTATATGAAGAAGACCTATGACACTACGTGGCGCTATGGCATACTCCGAGACCTGTCACACATAGGTGTGCGGGGCAGAGTGTTGAAAATATTCGAAAGCTACCTGTCTAATTAGACATTCCGTGTTCCAGTGGGCACTGTGTTGTCCTGTACATTTGTTCAAGAAACGGGAGTGCTGCAAGGAGGGGTATTGAGTTCTACACTTTTCATAGTGAAAATGAACTCTTTGCACCTCGTTAGTTCAAGAAATATGTTTTACTGTACATATGTTGTCGATGTGCAGGTCGGCTTTAAGTCCTGTAACCTCTCAGTGTGTGAACGTCAGGTTCAACTAGGTTTGAACAAGGTCTCTCAATGGGCAGATGAGAATGGTTTTAAACTGAACGCACAAAAGAGTACCTGCATCTTGTTCTGCCGAAAGAGGGACGTTTATCCCGATCCCAAAATTGACTTGCATGGTCAACCTCTGCCTGTGAAGACAGAGCATAAGTTTCTTGGCCTAATATTAGACGCAAAACTAACCTTCATCGTATACATCAAGTATTTAAAAGACAGGTGTTTAAAAACCATGAATATTTTGAGAGTGTTATCACGAACTACGTGGGGCAGTGACAGGAAATGTCTGATGAATTTATATAAAAGCCCTCGTACGCACGCGCCTAAATTTTGGTGCTATAATCTATCAGTATGCGACACCATCAGCCCTAAAGATTCTCGACCCTGTCCACCATCTAGGCATTTGCCTCTCTACGGGTGCTTTTCGAACTAGCCCCGTAGAGAGTCTGTACGTAGAATCAAACGAATGGTCGCTCCACCTGCAGAGATGCTACCTGTCTTTTACATACTATTTCAAGATTAAAGTTGATGAGGAACATCCTGCTCACTCCACAATTAATGATCTGTCCAACTGTACCTTGTTTAATAACCATCTTTCGCTGAGACAGCCCTACTCACTTCGTGTCAGGAGGCTCGCTGAGGAAACAGCTGTGTCACTTTTAAAACAAGCTTTGATGGCTTCAGCGGTATATCTGCCACCATGGAAGTGGCAAGTTATAGACTGTGATCTATCTTTCATGGAAGTCACTAAACACGCACCTTTTGCACATGTCCGCATGCGCTTTCTCGAATTCCAACACAAGTACACTTGCAGAGAATTTTTCACACATGCTTCGAAGTCTCACACTGGTGTGTCCTATGCAGCTGTTGGCCCATCTTTCTCTAACTTCGATATTCTGCACTCTGAAACAAGCATCTTCACAACAGAGGCTCACCGATATTTGTGGCTGTCAAGCATATTAAGAAACTGCAACTACAACGCGGTGTAATATATACAGATTCACTGAGCGTAGTGGTGGCTCTGAAAACTCTGCAAAAACATAAAAATCCTGTCCTTGTGTCCTTGTACTCTCTGTTATGCACGATCTATGCTCTTAAACCGCATGTTGTAGTCTGCTGGGTGCCGGGGCACCGCGATATCCCTGGAAACGTGTTGGCGGATAAGCTAACTGCATCTGCCCAAGACAGCGCTGGCGCCAATACATCTGTAGCTGTCCCTGCACTCGATCTGAAACCATTTCTACGACGGGAGCTCAGGCCGTGCTGGCAGCGCCTATGGAATTGGCAGACAGAAAACAAACTGCATGTTGTCAAACCGAGGATTGGAAATAGGGCAACAGTATACAGATCATGTTACACACAAGTCACACTTACAAGACTACAGATAGGACACACACACACTCGACACATTCATACCTCTTGTCTAGTAGTAGTAGTAGTAATAGACTTTTATTCAGCCAAATTTACAGGCTGAGAATTTTGACCACCTGTGCGATCAGTCGACGCTGTTCTTCTTCCCCTTCGGCGCTGATCCAGTCGAGCCAGGAGGTGATGGAAAGGGATGGGGGAGGGTAATAGCTGGATTGCTGAGCAGTTGGGCAGTAAAATAGGCAGTGTGACAGGTCAGCGTATGGGGAGGGACAATTAGGACAGCAGGGGTTAAACCTATATTTATAAAGGAAAATGCGAGAGGGGGTTATCAGGCAGTTCATTTGTATGTGCCGTAGAGTTCGAGCCTCGAGCGCAGTGAGTGATGGATGAGGGGGTGGGTAAAGACGCTTGTCGAGCCGGAGCTGGAGATATACCTCCTTGATAGTGGGACGCAAGGAGATCTGCCCATCATTATTCGCGGAGCTCTCACTGTCTTCCGAAGGTGTGGGCCAGGGAATGAACGGTGCCCGGTGCAATATATCGCGGGCAAGCTGATGAGCTAGCTCATTGCCGTTAATACCCGAATGCCCAGGAACCCAGACGACGAAGACAGTGGAGGGTTGAAGAGCAGAGGCCTCTCGCTCGACCTCCTGTTGAAGAGCAGGGGGCAACGTGTTGTTCTGTATGTGACGGATGGCAGCGTGAGAGTCGGAGTAAATCGTGTACTCGGGGAGAGAAGGGAGGGAGGAAAATGACTGCATGGCGTGGATCATGGAAAGGACCTCGAGCGAAAGTACATTTGGCGGGTGTAAGTATGGCCCGCTGGTGTGCGTGTCAGGTGCCGAAAGGTGTGGATGGTAAATAACGTAGCCACACGAGCACCGAGGAGCCATGTATGAGGCATCCCTGTGTAGAGAAAGGAGGAGAATGATGCTGTGCTGCCGCATGACGCCGGCCGGCGTGAAGAAGGCGAGACATATTGGATGGGAGGGGAAGGATGCGAAGGTTAGAAGCAGCAGTGCTAGCGGCAGAAGGCAAGGTGGGAACGGAAACGGGAATGTGAGGGATACCGGCTTGGGCTAATAGCCATTGTCCTTGGCGAGTGAGAGAAAGATGGGCAATCTGAGAGTCATGGTGCAGAGAAATAAGAGAACGTAATGGATGGAAGAGGCCTGTGGCAAAGAGCTTAGTAGTAGAGGTAGTGACAGGGAGGTTTAGAGCTGCCTTGTAGTTGCGATGCACCATATTGTGAGAGATGTGGAGAATCACTTAGGTTTCTCCACATTCTCGTCCAGTGCAATGAGCTAGATGCTCTAAGAAAAAGGCATTTTTTACTGCCCTACCGACAGCAGCTCCAACTACATCCTGGGATGCTCATCGGTAGAGATCCGCTTTTTAAACTGCAATCACTTTTCACATTTTTAAAAGATGTTCATAGCTTTCACCCGATATTTCGAGATGACCCGTAGCACGACCTCTGTACCATGGTCGTGGCTGCGGTGACTACATCTCCATCATGGTTTTATCACCATGACATTTTGCCATCCACTTTCACTGCACATATCTCATGCCACTGTCATGATTTTATTACTTCCATGTTTTTACCCGTGTTAGCGCGAGGACTTTCAATGCCCCTTTACAGCCACGCATCATATCATTGTTCACATCTCTAGTCTTTTGAAATGGCGCTCTTTGGCCATCAATTGGCCCTTGCACCATTAAAAACCACTCATCATCATTAAGGTTTAGGACGCAAGTAGCACGAAACAAACATATTCAAGCACACAAGAAATCAAACTGTACGAGTACAAAGCACAGCTAGCGATATAAAATGGCAAAGCGTCTTTAGAATCCAACCAGTTCAAACAAACGACGTGTTCACGCGTTTAGGTACCGACGAAGCAACTACGGCGGCAGGGATGCTGTCGGATGAGAAGGGCCAAGCGGGTTGTCGCAGGTGCTGCGTCCACGGGGGGCCGGAGCAGGAGACGTGCCGTGTGCGGAGTCTTTTGGCCTTTGATGTCCGATGTGGTAATTCCTGACAATGTTGGCCTCCTGAACGTTGACGTTCTGCCAGGCTAACGTATGTTCTTCGCTCCAGCTTCTGGCTTTGTCTGATCGGCTAACGTGGCCTGTTGCTCCTTTCTTGTTGTGCACACAGCACATGTGCGTGGGCAGGAAGGCGACGTCCAAGATGGGGGCACCAATTATTCTATTGCACGTGCTCTTGTGTTTCGACGCCGCTTCATCATCTTCTCAGCCATGTCAGGACATCTCATCACAACATGCTTATAAGAGGTTGTTCGGTGCCTAACATGCATAATCTTGAAGTCAGCTTACAGTACTTCAGTCTGTGGTAAAAACCTTTTACTTGCCCAAGACCATGTATCATGTAGAGGGAAGGAGCTGATTCAGCGAATGGACACATAGAACTGGCTGACGAGGATTTCAGTAGCTATAGTCCAACACACAATGCGAAGGTGCAAAGAGATAGATAGATAGATAGATAACTTTATTGTACACCGAGGGAGGAGAGTCGGGTTTTACCCCGACGCCCCTGCGGGCCGCTCCCACGTTGGAACAGGCAGGGAGTACCTGCCTGCGGCATCGTGGGCCCCTTGGATTGCCCGAAGCTGACGGTGACGATCCGTACTTTTGATGGCGGAATAAAACCCTTGTCTTGGGATGATTTGCGCCTTGAGTTCCTTGGGTATGTGGGGGCAGTCCCACATCATGTGCTCAAATGTACACACACACCCACAGTCCGGGCAGTCAGGAGATATATCCATATAAATAGATACATTAGCTGGGCAGGGGTAAACCCCTGTCTGTAGTAGTCTGAGCGTGACTTCTTGTCCTCTGGTAAGATGCGAATGGGGTGGAGGAAAGACCCTACGACTCAAACGATAATGTGAAGTGACTTCGTTAAATGTCGCTAGAACGTCCCGCGACCCTCGATCAGCCGCACCCCCATCCAGAGGATCGGCCCCGGGCGGGGCGGAGCGGTCCAACGTGCCAGGGCCGTGAAGCCCCGCGCGGAAGGCAAGTCCTCGCGCCCGGGCGTGGGCCAATTCGTTGGAGTTGGTGATGCCGCTGATCGTGGAGCCCATATGGGCCGGGAACCAAATGATCTCGTGTGGAGTGATGGTCCTACCTCTGAGAATTCTAGCAGCAGGTGGGGAGACCCTGCCAGAGGCAAAGGCTCTAACCGCCGAACGGGAATCAGAGTAGATCTGAACACGGGATGAATCCAAAAGCCCTAGTGCGATGGATACCTGTTCAGCTATTGCTGGGGAGGTTGCCTTGACAGAGCATGCCGACATTACTGTACCTCGCTCAGAGACCGCAACGGCCACATAACGATTCCTATCCGCACGCGCAGCGTCCGTGAAGGTCGACGATCCCGACTTCGAGTGCACCTGCTCCAAAATTTTCTTGGCTCTAGCCCTTCTCCTTGCGACGTTAAATTGAGGGTGCATATTCCTAGGAATAGGATAAACTACGAGTGCCTGTCTAACGGCGGAGTCAAGAGAAGTCATCCGCTCTTCCTGGAGTATTGTAGAAATTCCGGCACGTGCCAAAATCTCCCGACCCGCCCGGGTGACCGAGAGGCGAGAGATCTGCGCCGTGCGTTGAGCCTCTATAATTTCATCCAACGTGTTGTGAATTCCTAATGCTAACAGCCCCTCCGTGCTAGTTCGGATTGGAAGGCCGAGTGCCCTTTTAACAGTTTTACGGATCAGTACATAGAGTTGTTCCTGTTTGTAGTATGGTCCATGCGCTGAAGCCCGATGAAAGTGAATATTGCCTGCAAAAGTGTAACCCTATTACATGTTGAAAAGTGAATGATTTACACATAAATGAAAATATGTGTGGTCGTTTTCTCAGTTTCATTAAAAAGGTTTTTGTGAAAGTTCTACATGAATGTCATTTTTCATAGGCGCTCCCTTTTCCGAAAGATCTGTCCCACTCCCTTGGGATATTGAAAATATTTATTTAAGCCATCTGTATTACTTGTTGTGATCAGTAGGCATAAACAGTATGCATAAAAGCACTATATCTAAATGCTACCTTAGAAGAGCTGATGTGTGTTGTTGTATGAAATCAAAAGTACCCAGACGATAGGTAGCCTATTTACTGAAAGCACATGCGAACAGTTCTGAAAAAGGCCCACCTGTCAACATCAACAGTGCTCACACAAAGGCAACCAAAGGGTGCGCTACCGAATTAGTGGAGCTAAAGCAGATAGGGGAAGCTATTTTTCATAAAAGCACTCCCTGACTTTCTAGGGAAGATGCTCTCTCTTGAAATAAGGGTAACAAACGCTTGAAGAGCTATAGGTCAAGACGAATGGAAGAAACACACTTAGTGCTTGGACTACAATACTAAGTGTCGTATGCGTTCCTTTATTTTGCTGTAAGTTCTCGTACATTTTATTCTTCGTTCAGAATGACCTAACGAACCAGACAAATTTTAATACTGTCCATGTGTCTGAGTATATTGATATAGTTAATTATTATCATTACAATGACAATCTACATGCTCTGCAAAAAGGAAACGCCCAGGTGATATTAAACACTCCAGAAAGGCTTAGAATAAATATGGCTTGTGTTCTTTGCAGCTAAATCTAAAAATTGTCAAGTCTCAAGCATGAGCAGGTGACAAAGCTGGAAAGAAAGAGAGCGGGGCAAGGGGGGTGGGACCCCCCTTAGATATTTTAACTGGGCCTTGCGCACTGTTAATCTGGCTCTGGGAAGAAAAGGTGGATGATCACCCGTGCAGGCGCTTATCTTGCAGTGGGGAAAATTGTATGCCTTTAGCTTTCACTGGGGTGATTCTGTTGTAGTTACTGGGAACGCTAATGTAGTGCATGATCATTATCATCATTTCTTGATCACCGCGCCGCGCCTCTCGCGCAGCTTATGCTAGCTCGAGCTGTGCGAGGATTGGAACAAGCTAGCGCACTTGGCGTGTCGGACATGGACAGCCTTTGCGGCTCCGCTTCAGGCGTGGAATAAAGTGGCGAGATCGGCACAAGCCCGTCGGCTGCCTTCGATGCCGTCTTACGTCTCTCTTCTCTCGTCGCTAAAGTGGTGACCCGGAGAACGCGCCCTTGGACGCGCCATCGGCTGCCATGTTCCCGCGACTCTGTCCGCCAGTGCTGCCATTCCAATCGACCTATTCCAAGGTATGGTTTATGCAGCTCGACGCCGTTCTTGCGGTGAATGGCATCACGGACCAGCCGCTGATGCACACCATTCTTCTTGGCGCCCTTCCGGTAGAGCTGCGTCATCTCTCTGACGCTTCAAGCTCCAGCCCGCAGCCTTACGACGACCTCTGCTCTGCGGTGCTTTCCTCCTTTGGCCTCATCTACCGCCCACTTTCGTTCACCCGCGATTTCCAGGTTTTTCTTGCGTCGCAGCGTGCGGTGCCCTCCAGCCCGAAACTCTCCAATGACCGCGACCTAACTTCCCCGACTACTTCTCCTACAACCTCTCGTCCAGCCACTAGCAATGCGAGTTTCGCGTACGACTGCTTATTCGACGAGGTTCAAGACATTCTTGCTGCATGCGACCAGTCAGCCACGAAATTCGTCGAGGTTCTTCAAGACGTTTGGACCGCCAACGACTAGGCCGCCATGAGGTGCATTTTTTCGAAGTCCTTGGCCGGTGGTCCCTCAGGCACTCTTGCCAACCCCACGTCTTCTCTGACATCTACTGACCACGACTCTTTGGACATGCCAGGCTCCACGACGGCTACATCGCTGCTTGCCTCGGAGTCTGCCAAAACTACGGATATCTTCACGCTCGCTAGTCACCTCCCGGTCGCAGAACGTTCACCGTCCACGATGTTCGAAGGCGACTCTCTATGAACCCCAACGCTCTTTGTGTCCTGCCAGCAGCGACCAGCATCACCCTCGCAGTCTGCCGCAACCGAAGTTGAAGCCACCAGCCATCAACCATGGCCAAACTTCCGAAACGCTGCGACTATGACCGACGCAGTTGAGGACGACATACCTGGTGCGCCTATGGCAGAGCAGACCACACATGCCACGTATGCTGTAGAGGTTGTCATCGATCATGCAAGCCTGCACGCCAACCCTCATGCGCGGACAACCAATGGTTGTTCAACGCGTGCAGGTATGCCGCCCGATCCTCCAGCAAAGCTCACGTCTTCTGAGCTTCACAACCATTCCCCAGAGCATTTAACGCCGGATGCAGTCCGCCACGCAAGCTCGTTGGTAACAACAGCGACGACGTGCGGTCCAACTGCATATCTGCTACCCTTGACAGTATGCCGGCAAATTCATCACATTCCGCATAATACAGAGCAGCCCTTTTTCAAGCTTCCTGCTAAACAGCCATGTGTTGCAGCCTTGGCATTCAAGATGGCGCAAGCACCTACGAGGTTTGCCCGGCGCAATAGCCAACCAATTGCTGTGCACATGACTAACCGCAATGCACGACGTTTCCGCATCCGTCGACTCGGCCAATCGCCTCAGCATGCCGGCCGCAGTGCTACACGGACGTCGGTGTTCCATCAACAGAGACAACCGCACCAGCACGACCGCCCTGCGGCTCCTTGTCCACAGCATGCTCAGCATCCTGTGCGCTGTCCGAAACACCGCTGCCGCTGGGAAGCTTCAGTGCTCAGTCATGATGGGTGCGCTTTGATTCTTCACACTTTTTTGCCCACATCGCCGGGGCGAGCTCTTCAGCCCTTATCTACGGTTCCATCTGCGGGCACGTTTGTCATTCGCGTCTACTCGAACCGGCGGGTGCGCTTTCGAATGGTCCCGCCGCGTCTTTGTGGGATGCACGTGTCTATGAACGCAGCGACCCAGCGCTTTCATCTTCGTTCACTGCGTTTTGCCCAGTGTCGCCCACCGGAGATTTACTGCTTCCCGATGACCCATATACGTTGACAACCTGGACTTTCCAAACAGTCACCTTGCGGGTTGTTGTTCATGTACATAGTCTCTTTCTCTTTCTTTGTTATATACACTTCAAATCGCGCAAAGCGCTACGGGGGGGAGCCCTGTAGTGCATGATCATTATCATCATTTCTTGATCATCGCGTCACGCCTCTCACATAGCTTATGCTAGCTTGAGCTGCGCGAGGATTGGAACAAGCTAGCACACTTGGCGTGTAGGATGTGGACAGCCGCCGCGGCTCCGCTTCAGGCGTGGAATAAAGTGGCGATATCGGCACGGGCCCGTCCGTCGCCTTCCACGCCGTCTCACGTCTCTCTTCTTTTGCCGCTAAGCTAAGGTCACTGCACTTGCTGCACAATCTTCGTCTAGGAAAGGGGCATGCTTTTGTGAATAAGTGTCTCATTTGTTACAGCAAAGTAGCAACTGAGACACTTATTAAAATTCATCTGTACCTGTGAGTATGTATTGTGCACCATTTCTGTGGAAGCAGCGCGGGGCACGTTTTGATCTGCTTGCTATTCGCTTGACGTTACAATTTGTTGCAATCACATTCATTGCTTCGCCTTTGCGGCAAAGCTGTGACTTGTTTATCAGTGTTCTGAATGACAGAGATTTAAGTTGTGAAGTAAGCTATGGGCTTTTGTTACTCATAGATTACTGGGATCAACGAGCTTTGAGAAAGTTCTCGAGGACCTGAACAATCACACATATATACTTTTTCAACACAGTGCTGGGAGAGGTCATGTTAACAGTGCTTCTTTTGACTAGCTGAGCATACAACAAATGGAACAGCATGAAATCTTTGTTTTACTAGTATTGTTCAAGAAAAATGTTTAAGCCTGAGGAAAGTGTGCAGTGCGATTTGTGAAACGGGGAAAGATAGTTTGTACGGGAAGCTTTATTTATGGCATGCAGTGTAGAACCAAAAAGAAATGGGTATCAAACAAACTAAACGCAGGAGTGCATCATTTCGTCTAAACACGGAAGCCTAAAAGCATATGAACTTGTTGATAGACCACTAAACTATTGCAAGCATGTGTCAGTCAGCCGTTGGTGGCATTATGATAAAGAAATGTCGGGTCAGCTTATAATATGCCCGTGGGTGTGGCCCGGTTCTTGAATGAAAGATAGGGTCAGAAGTTTTTTTTTTTTGCACATTCACTGTACGGCTGCGAGCTTTATGTAAAGGGTGGTCAACTGTTTAAGGGAACACCGGAGCATGTGTCCTCTGCTCGGTGCCACCACCGGCCTGCTGCGGAAACTAGTTTCGCGTAGGAGCAATGAGCACCCTTGGCGGCACTCGTTTGTCGTCTGCTACAGTTGTGGCCGCGCTTCAGCTCGTTGCGAAGCCAGCTGTCCTCGCACCTTGAAGTTCTTCCGCAGGCTGCATAATTATGTTAAGATGAAAAGCTGTGGCAAAACCAAGAAAAAATTAGATTACCTCATTGATAATTTTCGTGGTTAAAGAAGCATGACTTCTTCTTTAGAGAAGTCTTTTTCTAGCATAAATATATTAAAGAATAATATCCCTTTTAGAGTGCGTATTTGATGCACACTAAAGCAGATTTGAGCTGCTGCTGTGCGTAAGCTCAACAAAGCATTCGCATGCGTCTTTCACTGACGCCACCTGAGAACTTCCTCGAAGCGAGCAATTCCTTATCAAACGAAAAGGCAAATGAAAGACTGCTATTCAACTGATGTGTCAGGTGACATTTATCTGATAATAAATCATTCTCGTCATTTTCATTCTAGCTCGAAAGAAAGTGACTATATTTAAGATTATGCGACTTAGGCTGCCCTTCGCGATGAGTTGAAGAGTGGCCATAACTGTAGCAGAGGACAAACAAGCGCCAGCGCTTACTGCTCCTGCGTGAAACTAGTTGCTGCCACTGGGCAGCGGTGGCGTTGAGCAGACGACACGCGCTCCGGTGTTCCTTTTAAATGACCCCTTTGTACTTCTGATTAAGAAGCTTGGAAGAAAACCAGCACTTGTTCTTGCCATCTCTTCCAGCGTCTTGTTTCTTACTTCGATGGATCCTTACGAACTGGGTCAGCTGACTACACTATAAAAAACATATCAATACGTAAAAATAGGAAAAATGAAAGCCTACGTCACTTGTGCCGGCTGTGTGCACTGGACAAAATGAAAATTCAAGTTCTTTTCCCATACATGCAATGGATGGCATGCTCACTCCTAGATTAACAGTTGAGTGTAAGTATCATCTGCAAAATGGCAAGTATAATTGCAGTATCACTTGCATGATGCGGCATTGGAAAACTTGAAAATATAAACTGGGTATTATTTTTTTTTGTCTGCAGATAGCGCCACAATCAGCAGATTCCCACGATTTTGGCCAGTGGTGTGTTTGGGTTTTGGTTGATAGAGCTAGCCTATAGGGACAACTCATTTGAATTACCATAGTCAACTCCCATTAAGACAAATTCTGCTAAGACCAATTCTCGCTTAAGACAAACAACACAAGAATGCTTGTTTGGTTTCCCTTAAACTTGATGTAAAAAAAAAATCTGCTTAAGACGAATCGGGTAACAGGCCTTTTCTGTTAAGACGAATTCTCACAGCGACCGACAGTGACGGAGATTCTATGCAACGAAGGTTATGATCTTGATGTGGGCATTCAGGCGGACAAGAGAAAGCAAAATGGAAAAAAAAAAACTTCCTGCTGCAAGGACGCAAAGCTAATCGAAAGCGAGAAAAGTGGAAAGAAAAGGTCAGTGCACAAAGCTGGTATCTCTTTCACTTCTGGCCTGTAGGTAGAGAAAGGACCGGCTTTATCAGAAAGAAAGCAACAAAAAGCGGTTGTCCTTTCATATTCTCATCGCATTATTCATTTCCCCAACAGGAGTACCAGTGGGAAATAGAAGAATACAAAAGCTTGGCTAGAGGGGAAAATGCAAGGGAAAGGGGTGTGTGAAAAAAAAGCCAAATGAAAGTGAGAACAGGAACAAAGATTGTCTGGGCATTATAATCACATGAAATCAAACCCACATACGTATGCGGCTTTAGCACTCCCATCAGAGGAGTCAGATGTCATTGTCAGATGCCGTCACACAATGGTTTCTGAGCACATGTCAGTTTGCGTTGTTTTTCATAGGGCCTGTGCTCATCGCATCTGAAATGCAGCAACTTGTGATGCACCACTTTCATTGTGAAAGTGCACGACAAAGGAAGGTCATTTTGCAAATTATGTATGGCTGCCTTTTTGTGTGCTTGATGTCATGAGTAGCGAAAACAGAGATCTTCAGCTGCCCAGGGAGCGTTACTGTGGGCTAAAAATAAAAAAAATATCCGATTCAGAAGAAAAGCCTCCAGACTTTCATAAGCGACTTGGCGTATATTGGCTTTGTCATGGTATGCAATGGAGGCGCATGCAAAAGTGATAGCAAAGCCAGTAAAACACCCTATCAAAAAATTAACAACCAGAAGAATAAATTTTCTGTTCTTTGAAGGAAAATTGTGCTTGTCTCTCTTTTTATTTTATCTAATCATGAAAATAGGGCCATGCTACAGGTTTAGTATTAATTTAAAATGTGGCAACGATTTATACATGAGCATATTTATTATGAACTCACGCATTCGAGTACTCTTCGGATTAGCGTAAATACTCTACTTGAAAGCATGAATTTTATCAAGCTGAGCCAAATAAAGGCTTTTTCTGGTTCCTTTCCTCTCCATATTAAGTATACCCTATTCAGAGTTTTCAAGCAACATATTTAGGCGCACCTGGCATCTTTGCATTTGGTTTCAGGGGGGTGTCTCAATGAGATGAACTTCTGAAACTAAGACGAACAAATGATCATGGTCCCTTCAAGTTCATCTTAAAGGGAGTCCACTGAAGCGAACTTTGGTTGTATCAGGTCCACCTCACACAAAAAGAGCTTTGTTATACTCAATCATTTATTATATAAATAAAATATGAAGGTTTGGTGGCTGCATCTGCTGAAGTGAAGTGAGCATTTGAATGCAGGTGCGAGGTGCTCCGGCAATTGCCATAGTGGCCGCACTCGGCTTGGCTTCCGAGATGACACTGCTCAAGTTGCCTGCAAGCTGCCCAGAGCTGGCTGCTTACATACGCAGCCGGCTGGAGTACCTCAAGACGTCCCGCCCCACGGCAGTCAACCTGGCAAACATGGCCACTCACATTACGAAGATGGCCGATGCACTCGCCAAACAAGAAGGGCTGTCCGTAGAAGCCATGCGGGATTCGTGAGTACCAAATCACATGGCTTCATGTTAGCAGTAAAGAATTTTGCAAGGTGTATGTTGTTGGAGGCACTTTGTTTTGATTTCCTACACATGCATCATGTTCATAATGGACCTGGGTAGCAGGCACCAACAAGCAAGAATCGTGCTTTGGTACAGCTCTCTTCAGTTATATTCAATGAAATTAATAGCTGAAAAGAAAAATGCATTGCTAAATGGGGGCCCCCAAGTAGTTCTATGCTTGATGACACTGCCTGCACGTGCCATGCTTTGTCATATCAGAAAGAGTTTCGGCATTTTTGCTTTTATTGCGATAGCAATTATATGGACAGTCTTTGCTGGTTTTCACCATCGCGGCTGCCGCCGGAATTCATGTGTGTGTGTGTGTGTGTGTGTGTGTATATATATATATATATATATATATATATATATATTTATATACATATATAAACTGAGAATAGTGCAATACATAGGAAACAAAACAATTATTCATTTATTTAATCCTAACAGTTTTGGCTGTTGGTCCAGCCTTCTTCGAAGGCTACAAGTAAAATGTCACAAGTGCCACAACCTGTAGAAGAGGACCGCCCTCACAGTTTTGTGACCAAAGAAGAAAAACAAACAAATAAAAAAACGATGTAACGCAGGAAGCGACAGACAACAAAAACAAGAAGAAGAAGAAGAAGAGAGGAACGAAAGAGTGCCACCGGAAGCAGACGGGTAGTTCATGTATTGCAGCTAGAGGTAGATAAGACCTGCCTCCAGAGGATGTGACCAACTGAAAGGGGAAAAGTGAAGCATATTACCGCTTTCTCACATCCCACTCATGGATTGAGATAAAGTTCAGGTGTTTCGGCAGCTGGCTTACGGCGTTGGGCCGTACACACACAAGAAGATACATACGACCTGCTTCAGCTTTAGGAAAACATTGGCCATGGTACAAAGCTAAATATGCCCTCTGCCCACTCCCCCCATTTCCCTCTTCCAGCAGAAAATCATATAACCAGTAATACTCAAAACAAATGAATGGATATTCTTTAAGAGATGAATGAACAAAACACAAACGAATAAAAATAAAAAAAACATGGAAAAAATTTACAAAATTAACACACGCTGGTTGATGCATGCGGCATCGAATTCGTTCATTTCCCACACTAGATTGATCATCCTATGTGTGAGAATTCCCGTATGTCTTAACAAATTAATTGGTGAATTTAGTTTCTGTGTTCTATGAGATTTCGTGAAGTCACATCAGTGGCCCAGGGATCCCGTTAATTCCGTGGGTGTGTGATCTGAATTTCTTTATGAAGTATGACTCCCGCTGCTCGCGCTCTCATAGGTTCTAAAATTCGAATTGTAGGAGTATGAGACTTACGCGCTCGTAAGAATGACCAGGCAAGATGATGTGTTTGGAGAACGGCACATAATGGAGGCCCTTCACGTATGCTCTGTGGTTATCAAAGCACAAACGGAACGCGGTTTCCGTCTGTCCAATATACTTCTGTTTGCACACTTCATAGGAAATTCTGCATACCACATTGGCTGGGTCACAGTTAAGGTCATCTTTAATTTTGTACACAATGTCTGAACAGGAGGCCTCAGCCTTATCTGTGGTCACCATGTGTGTGCACACCCTGCAAAGATGTTTTCCACACAGTCTACAGCCCTGATAATGGTCGGATTTGTGTGTCTTCACCCTGACCAGTAAGTCTCTCAGGTTTTTATTTCTTCGGTAAACCACCTTGGGTGGAGTCTGAAAAATGGCAGAGAGGCGACTACTGTGTTTAAGTATGTTGAAGTGGCAGCTTAGTATTGAATTCACACGAGGGGCGGCGGCGGAGTATGTGAGGATTAAACTTGCCCCTGTGGTTATATCTTTATTTCCGCCTTTTTCTTCCTTCTCGGTCCAAAGAACAAGCGTGCTTAAATTGCATTGTCAATGATTTTTTCGGGGTCTTTTTGAAGCAAGAGGGCTGCTCTCAATTCCTGTGTGTAGGTGTCAAATTGTGTTATTTCAGAGCAAATTCTTCTGTATCTGTGGGCGTGGGAGTAAGAAACACCTGTTTTGCAGTGATGGGGGTGGCCGCTGTGGAAATGCAGATACTGTTGGCAGTCAGTTCGTTTTTTATACAGGAAAGTAGAGATGGTGGTGCCACTGAGTGATACAGTGACATCAAAGAAATAAACACTATTCTTTAAATACGTGTGCGTGAATGTTATCGAAGGATGCAGGGAGTTGAAATCAGAAATGAATTTGGAAAGATTATGCTCACCATCAGCCCACACGAAGAATATATCATCGAGGAAGTGTCGGTAGAATATCGGTTTGAATGGAGAATTTTCGAGGAAAGCAATCTCTAAACAGGCCATGAAAGTATTTGCATGATTTGGGGCCATTTTGGTTTTCGTGGCAGTTCCGTTCACTTGTAGGTAATGTTTTTGGTCGAATTCAAAGTTGTTATATTTAAGTACAAGATTTAGGAGCACCTTCATCGAACTCACTCGTCGATTGACTTTTTCCATAGACGGCGATTATGACGGCGATTTTTTCGTTGTGGAGAATGTTGGTTGTTACATAGCTAGCCGGGCAGCCACGGCCAGCATACGCAGACAACCGCAGACTAGGGCAACGAGTGAAAAAAACGTTTATTGTTTCGCGCGAGCTTCTTTTGTAGCTTCATCTACGAAGCAGGGAGAGGGGGAAAAGGGGGGCGGGAATGGCTATCGCTTCCGCCATCGACAGAAACACGAAGGGGGGAAAGGGGGACGTAGAAGTAGGAGAGTTCAGTTCGCAACACTTCTCTCTTCTTAAAAATGGAACCGTTGTACTGGCTTGCGTTGTCTGGTAGAACGCCGAAGCACTGGTTCCGCGCTTGGGGTCGCCGCTTGTGTAGGACCGGCCTGTGGCATGGTTGGCACTGGATGGTCGTGGGGGCTTGCGGTAGTGAGTGCTTCTGGAGGCAGCACGGTGGAGCTTGTAGTTGAGGGCCCCGGCGATCGTTTCGGCAGCATGGACATGTTAGACTCTGATAAGGATGCAGAGCCCGGCGATGGGGACTGCGATGCTTGTCGAGGGCGCACTTGGTCAACGTGGCGTCTGACTACAGAATGAGGAGTTTGGACGGTCACCATTCGGGATCCTGCAGTGGACTGCACACGCCCTGGTGTCCACTTTTCTCCGACACCGTAGTTCCGCACGTACACGTTGCTTTCCATGGGGACCACCCAGTCATCTGATGCCGGCGGCGAGTCTGCAACAGTGGAGGGAAAACACGCATCCAATCGTGAACGTAACTGGAACCCTAGCAGCAATTCTGACGGAGATTTTCCCGTCTTCTGTGGTGTTCTCCTGTAGTTGAACAGGAGCCGCACAAGGTTGTCCTCCAAATTACCCTCCCTCATCTTCCGAAGTCCATCCTTTATTGTACGCACTGCTCGTTCTGCCGCTCCATTAGACTGTGGATGAAAGGGCGCCGTTTTCAGATGCATTATGTTGTTCTTTGCCACGAACGTAGCAAAATCCTGGCTAGAAAACTGTGTCCCATTATCCGAAACAATGGTTCGCGGGACGCCGAATCGACTGAACATGGCGCGCAGACAGGTGATTGTGCTTGTTGTGGTGGCATGCTTTACTGGCACGGCTTCTATCCACTTGGTATGGGCATCTACTGCAACTAGAATCATCTTGCCTGCTATGGGTCCGGCAAAATCGATATGTAGCCGCGACCATTTTTCATTGGTTTTCGGCCAGTTTACTGGTGGTGCCGCTGCCGGCATTGGCATGTTTTGGGCACAGTTCGTGCAGCCGGCTGAAAGCGCTTCAATATCGCGATCTAGTCGGGGCCACCAAAATTTTGACCTTGCCACTGCTTTCATTCCTGACGAGCCTTGGTGGGTCTCGTGCAACAGTTTCAAAAGACGGTCCCGCGCTTTTTCCGGTATCACTACGCGATGCCCCCAATACACTAGACCATGGGCTACGGACAGTTCTAGTTTGCGGTCGAAAAACGGCCGCATCGTTTCCTCCAACTGTTTTGCACTTTTGGGCCAGCCATGTAATATACAATTCTTTACCGCCGTTACTGCGGGGTCTGTGGCCGATAGCTGCTGTAGCTCCCGTGTTGTGATAACGCCATCGTCAAAATTATCCAGAGCGAGGATATATTCCGGTGGCTCACCCACGTCATCAGCCTCCGTAGACCGCAGTGGCAGCCTGCTCAGGGCGTCCGCGTTGAGCAACTGTTTTCCCGGCGTGTATTGCAGCTTGTAGCGGTAGCCACCCAAGTACAGTGCCCAGCGCTGGATACGTGCTGCAGCCAGGGGTGGCGTCGGGCGGTCGGATTGCAACAAGCTCAAGAGGGGCTGGTGGTCCGTCACGAGAGTGAATTGGCGACCTAAAAGGTAATCACGAAACTTAGTGACGCCAAACACTAAAGCCAGGGCCTCTCTTTCCAGCTGAGAGTAATTTTTCTCGGCGGCCGTCAGTGTACGGGACCGGAACCCAATGGGTTTTGGCATGCCGTTACTCGTGTGAAAAAGCGCCGCGCCCACACCGTAAGGGGAAGCATCACATTCGAGCTTCAACTCTTTCAACGGGTCAAATTGAACAAGAACCTGAGCTTGCATTAGGCTGTCTTTTGCTTTCTCAAAAGCAGCTTCTTGTTGCCGCCCCCACTGCCATACTGTGCCCTTCTCCAAAAGTTTGTTGAGCGGAGAAAGTAGAGTGGACATATTTGGAAGAAATTTGGCATAAAACGTCAGCATTCCTAAAAAGGAACGCAGCTCCGCCACGTTCTGTGGGCGAGGTGCCTGAGCGATCGCTTCCAAATTTTTCTCTGTGGGATGAAGACCCTCTCTGTCTATCCGATGGCCGAGATATGTGACAGAAGGCTGTCTAAAGCTGCACTTATCAGACCTTAGCTTAACTCCGTGTTCACGGAACCGTTGCAACACACTCTTCAGGCGTTCACTCCCATCGCCACGAGCCTCCGAAACCAGTACATCATCAAGGTAAGCCTGAACCCCTGGCAAACCTGACAGTATTGCATCCATTTTTCTCTGAAAAATAGCCGGAGCAGAGGATATTCCGAAGGGAAGCCTATTATACGAAAACAAGCCTCTGTGCGTGTTAATGACGCAGAGCTTCCTTGCGGCTTCATCCAAAGGAACTTGATTATAGGCATCTCGCAAATCAAGAATGCTAAAATACTCCCCGCCGTTTAGAGATGCAAACATGTCTTCAATCACTGGGAGAGGGTACTGCTCAACTGTACAGGCTGGATTTAGGGTGGCTTTGAAGTCACCACAAATTCTAACAGTTCCGTCTTTCTTAAGTACCGGCACGATGGGAGTGGCCCAATCGGAATGTTGGACTGGTGAAAGTACACCGATGGCTACCAGCCTGTCCAGCTCTTGCGTCACCCTGTCCCTTAGAGCGTAAGGTATGGATCTTGCCTTACAGAATTTCGGCACCGCTCCCTCTTTCAGCTGCAATGTGGCTGGAGGTCCCTTGATCAGGCCAAGATCCTTGGAGAAGACGTCGTGGTAGTCGTCGACAATGTTGTGAACTGCCCCAGCGGGTTCTGGCGTTGAGTGTAGCAAGTCTTGTGCCGACGGCTGCAAAACTGGAACCCCCGCTCTGTGGAGCAAGGAAATCAGATCCCGACCACACAGGTTAGGTCCCGAGCAGTTCAGTACAATAAGACGGCAGTAAACCGAGACGGCCCTGTATTGCACACAAAGTTGCAATTCCCCCATCACTGGGAGTGGTCCAACGTAGCATGACAACTTCACCTGAGAAGGTTTAAGCGCTGGCCACTGTTCGCGATGCTTGTCAAACACGTTTTTGGAAATTACGCAGACAGGCGAGCCAGTATCTACTTCCATTGTAAGTTGTACGCCATTCCATGAAAAACTGCGCCTTATCGGCGGCTCGAGGCGGCTTTTTCGTGCCGAAAGTAAGGTCCATATATGTGTCTCGTCCTTATCGTCGTCTTCAGTTACGGCTTCTTCGAGAGTCAAAGCTCTTCCCTCCACTGCATGCGTTGCGACGCGGCTCTTACTGGCGGTTGTGCGGCACATCTTTGCGAGATGCCCATGACGTCCGCAGCGATAACACCTTGCTCTAATCCAACGACAGCTGTTGCCGTCGTGTTTGCTGCTTCCGCATCTATCACAATGCTGTGCCGCGTGCCGAGTCGGAGATGTTTTAACAGTGTTGGCCTCGGACGCGCGTAGCTTAAGCAAGGGCGTAGCTTCTGAGGTCATGCTTTCGGCACCATTTTCAGCTGCTTCGACAGACAGTGCCAATGCTTCGGCTTCTTCTAGCGTTAAATCCTTTTTCGCCAACATCTGTTTCCTCAGTGCCACGGAGCGTACGCCGCAGACAATGCGATCCCGAAGCATGCGGTCAAGAGACGTGCCGAAATTGCAGTTGTCTGCTATTCGGCGAATAGCAACGAGAAATGCGCTAACGCTTTCGCCTGGAAGTTGTGAGCGATTGAAGAACTTATAGCTTTCCGTTATCTCGTGCTTCTTAGGGTCATAATACTCATTCAAGCTCTGAACGACTTCCTTGTATGTCAGTTCATTTGGTGCACGCGGGGCTACTCTGCCGGCTAGCACCTCGACCGTCTTGCTAGACAACGCCGAAACTAGTAGTGCTCGCTTCTTAGCCGGGTCCGTTACACTGTTCGCCTCGAAATACGCTTCTGCTCTGACGAGGTAAGGCTTCCACTTATCTTTCGTTTCGTCGTAATCCGGCAACTGCAGGGAGGCCATCGTGGTCGTTCCTCGTTCGTCTGACGCCAGGACTCGTAGTCCGTCAGGTACCGTGGGTAGCGAAAACCGACTTCGTCGCCACTGTTACATAGCTAGCCGGGCAGCCACGGCCAGCATACGCAGACAACCGCAGACTAGGGCAACGAGTGAAAAAAAACGTTTATTGTTTCGCGCGAGCTTCTTTTGTAGCTTCATCTACGAAGCAGGGAGAGGGGGAAAAGGGGGGCGGGAATGGCTATCGCTTCCGCCATCGACAGAAACACGAAGGGGGGAAAGGGGGACGTAGAAGTAGGAGAGTTCAGTTCGCAACATTGGTGTACAGTGATGAGACATTCATGTTGACCAAACAGCATTCTAGAGGTACTACAAGCTTTGAGACTTCTGGAAGAAAGTGGCTGGTATCTTTAACGTATGCTGGGAATGATTCTGGGATGTGCTTAATGATGGAGTCAGTGAAACTATAGACTTTTTTCAGTAGCAGAGCCATTGCTGGAAACTGTAGGTCGGCCAGGATTATTAATCTTGTGAATTTGAGGTAGTAAATTGAAACGCTGAGGAGAGGAGTTGCCAGGTGACATTATTTCAAGCATTGGATGCATAATCTTGCCACTGTTATGTAATGAATTTAATGAGGCCTTAATTGTACTTTTATATTCCCCTCTTGGATGGCAAGGGAGTTCATTGTAGAAATTTTCATCTGCCAGTTGGCGAAGTCCTTTCTTGACGTAGTCAGTCCTGTCGAGCGCAACCACAGTGCCAACCTTATCAGCCGATTTGATAGTGATGCTATGGCTGTCCCTTAAACTGCGGAAAACCTCCCGCTCCTCCTTAGACATATTGTTGCAAATGGGTCGGTGCTCTTAATATCACTGCAAAACAGGTGTTCCTTACTCTCAAGCCCACACAGATACCGAAGAATTTGCTCTAAAATTAAACAATTTGACACCCACGCACGGCAATTGAGAGCAGCCTTCTTGCGTAAAGTACCCGAAAAAAATCATTGACAATACAGTTGGGTGTGCTCGTTCTTTAGACCAAGAAGTAACGATGAAAGAAAAAGGCAGAAATAAGGATGTAACGGCAGGGGCAAATTTAATCTTCACATACTCCATCGGTGCCCTCTGCCGCTCGAGGGAATTTTATACTAAACCACCACTTCAACATACCTAAACAGAGTAGTCACCTCTCTGCCATTTTTCAGATTCCACCCAACATGGTTTACTGAACAAATAAAAACCTGAGAGACTTACTGGTCAGGGTGAAAACACACAAATCAGACCACTATCAGGGCTGTAGACCATGTGGAAAACCTTGTTGCAGGGTGTGCACACACATGGTGACCAGAGATACGGTCGAAGCCTCTTTCCAGACATTGTGTACAAAATTAAAGACGACCTTAACTGTGACTCAGTCATTGTGGTATACAAAATTCGCTGTGATGTGTGCAAACAGGAGTATATTGAACAGACAAAAACCGCGTTCCATTTGCGCTTTGATAACCAAAAAGCACACGTGAAGGGCCTCCCTAGTTTGCCATTCTCCAAACACATCAACTTGCCTGGTCACTCTTTCGAGCGCGTGTCATATTCCTACAATCCGACTTCCAGAACTCACGAGAGCGCGAACAGCGGGAGTCATACTTCATAAAAAAATTCAGATCACTCACCCATCAGAATTAAACTGGATCCCTGGGCGAGTGACATGCCTCCGCAAAATCTCGTAGAACACAGAAAGTGAATCCACCAATAATTTGTTTAGACATTTGGGAATTCTCACACATAGGATGATCAATCTAGCACGGGAAATGAATGAATTCGACACAACCGGCGTGTGTTATTTTTGTAAGTTTTTTTGCCATCGTTTTTTAAATTTTTATTCTTTTGCTTATGCTTTGTTCTTTCATCGCTTAAAGAATATCCATTCATTTATTTTGAGTATTACTGGTTAAATGGTTTTCTTCTGGAAGGGGGAGACAGGGGGAGTAGGCAGAGGGCATATTAAGCTTCGTATCATGGCAAATGTTTCCCTAAAGTTGAAGCGGGTCGTATGTATCTTCTTGTGTGTGTATGACCCGACGCCGCGAGCCAGCTGCCGAACCACCTGAACTTTATCTCAATCCATGAGGGGGATGCGAGTAAGCGGTAATATTCTTCACTTTTCCCCTTTCAGTTGGTCACATCCTCTGGAGGCAGGTCTTATCTACCCTTAGCTACAATACATGAACTACCCGTCTGCTTCCGGCGGCTCTCCTTCGTTCCCTCTTCTTCTTCTTCTTCTTCTTTTTGTTGCCTGTCGCTTCCTTCATTTCATTGTTTTTTTTTTTGGTCTCCAAACTGCGAGGGCAATCCTCTTCTACAGGTTGTGGCACTTGTGCCGTTTTACTTGTATCCTTCAAAGAAGGCTGAACCACCAGCCAAAGCTGCTAGAATAAAATAAATAAATAATTGTTTTATTTCCCATGTATTGCACTATTTTCGGATATATATATATATATGTATATATGTATGTGTGTGTGTGTATATATATATATATATATATATATATATATATATATATATATATATACACACACATACATATATACATATATATACGTATAACGTACATACATACATACATAGGGAAGGATGCCCTAGCCTCCTTTTTCTGCGAAACGAACATCGCCTTTGTGGCAGGGGTTGTTTGTGCGCGCACTTAGGGGAGAGGCCTATGGTTGCCGTGCTATCGCGGTAACAATCAGTGCACGGCTCCTGCTCCCACTGCAGGCAGGAGCTTCTATGAGCTGCGCTCTCAGCATGAAAAAATGGTGCCAAAAGTGTACCTGGAGTGGCCTTCCACATATAGATGCGCTCTTTACATAACAAACTGCCATCAGCGGCGACGCCTGACGTGTAGCTATTAGTACCAGCATGCGCTGCCCACGGGAGGTGCTTCTCATCAAAGGCGTCCCTACGCATGAGCCTTGTTGTGGGCATCTACTGTGGTCGCGTCGCAGGAAACGTGGCTACTTAGCAAGTGCATGTTTACTACAATTTATAATGCCCCTAAAGATGCTAGTCTTGCTTCGTAAATCATTCAAATATGTTGCCATTACATTCGTTGCTTTGCCCTTTTGGTGAAACTGTGACTTTTCTCCTATGTATGTTTTCAATGCGAGATACAAGTTTGCAAGAATCAGTTTGAAATAATATTTTTCAGCATAAACTAAGGCTACACAGTGAATGTCTGTAAATGTGAAAACAAGCATTTAATTTGTGTTACTGCAGCTTCTTAACAATGAACAAGGCATGTTCATGTTTGTTTTTGAAGCTGTGCACCCGCAGTACAGACAAGCCTGCCATGGCTCATTGCGCGTCATCAGTGTGGCTTGATGATAAATCATTAGACAGGGATTGTCACTAGGGCTGACATTTCCACAACAGGACTCGTCTGAATCAGACAGTTGCTGTCACTGAAACGATGTTTCAAGATTACCCCTCTCTGACCATGAACCCTTGTTCACATGTCACACACCACTTTTGTCACCAACGCTACCATTTGGGTCTTCTACCATGCCCCCGCTGTGAAAGGTGTCTGTAACGTGAAGTGGTTGATTTCTGCATAACTTGTCATTATTAAACTTGTGTGTATAGGAAAATTTAGGTTTGAACTGAATAGTGACTTGGTCAAATAATTTTGAATCAAATTAAAATTGTTTTTTCATCCAGATTTTTTTACCTTCAACCATGTATTATAAAGAAAAATGGGCATCAAAAGGCAGAGCTTGGCTGGTTGGTTTTTTGTTCATATTGAAACAGCGCAGGAGATGTAGGGCACAGAAAAAGATGTGACAACACGAACCCTGACTGACAACTGATTGCTTCATTCAAGCAAAACAAAAAAAGAAAGAAGAGAAGGAGAAACAAATCATATGCATACAATATTAATACATCAAAGTAATTACCTCACAATTAAGCAACGCAATCGAAAGTGTGCCAGCACACGTGTCACTATTTTTGTAGATAGCGAAGGCTGTGTCCATACATGATGGTCACGCGACAAAATTCCGGGGTGCAACCACAGGCGCTGCAGTGGGCAGTCTAATGCGTGCGCTATTCTCCCAATGGAAAGTGTGTCGGCACACTTTCGATTGCATTGCTTGATTGCTACTTCATTACTTGGAGAAGACGTAATGATGTTGCGTGCGTGTTGTGAGTGAAGTGGGCGAGTGAGGTGCTTTTCAAAGTTGGCGCTGCAAGAAGACGGGAGACAGGCTACTGACAACGTGTTACCTGCGCGAGTGCTCAGCACCGAAGGAGAAAAAAGAAGGAAAACCCAATAACACTGAAGATCCAGACTTACTGCACAGAAAAGGAGGAAGAGTCGCGCGGGCGGTTGGAAGAATGTGCCTAAGGTGTGGTGTGTTAGCTCGTTGGGTGTGGGTACCTTGACATCAAGGCATCCACCTAGGCCAGGACGACTTTCAGGAAGTCCTGGTGACCATTTATTCGCTAAGGCTGTTGGCGAGCCATTGGTGCGACCTGGTTCTGGTGTTTGGGCAGAAGCGGGTGCCGAACACGGTCGTCCACCGGGAGTGGAAGCGAGCCGTCGGACTACGGGCCCGAGCTTGTGCACTCCCACCACGGCATATTCCTTGCTGAACTGTTCAAGTCCATCAGCCGCTGGTGAGCCGTACCAATCTCCCTGAGCGTCAGGGCTCTTACAAAAACTTTAAAGAGGCCCTGCAACAATTTTTGAGCATGGTCAGAAAACGCTGCCGATCAGTAGCAGAAACTCCTGGCAACACGTGAGCCAAGTAATATAGCGCAGGTGTGGCCTAGAATTCGCAACAAATTATCAAAGTCAGCTAAAAATAGCTTTCTCATCTCTCGACAAATAACGGAAGATGCTAAAAAATTACATGTAAAAAGGCTATTTATTCGCCATTAGTAGCTGATTTGAACATGGCGCGCTCGGTCGTTACAGAAATCGCCTTGGGAGCCCGTGACTTGTCCATGCGTTTACAGGCAATCACGCTGAAAAAGCCGTGCATTTGAAGAAAAAAAAAAGAAAAAGTGCTCAAGCTCACGAGGCGCCCGTGACGTTTTTGTTTGCCCCTGCCTACCCTCCCTGCTTAGTTTCCAGCGCTTTTGTCGGAACGAGAGAAAAGAACGTGGTTGCAGCAAGTGACAAATCTGTGTAACTCTGCTCGCATTGGACGGATTCTTAAAATTTTTGCAGCATTGAATTCGTGAGGCAATAAGCTCTCCCAGTGAATTCATTCTAGAGTTACTTGAAAAAGTCTGTCAGGGCCCATTTAACGCGTCAAGTGAAAATACTGTTTATAGACACTAAGACGTTTCCTTTAGTTAGCAAGAACTGCGTCTATATTCCGCCTGGCCAGTGCGTGTTAGTTTATTTTTTTGTTGTTTCCTTTCTGTGTTTTTTTTGTGTGCAAATATGTTTTCGTTTCTATGCAAATCAAACACTCTCCTCCTTCTCTTTGCTGAGAATAGCATTTCACAGTTGGCCCCTGGCTTTATTTACTGAATCTGTCACAGTGTGGATGTTTTGTTTCTCATTCTTCTCTTTCTTTTTCTGTTTTGCTTGAATAAAGCAAACAGTTGTCAGTCAGCACTTGTGCTGCCAAGTCTTCTTCTAACTGTTTTAATGTGAAAAAATGGGCATGTCCCAACTAACCTGTACAATATATTTTTTATTAAAACGAGGCATGTGCAAATACCATTCTGTCCGTTTCAAAGGAAGCGGAAGCAACACTGAATTGCAGCGACAATAAACTTTTCGTAGAGTGCAATTGATAACCCATAAAATATGTTACATTTTAAAATCCACTATGCTTTGAGCATATAAGCCCGTATAACGAGCTTATAAACTTAACATATGATGGTTCATTCAGCTTTGATTGGCAGCAGTGGAATATTTCCTGGATTCACGGTGTAGCACATCTGCACTCTTTTGTGCTCTCCTCGCTTTCTTCTGTTCACCAGCCGCGCCAAGGAGGAGCACAAAGAATTTGAGGGGGCACTAATCTGATGCCGTTGTTTCTTGTTCTGCATGGTTGAGCAAGAGTTCACGAAGTTTCTAATCGATCTGGTACCTGAAGATAGTGACCACAGTGACGTCAATGCAAGGTGCCTATTCATTAATTCTGAATACTTGGAAATTTTTAATAATTTAAGTTTGAATTGAAGCAAATTCAAACACTATAATATTTGTTGGAATATTTGAAATGCTCAAATTTTGGCACAAGCCTAGTCATTATTTGACAACATTCACATGCATTCTTCTCAAGCTTGGTGTAGAGAGCAACGGTAGAGGGCAGCCTATGTGTTCTGTTCATAACCAATCGTGATGCATGGTGAAGCAATAGCTGCACAGCTCATCATAGCTCTTTTCAGATGACACGTTAAGATTGTAACAGAGCATCTGGAAACAACCGAGTGGGCTCACAAGACAGCTCACGTGAAAGGCTGTGCAGGGGAACAAAACTACTGTTGTATCTGCCAGTGATAGCTGGTTTCCTTTCAAATAATAAGTAAGTTCTAGAATTGTCTATCGTCTACCTGAAGCACTGAGTGATCACAAAAGAATCTATTATATCAATCTCTGTAGATCAGGAGAAACAAGAACAAAACCAGTGCAAAAGCAGGTTAACAATGTTGCCACATTCCCTCCTCAAGTTTTGTTATCACCCCTTTTTACTGTCAGTGATTCTCAGTGCAAACCGTGCCTGCAATGTTTAGGAAGCTTCAGGACAGCAATAGATCACTTTGTTACGCCCACTTTGCTAACATTGCAGATTCTTTTAGAACCTACTTTGCTACTAACGATAACGCTAGAATATTCAATTGTATGTCTCTAAATGCCGACGCACCTCACCACTTGCCAGTTGTTCGACGGCTGACGCACTGTTCGTCGCTATCAGTGCCAGTGGGCATCGCTGTTATTTGACCTTCAGTTTACGGGCTACAAGTTCGGCTGAATAAACAGTTTCATCTTGTAATTACAATCTGCTTCCTTCATCCACATCACGACCCTATTACCATATGCTTGAGATGACATGAAGCAGCTGTCAAGAAGATCTGGGGCATCTCCTTTAGTCGAGCAAAAAAGACAACAGCTTTGACTTGTGCACTCACCAGCACAATGCCAAACTATATATAGCAAGGAATTGGCAATGGTCAATCAAGGCAGTGGCAAGCCAGGTCAGTGAAAAAAATTCTAGCAGACTTTATGCATTGTGAAAATGCATTCCGTGCAAAGTAACATACAGAACATCGTCTGTAAGTATTATCCAGTATTAGTAAGGCATGAGTGCCTTAGGAAAGCACTTCCTGAAGTACCAAAGCAAGGTAGTTCATTGTCATAACAGAAATTTTAAAGACATGTTATTGCATGCAAAAGTAAACTCACATTTTACTGCCTAGATAATTCTAGTCCGAGATGCAAGACTTGCAAACACTTTCAGAAACAAAGTTATATTTAAAAGCGCTTCAAGTTATTTGATCGCTTCTATCATAAAATCCAAGTTTAATTTAACTAGGTAAAGTTTTTGATCATGTATACAATATGAAATGTTCATAATGTTCCACACAGAACATTGTTGAAACAGGGCAGCCTGTGAGTAATAAGTTAAATGGGCATTGCAAATACGTGGCGAAGAAGTCCCTGAACGCAGTGGCACAGCATTTTAGATTGGCAGGGCACAATTTGAATGATTGCAAAATTTGCATATTTAGTCGGACATACTTCTTCCCAGAGAGACAAGAACTATAAAGAGTCGTACCTTACTCGCAAGTTTAATAGACTTCAGCAAAAAGATACAGTCGATCCCTGGTATATCGAACTCTGGTATATTGAATTATTCACTATATCGAAAAGTTAGTAAATCTCCTTGAAATTCCCATGAAAAAGTATGGGAATGTTGCACACGAATATCAAACTCCCGCTGAACGAAACATCGATACATCAAAGCTGTGCCGGGCCAAAGCCCAAGAAGTGCATTTATTCTGACAAAGATTACTATTTTTTTTGGCTGTGTTTTAACAATTTAATTTCTTCTTGCATGCAGGCGATGAAAAGGCGGAGGAATTTCTTGGGTGTGCAGTGTTTCTGAGTGCACCGGCACGTGATGCGTGATCTGTCTTGGGTTGTAATGCATGGATACAGTGTATTCAAAGGGGCCAATAGCCAAGGGCACCAAAATCACATTAATGCGAAGTGACTCGGCGGCCTCGTTGTGATGTGCACATTCCTTTCCTTGTTTGTTAACACACGAAAAGCATGGCCTTCAATATCTGTGACCTATTGACGTATCTTTGAAATTTTTTATTGTAAAATACACATTTTGGAGGCTATGCTTTTTTTGCTTTTCGCTTGCTGCTACAAAGCCCCTATTGTCAACGTCATTGGAGAGATATCAATGTTGGGGTGAGAAAATAAAAAATTTGTTATTAATAAATATGTCTCTACTGGCTGGACCACGTGGGCTGGAAGACTATTGGCTCTTGCCATTGTGCATGTTTCATTTATCGTTTGTGGACAATGTTGTCACTTTTGGCTTGTGCACTTTAGTAAATCTTGCTTCGTTACGGTGGAATATCTTATAAGCAGTCTAACTAAACATTGCGTCACTCATAGAAATAAAAATAAGAACTACAGGTGCTTGGAACGTCAAGCAAGTCACTGTCGTGCACAGTTTCCTCGTAGGCTTTGGTGACAGGTGACAACTTAGTGTTTGTCATCTAAGCCAATGCCTCCTTTATTTCATTCAATGCCAGTGCAAATGCACATTTCTCAACGAGAACTGTTGGTCTACCTTATCAGGGAGTAGTCAGGGTACGACGTTACATGAGGAGTAGCGCTGCCTGCATCAGACATGCTTCCGAGTGCCTTCCCACTGAGGTGCAATAGAAGTGCTTCCCCTTTCAATATTGCTACATCCATATTGAGATTTTTTGGGATGATGCGCGTGTGTGCCTGACGAAGAGGATGAAGGGCTGTATGCTCGGTCGCTGATAAATCGGTCACGCAGCAACTGCTGGTTATATATTTTGCATACAGCCTCGTCGATCCAGTATTGCTTCTCATCACGTAACATATTTGGTGGAGGTGGAATGTTCCTCATCCTCGCCACAAAGCTTTGCAGCGGCCACACCATACAGCCTCAGGCCATGACTTCTAATGACAACCTGTTACCGTCTCCATCTGGTTCACCAGCCACTACGTACCTTACCATGTCACACCCCTGCGATCCTGATACATTCTTCGCGCAACCTGGCCTTGACGACGACTGCTGGCTCTGCATGTATGAGCACGTTAACCAGACTCACTGATGGGACCCTATCATGACGCTCACCAACGTAATCTTTTACTTGGACAGCACCCCTCGTGTATGGTCCGACGCTCATGAGACTGAGCTCACCAGCTGGGAAATCTTCAAGGAGCGACTATGCGACATCTTTGGGGACTCTTCTGGTCGTTGAATGGCTGTGCGGCAAGAACTAGCCACCCGTGGGCTGTCCTTAACCAAGTTGTATGTCTCGTGCATGGATGGGTTTGCGTTGTACTGGAAAGTTGAAGAGCAAATGACTGAAAGCGACAAGGTGGGACACATACGCAAGATGATCGCGGACGACGCTTTCAACTTGCTTGTGTACACCAACGTAGCGATCGTTATTTCATCATTAAGGAGTACCGCCGCTTTGAAATTGCCAGAAGCTGTCGTGCTCTGCCTCCTTTTTCTTGACTACCAAATGCGGCTGTCATGTCAACCTGCTTTGATCTCAGCGTCCCACCTCCCTTTCAGGACAACGCGACGTGTATCGTTCGACCAGAGCTTGAAGCGGCAAGACTGGCGCCATTCCATCCACCACCACTTGACTATGGCAGCGTCCAAACACCATCGGCGGTCTTTGTTATTCAAGCAGTTGTGGGACAAGAAATTGCAAACCTTGGTTTTCCTGTTGCCTGCTCCGTCTCCTGACCCATTTCCAGACCTATGCCTATGAATGCACCGCACCATGACCCATACTTTCTTCCAAGATCCTGCAATCAGGTAAAATGGAGAACTGCAGACAACAAACCAATCTGCTTCCGCTGCCACCTGGCCATGTCTCTCGGTACTGCCGCAGCACTTGGACGGCTTCTACGCTGGAGCTAGTTTTTGCTTTTTCTTGCGCATACTTGGACCTCTGCCGATATTCGCCCAATCATGAGTATCCTGCTCACGAAGCACCTAACAGCCTCTCTATTACTCATTCACTGTCACCGCAACTCCACCATTCTCCATCGTCCTAACTATGCCGCTATCCATTGCTGACCAACTACAGATCCTCATGGATGCAAAACTAGATCATGCAGCGCCTGGAGGTAGTGCTGCATTAAGTGCGACTGACCCAAATCTTCCGTTGATGCTCCCTACTAATAAGAACTTGATTGACGTGCATGTGGATGGTCTTTATTTGACGGCGTTAGTGGATACTGGAGCTCCAGTGTCTATAACGACTGCTCTTCTCTGGAGCCTCCTGAAAAAAAAGTACTCACACCTGCCGCAACTCAAGCCGTCTGTGGCGCCAATGGTGCAACTGTTACCGTCATTGGAATGTGTACCACTCATGCTAGCCTTGCCTCCCGCCATGTTCCCATTTTATTTACAGTGCTCAAAAATTGCCCTCACTGTCTTTGGGAGGGACTTCCTATTGAAGCATTCTGCCCTCATCGACTGTTCCACCAGTTGTGGGTTCTCGATGTGGCAAGCAACCAAACAACAACACTTTATGTAACTGCTTTTGGTCGACGATATTGTCAATCCAATTATTATAACATGAATTGTGATTGACTCGCTGAGACATCCTTACACAATATTAAACAACACTCAACAGCATGACAAACAAAGCGGTGCCGTGGACAACCCGTTCTGCCATCCACGGTCCACGGCAGACCCACTGCTGGAGGCAACCGTCCGTGCTACCGCTCCACGCCAACAGAGACCAGTTTATTTCTTGCTCGCCACCACCAAGGCTTTCCGCCAGGCATCGCAGCCAGCACTAACGTTTTTCTAACCATGATAATTATAGCGGTGGTCAACTCTTGTGAACACAACGCCACCTACCGCTCAATAGTTCTGACCTCGAAATACAACTTCTGTGCGAAACACGTGTGCTACACAGCGCAAACAGGGTGTGTCAGCACCCCCACATTCCTCAACCCTAATCCAAACCATATCCGGAAAAAACAAAAGAATCAGCTGCACAAGCTATAACAAAAAAATTGCAACACATGTTCTTATATAGTATCCGTGCACTACGACAGCGCTGCCGGTCGACACTGCTACACTGTCCGGCTTGACGACTTCGCCTCAGTACCGGTCCCGCAACAGCAATGTTGTCGTCGGCGTGAAGGACCCGTCACTCGCGCCAACACATCTTCTGGTTGCGATCAGCACTGACGAGGGTGCTGGACTGCAGGTAGTTGCGCAGGTCCCAGGCATGTTTATCGCCTGACCTTAAGACTGCATTCCTGGCCAGTGGTGCTGACGATGTGCGGAAGACAGCCAGCCGCGGGTTACATCACTCTCATTGCATACATTCTAAAACACTCAAAAGAATAATGGAGTAGGGGAAAGGAAATGGAGTTTCGAGCTCCTTGCCCACGTGGTACGATGGTCAATACTGCTAGCTAATACAACGGCGACGACCGAGACGCCCTTCTAAAGAAACAAAGGTCACTTTTTCTAACTCGTGCATCGCAAGATAAAAAAAAGTGAGGGAAGTAGAGTGCAACACCTCAACACTACGATCTGCCTAGTTGTGCCACGTGCGACAGGGAGCTGCGCAAAGCCTCAGGCCTAATGATTCGCTTGGCAGCAACCGGCATCCACCCAGCACACAGCCTAGGCACAGAAGAGGCAGCCGCAAGGAGACATCCACTCTGTAAGGTGGCCCTATCGCTCGCCGCACACAGCAGCCTACTGAGCGATCGGCGTCCACCATCCCGACAGTGTCACAACCCCCCCCGGTGTCGAGCCGCAATACCAGACAGCAACGACGCCCGGCTCCATGAGCCCCAAGAGATAGAAGAAGCATTTATGGAAAGTCGGACCACCCACGAGGCTTTCGTGCTCTATCGCTTCGGGCCTGGCCTACAATCCATGTGCTCTAAGTCTTGCTCATCCCAGGATGCACACCGCATGGCTCTCGTTCTAACTCAACAACGTTCTCAAAAACCAACGACAACAAAAAAAAAAACCCACTTGCGATTAGAAAAACAAACTCAACGTGCCGACAAGTTCAAACGCGTTATAACAACCAATCTCTTCGCTGTCAACAAAACACACTGCTGACGCTAGCAAACAAGCAACAAGCCGGGGTAGGTCTACTCTACCCCGGCTCTAACAAAAGCTTGTACCGAACCGTGAAAACCGTCGTCGGATGCTCCAAGAGCTCCACGTTGGGCAGCCAGTGTGGGGTCTCCAGGTGGCGAGCGCCATTCTCTTGGAGTGAACAGACACAGTAGACGCGGTCAGACTGAACGAAAACCAATACACACACATTTATTTAACTGCTTTTGGTCGACGATATTGCTACGTAGCTGACATATCATTGGTCAGAAGACGACAACGAGGAAGTGGTCTGCCGGTTGTGCGTGCTGTCCTCCATCTACCCATTCTATTCATATTTCGATGGGCTAGCCTGCAGCTCAATTCCTCCAAGTGCCACTTCTGTGTTCGTCAGATTACCGTGTTGGGTCACCTTGTTGACACTGCCGGCGTACGAGCAGACCCGACGAAAGTACGCGCTGTACCAAACTTCCCAGTCCCACGCTCTGCCCATGATGTTCGCAGTTTCGTGGGTCTCGGCTCCTACTTTCGCCGGTTCGTGAAAAAATTTTGGGCACTCGCATGGCCTCTCACCGACCTTCTCAAACAAGACGTCACATTTTGTTGGAGTTCTCTTCAAGTTGAGGCCTTCTCACAGCTAATCACCGCTCTAACGACACCTCCTATTCTTGCACATTTCGACCCCGATGCTCCTACAGAAGTGCGAACAGATGCGAGTGGTCACGGAATTGGTGTAATTTTGGTGCAAATTCAGCGGGGCAACGACCGTGTAATTTTGTATGCAAGACGTCTACTTTCAATGTCTGAATGCAATTACTCTATAACAGAACGGGAACATCTCGCCCTTGTCTATGCAGTTTCTAAATTCCGTCTTTACTTGTATGGCCATCCTTTCCATGTCATCACAGACCATCACGCGCTGTGTTGGCTTTCGGCTCTGAAGGACCCCGCTGGACGACTTGGCCGTTGGGTATTACGCCTACAGGAGTATTCCTACTCGGTTGCTTATAAGTCTGGACGTCTCTATCTGGACGCCGATTGCTTATCCCGCCACCCTGTTGATCAGCCCAACGAATCAGATCAAGCCTAGCCTCAGCATCATGTCAATGTCCCAGTTTCTTCAGATTGGTGATGAACAACTTCGTGATGCTTCCCTGCGACAACTTATTGACCGTCTCAAATCTGCTCTGATTGACGCATCGCTTTGCATGTACGTCCTCCTGAATGGCACGCTGTATCGTCATAGCTTCCAGCCAGATGGCCCTGAGCTCTTTCTTGTCGTGCTGAAATATTTGCGTTCAACCGTGTTGCACAAGCTTCACGATAAACCAACTGCTGGTCATATGGGTGTATCTCGGACGTACGACCGTGTGTGTTGCCGCTTCTTTTGGCGCTGTCTCGCCAGGTCCGCTCACCGTTACGTGTCCTCCTGCGATAAATGTCAACGTAGGAAGCGATCTACTGCACCCCCGGCTGGACTTCTTCAACTGATCTCCATCCCAACCAGACTTTTCTTTCGTGTTGGTGTAGATCTTCTCGGTCTTCTTCCCAAGCAAAAATCGGGCAACAAGTGGGTTGCCGTTGCTATAGACTATGCGACTAGGTATGCCATCACTTGAGCGCTCCCCACCAGCACCGCTACTGATGATGCAGACTTTTTGCTCCACGATTTCATCCTACACCATGGCGCCCCTCGCCAATTACTCACGGATCGCGGCCGCACAATTTTGTCCCGAGTAATCGACAATCATCTGCGCTCTTCCTCGACGCAGCACAAGTTGACCACTTCCTACCATCCCGAAACAAATGGCCTTACCGAATGCCTAAATCGCACCCTCACGAACATGCACGCGATGTATGTGTCCTCCGACCGCCATGACTGGGACCTGGCGCTACCTCACGTGACCTTCGCATACAATTCTTTGCGCCACGACACCACAGGTTATTCACCCTTTTATTTGCTCTATGGCCGTGACCCGGCGTTACCACTCGACACCCTACTTCCAACCACTACAACGCCGTCAACCGAATCTCCATGCGACGCTATTGCTCGTGCCGACCACGCATGTCAGATCACCCGCTGTAGACTTTCAGCTTCTCAAGCCACCCAGAAAGCCATCTATGACAGCCGGCATGTTGACGTTCGCTTCTCACCTGGTTCTCTCGTTCTCCTGTGGTGCCCAGTTTGTCAAGTTGGCTTTTCAGAGAAGTTGTTGTCTCGCTACAGGGGTCCTTACCGTATCATCCGTCAGGTCACCGATGTCACCTATGAGATTATTCCTGCGTCTGAGACCACAAGTCTGCCTGCAACCACACCCAGTGATGTTGTGCACGTCAGCAGATTAAAACCTTACCACCTGCCTACTGAAGACTGTAATTACTATGCACCGAGACAGCGCTTTTACTGCCAAGGGGGGGGGGGGGTGTAATGCTACGTAGCTGACATATCATTGGTCAGAAGACGACAACAAGGAAGTGGTCTGTTGGTTGTGCATGCTGTCCTCCGTATTAGTCGATGCTATGCGTATCAGTGCCAATATAGATTCTGAATAGAATAGACACGCTTCGTGTCATTTTTACGTAACAATATCATCAGCCAAATTATTATAACATCAATCGTGATCGACACGATAAGACGTCCTTACACAATATTAAACACTCAACAACATGACAAACAAAGCGGTGTCGCTAACGCCTGACTCGCCACGTGGGCCCACCGCGGATAGCCCACGATGCCGTCCATGGCAGACCCACCGCTGCAGTCAACCGTTCGCGCTACCGCCCCACGCCAACAGAAACCAGCTTACTTCTTGCTCGTCGCCACCAAGGCTTTCCTCCAGGCATCGCCACCGGCGCTGACGTTTTTCTTATCATAATGATGACGATGGTGGTGGTCAACTCTCGCAAATGCACTGCCACCTACTGCTCAATAGTTGTGACCCCGAAATACGGCTTTGGCGCGAAACATGTGTGCCACGTGGCGCAGTAACTCGACAGGGGGTGTCAGCCCCCCCCCCCCCTCACGGTACTTTTTGTTTAGAACTTCCTCTTCTTCCAGATTCTTTCCCTGAATTCCCGACCAGCCTCTGTACTAGAGACTTCATTCGGGTACCACCTAAAGCTCTCACATTCACTGAATTGGCGACACTCTCTTTCTTGCTTGACGGTGATTATATTGCTATGCCTACTTCTGATGTTCTCCTGGCGTACGACATCGCTGCGCCGCACACTGTCGTAACCATGGCATCTAATTGGACACATCTCTCCATTATAATTTCGGTTTTATGAAGCAAGTACTATACCACGAGGAATCTCAGTCGCTACGCTGCAACCTTTAATAGATGACCACGTCACTACTTTTGTGGCAGACGTATGATTTGACCCTTTATGATGCTTGCAGGATGCCACATCTCTCTATGCGTCTTTATGGCCCATGATTGCCCTGAACTGAAACCTGAGCAATCAGATGCCCTATGCCACCTTGTGGCTTTTACTGCGACATATTTGACATCGACAGCTGTCCATTCAGTCAGCCTTCACTCGTAAAGCGCCACATTAACACTACCCCGCTGCTGTGGTCTAGTGGCTAAGGTACTCGGCTGCTGACCCACAGGTCACGGGATCGAATCCTGGCTGCAGCAGCTGCATTTCTGATGGAGGCGGAAATGTTGTAGGCCCGTGTGCTCAGATTTGGGTGCACGGTAAAGAACCCCAGGGGGTCTAAATTTCTGGAGACCTCCACTATGGCGTTTCTCATAATCATGTGGTGGTTTTGGTAGGTAAACCCCACATATAAATGTATCACCACATTACCACTGGCGAGTCTCTTCCCATTCACTGCCGACTGTATTCGGTGTCTGCCGCAGAGCGTAAGGTAAGTCAACAAGAAGTCAACAAGATGCTAGTCAATAAGATTATTGAACTCTCCTCAAGCCCTTGAACATTTCTCATGGTGCTCGTTAAAAAAAAAAACGTGCTTCTGCATTGATTACCCCCATTTTAATCAAATCACAAAAAGGACGTTTATCCTTTGCCCCGTATTGATGATGCTCTCAACTGTCTCTATGGTGCGCGATACTTTTCTTTAATAGATTTACATTCTCGCTATTCTTAGACTGCAGTGGATGAGAAAGACCAAGAAAAGACTGCATTTGTAATGCCCGATGGTCTATACCAATTAAAGGTTATGCCGTTTGGTTTATGCAACGCTCCAGCCACATTCCAGCGTATGATAGACTCGATACTACAAGGGTTTAAGTGGTCACCATGCTTTTGCTACCTGGACAACGTTCTTCTATATTCGCCTACATTTGAGGCCCACCTTCAGCATTTGTTAGTTATTCTCAACATTTTCCGCACTGCCAGCCTTCAATTAAACTCTTCGAAGTGTCACTTCAGCTGCCAGGAAATTACAGTGTTGGGCCATTTTATCAACGCACCAGGTGTGCAGCCTGACCTGGAGAAAGTTTGTGCAGTCTTCAGTTTTCCTGTCAAAGACGTCTGGAGTTTTGTGAGACCTGGTTCCTATTTTAGAAGGTTTGTGAAAGATTTTGCAACAATTGCTCGAGCACTCACCAACCTTCTGAAGAAAGACGTGACATTTACATGGGGTTTCGCTCAAGTTGCCGCTTTTTCGCACCTCATCACACTGCTGATGACTCCATCTATATTGTCCCACTTTGAACCATCTACTTCCTAATGTGCAGTGTTTGTCTTCTCTCTCTCTCTTCTCTATCTTTCATCTCTCCCATCCCCTCACATGTGCAGGGTAGCAAACCAGCTGCCTATAAAGTGGTTAACAACCCTGCCGTTCTTTTCCTTCTATTTTCTTTCCTTCCTTCATCTGCTTCGGCAAAAGTCTGAAGCGATGCTAGTGGTCACGGCATCGGAGCCGTCCTAGCTCAAGGCCTACGGGGGCATAACCCAGTTATCGCACACGCTAGCCACCGTCTCGCAGCTGCCAAGCGCCACTATTCAATTACAGAACACGAATGTCTTACTCTTGTTTGGGCAATCTCGAAGTTCCGCCCGTGTTTACGTGGCACGAATTTCTCCGTAGTAACGTACCACCAAGCGCTATGTTGGCTTTCATCACTGAAGGATCCTACTGGCCGGCTCAGGCGCTGGGCTCTGCGACTGCAAGAATATACCTACAGAGTCAAGTTTAAGTCGGGACGCCTACATCAGGACGCAGACTGCCTGTCCTGCTACCCGGTTGATGAATTGAGCACCATCCCTGACACCGACACTGAGACTTGCGTCTTTTCCGTTTCGCGATTGACCCGCATCGGTGACGAGCAACATCGTGATGCATCCTTTTGTGCTATAATCCAATGCCTCAAATCGCCATATTCTGACTTGTCCCTTCGCTCGTTCGTCCTCCACGATGGTGTACTATATACACTCTAAGAAATAAAAAAGACTAAAAGGAGTAGGGAGGTCAGTCTTTTGGGGACCAACTGCAAGAAAATAAACAATCAGTTTTTTGAAGGATTAACCGCAAAAAGACTAAGGGTTGCTCATGAAAAGACTAACGGCTGCTCCTTTAAAGACCAACAAGGCATTTTCGGAAATGGTCCCTAACAGAGCAAGTGTTACTCTTGTAAGGACTGACTGGTGATCCCAAGAAGTAATCTTTGGGAGAGTAAATAATCCTCCTTCAGGATAAACTGGTAAACCATTTAACAAATTTTTGAGGTACTAAGGGTTAATTCACTATTAATTCACCTGGCCATCTTCATCAGACTTACATTATAGCTCAGGTAAGCTGCGCTTTACTCAGAACTACATTCGTGAATGCGTGTTGGAATGAAAAATTGCAGAGACAAATTCAAAGCTAGAAACATTTATTTTTTTCAAACAGTATGTCATGCGGGCCAGCAGTGTTTACGGTCGGCGAGCACTGCTGTCATACTATCTTGCGCATGGCGCGCATAACATGGAATGGAATGGAAAAACTTTATTTCGGTCCTGCAGGACGCGCTTAGCGCGTAGCGGGCGTCTCCCACGTAAGGACCGACAGGGAGTACCTGGCAGCCGCTTCGTGGGCCTGCTGGACGGCCCATCGCTGGTCGGCGAGAAGTGAGCTCCTGAGGGACCTCTCCCACTTGCTTGAGGTAGAGTCGGGAGGAGTTGTTCTACACTCCCAGAGCATATGTTCGAGTGTCGCTGTGTGTCCACATGATGGGCATGTGTCGCTGGGGTATGCATCGGGATAATAAACGTGAAGCGTGGCAAGGTTTGGGTACGTGTGTGTCTGTAATAGGCGTAGGGTTAATGCCTGCGGTCGGTTAAGTTTCGGATGTGGGGGTGGAAAAATGCGGCGTTCCAAGTAAAAGTGCTTTGTAATTTCATTGTACGTAATTGGTGCATCCCGATTGGTATCCAACCCAGCAAGATGAGGTTGCCCTGTGGCAGTGCGGTCGGTAAGTGCGCGCGCTGCATCATGGGCGATCTCGTTGAGGTTGGGTAGGGCACCCGGCACCTGGCCGAGATGGGCGGGGAACCAGATGACAGTGTGGTGCTTCAGGGCACTCGGGTCCGCATTGCGCAGGATACGTAACGCCTGGTCGGAGATGACTCCGCGTTCGAAGGCTTTGATGGCCGGCCTGGAGTCGCTGTAGATGAATTCCCGTTTGCTGTCGAGCATAGCTATAGCTATAGCTACTTGCTCCGCTACTTCGGGGTTTCGGGTGAGGATTGTGGCTGAGGTAAGAGTCTGCTGCGCGGATGATACCGCGACCGCGGCGAAGGCTTGGTTGTTGCGATAGGCAGCGGCGTCCACGAACGAGACGTTGTCTGCTTCCATGTCTATGCGCTTGAGAATGGCAGGTCGCCCGCGCAAGGCGCCTGCCTCTGTTGTATTCGGGGTGTACATTTCGTGGTATGGGAGCGATCGTAATAAGGTCGCGGATTTCACGGGGAATTAGAGTCAACTCTGGGTGTCCCTGGCCCTCGAGGAGAAGAAGCCGAGCTCGCGCAGAATATGGCGGCCCGCCTTGGTTGTAGTGAGTCGGGTCAATTGCACACGTTCCTGAGCTTCGGCGATCTCTTCTAGCGTGTTATGTACGCCAAGCTCGAGGAGTTTGTACGTTGGAGTGGTGATAGGGAGGCCAAGGGCTCGTTTGACCACCTTGCGAATAAGCGCATTGAGTTGATCGCGCTCAGCACGTAGCCACTTGTGTATAGCGGCAACGTACGTAAAATGGCACAAAACAAACGCGTGTACGAGACGCAGCAGGTTGTCTTCTTTGAGGCCATGGTGCCTGTTGGCTACTCTACGTACGAGTCGTATGGCATTCTCGGTCTTAGTCCTGAGCTTGTGTACTGTTTGGGTGTTGGTTCCGCGGGACTCGATGATCATGCCGAGGACCTTGATGGTGTCTACCCTGGGTATAGTACGACCATTTCTGGTGTGGAGGGTGATATTGCGTTCCGCCGGAGGTTTCCACCCTTTGGGCTTGGCACCCCGGCGTTTGGGCAAATATATCAACAGCTCCGACTTCGCAGGTGAGCACCTGAGACCGGTGTGGTCGAGGTAAGACTCGGTGGTGTCGATAGCCTCTTGCAGGGCGGACTCAATGAAGCCATCCGACCCTGTGGAGCACCATATGGTTACATCATCCGCATAGATAGTGTGATTTAGCCCGTCTATTTTTGAAAGTCAGTTCGGAAAGCCCGATCATCACGAGGTTGAAGAGCGTGGGTGAGAGGACGGATCCCTGAGGAGTGCCCCGCTGTCCGAGCTCCACTTCTTCCGACACTAGGTCTCCTACGCGGAGGACGGCTCTGCGCCGAGTGAGAAAAGAGCGGATAAAGTAAGTAAAATCGATGACCTAGGCCGAGGGCTGCGATCGCTTTCAAGATTGACGAGTGCGTTTTATAAAAATATAAATAGCTAGAAGACTATTGACTCGATTGCCTAAGCCCCAATAATTACACTGTTGCATGCGCATAAAACATGCTAAAACATGCTGCTCACAGTGCTGTTCAGCTTTCGTATTGTTTATTATGTAATGCGCCAAGGCAATGAAACTGCAAAACTTGCCTTGAAAATTAAAGAGGCACATGGTTTCCAGAGCTAGTTAATGGAGAAAATGATGATCACACTTGAAGTTGACGGCATCCATTCTTGAACCTTTGCAGAAAAGCCGCGAAGGAATCTAGCATGCAAGCTGAGGTGTCCATTTCTTTGCAAGAAAGTTGTGGTGCATTGAACAGCCATCTCACAGAAACACAAATGCACCTGCGTCCACAATTGAAGCACATGCAACAAAGCATGTTCTTCGCAGCTACATTGATAGCCCATGAAGCGGCACTCGCCTTCCATATAATCAGAGCAAAAAAAATCACGAGTGGCTAACATGAGTTTAATGATGAACACGAGCTGCACTCCTGACTGCAGTGAGTGTGAGTAATTCTGAAGAAGTCCGGCACGGATGTATACAAAATATACACGCTGAAAGGTCTGTCTAACTTGCATGATTGTCACTGCTAGTAAATATTGTGAAGTTTATTGAACTATGTTTCAAATCCTTATAATGAACTGCATGCACAATATTAAACTCTGACAAATTAATCTTTTCTCGCATTATTTTCTTCATCGTAACTGAATGTGGGCTGAAAAACTTTGTCATCAGATCACTGAACCCCTAATCATGCATTTGCCATTTTCTTCACCCTTTAGTCTCTCACCTTGTGAAAGTAGCACCCCAACAAAGTAGAAGGACAAGTTTCAGAACAATTGGGCGGGCCTAACTGTCAGCTAGACCTTTGAAAGGCTGCTGACCTGTACACAACAAAGGCTGCAGAGAAAGCGTCTTTTCATCCCTTCAGCCCCTACCTGAGAGAGAATGTGAGCCGTTTGTGCTGTCGTTAGTTCTCCAAATTGGCACACGACACTCTTTTCACCACACTTTGTCCTCTGGTAGACTAACGACACTATTTGAGGACTAAAGTTGACGCTACTCCCCCTAGAGCTGGATCTTTAGAGGCGAAGCTCCTTAGGGTGTAGGTGTGTCTCTCCTCCATATGTATGGAGTAGTACGTAGCTACTGGTGTCACAAACCCGCTCTAGAGCGGGTATGTGCCACAAGGAAGGAAAATGGGAGGAAAAGAATGGCAGGGAGATTAACCAGTCTACAGACAGCCGGTTTGCTACCCTACGCATGGGAGGAGTACGGGAGGAGTAAAAGATCGAGAGGAGAGAGGGATAAACACAGCACATTAAGCAGCACAAACACACACACTCAGTCGTAGTCCTGTCCTGTCTTTTGTGGTGTGTGACATTGCTGTTACAGGGATGCGAGATAGAAGATGGCGGTACTTGGAGTGTTCACTAAATGAGCGTGCGGAGGGACGTACGGACGTACAGAGAGACAGACTAGCAGATGAATGGACGGATGCACGGACGAATGGATGCACGAACGGACGGACAGACGGATGAATGGACTCACAGACGGACGGATGTATAGATGGACGCTAGTATGGTCGCACGGACAGATGGAAGCAAGAGCGTACGAACGGACGGAAGCACGGACGGGCTGACGGACGCATCGCCCCACTCATCAACATTCACTCTGTGGATATGCTGTGATTTTTAAACCCAATAGCGTTAAAGAGCTCGTAAATCAGGAAACTCGCCGCCGGCGTCAGCCCCATTTGTTGTCGGCAAAAATTGTCTGTGCGTCTGTGACAGAAAATTAAGTTACAGAGATAGCCGCGGCAGGCCGCTACTTGTCCACACGTGGGCGCGTGATCACACTGAAAAAGCTGCGCATTCGAAGAAAAAAGAAGTGCTCAAGGTCACGAGTTGTGGTAGTTTCTTTGCCCTGCCACCCCTCCCTGCTTAGCTTCCAGCGCTTTCGTCGGGACGAGATAAGAGATCATGCAATTGCAGCATGCAACAAATCTTTGTGACTCCACTCGCACTGGACGGATTCTTGAAATTTTCACGGCGTTTAATTCATGAGGCTATAAGCTCTTCCAGTGAATTCATTCCATGATTAATTAAAAAAGTGTTTCAGGGACTGTTTAACGCATTTTGTTTGACAGGTGTCACTATGAAAACGAGCCCATTTGGCGATAATAGCGCACACTAGTCCAATCTGCTGTGTGCGTGTTTGTGTGTGCGTATTAACGAAACATATGAATAAGTATGCACTTAGTGGTTGAAGGGTGCACTAGGGGCTGAATTTTGCTATCGCGTTCAGCTCTTAAAGGTGAAGCTTAAAGATTCCCCAATTTTTTCTTAGGATATATACCACCAAAATTTTTACCCATATGGACCAGCCCAGCTGCTTGTAATTCTGAAACAGTTCTCTACCAGCTTCTTGACCTTCTAACATGGTGTGTCATGTACTTACAACCGGATTCGCCGACACCTATTTTGGCCAGGGCTTTCATGTTCAGCCTGAAGTTATGTTGTGAGAAATGTTAGTGTGGCAGAACATCATAGAGGCTTCCCGCAGGACACCTCCAACAACTTGACATTTCGTCAGAACTGTTGTTCCGCATCGGCTTAGATTTACTCAGCCCTTTCCCTTGTGCTCCTCTGGAAACAGGTGGATGGCTGTGGCCACAGACTATGCTACGTGCTACACCATCGCATGAGCTCTTCCAAGAAGATGTGCCGCAGATGTCACCGACTTCATCCTACACGACGTGATTTAACTATATGGAGCTCCACGCCAGCTGCTTACAGACCGTGGCATGACTGTAGGATATTGGCTATGACTTTTCTATCAAAGGTCTAGCCAGTATAGAGATCGCCTCGGGAGGCCGCTACTTTTCCACGCATGCGTGCGTGATCACATTGAAAAACCCGCGCATACGAAAAAAAAAAGGAAAAAGTGCTCAGGGTCAAGAGGCACGTGTGAAGTTTTTCGTTTGCCCCTCCCTGCTTAGTTTCCAGCGCTTTCGTTGTGACGAGAGAAGAAAGAATGAGAATGCAGCTTATTACAAATCTTTGCAAATCCGCTTGTACTGGACAGATTTTTAAAATTTTTGTGGAGTTTTTTGAGGCAATATGCTTTTTCAATGATTTAAAGGGGTACTGACACGAAATTTCAGGGCCAAGATAGCCTGCGCGGTCAATTCTCGTGAACATTCAGATATCATCTGCAAGATATCAACAGCAAATATAGCTTAGAAGGTATTTTAAAGAAATTTTGAAGTTTGCGTGAGCGACCGACTCCATAGCGCTATAGGCACCCTCGGAGGTGACCCCAAGGTGACCCCCTACTTCCTTCACGTCACCACGCTGCAGTCAACAAAACAAGTTATGATGACGTCATAGCCGCGATTTTTCTTTTGCCGCGTTTGTTCCCGAAGTCTATATTTCCCTGTGGCTGGTTGCGAGTGCGTGGCCGTGGCGCACGCTTAGAGAGTATTGTGTTTGGGGACATTCCAGTGCCGTTTTCTGTTCGAAAGTAATTCTGGATGCGAGTCGTGCGAACGTGCGTCATAATTCTGTGCGCGGATGTGGTCAAACGTTGCACACGCTAGGGGGTGACAATTGCACCTAGTTTTTGGAACTCTCTCAAAGTGAAACTGAAACTCATCGATAATGAGGGGCCTGTAATTAATTATCTACCATGTGCTGCAGCAAACAATTTGTCGTGTCATGACTAACAGCCCTACAGCAACGCATTGCAGCATAAAAACGCGAGGCCAAATTTTTTGTGTCAGTACCCTTTTATTTTCATGGTTACTCGAAAAAAGTGCTTCTAGGCCTCTTTAAGCTGATAAATAAAAAATGATGGTCATAAACCTGATTGATTAATTGATATATAGTGTTTAACATCCCAAAACCACCATATGATTATGAGAGATGCCGTATAGTGAAAGGGTCATAAAATTTCGACCGCTGAGGTTCTTTAATTTGCACCCAAATCCGAGCTCACCGGCCTACAGCATTTTCGCCTCCATCCAAAACGCAGCTGCTGAAGCCGTGATTTGATCCCGCGACCTAGTGATCATACACCTAAAGCAGCGTAATAAGAAATGTAGTGCGGGCAGCTGTAGTGAGCACAAATTTTTTTGTTCAGCAGTGTGGCAAATAGCGCTAGAATAAATACCATAATGCTGAAATATTATACGACAAACTATATATATATTTATATATGTTGATTCATTTCATCCGTTCCTCCGTTTACATTGACATGACTTTAGAAGGGCACGCCGAGCGATTTTTGTAATTAGCGGCATAACGCACAAGCAAAGCACTGATCAGCCAATGGCTGATAGATGGGCTTATTCCATGATTTGTCAAGAGAAGAGAAAGCAATTTGTAGCTGACTTTGGTAATTTATTGTGAATTCTAGGCCATGTGCTGTGCTATAAGATTTGGCTCGCACATTGTCAGCGGCCTCTACTACCAATCGGCAGCATTTTCTGACCATGCTCAAAAAGTGTTGCAGGGCCCCTTTAAGTTGCGTGATGAGTATGCCAGGAGGCCTTTTTAAGGTTATGATTGACTTGCACATTTGCCTGTGTTGCACTTTTGTCATTAGAGCCTTCAGAGTGCCTTTAGCCATTAGGGCATAGTAAAGATATGTATCAATACAATACAATAATGTACACTCGCATACAAACGAAATTTGGTGGATGACCCAAATATTCTGTCACGCGCGCGTGTTTGTGTGTGTTCAGATGTTAGCAGAACATGCGAAAGTTCTATAGAAATGTTAGTCTCTGGCTTGAGTATGTTGCCACACTGTTTTCTTATAGCCCCGTTATGCTATGTTCAGCGCAAATCGCGTCTACGGTATTAGAGAAGCTTCGAGGCAGTATTAGATCGTTTTCATAAGGTTACGCCCACTTCCTGAACCTTTCAGATTTTTCTGGAACCTACGTCGCTGCTAGAGATAACGCTAGAATGTTTGATGGCAAGTGTGTGAATGCCGACGTGCTTCGCTGCTTCATTTAACCATATGGTGTAGTAGCGCAAATTCACGGGGACGAAGAGGACAAGAAAACACGACACTCGCTACACTCGCAACTAATTTTTATTTCAGAAGCAGCACTTCATATATAACCCATAACCCTAGCGACACAGAAAAGAACTGCGAACACTGAATCATTGCCAACAGAAGCTTTTGCGCAGACTCAAGCCATAGTACATGGCAGTTAAGCTTAGACACTTTTAGATGACATAACTAAAACAGCCCTGGGTAACATCAAATAAAAAAACAAACAAACAAAACAAAAAAACAAAAAACAAAAAAATTTGCGGGAATTCACACGTGTTTGAAACAAAATTTTGAAACGACAGGAAGGAGAGTATGACACATGCAAACACTGATCTCAATTAAGTCCTTCGAGGTAGCTGGCTTCTCGGTTACTTAACGAAACCGATGACTGACTAATGCATCCTTCTTTTCTTTTTTAATGTGAAAGGCTTCGACAATTTCTCTGGTTAGTTGGTTTCCATGACAGAAGACTACGGTTGTGTCACTGTACAGTGGTGAGCAGCCACACTGGGAACAGTGTCTCTTTATGTGAGAATGAATGTCAGTTCCTAATGATCGCTTGTGTTCTAAAAGTCGGGTGTTCAAACAACGACCCGTCTGGCCGATGTATACCTTTCCACACGTTAGCGGCAAGCAATACACGACTGATAGGCTACACTTAACAAACTTTGTTGTGTGATTTACCGTATAACTACCAGCATTAGTGTTTACTGCTATGAAAACTTTACGGTCTAGTTTGGAACATATTTTACTAAGCTTGTTGGGTGCCGAAAAAACTAATTCTAGGCCATAGCGATTACCTACGTTTTTTAAGCTATGGGCAATCTTGTGCACATATGGAACTGACAAAATCTTCTTCCTGTTTTCATTACTTGTCATTTTTTTATGAAAGTTGTTGCGTACGTGAATAATCAGCTTGTTAGCTGATCTACACAACACGTGTTTTTCGTACCCAGCATTTTTTAGCCTGATAATTTGTTGGTTGAAGCTTTTGCTAATCTTTTCTGGACATGACTTTGTTAAGGCTGCTCTCAAACATGAAAAGGCTATGCCACTCTTTACAACTTTAGAATGTGCCGATCGGTAGCTAAGTAAGGGTTTTTCCGTTCGCGGATTGTATGACCAGCATACATGTTCTGCTGTGGCATCTAACTCAATATCCAAAAACTGCAGTTTGTCATTGACTGGTAATTCATGAGTAAATTCAAGCCCTCTACTATTTTTCTTGAAGACTTTCAAAACTTCTGCGACCATTTTATCCCGACCATCCGATTCAATAAAAACCAAAAAGTCATCTATAAACCGAAACACTTTGAGTGCAAGCCCTTTAAGGTTTAAATCTATTGCCTTGTCCATTTTTGCTAAATAAGATGTGCTTAAAACCGGGGCTACTTTCGAGCCTATTGTGATACCGGATTTTTGTCGGTACATAGCCTTGTTCCACATAACAAATGTCGACCTAAGGTAAAAGGTTAACAATTCAAGAAAGGCTTCCACCGATACACCACACTTATTCACAAACTCTAACTCATCGTTTTCTTCTGTTATACATTGCTTTACACTTGGCAATAGTGGTTTGCATGTGTCATACTCTCCTTCTTGTCGTTTCAAAATTTTGTTTCAAACACGTGTGAATTCCCGCAAAATTTTTTTCGTTTTTTTGTTTTGTTTTGTTTTTTTTATTTGATGTTACCCAGGGCTGTTTTAGTTATGTCATCTAAAAGTGTCTAAGCTTAACTGCCGTGTACTATCGCTTGAGTATGCGCAAAAGCTTCTGTTGGCAATGATTCAGTGTTCGTAGTTCTTTTCTGTGTCGCTAGGGTTATGGGTTATATATGAAGTGCTGCTTCTGAAATAAAAATTAGTTGCGAGTGTAGCGAGTGTCGTGTTTTCTTGTCCTCGTCGTCCCCATGAATTTGCGCTACTACAACATATGGTTAAATGATGTCTCACCAACTAGCCCAGCTCTCAACCCTACTGATGCTTCGCTGCTTGTCAGTTGATCGACGGCAGATGTCCTGCTCGCCGCTATCAGCGCCAGCTTCTTGCTGTAAACTGACTTTTCTTTTACTTGGCCATAAGTTCGACCCGATTAAACAGTTTGTTATTGGACCAGCAGTCTGCTTCCTTCGTTCACGTCACGACCCCATGACATCTGGTGGAGGTGCTTCCCGTTCATGTACCGAATGACTCCCTCCGGTCGAGAGCCAAGCCACAACCGTGAAGCAAACATCTCCACCTACCTCGACCTGCGAGCAAGCCGCCAGCAACAAGGGCTGCCTCCGAAGTACGGGGCCCTACCCGATAACAGTCGCAAGCCGAAGGCCACCACCACTACTGCGACAACTATGACAGCCCCTGTACCAACGCCCGCCATGGTCGTGATGCAACAGCCAAAAGAGCCGCCCATCTTTCGGGGATCATCATTTGAAGAGCCGGAAACCTGGCTCAAGATGTACGACTGAATGGCAGCCTTGAACCAGTGGGACTTTGATGAAAAGCTGCGTCGCGTCTACTTCTACCTAGAAGATGCGGCGAGGACCTGGTTCGAGAATCAGGAGTCAGCCCTTCGCTCCTGGGATCTCTTTTGCGGCGCATTCCCAGAAACCTTCACGAGCGTCGTCCGCAAATAAAGGGCCGCTGATTTGCTCGAGACCCGGGTTCAGCCACCAAATGAGAATGTCACCATCTTCACGAAAGAGATGACGAAACTGTTTCGGCATGCCGATCCTGCCATGGCTGAGGGCAAGAAGCTTCACTTCCTCATGTGGGGTGTGAAGCAAGAGTTGTTTGCGGGACTTGTTTGCTACCCGCCCAAGACTGTCGACGAATTCGTCACCGAGGCCGTGACAATCCAGAAGGCTCTTGAAATGCGCACAAGGCAGTATGACTGTCGCTCTTCAACAGCCAATCATACCGAAGCCCAGGCCTTCAGCAAAGATGACTTGTGCGAGACAGTCCGACAAATTGTGCAGGAGGAGCTGTGGAACCTTTTGCTTTAATCACAGTCTCAAGTGAATTGGATTGCCGACACTGTCCGCGAAGAAGTTCGGCAATCGCTTGGAGTTTCTGAAGCTCTGCAGTCTCAGCCGCAAGCGATGAGTTACGCTGCTGCAACACGACACTGCGCTGCCCTTTCACGCCCTCGTCAAGCGGTGGCACCATTGCAGTTTCACCGCCAGACACCATCGCCACCACCACCAACGCCATACTGACCACCTTCAGGTCGGCACAACGCACCGAGAAAGACGAAAGTGTGGCGCTCCCCCAATCGCCGTCCACTCTGCTACAACTGCGGGGAAGCTGGCCACACCTACCACCACATCCAGTACAGACAGATGGGACTGCGTGGCTTCGCTGTCAATGCACCGTGTCTGCAGCCAACAGAACGGCCACGTGATATTGCCGACTACCTGGCAGGAGCACAATAGACACCATGAAGTCTTTCTCGTTCTCTGTCGCCCAGTTGCCGCATGTCACTGCACTACCGGCAGTACTCTGGCCTGACCCAAGGCCGGTCTCCTAGCCCTATGCAGGAAACTAAGGGCAGCAACTGATGGAGGTGCGGTTGCTGTGCGACGAACAACTGAAGATCCTCCTCCTTCGACGGCGCGACAGAACTTTCCGAACACGACGCGAACCAGGCACCGCCCTGACGACGAAACCTCACTGACCGAAGATGGCCTGACGATGCAACATGGAAGCAGCGGAACAAGCTGACGCAGCCGTGACCCAATGTCCATGACCTACCTCCAACACAAGGTGAGGAACTAGTGACCTTGAAGTCCTTATCGATGGCCACAGTGTGACAGCTCTCGTCGACACCGAAGCCGACTTTTCTGTCATCAGTGGAGCGTTCGCGACGAAGTTGAAGGACGTCAAGAATGCCGAATAATGCCCTGAAATACGGACAGCTGGAGGCCACCTAGTAACGCCGGAGGGAATCTGTACAGCGAGAGTCTGCATTAACAACCACATTTACCCCGCAAGCTTCGTTGTACTTCAGTGGTGCTCGAGAGATGTGATCCTTGCTATGGACTTCCTAAGCATCCATGGTGCAATCATCGATCTCAGATTCAAGTTAATAATGCTATCAAGAGAACAAGTCCTACTGCCGCACACACCGCCCAGAAAGCAGGCCTTGAATGTACTGCAAGATCAAATCACCATTCCTCCTCGCGCCAGCATCAACATCTCTGTCGGCTCTCAGAAAAACATATCTGCAAGGCGTCGTTGAAAGCGCACAGCATCTATTAATAAACCGCAAGATTTGCGTCGCAAGAGGAGTAGCTGAGCTGAGAGAGGGGAAAGCAACAGTAATGCTGACAAACTTCAGCAACGAATACAAGCACGTGAGCAAGGGGACAACGGTTTTCTATTTCGAAGAAATTGTGGAAGCCAGCAATGCTATCACGCTCGCAGAATCTACTGAATCTGTTCTGACGAATCGAGGTTTCCAAGATAATTTCGACGTCAATCTGATGCTTCCGAAGCATAAGCAAGAACGGCTGAAAAGCCTGCTCCAGCATTGCGAGGACTGCTTTTCATCGTCCTTGAACATTCGGCAGACACCACTAGCAAAACATCGCATCATAACCAGACCACTCCGTCAGCGCCCATACAGAGTTTTTCGACGTGAGAGGGGCAGGCAATAAGGAAGCAAGTATACGAAATGTTACGTGACATCATCCAACCTTCCAAGAGTCCGTGGGCATCACCTGTGGTGCTAGTGAAAAAGAAGGAAGGCGCCCTACGTTTCTGCGTCGATTATCGTCGCCTGAACAAAATCACAAAAAAGGATATATGTCCCCTCCCACGGATAGACACTTTCGACAGACTCCATAACGCGAGGTATTTTTCGTCAATGGACCTCAAGACTGGCTATTGGCAAATTGAAGTTGATGAGAGAGACCGAGAGAAAACTGCCTTTATAACACCAGACGGCCTCTTCGAGTTCAAGGTGATGTCTTTTGGTTTTTGCTCAGCTCCCACGACTTTCCAATGTGTTATGGATACTGTACTGGCTGACTTGAAGTGGCAGACTTGCTTTGCATACTTGGACGACGTCGTTGCGTTCTCCTCAAACTTCGACCAACACCTCCGGCGCCTTGAAGGTGTACTTCAAGCAATTGAAACCTCTGGACTCACCCTCAAGCCAGAAATGTACCGCTTTGCGTATGAGGAATTCATGTTCTTGGGCCATGTGATAAGTAAGTCTGGAGTACGCCCCGATCCACAGAAGACAACCGCCATCGCTGCATTCCCGCCACCCACCGACAAAAGGCCGTTCATCGATTTTTCAGCCTATGCGCTTATAATAGGTGATTCGTCCCTAACTTTGTCCAGATCGCCAAGCCACTCACTAACCTTACCAGGTCAGACTTTGAATTTAAGTGGGAAAAGCCGCAAGAGGAAGCATTTCAAGAACTAAAACGACATGTGCAGACGACTCCGTTACTCACATTCTGGCAAATTTGCCGAAACAGAAATGCATACAGAGGCAAGCAGTGTAGGACACGGCACTGTTCTTGTGCAGAGGACAGATGGACAGGAAAGGGTCATCAGTTAGGCTAGTCAGTTGCTATTGAAGGCAAAAGCCAACTGTTCTATAACAGAAAAGGAGTGCCTTGCAATCGTCCAGGCTACATCAAAGTTTCGCCCCTACATTTACGGCAGCGCTTTCGAAGTTGTAAATGACCACCACACCTTGTGTTGGCTGGCGAACCTGAAAGACCTGACGGGTCGTCTCGCAAGGTAAAGCCTGAGACTGCAAGAATTCGACATTTCCATCATTTACAAGTCCAGAAGAAAGCACTCCGACACCGACTGCCTGTCTCGTGCCCCCGTCGTACCACAACCAAAGGACGACACAGACGATGACTGCTTCCTGGGAACAGTATGTGCCGCCGACTTTGCCGAGCGACAACGAGCTGACCTAAAACTCAGGAGCCTTGTAGAATACCTCGAGGGCAAGGCCATCATTGTTACAAAAGTATTCGAACGAGAAATTGAGTAGTTTTTTCCGTGGAACAGCGTTCTCCTGAAGAAAAACTTCTCGCCACTTCGAACCGACTATCTCGTCATAGTACCTTCAGCGCCTAGAAGTTTTGGATGTGTTACACGACGACTTGACGGCTAGACAACTTAATGTTTCTCATACGCTTGCAAGAATACAGGAGAAGTACTACTGGTCACACCTCTCCGCTGACGTCACTCGTTATGTGAAGACATGCTGGGACTGCCAATAACGAAAGAAACCGCCGACTAGACCAGCCAGACTTCTCCAGCCCACGAGCCACCTCGCAAGTCGTTCCAGCAAATCGAAATCGGCATGGATTTGCTGAGACCATTTTTTACATCGAATTATGGGAACCAATGGATTGTCGCAGCTATTGACTACCTCACGCGCTACGCTGAGACAAGGGCCGTGCTTGAAGGCACTGCCACTGAGGTAGCAAAATTCTTTGCCGAGAACATCGTCCTGCGTCACGGTGCTCCACAGGTCCTCCTTACTGACAGAGGTATCGCCTTTACGGCGGACCTAACTCAGGCGATGCTGAGGTACAGCCAGACAAGTCACCGCCAGACCACTGCCTACCTTCCACAGACCAATGGCCTCATGGAGAGTCCTGATATCACCGATATGCTGGCCATGTACATCGATGTCGAGCACAAGACGAGGGATGAAATCCTTTCATATGTGACCTTCGCGTACAATTCGGCCATTCAAGAAATGACGCAGATGCCGCCGTACGAGTTGGTCTATGGAAGGAGCCCGGCAACGATGCTCGACGCTATGCTTCCAAACGTTTCGAACGAAGAGTACCTCGACGTCACTGCCTACCTTCAGCATGTGAAAGAGGCTCGTCAACTCGTCCCCCTGAACATCATGAATCAGCAGATGACGGATAGACGCCATTACAATTTTTGACGAAGTTTCGTACAGTACCAGCCCGGGGACCATGTTTGGGTATGGACGCCGATTCACTGTCGTGGGCTCTGTGAAAACTTCGACGGTACTTCGGACCATACAGAGTAGTTCGACGTCTTAGCCCACTCAACTACGAGGTTTTTCTCGATGGCATTACAAACTCTCAACGCCGCCGTGCTCGACCTGAAATTGTCCATGTCGTGCGCCTCAAGCCATTTCATGCGCGAAGCTGAGGACTGTATTTTGTTGCTGTGCATTATTGCTTGTACTGATTGTTTATTTTCCTTTTATTGTACTTTAGTCTTTAGTTACACCATCGGGACGATGCCTTTTTCAGAGGGGGGGGGCAATGCCATGTCCCTTTCTTATTGCCCCGTTACACCGCTACGCAGTAAACCTGAAGCATGCCTAACATGTGGGTCGAAACATGTCTGTACGTGTCACCTCATGCGTCATCCTCTCTATTGCTCGCAACACTCGAGCGTGCATTGAGTGGTAACATCATGGTAATAAGTGCACCAATCTGGTCTTTGCCAAATTCGACGTCGAATGTCTGCAGGAACCTCTCAGCATGCGCTTCACTGATCACAAGGCCTTGGTAGCCAAGGCGAAACGTGCACCAGCTCCGTTCCACTGGTTGTTTCCATTCTCAAGACACGACAAGACCTACGCTAGCCATCGCTTCAAACGAATCTTCAAACGCTTACCGCAGCACCCGTCATATCGCCGTTCAAACTATGACACCTGTGCGCGACGCTGCTGCTTCGCATCCCATAGGGTTTCCTTAGGGTAGATGGTGTGAATTTTAGCATTTGCACATGCCACCTCGGATAGGAGAACAGAAAGTGACTTCACCGGTGCCAGTGATGATATTGCCGTTTCTGACTGCATTGGTGTTATCATGGCTGGCAAAGCCAGTGCTGCAGAAGTGGATTCCTGCACTTATGAAGATACTGACACCATCGCTGAACATTTTACCCTGCTATAGAGCTTGTGTCAGAGTGCATCGTTGATCATTGATTTTATGGATAAAGAGCCTGAATTTGCTTGTTTTGAAAGCTTCAATCCACAGACTATATGGATGGTAATATTGATAAACGAATAATCAATTAAAGATGCATGAATAATCAATGAATCATTATTGATTTCTGGCTTTCAAATAATCGAATTAATCTATTAAACCTTTTCGATGAATCGACAATAGCAACCGCCGCCCTAACCTCAACAACACCCCTTGGCCAGTGTGCATGAGTGCAAAGCGAGTGATGCCGAGATGCAGAAGTCGAGCTCACCTAATCTTTTTCACTACTGCATATATCAGTACGCTAGTAGAACGAGCCCGAAGCCGCCTGCAGCCTTACCTCATAGAAGCACAAATGAACTCGCCCTTGTCTCCGTCGCCTATGGCGTCTACCTCTAAGACCTCCCCAAAGTTTCTAGCGCGGGTAGGACAATGCATGGGCATTCACTTCATTGAATGAAAGCAGTAAAGCAATGCGTCACCGTTCAACAGAGAGGTACATTTCAGATGTGCAAGCACATTGTCTAGTTGCTTATTTTGTCTGTGTTTGTTATTGACTCTGCACTGTTTCATCTTAATTCTTCACACAACTTCAACTCTCCAATTGCCTTTGATAACAAGTGAGCTTCTTCGTCTGCTGTGTCTATGACATTTTTAAAGTATCTTATTTAACTCTCAGGCCGGCAACGGCAGATGTGTGGTTACAGCGCTCAGTTGCTCACACGAAGGTCTATAAGGGGGTGGGGGGATTGTTTGTGGTCCTTGTGCTCTGAAACCCAAACTATCTTGAATAAGTAGCACTCAAAAACATCCGATGAGTGCTGAAGATACTGGTAGCAAATCCGTCAAAATTAATGCTGAGCTTATTAATGCTAATATAGTTTACACAGAGCTAGAATGATTGCTGGAACTTCTCCTATCAAGATGGGCACAGAATTTGGAAGGCGGAGAGAAAATGACCAATTTGGAGTAGGAGGGAAAATTCTGATTCCACATTTTTCTGCACTTTGTGAAGCATCCATCGCTATGACTGTCTTTATTGGCTCGTGTTGTAGGTAATCATTGATGTAACGCTTAATAAGTGGAGCAACATTAGTTTTACAGAGTTTGAAAAAGTATCATCAATCTCTCTTTTAATAGACTTGTTGCTATTACTGATTCTACACAGGTCATTAATTCCAACGTTTATTTTGTCAAGACAGTTTTCTTTAACTGTTTCTACGGGGTGCCGGTAATCAGTAATCGCTTATTTTCTTCGCAGGTGCGGCATGCTTGCATTTCTGTTGTGATGTTTTCATCTATGGCTGGCCACCAAACATGGCTACGGGCCACCGCTTTCATTTTCACCACTCCTGGATGCCCTTCATGTAGCAGTTGCAACACGTCGACCTGCATAGATGCGGGCACAACCACCCTGCTTCCTAGCAGAATGCAATCACCCTGCACATTCATTTCATTTCATGAAAGCGAGTTTCGTACTCTTTTTATGGAGCTTCTAGGAGAACTCCCCTACCAGCCCCAAGAGCTTCGCGAAGACGTGACAGCAGTGGGTCTTTGCTCATAGTGGCCACAATAGCTTGCGCTGACATCACTCTGGGGTAAGACCCTTGGACCATAAATATCTCCGGCGGGTTCTCAATTTGAAAACGAGCTGTTGGAAGGGGAAGTCAGCTTAGGACATTGGCGTGTGAAATGTGACCACTGGGTCTGTACTTCAACACATAATCATAGCCCGACAGGAAGAGTGCCCAGCGGAGTAATCGAGGGGAGCAAGATTCTGAAACCAAAAGCACCAAAAGTGGCTTGTGATCGGTTGCTATTTCGAAAAAGGTACTGCTTGAAACGTGTTACCCCGAACACAACTGCTAAGGCTTCTTTATCGAGCTGGCTGTAGTTTTTTTCAGCTGTGGCCAAGCTTCTGGACGCAAAAGCAATTGGCTGCTCTTCACCTCATACTTCTCGCTGAGCTAGAACTGCGCCAAGATCATATGGCGACGCATCATTTACAAGCACTGTAGTTTTCATCGGCGCCAATGTCTTCGTAGATGCCAAGAGCTGCTTACTTTTGCTGAAGGCCTCCTCCTGAAGTGGTGCCCAGGTCCATGGTGTACTTGGTACCAATAGACCATTCAATGGATTGTGTACCACTGACAAGCAAGGGATGAACTTTTGGAAGAAGTTGATCGACCCCCTAAAGCTTTGCAGAGTCTTCACGTCTTGTGGCCTTGGTGCTGAGAGGATGGTTTCCACGTTCCTGGGGCTGGGATGCAAGCCTTCAGCGGTGATGGCGTGTCCTAAGTAATCAACGCGGTCTTTTATAAATTTGCATTTCGCTAGCTTCAGGTGCAAGCCGGCATCTTGGAGGCGCTTGAGAACTTTGCTCATGTTTATTCAGTGGTTCTCGCAGTGTTTCTTGCCACCAGGATATCATCAATGTAGACAACGACGTGAGGAAGGTTGCTCAGCAAGTTGCCCATTTCCCGCTGGAACAACGCGGGCGCTGAATCAACACCAAACGGAAGCCTCATAAATTGAAACAAGCCTTTCACTGTCTTGATAGTAACCAGCTCCTGCAACTGCGCATCAAACTTTATCTGCTGGTAGGCGTCCTTCAAATCCAATTTTGTGAGCTTCTTTCCCCCACACAGTTTGGCAAACAGCTCTTTGATATAGGGAATTGTATAACATTCAGTCACCGTGATTGGGTCGATAGTGACCTTAAAATCACCACACTCATGTTGCCTATCATTTTGCTTCACCACTAGAACTATTCAAGGCGGCCCACTTGGACGTGTTCACTGGGCGTATGATGCCTTCGCGCTGTAACCGCTGCAACTCTTCGACATATCTGTCAACAAGCGCGAACGGCACTGGTCGCGCTTTGAGAAAGTTTGGTCTGGCTCCTTCTTGCAGTGATATCATGGCCAAGACTCTGTTCATTGTACCAAGGTTGTCTGAAAAGACGTCCCTGAATTGTCCGACCATGCCTTCAACGGTGCTGATTGTTTTCACGTCTAACGGCTTCAAGGTGGTAATACCAAATGCTTCCATCCAGTCCTTTCGAAAAGTGTCGGGATGCTCCGCTCACAATTAATAATGGCAAAGTTGCCTCCTGCGCCCCCACATATACTGTGGCTGACATTTTTCCCAATACTGCCAACAGCTCTCCAGAATAGCTTTTGAGCCGCATTTCAGTATGCTCCAACGGCTCTCTTGGGAACAGAGCATTAATTTTCGCGTCGGCTATTATCGAAACACTCGCACTGGAATAAAGTTCGATCACTAGCGGCACGTTATTGACATGAGCTTCAATTTTCATGGGTCCCGGTCTGATGGCACAAAGAGGCCACAAGGTGTATTCCTAACCTTGTCCCGGTTCTGTTTCGGGAAGGTCGTTCATGTTGTGCACGGAGCAGTAGCCTGTCCTATTCCTTCTGTTAATCGCAACTGTCTTGCAAACCTTTGCGAGGTGGCCCTTCTGACAGCACTTGAAGCAGATAGCATCGCAGTATCGGCAGCACGTCGTCTGGTGTCTGCCACTGCAGCAGGCGCACCTTACCTCCGTCATCTTCCTTGTCGGCTGCTCTGCGAAGTTTGCTGACTGCATTATATCTGCAGAAACCGATAGGGCGCCAAGCATGTGCGAGTCTCTTTTTGCAGTTTCTATCACCTTGACAAAATTTTTTGTCCTTTCCAGGTTTAAATCTACACTTTCCAAAAGGCAAGTCTACATTCTGGCATCATTGATGCCGCAGACAATCTGGTCCCGCATCATTTGCTCGCGCACTGCGCTAAAGTTGCAATTGTCTACTAGCTTGTTAAGTGCAGCTATGTAGTCACTGACGGCCTTGCCTTCGTGCTTTTTTCTAGAAAAAAAAAACTTGAAACTGGCGACCACTTCGAAAACATTTGCCTTGAAGTGTGCGCCAAGGGCTGCAAAGATACCTGCAAGTGTCGCATCACTCTGTTTTGTAGGCAACAGCAGGTTCCGTAGCAACGGGTACGTTGCTACACCGCAGTTTGTCAGGAATACCGGCCTCTTTTTTTCCTCATCCACATCGTTCACCGTGAAGTGAAGCAAAACACTCTCGTGATATTCCGGCTACTCATTTGTGCATGCATCGAATGCTTCCAGTCTGCCCACAGACGATATTCTTGTTGAATCCAGGCGCGGGTGTTTTCTGCCGCGCCCAAATTGCAGATGTTATCTCTCGTCCCCAGTTGTCCTGTTCTCTTATGGCAGCACAAAAACGAGGCTTAGTACAAATGCTGACTGATCTATGAGGCCAGCCGCAAGTTTTTTATGATCATAGGAGCGATAAAAGGCGCCATACTGTGGCGCTATGTGATGCTGCTTAGGCTGATGGCAGCAACATAACAGATACTGAAGCTACAACTGATATTAACCGGACATGACGTGCATCTGTATAGTAGGAGTAGATATGAAATGTTTATCTCCTTGTTATTAACTTAGATAGCTAGCATAGTAACCGTAGTCATTTTGCATCGACTTGATGTCTGCACAGTACTTATACCGAAGCAGATTCAATACCTTGCGTGGTTTTGTGTATAGAGTACATGACTGCCACACAAAATGCTAGACTTCGATTCTTTCTGAGATCCTGATTTTTATTCTTTGCACTCATATCAACGCTGCCAATGCCAGATTTTTGAAAGGTTCTCGCTTTTAAATTACCGACATCTGTTGTCACAGGGGCGTCTGTGTAAGCAGGTGTTTGGTGTGTAACGACACCACGGACTCGAGCTAACGGGGGGGTTCTCACCAAAGAAGAATTGGCCACCCTGGTGCAGTATCTAGCCACTACCTCCCACATGCAAACGTCAATTAACTCATGGCCCTCAGTCCCCAGTAGCTGCGAAGCAACTGACTACGGCGGCGGTCAGATCTGCAACGCAGCAGAGGGTGCTAAGAATCTCTGGATCCGGACAGGCTGTTATTGGAACCTGAACTTGGAAACGTTTAACGCTAGGACCTTATCTAGTGAGCCAAGTCTAGCTGTACTATTCGAGGAGCTAGAGGGTGTTAAATGAGATATAATAGGGCTCAGTGAGGTTAAGAGGACAGATGAGGCCTATGCGGTGCTACAGAATGGGCACGCCCTTTGCTATCGGGGCTTGGCTGACAGGAGAGCACTGGGAGTGGGGTTTCTAATTCACAGGAACATAGCTGGCAACATAGAATACTATTGCATTAATGAAAGGGTGGTAGGTATCGTAATTAAACTCAATAAGAGATACAAGATGAAGGTGGTACAGGCTTACGCGCCTACATCCAGCCATGATGACGCTTCAGTTGAAAGCTTCTATGAAGACGTGGAGTCGGCAATGAGCAAGGTAAAATCACAGTATACTGTATTGATGGGAGACTTTTATGCAAAGGTAGGGAAGAAGCAGGCTGGAGACCAGGCAGTAGGAGATTATGGCATCGGTACTAGAAATGCCGGAGGAGAGCTACTAGTGGAATTTGCAGAATGCAATAATTTATGGATTTTGAATACCTTCTACCAAAAATGAGAAAATGGTAAGTGGATATAGAGGAGCCCTAATGGCGAAAATACGAACGAAATAGACTTTATGGTGAGTGCACACCGAGGCATTGTGCAGAATGTGGAAGTGATTGGCAAGGTACGATGCAGTGACCATAGAATGGTACAGTCTCGAATTCGCCTAGACTTCAAGAAGGAAGGACAGAAACTGATACGCAAGAAGCCAATCAATGAGCTAGCACTGAGAGGGAAAGTACAGGAATTCAGAGTCTCGCTTCAGAACAGGTACTCTGGTCTTATTGTGGAAATCAACCTTATCGTAGATACAATGAATGATAATCTGACGAGTATCATTACGGAGTGTGCAGTGGAAGTTGGAGGCAAGGTAGTTAGACAGGACACTGGCAAGCTTTCCCAGGAAATGAAGAATCTCATTAAGAAGTATCAAAGCATAAAAGTCTCAAGTACAACAGACAAAATAGAACTGTTAGAGCTTTCGAAGTTGATTAATAAGCGTAAGGTATTCGATGTAGAAAGTATAACATCAAGAGAATTGAACACATTCTGAAAAACGGAGGAAGCGTCAAAGCAGTTAAGAGGAAACTTGGGATAGGAAAAAATTGGATGGGATGTATGCTCTAAAGTACAAAGAAGGCAAAATAACTACTCATTGCCACACTGTGAGCTTCTAGCTTGCATTCCCGGGTGCATTGACAGTTTTGGTGTAGTGAATTATCAGAATGCAGTAGGCATATCATCTGAAAATTTGATGGAACTGCTAGAGTATTACCCTAGGTCGACTTTTGCAAAGTGGGATCATCACATTTACTTGCAACGTCAAGGTGTGTGCACAGGATCGTGCCTTGTGCCCATTTTAAGTGATTTATTTTCAGCCAGCCGTGATCGTGCCATTCAGAATTGCTTGGAATCCACAACTGTTAAGAAAATATTCCGCTATGTTGATGACTTCCTCGTGTTGTTTCAAGCTGGAACCTCGTCGGCCGTTTCATCTTTGTCAGTTATGTTAGAAATTTTCAGTAAGTGCCTTTCTCCGCTTGTTATAACGCATGAAGTTCCGGACAGAGGTTCCTAGATTTTATGTTAATGTTGAGTCCTTTCCATGTGTGTGGGGCCTATGAGCCGCGTGCAAACAAGCCAATCCTACCTTTTGTTTTGGCACATTCGAAAGTGGTGAAGCACGTTGTTGCTAAGACTTGCTACACAAATGCTCTGCGAAGGTCCTCCCTCTACATGGTTTGGTCCAGCTTTAATCAGCAAACTAAACGCCTCACCGAGGCGGGTTTCCCGATGTACGTTTTGACCGCCGTTGCTGAGTGTCTACTCCGAGAAATCAGAATGAGTCCAGAAATTAATGCTCGAACCCGTACAAAAGATAAGAAACGGGAGAAACGAAGCTTTGTCGTTATTCCATATATCCACGGCATCACCCACATCCTCAAAAAAGTGGCCAGCAGGTGCGACGTGCACCTGGTTTTTTCTGCCCCAGAAAAGCTGGCTAGGTTGTGCAAGGCCGTGAATCTTGGTTCCAGGGGAGAGCGAGGCTGCAAAATCAAGCATCGGAAGAAGTACGTTCCATGTATCGAAGGGGTGGGGTACTTTCTAACCCTGTCCTGCGGCAAGTGGTACATCGGCCAAACAGGCAGGTGCTTAAATGAGCAGCTGAAAGAGCACGCTCACAACATCTCTTCTACAGTATCGGGCCACCTCGGCATTCATTGCCAAGACTGCGGCTGTGTCCCCGACTTTCAGCATTGCACTGTCATTAGGCGTCATTGGGACCAGTTGATATGCGAAATTTATGAATCTCCAGAAATAGAAAGGCTGGGCAGTGCATGTGTCATCAGGCCTTCGATTGCTCTATCACAAAAAGAATTAGATTTTCTTCAGAACGTTGGCACACGTTTTGTTCATGGTGCGTTATCACGATGATTACTCAGGTGTTAGGTGAATTCTGTTTTCTTTGATTTGTATTTTTCCTTTTTTGTGAGATACTACTCAAGTATATATTGTGCGGTTCCAGAAAATAAATCTTGTTGCAAGTCAGTGCCGCTGCCTGTCTCCTTTTTTTGCGCCTCGTTTTTGGCGCTTTCTTTATGTGAATCACATATATACACGTATTGTCTCGGTGCATGCTGCTTAAAACTGAGTACATGTCCCTTTTTTATGCTATCGAACAAGCGCTGTGTGTATAAAAAATCACAACTAAGTGCAATTGTGTTGATAAAGTCATCTTTCCCTCTCTTGATATATATATGTATATATCCTGGATGATGAGTGAGGTAGGTTGCTCGCCCCCCCTGCGATGGAGTTGGTACGCCACTGCTTTCTGCATTTTTGTTTTGCAAGCAATGAACTATTCCACTTTTGTGCAAGCAGTCTTGGCAAGTATCCCCATTATTGCTTGTGTAGAACTAAAGTTTTATGCGTGACTTAGCCTGTTGCCTTATTTGCCTGAACTGTGAATAAGCTTCCCATAGCTGCGATTACTCATTCTACAGGGGAAAGACATTGACACATGCGACTAAAACTGGAGCTGAGCTTCAGCATCGGCCGTGTGTACGACAACTCTTATAATATGGTGCCAAATAAATCCTCAGGGGTAGTAATCATACACAAGTTCACTAAGCGGGCTTGTGTATGGCTTGTTTGTGCACGACTTGTTAAGCTCTACCTGCTACGGCAATGACCAAGTTGCTCCAGTCTCGAAAGAAATTAATCCCTCATGCCAGCTACCCACATGCCTTTCCTACAGTGACAACGTGCATGGGGCACAGTAAGATATTATTGCTTTTGGACGTTGTAATAAGCTTCGCAGCGGTAACAAATTTTCATTGGGATTGTCTGATTAAAGTCCAACAAGATATATTGCATATGGTTATAATAAGGTAAGTGAATAATAATGCCATTGATATGCCATGAAAATATATATTTATGATCAACATTTGTGTGTACAAGTCATTTTTGTGTCAAGCATGGCTTCATCATTACAAGTCTCGCTCCCGAATGCGGTTAAAAGAAATTTGTGCTTGGTCTGAAGAAGACTGCTGTTCTTGTTGGCTACAGTGACAATCCTGGTTAAACCAGTGCTTATTGTTTCAGCCATGTGTACTTTGACGAGTGATCACATAATTTTATTGGGAGTCTGTGGAGTACCTCCTTTGATGGTGGGGATGCATGTGCACTAAGCCTGGTGGTGACATTTAAGGCATAATATAAAGTGTGGCCTTGAAAAGGTTCTCTTCCTCCTTCTCTTGTGCAGTAGTATTTAATGCCCATTTTGTGGCAGTATAGTGAAAACAGAATTGTGAAAGAGTTAATTGCTTCATTTATTTGGCAATGTTTTTCTCGTAGCTGGGTAGAAAGCTTTGTGACTATCACTGTATAGGATCTGTGTGGAGGCGGAAGGCATGCTGGCTGCAGATGTGGCTGCAAACCGTGCCATCGGCCGACATGGGGCCGAACACATGGTGGTGAACTGCCGAACAGCAAGTGATGGCAAGCTTGGCATCCTCACTCACTGCAACACGGGCAGTCTGGCCACTGCTGGCTACGGAACTGCACTCGGTAAGCGGAGGCTGTTCTGCTTAAAGTTTTCAGTTCTTTTGTTTAGGGGGACCTTGAAATGGCTTTGGTGATTTTGTAAAGCTTCTGTGTTTGAATCCTCCCAGTGAATGCATTCCAAGTAAACACAGTGTGGTGTGCTTTGGTTTCAGGAAAAGCTATTTTCGGTTTCATGTAAAGTATGTTCGCCCTTAGGTGGTGCCACCCTGTGTATATATGCGCGGCATTGTATATAATAAGAGAGTTCCTGCTTGCCTACAGGCTGCTGCGTACTTCTCGTCGGCCGGCGCTTCAGCACCGTGCCCTGTATTCTCCGTGCAGCGCAACCGCCACACGATACTACATTTTGACGACGAGGATCTGCAATCCATGAGCATCAGGCAATAAGGTGGACATCCAGCCTTCTTTTTTGTGCTGTCGACTCAGCACCCGTGCAAGCTGTCCCACCGGTACTGCATTTTCTGCTTGATTTCTACTTTTCTACACTTCCGTGCCGATTCGTTCACGAGGCCTACCGACGTGCGCATGTGCCTGAACTGCTTTCTCAGCGCTTTCTTCGGCAAACATGAATACGGCGACCCCTCCGCCTCCGTTTGTTCAGTGCCCCGGTGTACCACCTATTCAATGGAGGCAGTGGCGTCCTGTGTTACAGGTTTACATCGACGCCGCTGCCACATTGGAGCACAAGAAGGCGCTGATCCTGAACGCCTTAGGGGTCGAGGGACTCAACACCTACCTGCGTGTCGCTGAAGAAGAGCAGCAGCCGGGAGCCGACCGGTCAACTCAGGGGACAACGCTAGATGTGTTTGACGCAGCCCTTGCGCTGCTTAATGAACTCTTTGACCCTCAAAGCGCTGCACCAGGGCTGTTACGTTTGGCCCGGCAATTTGTCTGGGCAGACGCCATTGTGTGTAAGCCGGTCTACTAGAGAGGCTTTCAACCCCATCGGCACCCAGTCTGCAAGACGCTGTCCGGTAGATGTTCTGGGAAGCAGTCAGGTCTCAACAAAAGCTTCACGAGGCAAGCTTTTTGTTGAACGGGCTCGATCAGCGGGGGAACGACGCCACTATGGCAGTTGATTAGACAACCTTGTGCCTCGGCTTTTGTCATCTACGGGAGACCATCTCAACGCACCGACATCCCGGAAGTGTGGGAACACGTCGAAGAAGTCATTCACCAGAATCGAGCGTTTGGACTGCCTGAAGCTGAAAGCAGTGTGGACCGCTGCCGACGGTCAGGTTAGCGGCCATCTCCCCGGAGAAGCTCAAGTTTCCCTCTCCAGACTCTATCTCCTCGCCCTGCGGTGCCTTCAAGACGTGGACCAGGTGCGTCTTTGTATGGTGCGCTCCTGTTACCATTGGACCGTTTCGCCCAGACAAGTAGTGCAATATCTACACCCTTCCTGGTGGGTGGACCACAAAGGCTTCGTCCCCTGCGGTGTGGCAAGAGTGATCAGCGCCTCCTTCGAACAGCGATGACGGCGGGCTATAAAAGCCGAAGCATTTTGTAAATAGTGCTGAATCTTGTGCTGAATCTTGTACGAAATCATGAGCTGAACCTCTGTTGTACATAATGCGGGATCTTCTCGATCCCTGTACAGTTCCTTTTCTTCTTCTATAATGTAAATAAACCTTCGTTCTACCTCTTATGAACGCATCTCCTCACTGGCAAAGATCAGCTATGCTGACGACGGCGGGGTGCCAGCTATCTTAAAGAGAACCAGCCGTGCCTGTCATCGAGACCTTCCTACCCTTAACAACTGATGGCAGCCGAGGGATGCCATCATAAAACTTCCTCCTTATTTTTACGGGGCCCAGACCAGTTGACGGTAGAATTTATTCAGGAAGTACACAGAGTAGCCAAGCTTTGTGAATTCGGCGAGGCGGGCGATGTTACCACATTCGACCAGATCGTCTCTGGCATTGCCTCGCCGCACCTCGTTCTACAGATTTACTTGGAGGAAACCATAAGTAATCATGGCTATTTCACGGCAACGGTTTCGTACAACGGCAACTGCGCCACGATTCTCTTCTACGTCACGGACAAAAGCACCTCGCTCCTGGGATTAGATGCCATTCGAGCTTTAAAAATTATTCAACCAGGTTAAAGAACTATTTGCTGACCACCCGGTCATAAATATTTTTGATAACAATATTTCCGGTGGTGGTTACCACCGACGCATCCAATGTCGGCATCGGAGCAATGCTTCAATAACAGAGAAGAGATCAGCTGCGCACTGTTGCTTTTGCATCTAGAACATTGTTTCAGGTGGAACGCCGGTACTCAGCAGGGCAACGCGGAGCTTTTGCTTTCTTTTTTTTTTTTCTGCCTCTCCGTTCACGGCCTTGAAAGAAGAAGGGTCTCTGCGTGCAGAGACGGAAAAGAGAGAAGCGTGGCACAGGCGGGTTGCAGATTGGCATTTGAGAGAGAGCAAACAATCTGCGACAGTCTTTTCTTTCTTTTCCTTCTTTTTCTTTTTCGCACGCAGTGTTGAGAGGTGCCGCCGCGGAATCGGGTATGGTAGTACTGAGAACATTTTAGGAGCGCGGTATGTTTGAATTAATCGTCGGAAGTGCTTGCGTGTTTGAATTGCAGGGCATTTTTGCTCAGTGGAATACATATAGCTTTGACGAGACCACAGCATGAGTTCGAATTAACTGGAAGTTCGAATTAAGCGTGTTCGAATTAATGAGATTCGACTGTGTTTATTTTCTGTCACTCGCGTGGTCGCATAGCGGTACGTCGGGCCGCGAGGCGGTTTCCTTCTTTGTATGCTTATAGGTGTGCGCCCATCTGAGCATACTTTGCCACAAACTTTAATAATTGATATAACGAAATAATTGGTATAACGAGGTAATTGTAACTCCTCTTCAACTTCATTATAATGAGGTATGAGTGTATTGCCATTCACTATATCATACCTGGGATGTTGTCTTTGTAACACAATAGCAAACAAATAACTTTACATGTAAGTAGTATAGAAACAAATGGACGGATATCTCGAGATGCTATGATGTCCGAAAAATTATTGCGTATGACGAAAGATGCCTGTAAACGCTTCGCAGCAAAACAACAGGCATGTTTCCGGAGGTGCATGCTGCTTGAATGTAGAAATGACCACCCGCGCGGTTATAACTATCTCATAGTGACTGCATCAGTTATTCAACTAAACTGCGTAGCTCTCCAAATCATTATGCAGCAATTTGTGCGAGTAGGGCGTGAGTTTTGGGTGGAACACGCAGAAAGGGATAGCTCTGGCAAGTATGCCTGTGCAGCAGCACAGCATCTCGAACCAGGAGTCTATGCAGACTTGGGCCGTAGGTCACAATTCCTTGCGTGAGCCACGATACTGCTATCCACCTATACAATGTTTTAAGGTGGGCGCTGCCGTATTGCTCAGTGGGCGCCGGTTTCCCTCATCTGGCAACTCTTCTGGAGCGTGGAAAGCTTTGTGTTTGCATGGTGGGTATGCGTGAGGTTGCATTTCTAGAGTTTTTTTTTAAATTTCTAATGCACTCAATTTCCTTTAAAATCATGCAGTTAGGTATGAAATGCGTCTGAGACGTCCTTAAATGTTTTGATCCATTCGGGGTCAAATATGATTATACGCGATGGCGGGAACATATCGCAAGTAGTGGGTATCATATGATAAAAAGTGCTTAACAGCGCAAACGACAACAAGGGATAAAAGAGACGAGACGGAGCGCTGAACTTCCAACAATTTATTTCTTGCGAAGGTCCTCGCTTTTATACAGTTACCAGTTGCACCAGTCATGCGCAAAACACAATGATAATGCATAAGTACATCACACCAACAAGCAAAGGAACAACTTTTCTTTATAGGTTAGCGCGACAGAAGGGGTGCTAACACAAGCACCTTTCAATGAGCATATCTTTTCTGCCTCTATGATCTCACGCGTGGTGGTATCCCTGCATGTTGCAACAATAGTACACTCTAAAAATATTGGCCAGCAGCCACACATGCTGCAGTGAACGGACAGCCATCCTTGTTTATAATGATGCACATTGTACATGTGTTCCTTCAGCCACTCATTTATACAACGAACTGTTTGACCGACGTAATACCTTCCACACGATAACAGAAGCTGATACACCACACTACAAGTATAATCTATAAATTTATTTGCATGTTTTGTAGTGCAACCGAGGGTGGGTCTGGATGGAGGAACGGACAGCTTGCATAGGCGACTCAATTTTCGAGGAGCCGTAAAGACCATCTTTACATTAACAAGCTGTGCCACTTTCTTAAGAGATGTGCGCTATCTCGTGCATATACGGAACCATGGCGAAAGTCTGTCTAGCTGTGACAGGTTGGACAACACTATCGTTCTCTTTGGCCTGAAGTTCACGCAGCAGGCCTTCAGCAGTGGAAATTTGCGCATGGTCGGGGTAACCAGCCGATGTCAGCCTTAAGGTTGCTTCACAATGCTTTCGGTAATCTTGTGCACACAGGATTTTCGCAAGACGTTCACAAAGCAAGATTTTGTGATACCTTGTTGAACTAATTTAGAATGCGTGAAATGAAAGGGCAAAAAAGGCTTATTTCCATGCGGTTGATACATCCAGCAAGTGCGGTCATTATTCAGGAATAGCTTAATGTCAAGGAGCCTGATTTCACTATTCTCAGAAAGTTCACGAGTAAGCTCAAAATGTTTGAAACCACTTCACATCAGGTCTAAAACTGCAAGAGCGTCATTCTTATACGATGCAACATTGGTGTCCATAAAGATTTAAGAAATCATCTACGTATTTGAAAACGTGCATCACATTAGCGTTAGTGAAAACTTTCGAAGTGGAACTGTCTAATTTGCCCCAAAACAGGTCACTGACGATGGGAGCGATGCAAGAACCAATACAGATACCTGATTTTCGAAGGTGAGGTTTTGTATCCCATAGGATGTACGTCGACTGAAGGTAAAACCTAAGGAGCTCTAAAATCTCAGTCACGCTGACGCCAGACCGAGTCTGGAATTTTGAGGCGCGAAACTAATCTATATATTCTCCAATGCATCGTAACAATGAGTCATGTGGAAAAGAATAATACAGGTACTAGACGTCTACAGAGAAGGTGACGAGACTCTTATTCCAACAGGACGAAAGAAAACTTTGGACTTCACATGAACTTTTTACCAGAAAGGAATCGATCACATCTAAGCCTTTCAAGGTTTTATGCTGGTTGAGCGCAACATATTTTTGCCAGGTACTATTTTCAGCTACTATTTTAGCCTTAAAGGCATGTCGATCTTATGCGTTTTCACGCTGAAGAAGGCTTCAAGGAATTGTTACTTGGCATCTGACATGTTCGTATGGACACTTACAAGATTTCACTTGCGAAGCAGGCTCTTAGCTTTACTTTTGACCTTTTTCACTTCCGCATGACCGTGAAAAAGGACCGAAACCGTGTGAGAAGCTTTTTTTCCGATACTTTTTAAGGGACATTACAGCAAAGCAGCCCTCTTTGTCAGCATCTAACGCACATGCACTCTTATCATGTTATACCAACACGCTCAATACTACTGTCTCTTAAGTTTCATGGGTGTCATATGCTTCTGGCACTCTTTCTGTTAAAAAAATGTCAGGGAAATCATGTGCTGGCACCTTTTGAGAATTCAATTATTTTTTTTCTCTGAACTGTAATATATGTCTATTTTTTCACGCGTAGTTTGTTTATGCTGTCGCAGCGACTACCACCCGTACATGCTATCGTGTGTGAGCGCTCGTTGCGATTTCTTGGGAATGATGGCATTTGCTTGTATATTTTGCACGATTTTAAATTATACCTCATTACTAGATCGTGTATTGTCTTCTGGGTGCGGACAAAACTAGAACTGTTTAAAGGGAGGAGCTGGCATACAAAAAGCGATGCTGATGTTTCGATGCGAGCACGCTTCTTTTTATATTTCTTTTCTTTTTAGAGTCATGGCATTTGATTAGATTGCGTGAAGATAGTCAAGAGGCGTGCTTGGTGCCAAGGAGGCACGAAGCACTCCCGGGCTCGAGCTTATGATCAGAATAAGAACCATTTTTGAGTTATTTTTTAAATATAACTTTGTCTACCAGTTCTACGGTATTTACGAAATCTTGGCTGTCATTCGCTAGGCAGCGAAATTGACAGTTATTGGAACAATGGACCACCGTGACAACGTGGCTTAATTTTTTGTTGCTCTTAGAAAAGAACTAACAATATTGTATATATACATTTGCGTGACTTGTCAGGCACAGTTCATGACCACGAAAAAATTTTCTTCCTTAGGTATAGTTATTCTACACACAAAGTGACAGAAGTCTTTTTTGTTTTGACTATTCGGGTTTGATATCGCACATCATGCACGATCCCATCCCTCCATCTTTCGGAAGTTGTACATTCATCACAACAATTCCGCCACGCCATTTTCATGTAAAATTCAGCGAGTGTTTGGGTTTCACAAGGCTGGTGGGCAGCACAAATCAAAAGTTTCACTGCGAAGTAAGGGGTTTCTTGTTCGTGTTGAGCCGAGCTATGAGGCTCTTTGTTTTCAGGAAACCAATCATACTAAAATATAATAATAAAACGAAGCGAAAACAACACTGGTGGCTACTCGAGTGGTGCTTAGATTTTTGAATTTAAATGGTCAGGGCTTATGTTTGGTGGTCAATCTAATCATATCTAATTGACATTTGACCGAGTGGTACATTGAGTATTCTGTGTATATTAGGCACTTGCGGATAGAGAGCATGTCTCGTAGCACAAATGATGTACCAAAAAGCAACCGCAACGCTGTGCGTTCAGTGATGTGCGCCGCATACTAATTTTGATCACTGTTCTTTTTGTAGTTCTTGGAACAACCAAGAATGGCATTGTGACTTCCCATTGACCTTTCGCTGGCGGAAATCGCAATAAAAGAGTAGAAAATGTCCAGTTTAACCTAAAACATGCTGAAATTGTTCGAAATCGCCACTCATCCAAACACCAGCCATCTTCGGCACACTCCAGAAAAAAGGAAAGCGCTGTTTGCCAGTCTGGTCCTCCTCACCTGATGGAACGGTCTATAGTGTCAATGCCTCCTTTATTTCAATGCCAGTGCAAATGCGCGCTTCTCAATGAGAGCCGTCGGTCCGCCTTAACTGAGGGAGTGGTCGTGATGCGGCGCTATGTGAGGGGTCACGCTGCTCGCGTAACACGAGCGTCCGAGGACTTTCCCCTGAAGATGCTATAGACGTGTTTCCCAGACCAATATTATACGCTTGTCAGATTTGCTTCTTCATGCTGCTTTTTTCTGGCTTGGGACATACCGGCACCGTGTCACAAAGCAGTGCATGCAGAAACGTTGCAGTGATGCTTCCCCATTGGTTGCCCGCATAGCACCACCAACAGCAACACGTTTTGGGACGTTAAACCCCACATATCAATCAATCAAACCAACAGCAACATGCTATCTCAAAACACCATATATTTCAGAGCCAGTGTGACTTCCAATATTGTGAACACGAGGATTGCAAGACGCCGCCCCACGGATCTGTACACAACTGAACAAAAAATTACTTCATATGATTTCCGTCATGAGGCACTGCATGAGGGGCTACTATCCCCCATGACTGCAAAACACACCCGAAGGCTAGGCGATGGGAGAGAGTGGGAAAGGGCTACAGGAGAGGGTGGTGAACAGCTGGATTGGGTGCATGTGGCTGGCATTGGTGAAATAGAGGAGGCGTTGATATTGTTAAGGACTTCTTTGTCTCACAGAAATTTCGCTGTCTGGGCCAGCGTCATTGGTTGTGAGCAAAAAATGAGTGTCATCTGTGACTGAGGAATTCAGAAAGATGCAAATAAAATAAATAATGAAAATCTTTGGTTCAAGTGAATATAAAACACAGGCTGTCTGTTTGGCAAGCAGGCCTTGCAGACAACACAGCCATGCTTGTACTTAAAACTGCTTCGGGGAAAAAAAAAAAAAGAACGCAGGCCTGCGCGGAAGGCACAGGAATGTCACAGCGAAAGCTAGAAGAGGGACCTTGCAAGAGCCTTTTCTGAACAGTCATTGCGCAACTGCTGCGAGCACACTTGCTTGATACCCACTACAGCATTATTAATAGAAATTTTGAGGTAGTAGGCTGGCATTTGCTATGCTATTTTTCGTCATTCTTCTGAGAAGTGTGGTATCCGCTAAACACTTGCAAGGAATTTTATGCCAATTGCTCATGCAGTGGCTGGCGACAATGAGGAATTATGGCTTAAGTGGGTATGCGCCACAGTTAATGGGGGTACAAGAACAAGCTTTTGTAATGGGTTGGAGCATTGGACGGCCCACTCGTTACGCTATTCGCATTGTGCGACGACCGGTTGTTCTTTGCTTTTGCTGTTTTAAAATGCTTTATAAGTCGTATTAATGCGAGTGCTTTCATGCCATCAAGCCTGCCTTAGGCAAGTTTGCCAACAAGTCACAAGCACCGGCGTAGCTCAGTGTTAGAATACTGCGCTGGCACCCAGCTGACTTGGGTTCGAGCCCTACTGTGTCATTGGTGCTAGATTTTTTTTCTAATTTCGTGCAATGTGATTATGGACACCGGCCGCGGTGGTGGTAGACAACTGGGCGCGACCCGAGTTTTGATCTCATAACAGCTTTGGCTGTAAAATCCTTTGAGTATAATATAGCTAAAATAGTGTGTTCTGCTTAACACATGTAATATTGCATGGCAGAAGTTTGAAACTGTGCCAGTCATCAAGGAAACATATGAATTGTGCCATGAGCAGGTGTTTTAAAGGCCTACTGATTATAATGCACTCAGACATATATAAAGGGACCAAGCGACACTTTTTTGGCAGCCGTATTTAGCACCAGAAAGCATGTAGTGATGATTACTGTGACGAATGCAACAAGAAATACGGAAATTGGGGCACGAAAGTGAAGTTATGAGTCCTCAAAGTTCAGAACTTGAGCATACAGCGATAAGAAATGTTCTCTTTCGCATTTCAGTCGCCTGCTGACGTCAAAAATCATTTCCAATCACAGCGCACATCTTTTCACCTCATTGTGGTTTTCGCACAATACCTCGCTGCCACTTTTTTTGACGGCGTCGTTAGCATGGTTAGAACAAACTAGGTATGTGCGTCGGGTAGCAGAAGTGCTCCCACGGTCGCACTGTGTTAGTACTCACATACACTTTGGGCAGGGTCACTTCTCGACTTGCTTGCAAGACGCATTCCATGGCAACGCCGGTGCATATCACCTGTCGCATTTTCGGCTTGCTAAAAACACGGCATGCATTTCCACCTTTAGTTGCTGGCTTACCATAACCTTGTTCGCAGCCTAAGTGTTGTGTTCGTTGTTCTGAAAATACATCATTGAGAAACAGAAATGATTTCTTTTTGAGAAAGTGTAGAAAGGGTCTTTGGTGTGTCTAGAATTCACACATATGGCCTAGCTACCTCCATATGAATATTGCAAGCTATTCGTCGCCTTAAGCCAATCAAAAGCGAACGGTCCTTGTTGTCGCATCACATGACACGACATCACTTCCCATAACAAAAATAGCTGATGTGTGTCGCCGTAACTTCAAATCAAGGTAGCTTGTCCCGTGAATTAAAAAAATTATAACAGCGCCGATTTTAGCATTGTCATTTTCCCAACATGTCGGCGTGCTCCACAGCGCCAGAAGAACTGATGAAAAATATATGCTCAAATAGTGTCGCTGGGCCCCTTTCTTCAGCAGCGGCAGAAGCATCAACAATGCGAACGGCAGCGTAGATATGAATGTTGCCTTACGAATGCAACACAGTAAAAAGGTGGGCTAGTTGGGAATTCTTTAGATTCGAAGGAGCTCTTTGACTAGCCTGTGTAACGCTGTCCTTCCACGTGTCCGGAAGAACGCGCCGCAACGCGCTCCATTGGCCGCAGGATGCTAAAGCGGGGCCAAGTAGGTGACGCCACAGCTGCGCCTTGACTTCACGCTCCCCTCGTAGTGTGCATTGATGTCACACTCTTTTTTGCCTGGTGCATGCTCTCCGCAGCTGCCGTTTCACCCGTTTTTTTGCTACACCTGATGCTACCGCCGCTCGCCACACTGCTGACTGGTCGGTTCTGAAACCTCTCGAAGACACTGCTACTTCAAGTGTGTTGCCATGCGCGTTGGCGACGTCGCGATCCTCGGACTGTACGTCACTCCAAACCTGCTGAAGGACCCAACTGATATTGGCCGACTACCGATGGTTGGTATATCAGTGGGCAGGGCTCGGTAGCTGCTGCTGTCAGCCAACCAAAGGTGGCACAAAGTGGGGCCCCAATGGGCAACTAACATTGCTGGCTATTAGTTAATAGCAGACATTCAACCAACCATCGGCAAGTGGTAGGGAAATGGTTGGCACCCAATGCTAGGACAACCAAACGTGGTCCGTTGTTGGGCCCTACTTTGCTACCTACCACGTTGGTCAGTTACTATAGGCCAGCCATAAGCCGACATTGCATGGTATCTGTGGGTGCAATTTTTTTCCTACACCACGCGCATAATATTTCTCAGTCAGTGAAAATTTCTTGTTTATTTAGCGCCGGCTGTCACTAGAACGCACAAGATTATTTGCACATGATAACCTAATTCATATGTGTACTGCTTGCCATCAACAAGGTTGGCCTACAGCCTTGGCAGCCTGTGTTGGTAGCCAGAGGTCAGCCCGTTTGAGGCCAATAACCAAAATCCAAGAAAGGTTGGGCCCTCAGCCCAACCTTGTTGGCCAAGCTTGGGGTATGAAAGGCTAGGTTACGCGTGTTAGGCCAGCATAAAGCCGAGGTCGTTTTTCAGTGGGGGAACAGGTTCAGCGCTGTCTGGAGGAGGTGTTGACTCATTGCGGCGAGTTGTGTCGATGCACACCTCTTATAGTCGTGGGAACTTCAACGTTGGCGTCAGCGGAATGGCTTGTCGGGTACATACGTGACGTGCACTTGCTGAAGTGGGTGTCAGTGGAACAAAAACTACCCACCACGATAAAGGTAACGTACATCGATCTGGTCTTTACCAACTTCGATGTCAGATGTCTGCAGGAATCTCTCAGCATGCACTTCACCAATCACAAGGTCGAGGTAGTCAAGGCAAAACACGCACCAACTCGAGTACAGCACCCGTGTCCACTAGAAGAAACAACAAGACCTACATCAGCCATAACTATAAACGAATCTTTCAGCGCTCACTGCAGCACCCGCATTAGCGTCATTTAACATGTGATACCACCCGTGCACCACGCTGCTGCTTCGCACCCTATCAGGGTTCACTTTGCCAAAGAAGACGGTGTGAATTTTTTCGTTCAGCAAACAGGGAGCGCGGGAACGGGCAAAAGACAAAGAAGAGCCACACCGCTTTATGGATGCATTGTTGGCCCTTTGTTGATTTGCAAAAGGCATGATTATGGTGGTATGGGCATCGAACAACTGCTCTTGCAGTAAGCATTCAAGGGTATTTTGAAGCAGTTAATGTTACGCGCTCAGGCGTCTGTTTTCTTATGGCACAGTTGAGGCATGCGCTGTGGACCAAATAAGGTTAGCAATGGAGGAGGCAATGCATACGAGGCCCGATTATACGTCATCGCATTTTACTCTAAAGGCGAGGCTGAAGCATCCACCAAACATCTTTTTTTTTTTTTTCGAGACAGTTTCAGGTACTGGCATAGCTTAGCGATAAAACACTTGCTTGGCACACAGAAGTCCTGGGTTAAATTTCCACTGTAACTGAAGAGTTTTGCTGTTAAAAGCAAGGCTTTTATAGCTTGAGGTGAAATGTTTAGCATGTGCAAAAAACCCTCTGTGCCATTGCTTATCAATAAATAACCAAGCCACGCTGTGCACCACCTGGATTCAACCCCGCCGAGCCGCATATGAGCCGAGGAGCACTCGCTGCAGTGCGTTTTCCATATGACATAAGTTTTCGTGATTGTGTCCCAAAACCCGAATAAGCTGTCTAAGGCTAAAGTTAAAACAAAGATCAAGCAGCTCATCTGGATTATTAATGTCGGCAGTATCATCAAGGGAATCCCATGTTATACCAGCGAAGTTGAAATCCCCCGTAAGGATTATCTTGGTAGACTGCGTGAAATGAGCTTCCATATAATTTGCTAGTACATGTAATACATCACACGAAGCATTTGGTGGCTGGTACATTGTGCCTAAATAAAGGAAGTATTTATTTGTCATTAATTTACGCCAAAGTACTTCAGCACCAATAACATCAGGCATAGGTGTGACGTAGATATTTTCTTTTATGAAAATTGCTATACCACACCCTCATGAGTACCTATCTTTACATAAGACAGTATAGCCCGGAGGGAATATATTCGCACTTGAAATGTTAGGAGGAAGCCATGTTTCTCTTATTGTCACTATATCGGGCTGGTGTTCTAGTATGAATGCTTCAAGTTTGGTACTTTTGTTAACAACACTTCTGGCGTTTAGGTTCACTATCACTAGGCTGAAGGGCGTTTCATTTTCACTCAGTTTTTTTCCTTCCGGACAACAGATTTCTTTCCTACAACTGCCCTCGCTTTTTTATGTTCGTCCCAGACGTACAGTTGACTGTTTATCTTTATCTTGTCTGACACAAGTGTGACTTTTTCACTCTTATCTCGGTTCCTCTTGGTGCTGTCCCAAAGTTTTTTTCGGATGTTACGCACATGGAGTGAAAAATCTTCGCCCACAGACACACTGGAATTCTTAAGCTTATAGCAGTCTTTCATTATTTTCGCCTTATCGTCGAAGCGTTTCAACTTGATGATTACAGGTCGTGTTTTGTTTTCTGTTTTAGTGTCTAGTCGGTGCATTCTCTCAATTCCCGAGATCGTGACACCTACAGTAGTTTTAATAAGTTTTTCAGAGATTTGTAGATCTAGGTCATTAGCTTTCTCGTTTTCTTCTTCCAGAATGCCATAAATAATTAGGCTGCATCGTCTGCTTCAATTTTCGAGGTCATCAACCTTGAGTTGAAGACTGGTAATGGTATTCTCAAACGTCGCTATTTTATCCTCAATACCAGTTATTCTGCTCTCAAGGTTTGTCAAAGTATCTAATTTTACATGAATGGCTTCCAAAGATTCATTTACGGCCTTGTTGTCATTATTTAAAGCACCTATGTGAGCAACCAACTTGCGGATTTCTGTCAACGCTTCCCGATTCCCAGGGCCCGGGTTACTTTCTACATCTCCAGAAAGCATCAATAAGTACTTCAAGGACATTGGCACAAATTTGCATACACTTGGCCTGGGCATGACAGCACCACAAGACATATTTCGTTACTTTTGTAATATTTGCCAAAATGTTTTCTCACCTGGATCAAGAAGATGAAAAGATTATTCGACATATTCACTGCGATGCCACCATGCCCAATGACGTTGCTAGGCACGAAGCGCTGTTTATAGTTGTACGATGTCGATAGCGTTGCGGTGGCTCATATGCCTCTGAAGGGGGCGTAGTCCAGTCGGTCCATCATTCCGTGAAAGGCGCCGCTGCCTAGTTCATCGATCGGTGCATTGAAACACTTGGCACATGGCAGAGCAGTCAGCGACGACACGGTCCGCTGGGGCGTCCAAATTCCGTGCGCGAAGCGGTCGAAAGAAAGCAGGAGGCCGAGCGCCTGGATCAAGATGACGAAAAGATTATAGGTGTACAATGTCGATAGCGTTGCGGTGGCTGATACACCTCCGAAGGGGGCGTAGTCCAGTCGGTTCATCAGTCCGTCAATGGCGCTGCTACCTAGTTTGTCGATCGGTGCATTGAAACTCTCGGCACATGGCAGAGCAGTCAGCGACGACACGGTCGGCTGGGGCGTCCAAATTCCGTCCGCGAAGTGGTCGAAAGAAAGAAGGAGGCCGAGCGCCTGGATCAAGAAAACGAAAGGATTATTCGACATCTTCACTGCGATGCCGCCATGCCCAATTGATTAAAGACCGGATTATAGGCAAACGCCTTTTCTGTTCCTTGCGTTCCTATCGTGCCATTTTCATATATGAGCATGAATTAGAGGTTAAGGAGTGCATTTATGGTGTTTTTGTAGTGCCTATAAATGCCTATTTTGGCTCTTGTGCCTCAATGCCTATAAGTGCCTCTATTTAACACATCGTACGCAGGTAGTGAAACTGGATGGTCACTTATCACAACCCTTGGCGGTACTTTCAGAAGTGCCCCAAAGCTCTGTGCTGGGACCACTATTGTTTCTCCTGTACATCAATGATATCAGTAGTATGGCAGAAGAGGGTGTTCCTGTTAAACTTTTCGCACATGACTGCTTAATCTATGCTGTAATTACCAAACTATACAACCAAATCGAAATTCAGAACTCTTTGCAAAACTTAGATAAATGGTGTTGGAAATGGAAAATGGCAATAAATTATTCTAAATCTACATTTACACAAATCAGCAAAAAGAAAACAATCCATTCCTTTGGGTACAGCATTGGTGAACACTCGTTGGTAAATACGACCCAGTTCAAGTACCTTGGGGTAACAATTACACAAAAATTGACATGGAATGAGCATATAGATAACATTTGCACGCAAGCCTATCAAAAGTTATATTTATTGAGGAAGAAGCTGCAGGATACATCGCGTGTCGTAAAACATATTGCATACACCACGTTCATTAGAACAGTACTATAATATTCATCTGTTGTCTAGAGCCCCCATCAAGTTACTCTTGAGAAGAGGCTAGAAAGAATACAGAGACTAGCGGCGCGCTTTAATTGTTCAATGCACCAAAGGAAGAAATCAGTCACCCTGATGTTACGGAGATACAACCTAGATCCTCTTGAACTACGTAGAAATAAATATAGGCTGAAAGTATTGTTCCGAATAATGCACGATCAACTGTAGATAGATAAGTTTAAATATTTACATTCTCCAGGTAAAAGAAATTCGCGAACTAACCACGATTGCGTCATAATACCATACCGTACAAATACTGACATATTTCGATATCTTTTTTTTTCCTGGTGTCATAGAAATGTGGAACAAATTGCCGAAAGAAATTGTTTTAAAAGATGTCGCTGAATTCAAAAATGCTATAGAAGCACATTTATGTGATTGCTAAATTAATTTTTTTTCAGTGCCAAGTGATGTAAGTGACTTTATGTTCATAGCAAATATTTTGAAAAATGACTGAATTTTGAATTGTTCTTGAATTGTTATTTGAATGTTGAGTTGTTAATAAAGAGAATATCAGTTTTCATTGTGAGTTGTCAAGGTATTAAGAAACTTTATGAACATTGTACATTCTTTGCATATGTCCTCTCTGTTATGACCCTCTATGAGGGTTGGCAGTATTACCAAATAAATAAACAAATAAATGCCTATTTTTCAAATGAGCCCATGTATGAGCGCTATTAAAGCTCAAATTTTGTTTTCGAGCATATTGTAAAATCGTTATTCATGTAAAAAAGGCAGCAGTGATATTTACAAATACTATAAGGTTCAACGAAGACAAAGTTGACATGCTGTAAGCGATTAGAGGAGGAGCATGAGGAGTGCGAAAGACGCTATTTCTACAACCCTAAGTGGAAGCACACTTCAGCGTCTGTTGGAGAAGGAGGAAAGAGAATTAAAGATGGGGTAAGAAAATAAAAGTGACGTCTATGGCCGAGGACGTGGTGACCACCTTATACAAATAGCTGTCCAGTGCCCTGAAGAAACTGAAAACCCCTCCCTGAAAACCTGGGTGTTGCGGTGGCAAAGGAAGAGCAGGTTTTTCTGGGCAGCCGCGGGTAGCTGGAGATCGAATGAAAAACCATGGAGGACCACTCATGGAATGCTCTTGTTGATTCAGTGGTGGTGAAGGTTGCCAAATGATTATACTTTACACAGGAAAGCCTGAGACAGGTGCCAGCATGTTTACAATCAAAGGTGTATTTAGCATATATTCACCGTATCCTTCAATATGCTTATTCCGTATGAGATATCCGTTGTAATATGTCTTTAAGTGACAAACATTAAATAATATGGAACAGTGCTTCAAAGTTTGTCCTAAGCTATTACTTAAAAATGGCAGCTGTAGCAATATAAAAAATTAACTAGGATGGAAATTACTATCAGTGCGTCAAATTAAACTGTGGTTAAAGCTCTTATATCAAGGATCTCATGCTAAACTCACATTGGAAAATGAATGTACCTAAACAGCCCTCTTTGCGCAATGGTAATTAAGATTTTAGAATGTCGTATCAGATAATTCGGTTTTCTAATAATTCGGTTTTCTAATAATTCGGTTTTCTAATAATTCGGTTTTTGTTAGTTTCATGACAGAATAAAATGGCTTATAAAGAGAACAAAGTGTGTTGTGTCAATGAAGGCATGTTTTCTTTGACATTGTAACCCATGTGCTACAGCGCGTTCAGGTAAAAAATGTGATGTGCACGCGACTTTCGTTTTGTTTGTAATTTACTTTTTAAACATCTCTTTCTAGGTGACATAATAAGCTTACCATGACATAATAAGTTTACCATACGTTTTACCATGGTGATTTTTCGAATTGGTTCGCTACGAGCCACCAAAGCATGATGCGAAGAAGCAAGCTTGAATCCCTTGGCTTAGCAGCAGCAGCAGCAGCAGCGGCGGCGGCAGCAGCAGCAGCGGCGGCGGCGGCGGCGGCGGCGGCGGCGGCGGCGGCGGCGGCGGCGGCGGCAGCAGTCACAAATTTTGACCAACTGGTGCTCTTTAATGTGCACTGACATCGGAGATCGCATATGTACACGAACATCCGTTTTTTTTGCATCCATCTAGATGTGACCGCCGTGGCCACAATTGAACCTGCGGCATTTAGGTCAGCAGCGGAGCACCCTATAGCGACTGGCCCACCGAGGCGGACGCTAAACGAGGGCCGATTAGTGAATAGCATAGCATCTCGAGGCTATTCAAGACAAAAATAAAACTAATAACAAGCTGAGATTCCATTTGCATGTTTTATTTTTCTCAGCATTCATTCATTGTACTGATTTTGAAAGGGCAGTACAAAAGAAAGACGCAGAGAAAAAAAAGACATACAGGGAAAGACATAGGGACAAAGAGTGCTGTTTTTCTTTTCCCTTTGTTTTTGAACTTCCCTTTCAAAATGATATAAAGCAGCTAGCCCAAATCAAAGTACTCCTCATTCATGCTACACAACAGAATACACAAATTGCGCATGCCAAGTAGAATAATGTCACGTGCAACACTCTTAATGAAATACCCTGTAAAATGCAGAATATAATCAGGAGCCGCAACATTTTTCATCTGTTTTTATAGATACAACTAGCATTTAACAAAGTTCTGATTAAGAGCGTACAGTATGCGACGTCAGCCTGATTAAGAGCGTACAGTATGCGACGTCAGCCAGTACAGTATGCGATATCAACATAAAGGAGCGACGTAAAAACCAGTACTATTCCTTGCTGTACATTGCTCCCCAAATCTTAGGGCGCGCGCCCGTGAGAAGGGCAAGTATCATTCATTGAAAATTGAGCGTTTTTCCATGACATGTAATTTTGCTAATCTTAACAGGATTGGTCCAGAGGGCTCAGTGCACTATTACGCTTGTCAGCTCGAAATGCTCAAACCTAGTGAGGGACCCTTTAAGGTGTTCACCGATAGGAGAGAAATTGGTCCTGTGCGATTAGAACTAGCATGCCTCATTTCTGGGTATCAGTGGTCTGGTTATTTTATTTGCTCCTGCGCTGCGCTTCCCAGCCACAACGAAACAAAATAGACCCAGGAGAGTGTTAATTGAGTGGTGGACACTTGACACACAATGCTAGGCAATAAAACGAAAGATCACTTTTACGAATCGCACGGAAAATGCATGCCTATGTTCAATCGTTGGTACCTCTCTGTTGTGTTAAATATAATTTTTTTGCTTCTTGCCGTAAATACAAATCACCGACGTCGTTTTTGTGGGATATTTTAATTTTTGTAGAAGTTTATTGTGCCTATAATTATGATTTTGAGGGCCAAAAATGGTGTTTTACCTGCTTGTCTTTGGCACCTTAAACGCACTTTATTAGTACCTAAAAATTTGGCCTCTACTAATGACGCATGAAACTTACTCACAGGTACAGAGGAACGTGAATAAGCATCTCAGTTGTTACTTCGCTGTGTCTGTAAAGTGCGCCCTTTTCGTAAGGGGAGGTTTGTGAATTATTGTAGTCACCTTTTCGCGCCCTGTAAGTACAACAGAATTGTTCCAGTGCAAGCCCAACGCCAGCTAAGACGAATGAACCTCCCCACTGGAACATAAGGGCAGGCGAGAGATCGTCCACTCCCTTCCTTTCCGCAGGCCAAAGTATGCGTGAGAGATGAGAGCCGCCGTGCGCTCATTGCGCCGTCTTGCTGATAATGCTGAAAATACGATAGTGCCCCCCGAGATGTCTGCCGACAGCGGTAAGTGGTAGATATAAATAGCTTGCCGTTTGAACATCGCTAGAGGTACCCCTCGATGGCTCAGTGGTTAACGCCTTACAATGCGGAGGTCCCACGTTCGATTTTGCGCACCGGAGTCTTTTTCTTTCTTGTGTTTTCATATATATAAATACGTACACATATACGGTGCATGACATCGACACCTACGTCGACGCCGACGGCGAAATCCATCCTAGAAGGTCAATATAATTGCAGTCGCAAAAAAAAGGATGTTGTAAAGAACTTTTTGAACTTGTCGTTTCGGTTTACACGCCGCTGCAACCGACGAAAAGTGGACATGCGCCGCCGCCGCCGACTCAAAACGAGTCCCACGCCACCGCCGGTTGAAATCGCCTCGGCGCACATCTCAAGTGCTACTAGTGATGTCCCGCTCTTGTTATGAACCTTGATGTCAAGTGAAAGTAGTTTAACACGCCGAAATCAGATGCGTCGTGCCATTATGCGTGTGTAAACCAGTGACTATGAGTGTGACAGAGGCAAGACATCAGCCGTATGTCGACCAGGAATTGTTTCCTCCAAGTGAAAATGTGAAAAATATCAACTTTTTGGTCATCTGAACCTACTCTATGTGGATAAAGCTTGACTAAGTAACGACCCCGGATACATATGCATGCGATTGAGGTGTATGCAAAAGGGCATGAACTTCCGAGAGAATAAATTTTCCATTCGATGAAGATGACTACTTTTCCTGTAGTCTTTCTTGGGGTATGCAAGTTCATATTCTGCATTCGTGAATATTTGGTCGACATGTTATTTGAGTAAAGTTGTTTTTTTTTTTTAAATTTCTGATGTAATATGAAAGTCGTCGTAAGATGCAGGGTCGGCGTAAAACTACTTCACATAACTGAGGTTTTTAATACAATCGAATCTCGATGATTTGAACTCAAAGGGGCCAAAAAATTGGTTCGAAATAAAAGAAGTTCGAATTAATGAAAGCTAAATAAACGGAGGGCTCTCCATGCAGTGGTACATGTGCATTGAGCTAACACACGGAAGGGAAGTTTAAGAAGACTTACATTGATTCACAAATCACAGGAAATCCTTATTAATTAATTGAAGTAATCGGTGATGCGCGTCTGCACACGATTGCTTTGCAGTGAGTCAATCAATTTCGCACGCAGCTTGCAAAGCATTTCTACTTCGGCTTCAGCATTCTGCTGGCAAGAGAAGTTGCGCGCAAAAATGTCCAGCGCCGACACTTTCTAAAGACGATGACAACAAGGACTGCTGCGTAGCGGAGTGGCTGCTGCAGCTCCAGACACACGACCATGTTCAATAGCAATGGGTACGCAAAGTTGATGAAGCCAACAATGGAAATGTCATGTGGATGTGGATTTAGTTCCATGGCCTGCAATTACGAGTCAGCACAAGAAACAAGTGTTTTTGAGTCAGCCAATAAAATATTAGCATGTACCCACTGCAAAGTCACCTCAGACCCTTGGGGCTTATTTTTAAAATTATAGTTGGTACTGCTAATGAAGTCAATTTTTGGTTGGCACACTGTGCAATCACCTTTACGAAAATTGGCCAAGCTTGCCATATGCTGGAATAACTAACCATATACAGCAATAACTCCTGACATTTTTTTTCTGTTGATAGGATTTATGTTACATCTCAGTAAGAGACTGTCACATAAAGTCATGTTTTTGGCTCATGGCAACAAGAAACACTGATGACGAGGCACTGAATACGACTCACCAGGCGCACAAGCAAGTCGGCGCAATCAGCCACACACCACACAGCCACGTTTTCAACGTTACAAGGATGGCGGCACCATCTGCTAAACAAACCTGAAAGCGCACCTTTTCGCGCGCTGTATATTGCATAAATGACCATTGTATCTTTCTTAGATGTAGTTGATATGCTTAGTAGTCCTTTGTTTGAAAACAACAAGCGAACAATGCACTGCAGGCCAGTAGAGTAACTTAGCTCGAGGAAAAAGAAGAAACAACATTCAACTGCGCTCATAGAAAATACTCCAGCCGTTTTCATACATCGGGCAAGATTCATGCACATGCGTGAGAGCACATGTGTGATAATGCATAATATTGTTAACTGATAAATGAATAGCCTCTATTGAATAGATGAAGTGATGGTGTGCTGATGCATCGATCTATGGCGTTCCTTATGAAAGACATTTGTACAGTCTGTTTCACACTTAGGGGAAATCTCACAGCTCATTTCTTCGCGATGGGGCCTTGATGTGGCCAGCGTTGCAATCACGCGTCGACTACGGCTGCATGCGCTGGCTGCATTGTCGGTCAGTGGGCGGGTTTCATCTTTACTGCGGCAACTGGGCCGATATCGCTCATCAAGTGTCTAAAATGAGTGTCTTCATCGGTGCCGAAATATGACAAGGTAATAATAAGATCAGTTGGAAGCTTCTTGCATGCATCTCAATGCCGTCGAGTGAGTGCTGCCTGGTGTAATGAAATGTCATCGAAAAGAAGTTTGTTCAGGTCGTTGTTTTGACAAACAACATTCCCGAATTTATTTTTCGTTGTTTTATCGTGTTGAAACCCCATAGCTGTGCAGCAGTCACTGCAAATCGATTTGTTTTTCTTCAGCAAAAAATTAATACTGCGCTGCCACGTGCTCTTATGGTTTTTCCCCGTCGCAACATACTGCGGTGCACACACCAAGAAAAAATATGCGTGAACGCACTCTGTAGCACAGCATTTTGAAAGAGATAACAAAGTATGCTGTAAATATTGTTTCCAGAACCACATTATTGCCAATGAAGGCTGAGAGATCCGCATTCATACAACGTTTATAACAGAATATCCACCTAGTTCTTTCAGCACTGAAGAAATCAGCATGCTACCCGAGAATGTGGCCAGAGAACGCCGCCGTAGCAGACAAAGTAGTTCGAAATTGTGCTCCTCAAGCGTCTGTGCATGCGTGAGCTGCTGCCGGCATGCAAATGCTGCGCTGGCCGCATCGCGATGTCATGCGTTCGGAGATTTCCCCCTAAGTGTGAAGCAGACTATACAATCTCTCCCCCTTTATTTTCACTTATCTACGTTATTCAGCACAAAACGCACCGGCCCAAATCAAGCTCTTGTTACAGGCCAGTAGATGATCCAGTGAATAGCAGGAGGTCTGAATTAAGCTGCTTTGATTGACAGTAGGTGTTGTGGACAGTTTTTAAGCACGCTATTTGTTCTGCACACGATCTCTGCCCAGGCGTCGTGCGGCAGCTGTTCGAGAGTGGCCGGTTGGAGCGTGCGTATTGCACGGAGACACGGCCGTACAACCAGGGATCCCGGCTGACAGCCTTTGAGCTGCTGCACGACTGCATTCCAGGCACGCTCATTTGCGACAACATGGCCGCTGCCCTGATGGCCACGGGCAAGGTCCATGCGGTGGTGGTGGGCGCAGACCGGGTCACTGCCAATGGGGACACGGCGAACAAGATCGGTGGGGCTGGTCACTCTTTCATGGTTACCGAGCGAGTGTTTGTGAGACTGACACGGAACACATAGGAGACATCATTTTGTAGTTTCTTACTTCAGTTATGACATAAGCTGGGAGTAGTGCGTGAAAAAACAACTTTTCTGTCAACCAAATCTAATCCATGCATATTGCATGTCTACCAATTGAGCTAAGGCAGAGGTCATAATTTCTGTGAATGTTGTCTGCTATGTCCCTTATTTGTCTGCTTTAATTCCATTTCATATATTGCTTCCTAGGCTTCATTGACATTTTCTGTTGGTGACATTGCATTGTGCCCAACAAGGAAACAAGCCCGCGTCCAAGCCTGCAAGAGCACTTTTGAAATGTGCTCACTTAGCAGTAGCAGCACTCCTGCAGGCCCTGCACAAAGTTTAGTCATAACTGGAATGGTACGACAACCATCAGTTGCATAGTATGCACACAGAATGGCTGTAACAAAATTGATGTGGGAATATTGAAAATTTTCAGAACAAATAAAATACAAGTATGGGAGGTTAACTTTCAAATATTAAATCGAAAATTTAATAAGTGTGTAGTGGAATAGATTTGAACACACTAGGAGAAAACAAAGAAGAGTCGATGACTATGCAAATGCTCGTTCAACTTGGAGCACTCATGTAGTCATCTTCTTGACTAAGTAAAATCTTTTAGTTCAAATAAACGACGTGGGACCAAAAAAGAGGAACACACGCCACAAATGCTCATCTCTTTATACTGAACAAGGGTGTCTCAACTTTTGAGTTGAGAGTAAGTGCTTGTGGTGAGTGTTTCTCTAATCTTTTTTTTTTTAATATGTAAGGATTAACGTACCAAACTCACCATATGATTATGAGAGATGGCGTAGTGGGGGGCTCCAAAAATTTAGACCACCTGGGGTTCTTTAACATGCGCTCAAGTCTGAGCACACAAACCTACAGCGTTTTCGCCTCCGCCGAAAATGCAGCCGCCGCAGCCGGAATTCGATACTGCGACTTGCGGGTCAGCCACCCTGTACCTTAGCCATTTGACCATCGCGGCAGGGCTGTGTGTTTCTCTTTCTTAGTCCTGCATCGTTTATTTGCCCTCAAAGGTTTTACTTGCAATCATTAGGTACCAACTAGCCCACCTAGCTACTATATTGTTAGTGTTGTGTTCTCATGTTGGGCCACATATGGCAAAGTGTAGTCTTGTGTTGGCAATATTATTTTATCTACTTTATTTATTTGACGACATTTGACGAGATTAAGAGGTGGACAAGAAGTGCAGCTTCAGAGGTCCCGGAGTGTAAACTGTTGGGGGGACCTATTATAGTGCCTTATCATGTCATGAAGTTAATTAAGAGTGACTGCATGAAGCGGCTGGCGCAGTTTTTGAGTTGCATCAACGGTGTGTCAGCATGTCTATAACACTGGTGAAGAGGATGGGATCGGCGTTCAGATGGTGTCGGCGGTATCAAGTATGAGCACACGTGGGTGCATCGCTGCAGATTCACTATTGGGGCAATCTGAAGGAAGGATAACGTCCCCCCACGATTAGGTGTGATCGATGTAGCTACAGAAAGCTACATCAAGACTTTCGATCTCTCTTGGCCAGAGGAATGGAAAGTGTATGCTCAAAGATTCAAAGTCTTTTTTTTTTTTGGAAGCCCATAGTATAACGAACATTGACAAACAGAGGTCCAACTTCCTGCTTCGATGTGGCTCCACAACGTTCCAATCAGCCAGACCGCTTGTGGTACCTGCACATTTGAAAGACACAGCGTTGTCAACAATACTGTCTGCCCTGCAAGAGCACCTTGCCCCGAAACCATTTGAACTAGCTAGGCGTGACGATTTTTATTGTCGCAACCAGGTGCTGGGAGAGTTAGCTGCTGGGTATCTTGTGGCCTTGCACAGTACAATTTAGTACTGCCACTTCATGGTCCTCGACACTGCACTGCGGGACCACTTCTTATTCAGCCTTCACAACGGAAAGGCGAAGAGACGAGTGTTAGCCAAAAGGGAGGTTACCCTTGCCGAAGCCTTTGCAGCAGAGGTTGTGGATCGGGAGGCTAACCCTCGGCTGCGGACCGGCATTGCAGCCATAAAAATGAAACCAGTGCACCAAGGAATGACAGGAGACACGGCCATAGGGCACAACACCACCTTGGAGGATGTTCTCTAATTGTGAGATGCTGCCGGTGCTCGGTGGGACCAAGTCAGACTGCATGGTGAACACTGCACTAGCCGTGGCAGTCCACACCAGTGCCATCTCTTTCATCTGAGGTACGCACAGTGCCGAAATTGCTGGGAAACGGGGCATATTGCGAAAGTGTGTGATTCTCAGGAGCGGCCCAAATAATGAGAAAACTGAAAAAAAAAAGTCAATTCAAAGGTGCCTCTCAGGAAAAAATCTTGTACTGCGACGACGGTGCACGCACATCCATTCACAGGCTGTCTGAACCTGCCAAGGAGAAGGCGTATGTCAACGTTGGTGTCAAGGGCACAGCCTGATGAATAGAAGTGGACTCGAGCTCAACATTCATGCTTATTTTCGATGTCACAGCCAGAAAATTTTTTCCGAACAGACGACTGCCGAAGCTGTAACGACTGAATATTATAATCAGGGACTTCTAACACAATCAGATTGCCGTGCATGAAATTGCCACAGTCAGAGAGACATTTGACCATTTCAACAGGCTACCGAAAATGATAATCGTCAAAGGTCTGAATTGGTTCCCACCATTGTGTGTCACTATTACCAGGGGGAAACATGTCAGCCAGCCAGATAATTTGTGCAAAGTCATAGTTGAAAAATTTGCTTCTGTTTTCGACGGGGAATGGGGTTATTACCATTGACCATGGGTGAAGTTTGCTCTCAACCCAGATATTGCACCGTTCCGCCTGAAGGTTCGGCGAGTACCATTTCTGCCCCAAAATCGATGTCGAGCTAAATAAGCTCATACAACAGGGTATTCTTGAGCCCGTTGATCACGCCCATTGTGAACTTCTATCGCAACTCTTTTGAAGGCCAACGAGGATGCACGCATTTGCAACTACTATAAGTACTCTATTAACAAGGCCCTGCAATCCTGTGCATATCCTGTGCTGATGACCACCCATGTTCTTGCATCCATGAATAGCAAGGGGAAAATGTTTACCCTTTGAGATTCCAGGTACAAAATTGTGTACACCACTCGTTTTTGCTATTTTCATCTACTATAGGCTTAGAATGAGCAGAATATATGATACTTTGGATTCATTGAACCTCTTATGTAACAAGTTTGTCTTCATCTAACTTCATTTTGCAGTTGCATACGGTCACTTTTCTGAACGCACTACCTCGTTCGATGAGCCGTGCGACATGCTGTTTTCTGTGAGACACGTGAGAAGGAGAATTTTTCTTTTCACAAAATGGACATAACCAAAAATGAATTTTGACTATTTTTCTAGCCTGAGATATTCTTCTGTTTATGCCAAAAGTAAGCATGAATAACTTCAGGGTAAAGAGATATTTAATTACAGCTTAATTAGGATGAGTTGCTGTAACACACATGAATTCAACAATTACCTATGTAATTTATTTATTTATTTATTTATAATACCCTCAGGGCTAAAAAGCATTGAAGAGGGGAGTGGGTAAATACATGAAAAATACAAATAAAACACTGTAATTAATACCAATAAAACAATGCAATAAAAGACTTAGATAATATCATCACTTCTGCAGAATATGCAAAAATAGTTATTTCGAAAATATAAAAATAAACAGAAGCAATAAATATAGGTAGCAGATTTTCCTGGTTATACAATGTTAGCTAATGTTTCGTGAAAAAGTTTGAAGTCAGTGATGGTTGCAACATTCGAGGGAAGGTGGTTCCAATCATAAGATGTGCGGGGAATAAATGATTTAAAGAAAGACTTAGTGTGACATGATGAGATTCCTACTTTATTGCGATGATCAACACGGTTTGAGGTGTAGAGAAGCCAGAGTATCAGGTCATTATGAAGTGTTGGGTGATAAAAAAATTTTATGAAACAATGAAAGACAGGCGATTTTTCGTCGGTGAGCCAATGGAATAAGTGATAAGTTATTTTTCATTGAAGTTATTCTTGCACTGCGGTTGTAGTTAGAGAGGATGAACCTTGCAGAATTATTTTGTACTAGTTCAAGAGAGGAGATGAGGTTAGCATGGCTGGGATCCCATATGGCAGATGCATACTCGAGTTTAGGGCGTATGAGAGACATATAGAGTATTAGTTTTAAGGAAGAGGGTGCTTTGGAGAAGTTACATCGTAAGTAGCCGAGCTTGCGATTAGCATTGTGAATTACGTTGTCTACTCAAGTTGACTGGACAAGTCAAGTCAAGTCATGAGTTGTCCAAGTCAAGTCATTTGTGATGTGCACGCCAAGATATTTATAAGGCAATACGGAATCTAAGAAAATGTTGTTTAGATGGTAGGTGTTATTATTCGAGTTAGTTCTTAATACACTCATTGTCTTACATTTCTTAACATTAAGTTCTATTAACTAGTTATTGCACCAATTAGCTATGTTATTTAGGTCAGTTTGAAGTGTTTTAGTATCATCAACATTGGTAATTTCGCAGTAGATAACAGTCATCTGTGAACAGATGTATGTTAGAAGTTATTGAAGAAGTTAGATTCATATTATATACAACAAATAATAAAGGTCCAAACACTGAACCTTGAGGCACACCTGACTGTACTTCAGTGAGTGGTGAATGATGGTCGTTAGCAGTTACCAATTGGAAGCAATTAAAGAGAAAATGTTCTATTCATTTAAGAAGGTTAGTGTTGATATTTGGCAAGCTTAGTTTTAAGAGCAGTAATTTATGGCAAACTGTGTCAAATGCTTTGCTAAAATAAAAAAAAATACTGTGAGTGCAAGATGGTCGATCCGGAATTTGATGCAGATGATGAGTAAATGAAGCAAGCTGTGTCTCGCAGGAATACAATTTTCTAAAACCATGGTGCGCTTTGGAAAAGTATGAGTTAGACTCTAGAAAGTTAGCAAGATTAGAGAAGATTACATATTCTAATAATTTGTAACAATTACTTATTGGTTATATGGGTCGGTAATTAAGGGGTGAATTTCTGGGGCCAGATTTATAGGTTGGAACCAGCTTCCCTATTTTTCATTTCTGTGGAAGTAGACAAGTACTCAATGATTGTCCAAATATTTTTCTTAGTATCATAGAGCTAACTACATTAGTGCTTTTTAGTTATTAATGCTATCATTGCCAGGAACGAAGTGGAATGGTAACTTATCTATCAGTTTCAATATTCCAGGTATCTCGATAATTACTGGATTCATGGGCATGTAATTATATTGGTGTGCTTAAAGGAGTATGATGTTACCGGATTAAGGGTACTGGCTTGAAAATAAGTCATTAATAACTGATGCGCACATGCTATCTGTGATATTATTTCTAGATAAATCTTCTAGTGATAGAGTGTTGTTAGTGGCTTGGTTAATCATTTGCCAAAACTATTTAGGGTTATTTTTCAGTGTTTCAGGTAGTGTTCTAGTTAGGTAGTTGTTTTTTGGAATTCTTAGAGCTCTTAAGTAGGTGTATGCAGCAGATTTGTTTTCCATCGCGAAGGTGAAGGCGAGTTTTTAGCTAACGAAAGAAATGCTTTTTTCGACAAGATAGGCATTTTAGATGACTGGAATACCACGGCGCTTGGCGATTGGAAATGAGTGTGCGATTAGAAATGTACTTTTCGATCGATTCATGGACTGTGCATGCGAACAGGTCCCAGTTGGATTGAACGAAACGATATTTCAAATCTCTAACAAAATCATCGTAAAAGTGAGTTAGCTCATTATTTATTGCTTCAAAGTTAGCTTTCCAGTAGTATCGTATACATTTCTGCTGTTCAGCCTTTTTACTAGGGCTAATATTGATGACTGTTTAGCAAGAGGTGGTCACTGATTCCTGGTAAGCATGTCTTGTCGGAGATGAGGTCAGGATGCGTTGCCAGTATTAAGTCGAGATTGCTTGCTGCATTGCTTGTACCTTTTTTTTTTTTAAAGTAAACAGTGCGAAAAAGAAGACAGAGAAGTAGGAAGACGCAGGACGAGCGCTGACTTCTCTGTCTTCTTTTGTTGCGCAGTTTACCTTAAAAAATGAATCGTTACCAACTCGCCCAATTTTCAATACTACGCATTACTTGTTTTCTGGTGGCTTGAATTACTAACTGAGTCAAGCAACAGAGCATGTATTAAGAAAATATTCGCTCTGCTGAGAAAATGGGAAAATACGTATCGGCATTGTGTTCCACATTATGTTTGGAAAGTCAAAATCTCCGTGTAAAAACATAGGTAAAGGAGCGAAAAAAGAACTTACTATGTTGATGGAGTCATGCAGTTCGTTAACAAATGTGGATGGTGAGGAAGGCGATCTGTAGCAGGTACCTAGAACCACCTTACAGTTATCTAAAGTTAGTAAAGCCCAAGTTGTTTCTAGTAAACTGTTCACTTGAACTGGTGATGATGGTATGTCCTTTGAGACCGCAAGTAGTACGCCTCTTCCTCTATGCTCAGTGCAGTTGCAGCGATAACCCATAAAGTCGTTTGCCTCATGAAATATTTCTGAGTCTGTTGTTTGTGCGGAAAGCCACGTTTTAGTTAAAGCTACTATTTTCGCATCGCATGTATCTATAATAGATGAGAGTGCACAACGTTTATTAAGAAGACTTCTGGCGTTAGCAAAGAGTACAGATACCAGATACGATTGATGATGAGATGATATGCCACTACCCTTCTTTCTCCCTACAGTGAGGCATTTCGACCAGGGGAGTCTCTGCGACTTGATTGGTTGCCACGCGAGTGTATTTCTTCAACGCGATCAAGTTCAGAGTTGCAGTAGAAACGTTTATTATTCATGAACAATTTGTTATAGCGCAGTTTAGACTATGGGCACTCATGATAGCTCTTTGCAAATTCGATTAGTATTTGGCGAGAAGTGCAGGTACTTTCACAAAAATCTTCCGTCACTGAAATGTTCTTTTGTTTCAACTGGTTACGAAGTGAAAAAACTTTTTCTCTGGTCTTGTAGTTACAAAATTTCGCTATTATGGGGCGGCATTCGGCAGGTGCAAACGTGCCAAGTCGATGTGCGCGATCAATCGACTCTGTGCAGAAAGATTCAAATACTTCATTTATAGCTGCTGATAGTTTAGCTTCAGTTTCGTTCAAGGTTCCTTTAGCGTCAGCTATACCATTCTTGTTACACTAGAATATTCACTGCCATTGTAGTGATTTGACACATTTAGGAGCAGTTAGTTACTGCTCTTTATTTACTGCTCTTTGTTAGTAACGGAAGTTACTGCTCTTCATAGGTGGCACCTGAAAGGGTTTAAAACTGTTCGAAAAACTATAACTGGTTCAGGCATACCGTGAACTGCCAGGGATTGAGGAAGCATTGGACTGTGACGATTATTTCAGAAGTGCTTTCCAACTGAGATAGATTGAAAGAGAGATGGGAGGCCATGGTGGCAAGGCAAACACACATTATACACTCAGGGTGACTAGGAAATGCGCATTCAAACTAACACAAAGCCTAATTAGGGTCGCCTGTAGTCTTGGTCAGTGCATAGCGAATATGTTGTCTCAATAACCAATACAGTTCGCCATGTTGATTCTGTGCCTTTTGCAGTGTTGAAGATTTGTCGAGTCTGTGTTCAATGTCCTCCGCAAGCTCCTAAGGTTGCTTCTGCCTGATGGTTGGTTGCTTCTGCCTGATGAGCTGCTTGTGCTCATTGCCGGTGTCCCGGCTATCTTCGTCATCTTTGGCCTAGCTAGGTTAAACATAACTCATCAGTGGTGCCATTCGATGTCACGCAACCAATGGTGGGGCACTTCGACGAGTGGGGTTTGTGCTGCTATCGTCCTGGCGCAAAGTGGAAAAGCTATAGGTCAACCGGGAACTGTTGTGAAAAGGTCTGACAAGTCCGGACGGTCTCCCATGGGTGTTCTGAAGTCGATGGCCACTCTCCTCTTACATGGACAGCCTTTAGAAGCGGGTGGCTTCTGCTTCCGTTGCGGTAGCAATGCTGATTTCCCTGATCTTTGCAGCTCAAAGTCCCACAAAGCAGTACCTTTTTTTTTGTCTGGGATTTCGCACCACTGCCTGGGTCGTGCACCACGAGATTCTCTCCAAACAATCCCATACGTGAACGTGTTGTGTATACGCACAATATAGGCCTCGTGGAACACCGCCACATTCCAGCATTTGGCACGTGCCTTGCGCCCTTTTACTCATGACATTGACCCCCTTTTTAAGAGTTTTTTTTTCTAGAAGAACTGGTCTTCTTTTCTTCGGCAACGCAGTTTTCTGGTCTTCTGCTGGTGACATCACTTGCAATCACTCGTGTAAAGGCTGGCGTAACATCTTCCATTACTGCCCGCTTTTACTTGTCACACTACCACAATATCACACAATTCACTAATTCACCGCACCAACCGCTCAAAAATATGCTCTCACTGTTCTCGTAGTTTATTGTCCAATATACACCACTCCATTACACTGTTTCACAACATCACTTAAATGCCTCATTTGCTACACTTCGGGCCGAATCTTCCACCAAGTGTCTCATATTCTTGTATATTCTTTAACAAAACGTCGCTCAGGTCACTTTCTTGCATGGATTATGGAGATCTCTACTCCCATTTGCACAGCGCTATTATAAAATACTTTGACCATTACATGCTCACGTCATAACTTGTCTCATCACAACTTCATTTTTCTAAAACATTTAGAATACAAATTCCTTACTAGATTCATACCCTCGCTCCACTGTGGTGGTGTAGTGGCTAAGTTACTCTGCTGCCGACCCACAGGTTGCAGGATCAAATCACTTCTGTGGCGGCTGCATTTTTGATGGAGGCGAAAATGCTATAGGCCCATGTGCTCAGATTTGGGTGCACGTTAAAAAACCCCTGGTGGTCGAAATTTTCGGAGCCCCCCACTACAGCATCTCTCATAATCATATGGTAGCTTTAGGACTATAAACGCCACATATCAATCAATTAAATTCATACCCTTCTTCATCTTCCTCTTTTTGGATTACCCTCAATTCTTTTTATTGCATACCTCAGGGTCTTATCTTTCCTCTCTTTCACAAATTTCTCTGAAGATACTCCAACACGCTCAAGAACTGGTGATGCACTCTCAGTCGGCTCTTTCCTACGCCCACTTGTCTGCCTATCTTCTGCACACTCTGGGCTTTTTTTGCCTCCTCTTTTGTTATGTCCTGATTTATTTTGTTGGCATAAGCCCTCCACACTGGATCATCGACTCTCTGCACTCCTGGCCTATTTCCTAGAATGACATCATATTGTCACAGTGTCACGACGTTGACAAAGGGAGAAGACTTCAGGTCAAAGATGAAACTGTTTCTTTGGGCTTGACCTGTGGCCACGCAAAAGAAAAGTCAGATTTCAGCAAGATGCTGGCACTGATAGCGGCGAACGGAGCATCGGCCGTCGATCAACTGGCAAGCGGTGAAGTGCGTCAGTATTTAGATGCCTGCCTTCGAATATTCTAGCTTTATCAGTAGTGGCCTCATAGGTTCTAGAATAATCTGTAATGCTCGCAAAGTGGGCGTAATCCTAAAAAAGTGATTTACTGCAGCCCTGAAATTCACAAACACTGCATGCGCGGTTTGCCCTGAGATTCACTGACAGTAAAACGGGGCGATAACAAAACTTGAGAAGGGAATGTAGCATTGCCTCCCTCTGAAAAAGGCATTGTCCTGATCCTTTAACAAAAAACAAAAGTGCAATAATAAGGTAAGAAAGTAAACAATAAGTACAAGCAATAAAACACAGCAACAACAAAACAGTTCTCAGGTTCACGCATAAAATGGCTTGAGGCACACGACATGGACGACTTCAAGTCATGCATGGCGCCGTTGAGAGTTCGTAATGTCGTCGGGAACAACTTCGTAGTCCAATGTACCGAGACATCGAACTAAACTGTATGGTTCGAAGTAGCATCGCAGAAGTTTTTCACTGAGTCTGCTTCAGTGTATAGGCAGACCTAAGGACGGTCACCAGACTAGTAGTTCACAAAACTTCATCGAAGATTGTAACAGCAGCTGTCATTCATTTGTTGGTTTTTGATGCAGAGGCAGGTGAGTTGTCGAGCTTCTTCGGCACGCTGGAAGTAGACAGTCAAGTCAATATTTACTTCATTGCTGACGTTGGGTAACACGGGGCTGAGCGTCGTGGCTTGATTCTTTCTATACAGCAGCTTGTACGGTGTTATCTGCTCGACGTCGTCATACATGGCCAGCATATTGGCGATGGTCTTATTAAGGCGCTCGGTGAGGCCATTGGTTTGTGGATGATAGGCGGTGGTCCGGGTCCGGTGGTGACTTTTTTCGCTGTACCTCAGGATCGTCTGAGTGAGGTTTGCCGTAAAGGCCGTATCCCTGTCTGTGATGAGGAACTCTGGAGCTCTGTGACGCAAGACGATGTTCTCGATGAAGAATTTTGCTACCTTGACGGCACTGCTTTTGGGCAGGGCCCTTGTCTCGGCGTAACGCGTAAGGTAGTCGGTGGCTACGACGATCCATTTGGTCCTGAGATTCGACGTCGGGAATGGTCCCAGTAAGTTCATGCCCATTTGCTAGAACGGCCAGTGAGGTGGCTCGATGGGCTGAAGAAGTCCGGCTGGCATAGTCGGCAGTATCTATGGTCGTTGACAGTCTCGACATTTCCTGATGTAACGAGTCACATCAGTGGCAACTCGTGGCCAGAAATACTTCTCCTGTATTCTTGCGAGCGTAGGGGAAACACCGAGGTGTCCAGCTATCTGTCGTCGTGTAGAGTGTCCAAAACCTCTGGACATAATGCTGAAGATACTACAAGGAGGTAGTTGACTCGATGCGGTGAAAAGTTTTTCTTGACAAAGGATGCCTTCACGCAAGAAAAATAAGGCCAGTCCTCGCCTGAATACCTTTGTAACAACGGCAGCCTTGCCCTCTAGGTATTCCACAAGGCACTTGCTTTCAGGGTCAGTACGCTGTCATACTGGAAAATAATCGATGCTTAAGGTTCCCAGGAACCAGCCGCCGTCCCCGTTGTTCTGCGACGATGGGTCAACGGGTGCGCAAGACAGGCAGTCAGCGTTACAGTGTATTTGCCTTGACTTGTAAAGGGCGGTGATGTCGAATGCAGACTCCACAATGCGAGGCGACCTGAAGGGTCCTTCAAGTTAGCTAGCCAACAGAGGGCATAGTGGTCGCTCAAACATTGAAAAGCCTGCCATAGAGGTAGGTGCGAAACTCGGAGGTAGCTCAGATGATGGCAAGACACTCCTTTACTGTTGTAGAATAGTCGACCTCCGCCTTAGATAGCGACCGACTCGCATAGCTGATGACCCTTTCAAGTCCGCCAATTTTCTGCACCAGGACAGCTCGGATCCCTAGACTGCTTGCATCGGTGTGGATTTCCATGTAGGCATTTTCGTGGAAATGATCAAGCATCGACGATGCCTGCAGGTGTCGTTTAAGTCCTTGAAATGCTTCATCCTGCGAGGTTACCCACTTATTTATTTTATTTATTCAAATCACAATAATAGCAAAAGTTGGGATAGTTGGTGGTTCATACTTGGGAAGTAAACACAGCGCAAAAATATAGACAAGGACAAAGGAAGAGACGACACCGCGTTATTCTAATCACCTCACAGGCTCCTACATCACAGTATTGTGTGAGGGGGGGTTACATAAATATGGGTAACAATAACTGGAGCATGTGAACTTTATACAATGCTTATTGACGTAGTACAGAATACTGAAAAAAAGAAAAAGAAAAAAAAAATACAAACGGAAAATGTCCTTATAAGATAGGTAAAAAAACACATCAATGAGGAAATATTGCTGTTACCTCTGCTCTAAATTTGGTTGCATTTCGAATGTTGACGATATGCTCCGGAAGACCATTCAAATGAAAAATTGCTTTGGCAAGGCGGCCAAATTAAATGCGATGGTTCTACCTGTAATACATTGGTAACTGAATAGGTGATTCGACGTGAAGTGCGGAAAGGTTTTACAAGAGGCAGCGATGACTGATGGGCACTATAGACGATCTTATGAAATAAGCAAGGCAATGCTATTGGTCTACCTTGGGGTACGCCAGATAATACATTGCTTAATGGAGATGAGTGACCGTTAGCAACTGTGAATTGTTTGTGACATGACAAAAAATTTTTAACTATGGTGTTGTTAATGAGTCCAGAGCAAGGGAAGTGATTTTAGCTAATAAACGTGAATAAGCGACGCGGTCGAATGCCTTTGAAAAGTCTAAAAACATGCAATCTGTGTGAATGTTTTCGTCCATATTCTGCAGCAGATCGTTAGTAAATTGAAGTAATTGTGTTTTGCACGAGAAACCTTTCCTTGGCATCAATCTTTGTAAGGTAAATTATCGGCTTGGCGATGTGGGCAAGATCTTCGACAAAACGCCTGTAATAGGCGAAGAGGCCGACAAATAGACGCACAGCCTTCTTGTCGGTGGGTGACAGGAATGCAGCGATGGCTGTTGTCTTCTGGGGGTCGGGCTGTACTCCAAACTTGTTTATCACATGTCCCAAGAACAAGAGTTCCTGTAAGCTACGCGGCACTTTTCTGGCTTCAGAGTGTGTCCAGAGGTTTCAATTGCTTGTAGTACAGCTTCAAGGCACTGGAGATGCTTGTAGAAACTTGAGGAAAGTACGAAAACATCGTCCAAGTACACGAGGCAAGTCTGCCACTTCAATCCAGTCAGAACGGTGTCCGTAACATGCTGGAACGTCGCAGCCACCGACCAAAGATCAAAGGGCCGCACCTTGAACTCGAAGAGGCCGTCTTGTGTAATGAAGGCAGTCTTTTCTCCGCCTGACTCGTATACTTTGATTTGCCAAAAGCCTGTCTTGAGGTCCAGTATCGAAAAGTATTTGGCGTTGTGGAGTTGATTAAGGGCATCTTCTATTTGGGGAAGAGTATATACTCCTTCTTCGTGATCTTGTTGAGTCAGCAATAGTCAATGCAGAAGTGTAGTTCCATCCTTTTTTGTCGCTAACACCACTGGTCATGTCCATGTACTCTTTGGAGACTGGATAATGCCGTCTCAGAGTATTTTATCGACTTATTTTTTTATGGCCACGTGTTCTCGCGTCGAAACTCTGTAGAGGCTTTGACGGAAAGGCCTGGCATTTTATTCTGTCACGATTCCATGTCTTGCAACTGGGGTCTGTCGAACTCTCGATGACAACAAAAAGCAGCTCTTGTATTTCAGGAGCAGGTTTTCGAGCTTTTCCTGTTTATGCGTTGAAAGGCTCGGATTAAGGTCACAAGTTTGTTGAAGGGTTTCAGTCATCAGAGTAGATTCGGCAGAATTGATCGCGAAAGTGTTGCTGGCTTCTAGTATCTCATCGATGTAGGCAACCGTCGTGCCTTTGCTCACGTGCTTGTACTTGTTGCTGAAATTCGTAAGCCTCACTCTTGCGTTGCCTCTCGCAGCTCGGCTAATCGTGTGGTGACGCAAATTTCATGATTGATCAAAAGGTGCTGGTCGCTTTCAATGACACCTTGCATGTTTGTTGATTCTTGAGTGCCAACAGAAATGCTGACGCTGGAGCGAGGAGGAATGGTGACTTGGTCTTCCAGCACACTCAAGGCATGCCTTCCTGACAACTTGTGTGGCGGCAGTGCTTTTTCGGTGGATAGTGTTATTGACTTTGTTCTCAGGTCGATGACGAAATCATGTCCATATCCTAAGTCCATACCTTAGGATGCCATCTCTCGAGCAATACTGTAGTACAGCAAAGCTTGGGGGATAAATAGATAAATCTGGCTGTTAATGGTGACTATGGCTCTGCAGGTTCCTGCCAATATAACTAGGTTACCTTCAATTCTACTGATTTCGAGGCCTTTCCAGGCGGTCCTAACTTTTTTCAACTTCGCGGCGATTGTCCCACTAATGACGGAATAGTAGGCATCAGTGTCAACGAGAGCTATAACGCTGTGGCCTTCGATGAAAGTGTCGAGGTCGCTAGTTTGTCGCATTGCATTGCTTTTCAGTCGTGGTGCCGGATCAGGGCTATAACGGTTTCTAATTCTATTTCGATGTTGTGTAATCAGGACTTCTTCTGGTCGCAAAGTTTCGATATCGGGGCTACGTTGACGTTGCAGGAGGTTCTTTAGGTTTCGTAGCGTCCTCGTCATTGGCAGCAGATGATCTTCAGCAGTTCATTGTACAGCTACCACACCTTCATTGGTTGTTGTCTTTAGTTTTCAGAGTAAGGCTAGGCGACCGGCCTCAGTTTGGGCCATTGTACTGCTGACAGTGTGGTGACATGTAGCGGCCGGATGAAATAGAACGAGCAGATCCCTGAGGTTTCCTTTGCGCTCCAGCGAGACAGTCGGCAATGTCACCTTGTGTGGACACGGCACGTCGATAGCGAAACCATGTAGTCTTATGTTGCAGTACTGGCAGCGGTGGTATGTGTGCCCGGCATCACACAGTGGGCAGTGGTCAGGGGAGTGCCACGCATCAGTCTTCCTAGAAGCGTGATGCCGGCCGGCAGGTGGGCGGTATGGTGTCGGTGGTTGTGGTGCCGGTGTCTTGCAGTAGAACTGCGGCAGGACAGTGTCCTGACGCGAGCCTAGAGGAGCATTGCGGCGCACTGTGGCGCCGTAGCTTATAGCTTCTGAGGCTGCGGTGCTTTGGGGATTCCAAGGGACTGGCGAACTTGTTCGTGGACAATGTTGGCGATCGAATCAGCTTGAGGATGCGGCGAAGCTAGCAGCTTGCGCAGCTCTTCCTGCACGATTGCTCAAATTGTCTCGCGCTGGTCGTCGGTGCTAAAGGCAGTTTAATGATGTGCGGTAGTTGTACTGCGTTGTCTACATCTCAAGTGCTTTTTCTACAGTAGTGGCCTCTGTAAGAAGTTCATTGGCAGTTTTAGGCTGGTTGTGGACAAGTCTCGCAAACAGCTTTTGCTTGACCTCATGCATCAGAAACCGGAGCTTCTTCTCCTCAGGCATTGTGGGGTCGGGGTGATGAAACAGCCGGGCCATCTCTTCGATGAAGATGGTGACGTTTTCGTTAGGGAGTTGCACACGTTTTTAACTAGACAACGGCTGGTGACGTTTTCGTTAGGGAGTTGCACCCGTGTTTCCAGCAAGGTGGCAGCCCTTTCTTTGAGGACCACACTCGTGAAGGTGTTCAAGAACGTCATTCAAAAGAGATCCCAAGTTTGTAGCATGGATTTTTGGTTTTTGAACCATGTCTTGGTGGCGTCTTCTGGGTAGAAGTAGACGTGGCGTAGTCTTTCTTCGGGGTCCCAGCTGTTCAAGGTGGCAACTCGATTGTATATCTCTATCCAGCTTTCCGGGTCCTCAATTGACAATCCACAGAAGGTTGGTCGCTCCTTGGGCTACCAGAAAAAGATTGGGGCAGACTGCACGGGGGCGTTCATCGTTGCTGCTGTCAACGTCGAGATCCGAGCTGCATGGATGTTTTAGGAAGGGGCCCTTACATTGCAGTCCCCTCTGCCTGCCACTTGTTTGCTGATCGGTGTTGGCGTCGGTGTCTTCTTTGTCACTTGGGCCAGGTCCGCAGCTTCACGGGGGCGTACGGAACATGAAAGAAGCAACACCTCTACCAGATGTAACGGCGTCGTGATGTTGATGAAGGGAGTAGACTTCAGGTTGAAGATCAAACTGTTTTTTTTTTGGGCCGAACTTCTGGCCTTGCAAAAGAAAACTCAGGTTACATCAAGACACTGGCACTGATGTTGGGAAACAGAGCATCAACAGTCAATCAACTGGCAAGCGTGTCGGCATTAGTACACGTGCCGTCGAATATTCTAGCATTATCTCTAGTGGCCTTGTAGGTTCCAGAATATTCTGTAATGCTCGGGAAGTAAGTGTAATCTCAACAAAATGCTCTACTGCAGTCCCGAAGCTTCTTGAACACTGCAAGGGCGGTTTGCGCTCAGAATTACTGACAGTAAAATGGGGCAATAACATAACTTTGAATGTAACAATGAATCGAGTCTTCAATATTTTTGGCCGTTATTTTGCCTACATAATAGATGGTCTACAACTTTATCTTGGCCTCTGGCAACCCCCTCCTGGATTCGTGTACAAAAACCACAGTTTCCAGTTTTCCAATATAATCTTTCTTGTTTACCAAGCTTTTCGTGAATTTTACAGTATGCACACCAGAATCCCTCAACACCAACACTCATTTGCCGTTCACCTTTCCTTAAGGCATTGGCCCACTCACACCTTTCCCAGCCTTGCTTGATCTAGGTCATCTCTTCACTCATCAAAGGGTGCCATGAGTTTCCGAGGGCAAATTCGTTTAAGCCTGGAAGTAAGTGAGTTGGCCGACGCCAACGTTGGGGCACTCGTGTTAATTTCCATCATTGTGCAAAGCAGCGCTTATTTCTGCTACTCTTAATTTCAGCTGCAAAATCTACTTTCTTGCACGCGTGCTGTTCGAAGTGCCTGTGCATGTTTTTTGTGTTCCCTATCCTGTCATTCGCGCGCTCTCTTTTCGTTCCTCTGGTACTCAATCTTGTGTTTCTTGTGCTCAGCCATGCATTCCCGCTCTTTTTACCCTATATGCCTTTCATGCTAATCCTGAGCGTTCTCAAAAAGCTTTAATGTCTCCTCATTGGTAATTTGCCAATCCTTGGCCACTATTACCAACGTCACCTTATCCAACCTTGCAACCCCTGACGGTTAGTAACTGTGTCGAAAGATGGTAAAATCATGGCAGGCTCGCCAATTAATGTCGGAATTATTTCCGGAGTGCTTGCAACTGAGATAGATTGAGAGAGAGATGGCAGACCTTGGTGGCAAGACAAACAGGCTTTATACTTACAAGGTAAGGCAGAAACACAAATTCTAAATTAATGATGAAAAATCCGTAAACAGGCCGATGTCGAGCCGACGTTTGGGCAAGTGGACTTGTCTTCTTCTAGGCTAGAACGGAACTAATTTCTTTAGTGATAGAGTGTCTACGCTTCGTGCCCTCTCCTTCATTTTAACAAAGGAAGGGAAGAGGGCAACTTGGATACATGGGCATGATAGTGCGGGGGAGGAGGTGCTGTGACGAAATATGTGAGTGAAGGAGGAACAGGTATTCCGTGAATAAAAAAATCGGTAGATCCCACATACCTTGGAAATCGATGTTGTGCGAAGTATGTTGAGGGAAGGTGACCATGTTGCTATTTTTTATTCAATGACACGTTATGAATTTACGATAAATATAGTACAGTTGAATCTTATCAATTCGAACACATCTAATTCGAACTTCCAGTTGATTCGAACTCACGACGAGGTCCCGTCAAAGCTATGTGTATTACAATGGGCGAAAACACCCGGTAGTTCTTGCGCGCAAGCACATACAATGGTCAATTCGAGCATACCGCGCTCTGAAAATGCTCTCAGCACCCCGCCCGATCCCGCGGTGGCACCTGCGACACCTCAACTCTGCGCGCGAAGAAAATGAAAAGGAACGAAAAGCCTATGGTGGATGTTTGCTCTCTCTCAAATGCAGATTTGTCACGCGCCCGTGTCACACTTCTCCCTTTTCCGTCCCTGCACGTTAAAGACCTTTCTCCTTCCAACGCCGCGTGTGAAGAGAGAGAGGAAAAAGAAAACAAGGAAAGCTGTTGCTGGGTTGAGTGAATATGTGGTTGAAGGAAAAGAAAAAGCACTATCTGCTGCAGCCCTTGCCCCTTGCGGAAGCATGGCTCTGCGCCTTGAGGCGGGGTCTCTTATGCGTCGGTGCAATGCTCCCCCTTTCTCGTCTCTGCCCCATAACCCTTCTCTTTCCTAGGACACGTGCCAAGAGAGCAAAAAAAAAAAAGCTATTGTTTAGTGTTGGTTTCTTCTCAAACGCCGATCTGCTTCTCTCCCCATGAAGACGCTCCTCCTTTCTCGTCACGTGCTTCCTTTCTCGTCACGTGCAATCGTTGTTGTCTTCGTCTTTAGAAAGTGTCCGTGCTGGACATTGCCGCGCGCAACTTCTCTTGTCTTGCCAGGAGAATGCTGAAGCCGAAGTGTAAATGCTTTGCAAGCTGCGTGCGAAATCGATTGACTTGCTGCAAGGCAAACGTGTGTAGACGCACATCACTGATTACTTCAATTAGATGTCTTGTGATTTGTGAATAAATGTTAGTCTTCTGAAACTTCTCCCTCATGTGTTAGCTCAATGCACAGGCGCCACTGCATGGAGAGCCCTCCGTTTTTCGGCTTTCATTAATTCAAACTTTTTTTAATTCGAACAAATTTTTGGGCCCCTTCGAGTTCGAATTATCGAGATTTGACTGTATGTGCCAATGCTGCATGCATGCACATATATGGTAAACAGATGCAGATGTTTATAAAACCAGTTGTTTGCACTTGTGAAGCGATGCCAACAGCAACATGAGTATTAGCAGCACCAGAAGCAATAAGCTGATATGACGCGCTGGTGCTCACGAGGATTGTAACCCTGGACACTGCTACATAAATCAACTTCAGCAGATGGCACCTAGCTACAATCGATGCTAACCCGACATGACAGCTCTATCATAAGAGTGCATATGTAATGGTTATAAAATTATATTTCCAGCATCTGAATCACAATTTACATTTCATGGACACAACAGTCTGTTTAAAAAGTATTTACGAGACCTGCCATAGCTCTGTGGTAGAATACTTGATTGCCACGAAGAATGCTGGGGTTCGATTTCTGCTGAGATGCTGACAGTTATTCCTCACATTCGATGGGTCAATGCTGCCAATGTAAGTTCTTCCTTAACTCTCATGCATTAAAATTAAGCATGTGTGTCCTTGCCGTTCCTAAGTAAATACTAAGTGCCAATCACATGTGGCGCATACGAGTGGCACATTACCTCTGCGTGCATGTGCCACTGTCTAGTGGAAAGTTTTTTATAGCGTACGCGATGGGATTGTGATAATATTCATGTATTCACCAGTGCGTCATATTGGGCAAACTATCTTGCCCTGCAATACTACTTTTGGTTCACGAAAAGTTAAGGGCCTGGTTATGAGAGCACCCAGACAACAGTGGCTAGGCAAATAGATAGATAAACAGACAGATGCCCTAAGTGTGTGCAGTACATAAAGAAATGCTTCACGTCTAAAAGAAAAGAAGGAAAAGGTGCGGACGTGAGGATATATACACGCGTTGCTGAGTCTCGGTAGTCAAACTGATTGTCAGAAGTTACTAAGGGCAGGTTTGAAATTCTTAGACGGCTCGCAGTGGTCTGCTTTGTGTATGTTTCATACCGAATGAATTCAAGAGCCTCTTTACGAACGTTTATACCTACTGGCTGGAGTGTGTTGAATTTGTGAGTAAGGTACGGCTCTGTATATTTTCTGTCTCTTGGAAACTGCAAGTTTCAATCAAGTATGTAGAGTTTGAGATCATCAAAGTTGTGTCCTGCTACATTAAAATGCTGTGCCACTGCTTTCGGTAATTTACTTCACCGTGTGCGCGAAATGATTGTATATCGCATATCAACATTCGATCATGTAGATAATGTTTTCGCTGGTACAAATAAAAATTGATTTTAGATGATGGACATAGTCACTCCCTGTGCTTATAAGTATCATGTCGTCTTGAATACGTCCAACACTTAAGTAAGCTAAAGAAAACACTAGTTGAAATTACCCACAAGACACCCTAAGCAAAGTATACAACGAAGAATGTAAGCTAGATAGAAAAACAACACTATAGCTAAAAAAACTCCCGTTGGCCAACCCAACCAGCCACAAGCATTTATAACCAATTACTAAAATGCTATCCCAAACGTAAATAATATCCTTCGTAAATATTGTTACACAAGGCAAGGTAACTTAATGGGGGGGGTTTTTTAATAGGCCCCGAGTCCGCGATCACAGTATAATGATGATGATCTCCACCGCCATGGCTCGTGCCCACTCAGAGGGATCGCAGTGGAGGCAATGTCATCTTCATTCTCTACCCGCGCTTCCCTTGTTTTTCTGGTAGTGATACTTCTTATCATTCTTCCGGTCTCAGACGAAGCCCTCTGGGCGAGTCATTCTTGCATCCTTCGTGTAAACGGCTTTAGGCGGGCAACATGCGTCACCTCTGTCTTGCATGAACGTCGGCCACTAGTGGTGACACATGCGATTTCATAGTTTACCTCGCTGAGATGATGGAGTATCACGAAAGGACCGGCGTAGTGTGCCAGTAGCTTTTGGTTCAAGCCACGTCTGCGTGTTGGGGTCCACACCCACACTAGATCACCGGGGGCATAGGTTACATGCCTGTGTTGACTGTCGTGGCGAGTTTTGGAGGACTCTTGCGCTGCCAGTGTACGTAAGCAGGCAAGTCGACGTGTCTCTTCCGCGCGACACAAAGTTTCCGCAATTGTTAAATCGTCATGGACGACAAAAGGAAAGATAGTGTCCAGCGTATGTCGAGGTGAGCGAGCGTAGAGCAGATAGAAAGGGCTGTAGCCTGTCGTTTCGTGTTTCTACGTGTTGAAGGCGTACGTGACGAATGGTAAAACTTTATCCCAGTTTTTGTGGTCGGAGGCGACGTACATTGACAACATGTTGATCAACGTTCGGTTTGTGCACTCGTTGAGGCCGTTAGTTTGCGGATGATACACAGTTGAATGTCGGAACTTGGAGGCACACAAACGAAGTAATAATTCGACAATATCAGCGATAAATTGTCGTCCACGGTCACTTATTATCATGCGAGGAGGTCCGTGTCGGAGGATGACTGAATGCAACGGGAACTCCGTAACCTGGACTGCCGTGGCGGAGCATAAGGCACACGTCTCGCAGTACCGCGTCAGGTAGTCGGCGCATACAATTATCCGCCGGTTACCTTTTGAGGAGCGTGGAAATGGTCCCATCAGATCAATGCCGACCTTTTCAAAAGGGGAACCGGGAGGCTTTACAGGTTGCAGTTGACCAACTGGACCCGAGGAGGGCCGCTTGTGGCTCTGGCATTGCGTACAGCTGGCCACGTAGTTCTGAATTATCTTGCTCATTTTAGGCCAATAGAACCGCTCTATCGTGCGACTAAGTGTTCGTGAGGTGCCTAGATGGCCAGAGGTGGGGTCATCATGCGTGAGACGCAGAACAGACGTTTGGAGGGACGCAAGAACAACTAGCAGAAAGCGGGCGCCCGTCGTGGACAAGTTTCTCTGGTAAAGAAGACCATTTCGGACGCAGAATCTGCCTTTGCTTAATGAATTTCTGGCTCCAGGGAAAAGAGCTTTCAAGCTTGGGTCATTACGCTGCTCAGCGGCGAAAGTCACGGCATCAGGAAAGCCAGACGACAGAGAAGCGATAAGGTGGTCAAAGTTATCGCTTTCACAATCTGTCGATGGTAGCGGCATTCTGGAGAGGCAATCCGCATCAGCATGTAGATGGCCAGTCTTGTATGAAATGGTGAAGACATGTTCTTGCAAACGAATGGCCCATCGTGCGAGGCGACCGGATGGGTCACGAAGGTTGACCAACCAACACAGAGAATGGGGATCTGTGACGATAGTGAACGGGCGACCATAGATGTATGAGCGAAACCGTTGCACGGCAGGCAAAGACTACCGGTAGGCATTCCTGTTCGGTCACTTTGTAATTGCGTTGAGGCTTGCTTAAAGAACGACTTGCGTACGCCACAACGTGTTCCTTCTTACCAGAACGCTGAACGAGAACGGCACCAATATCGATGCCACTTGCGTCTGTGTGAATTTCTGTGGGCGACGAAGGATTGAAGTGCCGAAGTATTGGCTGCGAGGTTAAAAAACACTTCAGCTTGTGAAAAAGCGGCATCACACCCGGAAGTCCACTGAAATGGGCTGTTCTTGCGTAGAAGGCTCGTCAGGGGGTGAACGACATCTGCAAACTTGGGTACGAACAGGCGGAAATACGAGCAGAGCCCGATGAAGCTACGCAGTTGTTTCACAGATTTAAGACGCTCGAACGATTCAGCGGCCGCTGTCTTTTGTGGGTCAGGTCTAATGCCATCTTTGTCAACGAGATGTCCTAACACCAATGTCTCTCGCTCGCCAAAGTGGCACTTTTTTGAATTCAATACAAGGCCAGCTTTTTCAATGCAGCTGAGCACGAGGTCTAGGCGACTGTTGTGCTCCTGAAACGTACGTTCAAAAATTACGACATCATCCAGGTAACACATGCATATATGCCATTTTAAACCACGCAATATAGAGTCCATAAATCTTTCGAACGTCGCAGGAGCAATACATAATCCGAATGGCATAACGTTGAACTCGTAAAGTGCGTCGGTTGTAACGAATGCGGTCTTTTCTTTGTCAGCTGCGTGCATGAAAATTTGCCAGTAACCTGGTCTCAGGTCGACAGATGAAAAGTAGGACGCAGAATGCAGACAGTCTAGAGCGTCATCGATGCGCGGCAGTGGATAGACGTCTTGGTAACAGAATTAAGTCGGCGGTAGTCAACGCAAAATCTCTATGTACCATCCTTCTTCTTCACTAGAATGACGGGAGCAGCCCACGGATTTGCCGATTCCTGTATTATTCCCTTTTCCAGCATTTCTTGGACTTGCTCGTTGATGATCTTGCGCTCCGATGGTGCCACTCGGTAAGGTTTCTGCCTAATGGGATGCGCCGACTGGGTGTGGATCTGATGATGTATCCGGGACACTGGGATTAAGGGCCTTTGGCTGTATTTAGAAAAATCGAACACTTTCGAGTACTTAGATAGAACGTCGAGCAGTGTATGACTTTTGCTTTGGTCAAGTGACTTGCTGACCATTTGTAGCAATTGGGCATCTTCTGAACCTTCTAAGCCTAGATGTTCATTTTGGTTTGTAGCATCAACAAGCGCAACCAGCGTCGTACATGACTCTGGTCTAAATACTGCAAGTTTCATGCCACCTGGCAGAATTGCAGGCTCCATGGAACTGTTCATTGTCCACACACCCGCCCGTCCATCAACGACTGACGCTATACAATGGGGAATGAGAATGTTCTTTTTCAGGCATGCCGAGGGAATGGGTTTGAGCATGGCATCAAACGTGCCACAGTTGTTACTGGAACATGTCACAAGAACACACACAGCAGAAAATGCAGGAATGACTGTATCCATGGTGACGAAAAAAATGCATTCCTCCGGACGGGAATTTTCCAAGAGCGCCGTTGGGAAAGTGCCGTGTATAGAAAGATGCCCACTTCTGCAGTCTACAGTTGCCCCACACTCACACAAGAAGTCAATACCTAAGATAACATCATGGGTAGACCGGAGAATAACCGCAAACTCTGTGCAAAACACCTTGCCACACAGCGAGACGTCCACAGTACAATAACTCACCGGACACAACACGTCACCACTTACACCACGAAATGTCACCCCACGATTCAGGCAAAACATCACTTTTGGTCCTAGCAGGTTCTTAATATTTACACTCATCACCGAGACTGTCGCATCTGTATCTACAAGTGCCATAGTAGCCACTCCATCGACAACTACATGAACTTTGTTTTTCAACATAAACGCTGACGGGGGTATATCTGTAGATAGAACCTGTGATCTCGCGACCTCACCCCTACTGGCCGCACCGACTAGTTTTCCAGCGGCGGTGTACGTGCGCGTCGCTGTGGCGACGGCGATTGTGGAGCATGGGGAGCCGGTGCTGGCGTCAAACTTCGATCAGAGGCCGGCGTGGGGTAGCGTGACCCGGTAGGTGCGCGTGGTTTCCGTGACGTGGAGTGCGGATGGTCGAAAGGTTGGTGAGACATGTGCCAAGAGTGTCGCTGACATGGGCGGTGGTCACAAAAACATGCAATATGACCCGGGACGCCACAGTTGTAGCATGCCAGAATTGGTCGAGGGGCACGTGGCTGCTCAGAGTAACGACTCCTCTCATAAGGCATGAGATAGTGGTGCCGTCCTTCAGGGGCACTGTAGGCAGGCGATGTTGGTTAAACAGGTGGGCGAAAACTTCGTACGTAGTTAGGAGTTGGTTGACGGGGGAATCCAGCCTGCCGTGTGCCTTGATATTCATAAGTGTAAGCTGCGTTGATTGATGGTTGCCATGGTGGAAGAGAAACAGGAGTCCGCACACGTTCTGGTTCGTATGTACACATCCTTAAAATCGCTGGGGCGATGATAGGTCTCCTGACATCGAAGCAGCTTTTCTCTGACGATCTGCCGTATGGTCAAAGCAAGGTTGTTAGGCGGTACTGTTTCAACACTGGCCACAGCGGGGACATTGGACAGGCGGCCGAATTTCGGAGAAATTCATCGCATCTTGAGGGATTCAGAGGTACGACAGTGCTTCATCACGTCGGACACGGAGTTCAAGCAGTCTTTCCCAATTAAGAAATTGTACATGTCTTCGGCTATTCCCTTGAGAACGTGTCCAACCTTGTCTTCTTCAGACATCCTCCCATTCACGATCTTGCACAGCTTCAATATTTCTTCAATGTATGTTGTACATGTTTCTCCCGGAAGCTCTGCCCTCTGAAACAATGTCTGCTGCGCGCGTTTCTTCTTTGCGTCCGAATCACCGAAGCACTTCTGCACTTCTTCAACAAAACGTTCCCAAGTCATGAACATGTTCTCGTGGTTCTCGTACCACATGAGGCTGGTGTCAGTTAACGAAAATACAACATGATTAAGCTGTTTGTTCAAGTCCCAGCCATTGCTTCTGCTCACCCGCTTGTAGTTCTTGAGCCACACGTCGACGTCTTCTCCTGATGTCCCGGCGAAGTTTGGTGGCACTCTGTAGTACGGCACGGAACGCATCGGAGTTGGCCTCGAAGCGTTGGATGGCTGCTCTTGGGCCATTATGATCGGTGAAGGTGGAAGTCCGGCGAGGCGGCAACTGCGACGAAGTCCTGGTAGTGAAGCTCCCGTCTTTGGGTCTGTCCTACCCAGCACCTTCCACCAAATTGTTACACAAGGCAAGGTAACTTAATGGGTTTTTTTTTAATGGGCCCCGAGTCCGCAATCACAGTGTAATAATGATGATCTCCACCGCCATGGCTCGTACCCATTCAGAGGGACTGCAGTGGAGGCAACGTCGTCTTCATTCTCTAGCAGCGCTTCCCTCGTTTTTCCTGGTAGTGATACTTCTTATCAATATTATTCAATACTGACAAGCAGCAAGTGCCTAAGAAAACCGTTTCTCGAAGCAACCAAGGTTGTGTATCGCCGCAGTAGGAATTTGAAAGGCGAAGTCGGCGATTTTTTTCACCATATCAGTGTAATAGCGCTTTCATGTTTCTGAGACACTCTTCTTATGTGTCCGATAGCCTAAATGCTCAACAAACTTGAAAATAATATTTATTAAGCAAAAAACTGCAATACGGAAACCAAAAACCTACCGAGTGCACTGTCTACGTATGACAGACTACTTTACCAGAGCCGGAAATCCTGCTAGGCATGCCGGTCCGCCCAAGGTGAAGCAGGAAAACTGTGAAAGCCGTGAGGAGCACATGCTCAGTGGATAGGTCATCAAACCAACAATGTCGCACCACATCTGTGACTGATTGTGCCTCATGCACAATCTCCTCAGAGCTGTCAAACAATCACAACTATGATTCATATGTATTAGGAGGTCCACAAGCATTGCTGTTTCTTTTCGATGAAACAGAACAGTTTTTTATATTTGGTTGCCTGATCGCACATAATGCTGCCAAATGCCACTACTTGACCAGGCCGTTCAAGTGTGTGCCTGCAGCAACTGGCTAAAGGCTGTCATGGTGAATATATCGTCAATTGTGGGCATCCCAAATTCAACACCACTGGCCACCAATCGCAAGCTCACCCACAGGGAAAAGAAATCACACGCTTAACCGAGGAAGCACCGGCTAAACACACACAATTCATAATAAACATATGCTGCAGATGCTTATCAGTTCCGTCTCTTTTGCCGCTTGCAAAAATTTATGCCACGCACACGGTGTTGCCCTGAATCCTGGTGGGCATTTGGAGGCAAGCTATTTAAATTCATTTGAAAAGAATCTCCGAAACTGTCAAACCTGTAATTTGGCACAAATGACGCAAATGTGTAAGAGAACGTACCCAATGAATTTTATTGAGATCCATTGACCTCAAAAAACTGCCAGATTTGTTGGCCTATTTAAAGGGATTGTCTACCATCTTTTATTGCTTTTATGCTTTGTGACTCAATAAAAAGTGTACTATCTCAAATGTCCAACCTTGCAGAGGTTTCTATGGAAAGTGTGTAGAAATTATTTAAACAGAATTTTTCGATCTGCGTTCGGTCTCCTTCCATCACTGCGATGAATGCCCACAACACTGGCTGATGGAAGCGATGACGATTGTACTGCCAGTGAAAGCTAAAAAATGAAACTTCGTACGCTTTTTGCAAGCTTAGTAAAACAAATGCCTTAGTAGATGTTTAAAGCATGCAGACATTTTTTGTTGTTCTTATGAGCGGTGGCGGACGCATTGCTCGCGCTTCACTGCCGTTTGTATGCAGAGATACAGGCAAGCGAACACACCGCCGACCGTGCTACCGAGCACTTCATTGATCGCGTCAGAAAAAAAAAGCCAAAATTATTTTCTGGTGCTACCTAAACCCAGACAACACAAATACAACCTCAGGAAGTCCCCAGTATGCCTCCATGAAGGCAATATGACAGCCTCAGAGTATCCTCTTGGGGTACTAAATTTGCACTAGTTCAGTGCTCTTGTCCGATGATTTGATTGATATGTGGGGATTAACATCTCAAAAGTACCATATGATTATGAGAGACGCCGTAGTGGAGGGCTCCGGGTATTTTGACCACCTGGGGTTCTTTAACGTGCACCGAAGTCCTCTTGTTCGGACACACAACAACCTCAGCACCATGACCTCCTCAGTAAACTTACGACCTGCTCATGCCACCGCTCCTTGTTTCGCCACATTTGCTTTTGCTTGTTTATATTTTTTTATTCTATAATGTGCCACAGTATGCCATGGCACCACAATTTACCCCCATTGCTGCAGCTGTCAAACCGCTTTTTTTTTAATGTGTTGAATACAGTCAACTGACAATTTTTCGGAAGCTCTAGGGGGCGAGAAACCGTTCGAAAATTTGGGCAGTCCGAAAAAATGAATGCAAGCAAAAAAAACGCATTATTTTACTGATAATTTTCAATGCAAGCAAAAAATACACACTATTTTGCTAATATTTCCCAATGTTAGCAAAAAACGCACCATTTCATTGATATTTCTCGGATAAAGAGGGTCAAGGTCAAAGTACTAGACTTCCGGAACTTTGCCAAAGCATCATTGGGGTGGCTCTGAAAAGAGCCGTTAAAAAATATGCATACAGCTGACAGCGGGTGCCGTCAGGGCAGCCGGTGTTAGAGCTGCTGTGGCTTGAAAAACTTGTTGATCCTTGTTTAAACGGTGTTCCATTTGCATGTGATCACATTCGCCTCGATCTCAGCAAGGGTCATGTCATCACTGTAAACCGATGACAGTGTCATCAATGCTCGCATCAATTCGGCGGTCGTAGGTGGCACAGGCGTTGGTTCCTTTTTTCGACATTGGAGTCGTCTGAATCCGCCATAACCTGACTGACTATTTCGTCGTTGCTGAGCTCTGTGCAGAAGTCAAGCTCGTTGTCAGCATCGACGAACCACTTAAAAGTTATTTCCGTGGGCATGGAAGCACTAGCAGAGCGGAGGTCATTGATAATATCGTCCATGAAAGGGCACAAGTCAGTCACGCTGTCGCTTTCTTTAGGCAAGTCTGCTGCCTCTTTGTTGAGTATGAAGCCCGCGTGGCGAAAGCAGTTGCGAAGTGTGCTTTGTGTTACTACGTTTCATGCGTCCGCAAGCATTCCGACAGCGGACCGAAGGTCATTGCTGTAGCCTTTCCCGTTTTCCTAGCACAGCACCATGTGGTTGAGTATACCTGAACGGTACAAAAGTTTCAGATTACGGATAACGCCTTGGTCCATCGGTTGGAGGATCGCAGTCGTGTTGGGGGGCATGAATTCCAGCTGGATAGCCTTCAAGTTACCAGCTGGATAGCCTCCATGTGACCATGAGCAGCGCAGTTGTCAACGAAGGGCAGAACACATCTGTTCTGTTGTTCGAAATTCCTGTCCAACCTGCGGACATAACTCTCGAACAACTGCTGCGTTACCCATGCCTTTTTGTTGGCTTCGTATAACACTGGCAGCGTTGCCCCTTTAAAACACCTAGAGCTCTTGGACTTCCCGATTACTAACAAAGGAAAATTCTCACTGCCAGACATGTTGCTGCCGACAAGAACGGTGAGCTGTTCTTTGCTATGCGTGCCATCATGGCATGCGTCACCAGCAAAAGCGAGTGTTCTTTCCGGCAGCAGCTTGTAAAACAAGCCAGTTTCGTGCTAGTTGAAAATGTCAGCAGAGAACTGCTACAACAAAGACTGGAGTTTTCCACCGCGGTACTGCGCAATAACCGCACTGTCGACGGCGCTGCTTTTGCCACACATCTTCTTGAACTTGAGGTCATTCCGACACTTAAGGTTTCTCAGCCATTCATCACTGAACTTAAAATCTGTGATGTTCATTCGAAGTGCGAGAGTTTCCGCTTTTTGTTTCAAGATGCAGCCCGAGACTGGCAACCGCTTGGCAATCATTGAATTAAGCCACACGACGAGAGCGTCCTCAAGCTTTGGATGAACACCTTGGCTTGCATTCATCTTTTGGGAACCAGACAGTTTTTCGGCCGCTTCCAAGATGTTGTCTTTGTTTCTCAGGAAATCGGAAACTGTTTGCTTGGAAATGCCGAACTCCTTGCTCACGTCAGCCTGCGATCGGCCAGTCTTCACTAACTTAATAATGACGGCGTTTTTCTCCATCGTTAACCGACGGTACTGTTTTCCGCGCTTCGATGCCATCGGTGAGGACGACGAAGGCGGAATGGGGGCCATTGCAGGCAATCGAAATCCTCACGATGTGAACAAAGGAGTTTGCTGACGAGTGTCGAAGCACCTAGGCTTAGCGTTGCAGAGCACACTTCACACGATCGCACAACCACGCACTAGGCTAGCCAAACACCATGTGGGCTGCCTAAACAAAACGGCACGACGGCAGGCGACGATGCATCGGGTACTCCGGAGGTGACGCTGGTAAACATTCAAGATAGCCAGCGTGGCCACACCAAATCGGTGTGTGACGGTTAGTTCTAGTTCGAAGTGGTAGAACGCTTCACGAAAGCGCCGCGTGGGAAGCCAGAGTGGCACGCACGAGCACAAACGCTAAAACGAAAGGAACTTTATTGGCGCCAAAAAATTTCCGTGTGGATAGTTTTGATTGTCAGCGAAGCACCCTTGCACGATAAACACGGCCAGTATTAGAAATCTCGGAGATCGTATGTGTTTTCCTGCTAACGATCAAGGAGTCCAAGCAACAGATGCCGCCACAGTAGACCAGCGCGCTCATTTATACGATCGTAATCGCATGTGATGCAGTTGGGGTGGTTTTTACTGGAGGTCAGTGGTGGTTTCCGACCTTCCGTCACGTCAAAAAGTCCGGAAAATTGGACTCCGGGGGTTGGAGCGTCCGAAATTTCAGACTTCCTTATACATTGATTCTATAGGGCTCGTAGCAGTGCCGCGATGATGTTCGAATTATCGGGCATGTCCGAAAATTCGGGTGTCCAAAAAATCAGCGGTTGACTGTATTGCTTTCGTTTGCCTGCACTTAGACGGAATGCCATTTTAAGGTGCTCATGCAGAGGTTGATAATCGTTAGTGGAGATTCTGGAGCCAGCCACCACGGTGCTTCTCACAGCTAGAATGTTGCTCCAAGACGTTTAATCTGCAAATTGCTGGATCCATGCATTAGAAACTAGAAAAACATGAAAAGAATGTGCACGCACCATGACATTCGTGCATTGTCGGCTATGGGAGTAAGTTGTGGCGGCATCTGTGGTCTCTACAGGCCAATTTTTTGCCCCATGTGCCTCCATAGGGGTGGCATCAATGAGCGGGTTGTAAGTTCATATATGAGGCCGTGCTCAGCACATCCTCAAAAGAACACTTCAAGACTTCTTCAGTATATTTTCAGAACAACTACATGGTCGGTTTGGTACTATAGGCTGTGGCACTATTAGGATATACTTCTTTTAATGCTATTTACACACATAAAAAAAAAACACCTCTGTGGGGTTTCCTGTATTCATATTGTATCAAGCAACAGAAAGTTGATTGTGCTCGACTACTACGGTAAAACAAACAAACCTTTTTGACTGAAATTAATTTATTTAACAGTAATCAGTCGCTACTGACAGCTTTGTCAGGCATTCGAGTCCGTGTATAGTCTGAAAAAAGAAAAGCAATAATAAGGCAGTCAACACAGCTCAATCAACCATGTTTATAATGTTCTTCAAAAGTTTGACATCGTGTCATTTCCACATGTATCGTGCCCAATGCACTCATTAGAGTTTGAGGCTCCACTCTGAGAGCCTACTAGTAGTACACTCGGCACGAGCCTTCAGTTGACTAGCCCGAGGCCTGCCCATGTGTCAACTGCAGAAGTGGATTCCTTCTCGTTGGGTCTAGGCTGCTCCGAAGCACAGTTCACCTCGATTGGCTGGTGTTCCAGGCTGCTTTAAAACACAACTTGTCGCAGTCGGCTGGTGCCAACACATCATCAGTCAGAACGTTGAGCAACCCGGTGCATCCATCAACATGACAATGCATCCATCAACATGACCTCCTATCGTTCTCTACGATTGACACTCTCGCACATATCTCACTTTAAACCTTGCACACAAACTGCAAAGGACATGAACCTTCACTAGCACACCATACCTTCAGCGAAGGCCCCATCTTGACAAACAGTTAGCTTAAGATGGCTTGACTACTTGACTATATCCAGAACGATTCCACATTGTTGGCTACCTTGTCATTATGGGCTACAGTGGCATATATTGACTAATTAATTTAAGGCTATGACATTTAAGAATAAACTGTTTCAAATGAACATTTTGCACTAACAGTTTCGATACTGAAGCTGATTATTATGCATGTTTCATTAGCGAAATGCATAATTTGAAAGTTTTCTACTGTTGTGGGTCGGACGGAAGGTCGCTGGAGGATACGAAAATAAAACACGTTTATGGCACTATTTACACTTATTTACAGCATGGTAGGTTAGGAGTTCACAAACCACGAACGTGGTGGTTGAACCGTTACATGGTTCAGAGCGACGTCCCGCACTCTGCAGCGTCGTTATAAGCCCTGTCGGGCTCCTCCTTCTTGAGGGGAACACCAATCACACACACACAACAGGCGAGGGGTACGAGCATGCACGGCCCACGTGAACATCCAATATTGAGTCGTGATCACTGCACTGAAAGGTGGCGCCAAAGGGGCTCTTCCTCGTCGTTTGTGTCGCTGGTCGAGGGGTCCCAAGCTCCGGACAGCAGACATCAAATGGTCCGCTAATCTGTCCGCTCAATTAGCAGGGCAATTTGTGGCGGGGGCCGCGCTTTCTTCCAAGGAAGACGCTGTCTTTGTTGTCTTCTCTGGAACGACTTATGGCGGCGTGGCGACACGACGTCTCATCCTCCGGCTGGCAGGGACAATACCTGGTGGGCATAGGCAGCCGGCCAGTCGGCTACTTGTTTGAGGATTAAAAGAGCGCCGCTCCCCCGTCATCTCTGGACGCTGGTTCCTAGAAAACTGGGTTCCAGGCGTGGGAACGCTGCCCGGCTACGCTTCCCAGCGACAGCATGGCGCCTACTGACGACGGTCATGACAGCTTCCCCCTCGCCAGATGAGTCACGGAGGGCAGCTGTCACTGCTGCTGCTCGCAGAGACGACAAAAGGGTCCGTAGTTCAATGCCAGGAACTCGCCTTTGCTTGTCGCATGGTCTAGGTAACTGCCGAAATCTTCGACAGCGTTTCTGAAACTCGACCACATGCACAAGCAAGCACTCGGCCCCCTTCGAACAAACCAATCCAAAAGAGGGATGGCAAACCAATTTTTCTTTACTAGCTTTAACAAAAGCTCACACTCAGAACTCTCAGTACTTACTTCTGCTGAGAAACAAGACGTGCTACCTTACACAATTCACATAATGAGATGCACGAAACAAACTAAAATATCAATTTTGATACATCAAGAGCACCCCAGAATGGCTTAGAAAGAGCGGCTGAGCGCGTCAGCGTTTCCATTCAATTTGCCCTTTTTTTACCTAATGTCAAAATGATATTTTTGAAGAATCAAGCTCCGCCTCACAAGGCAACTGTTCTTTAATGTCACGGTTTGCAGCCAAGTAAGGAGACACTGGTCTGTCTCTACTTTAAATTTAGCCCCTCTGAGATAACACTGCCACTGATGAATGCCCTACACAAGGCAAGCGCACTCCTCTCCTGAAGCACAGTATGTTATCTCACGAGAGCCCAATTTCCGGCTCAAGCAAAGTGCAGCTTTGCTTGTTACCATTGTCGTCCTGACATACGGCTTCCTCCTTCTTTTCATCGCCGACTACTTTCATCAGTTCTGTCCCGCTGAGAGCATCGGTCCGGAACTCGAATTCAGCGAGCGCTAAAATTCTTCTAAAGTCCGTCTTTGTTTATGGCTGCCAATAATTGTCTACTACTGATACAGTAAGCTATCTAGCTTTCCTAAAACTTTTGCCTACGCTGTGGCCAAAAATACTGTTCGTTCACTCAACCTGAGAAAAAGTTTACCGTTCCGCTCATATGATCACTTGATCAATTGTCTTCAAAGAAAACCAACAAAACAGTGACAAACACTTCTTTCTAGAAGGTTCGTTTGGTTGAAGCAAACTGCCTTTGCTAATGCCTCTGAGTAAATCTCAATGGGCTCTCCTGAGCCTTCAATTACTCTCATTTGTAAGCATTGCAAAATACGCGGCGCTATTAACGAAACGCTTAATCCCTCACCCTTTTTCTAACATTGTTACGTTACGTTGTAACACTCTGTGTACAACACAAAAATAATCTTGGGTGCAATACTCATCAAAAGCACCTCACAATAATGCACAGGTTTTTGCTAAAACTGTGCACCACTTGCTCTCAATTCTCACAGCGCGCAACGACGGCTCCACAGTGTCACGCCAAACTTCACGTAATCATTGGGTCTACGTTAACATCTTCCCTCAAATGCTCGTTCACTCCAAATTCACATGACAGTGAAGGCATATGATATTACACTAAACTTTGAAAAAAAAAAACTAGAAAATAACATTTTCTCGGTTTTTACCTTATGCAAATTTTCGCAGTCATGATTAAACTAATTTGATGCTAACTTTCAGCCTTTGGCTCGGCGGTTTTCCTTCTGAAAATTTTCCGCCGCATCAAACTTACCAAATTTAAAGTGGCTCAAATCTGCATCTCCAATGCAATACTGAGTAGACACAATTAACACGCACGCATCAAAAATACTCAAACTAACTGCCCCCTTTTCTCAATTAGATTCGCTTGAATCGCACATGATGGGGTCGCGGTCCCGGCAGATTTGGAGCACGCCGGAGGCTACAAAACGTGCAACTGCTATGCTGTGTCCTGCTGTCACGCCTCATTCTGCATTTAGGCCGGCTCCACTCAGGAATGTGCAAGAGATGCCAGAAGCAGGGTTGAGACCGGGGACATTGTCTCTTTGTGTTCGCCCCGACGTGGTTTTTAGCCACTCTGCGCATTCGACTTTGACCCATAGGGCAAGGCCGCTTTCCCGAAGTCGTCGAACGCAACCGCGCTTTTCGTTGGGGTAACGCACTTCGTTTGCTCCCTCTACACCTGGCTTGTCGCTTGTGCTTCCCTGAACGCCACCATTGACGTTCCTTGAAACGGATTAACGGCCTACCCTCTCGTCTTTCTTGTGACTGAGTGGGGCCTGTCCTAGGCTTGCGCAGTGACGAACGCCTTCGCTTCTTCCTTTTTCTGCGATGTTTGCAAACCAGCTCGGTATTATCGCTGCACTGCTGAAGCGTGGCGTTCTTGCTCTCATCAGCCACTGCGCTAACCATGCCTACATTTGACGATGTCGAAACGTCCTCTTGAGGCACAAAGGAGGTTTCCAGCATCTTACTGGGCCCATTAGGGCTGCTGGTACCTTCCTCATGCATGCAAGGAGCGTCTTTTGACATCGTCCCTACCTCCAGACCAGCCAAGGCCTTGTTCTCTACATGCTCTACATTGATGCATTCGAGAATACGCGGGCCCTTCTCTGGCGCAATCTGTTCCTGTCGCGCTTTATGAGGCGCCTCAACTTCCGGCGCTTTGCGACGCGCCTCGCTTTCAGACTCCGGTGCGAGTCTTTCTTTTTGCTAACAGAATTTCCAAATCTTCTGATTAGCTCTGCTTTAACAACTTCGTAGTTGTTCGCGTGCTGCTCACTGAGTCGCGCAACAACATCCGCTGCCTCGCAGGGCAGAACCGTGAGTAGCTTGTGAGACCACGTGTCTCGCTCAGACGACAGTTGCCTACACTTTCGTTCAAACAGTCTTAGATACAGGCCCATATCCCATGATACCTCATATGGCTGCATGTACCTAGACATCTCGAACTCTGCCTCAATGTCGAGAAGAAGTGCTCCTCGCTGGGGTCCCAACCTCATACTCAACTCATAGTCTTGTTTGAAAAACTTCATCTTGAGGCCTTCTCTTTCGTCTTCACTCTTTCCTTCCATCTTAGCTGCTCTTAGTTTTCTTTCGATGATGAGGTCCCATTCTTCGCTTAGTTCCTCATCATCAGCCCCCAAATCATTAATCGCTTGAATGATTATGGGTTTCCGTGCCAAACCCTTTGTATCGATCCCCAATTCCTCACACAACAGCAACAAGTCTGACTTCTGCAGCTCCCGTAAGTCCATGATCGTACCGAGTGCTCGCTACTTCTAAAATAACTTTCCAAAACGGCGAAACTGAGTCTTTCGGCAAAGTTAACTACCAGTTCCAAAAATTTAACCCTCTTTTAGAACCTGGTTCACTCAAAAAAAAAGCCAAGCACTCACCCATACGTGATCCATGTCTCGAGCCAGCTGCTTCCCTTGGGCCGACTGTTGTTGTCACTTGTAGCTTCGTATCCCACCGCTGCCACCAGTTGTTGTGGGTCGGAAGGAAGGTCGCTGGAGGATACCAAAACAAAACACGTTTATGGCACTCTTTACACTTATTTACAGCATGGTAGGTTAGGAGTTCACAAACCACGAACGTGGTGGTTGAACCGTTACATGGTTCAGAGCGACGTCCCGGACTCTGCAGCATCGTTATAAGCCCTGTCGGGCTCCTCCTTCTTGAGAGGAACACCAATCACACACACACAACAGGCAAGGGGTACGAGCATGCACGGCCCACGTGAACATCCAATATTGAGTCGTGATCACTGCACTGAAAGGTGGCGCCAGAGGGGCTCTTCCTCGTCGTTTGTGTCGCTGGTCGAGGGGTCCCAAGCTCTGGACAGCAGACATCAAACGGTCCGCCAATCTGTCCGCTCAATTAGCAGGGCAATTTGTGGCGGCGGCCGCGCTTTCTTCGAAGGAAGACGCTGTCTTTGTTGTCCTCTCTGGAACGGCTTATGGCGGCGTGGCGACACGACGTCTCATCCTCCGGCTGGCAGGGACAATACCTGGTGGGCATAGGCAGCCGGCCAGTCGGCTACTTGTTTGAGGATTAAAAGAGCGCCGCTCCCCCGTCATCTCTGGACGCTGGTTCCGAGAAAACTGGGTTCCAGGCGTGGGAACGCTGCCCGGCTACGCTTCCCAGTGACAGCATGGCGCCTACTGACGACGGTCATGACACTACCAAAAGAGAAGCGACGAGGCAAAGAGAGAGAGATTCAATCACTGTATGATTGTATGAAATGAATTTGCTGCGCAGAGAAAGTTTTCACGTATGATATGCATGCATCTACTTGGTGTGCAAAGGTCTCGTGGAATTATATCTAAGTGCTCAGGGCAATGCTTTTGTTATCCCCAAAAGGTCCTTGGCAGAACCTTTTCTAGACCAGTTGACCCCAGAAAGCATTCGAAAAGACTCTTGAACCGGCGCTAGTGCACTGCTTTTGTCATCCCCAAGAGGTCTTTGAAATGACTTGTTCAGGATAAATTGTCCTCAGAAAGAACTCGGAAAGACGTTTCCGGGTCAAACCAGATCGTGTCGTCCACAGTATCAAGGTTAATGAGAAATGTGCGAGGACTAAAGTAACGTAGCAAATTGGGCTAGTCGGAACATATTCATCATGATCAGCGCACAAATAAGCATAAAAAAAAAACACTAGAAAAAAATGCAGCGCCTGTGTCGGGCACTTCCTTGTGTTTTTGAGCTTTTTTATACGCTGATTGTGATTAATATGAGCGAGGATGGTTGTACGATCTGAGGACAGCCTCAGGACATCGAATGCTGTCTGGGGAGCTGCCTCAAGTGCGTACAATGCAATTTCAAGCTATAGTACATGTTTGTTTTTAAGCAATATGAGTAAGTGCTGGGATTTCTTGTTTTGGCCAGTAGATTCAACCACATTGCTGTTGGGTGATGCTAGTGGTTTTGGTTCATACCACAAGGTATGTACTTGTACTCGCTTACCCTCAGTATTTCTTGGCCCTGTATTGAGAGCGCCTCGTGTTCGTGATCATTGAATATCATCAATCTGCATTTTGTTGCACTAAATTTTAGTCCTGGAGCCTCGCCTTCCTTTCCACCTATATCTGCCAGCCGCTGTATATCGCCTTGACTGCCCACAAACAGGACAATATCATCTGCATTAGATAGACGGAAAATATTGTCTGCATAATATAGAGCTACTAGGGGTGAGCACACCAGTGCCCCTAGCGGAAGTTTCCGCTCTTGGCTTCACGCTGCTTATCACTGCCGCCCTCCGCTTTTTTACTGCGCAATATTTCAAGAACATTGTACCCTTGAGAAAGACGCAAAATGTCGGCTCGACACAACCACTGCTTGCAAATTTTTCATCGCAAGCTTCCACCTTCCCCTCCCTACCATTTTTCGGAATTCACTATTAACACAACACAAAACAGAACCAGAACCACACCAAAAATAAGCCACATTAGGGTCATAGAGTTTCTCACAATCATATCTAGAGGGAAATCTGGTGCTAATGAGTGCTAGTGGTGCTAAAAGAGCACATAATCAGCTATTTATGTTTAACCATTGCTCAAAAACATGTTTTATTTAACACTCAACACTTCTGTGTCTATGTACAATTTTATGAAGCATAAAAAGTAATCAACAGCTGCTAACTTGGCAAGAAGACGACGAAGTGAGCGCTCTCTGCCATTTCGTGTCATCTGTTTCTTTTACTGTTTGCTTGTGCCATCAAAGTGAGTGGAGTTTTATTTTGGAATATAATATGCGTAAAAGAGATCTGTTTATAAAAGCTTTTTTTTAGAAAAGCCTAATTTGCGCATTGGTATCCGCTTGAGCTGAAGCCTCGCCCGACACCAGCCAACACAATCCTCGCAGACACATATACCGTGATTCCCAGCGCTCCAACGAGGCCCCTCACGAAATTCGCATAGATGGTGGAACCGGATTTCCATCTAAGTATTCTTGTGAGAAGCTCTATGGTTAGGGTCGCCTCTAGCCCTAGTCAGTGTGTAGCCAAGGTGGCGACTGGATAACCGAACGTTCTTACTAGAACAATGTAGTTATTACAGTTCAACTCCGTGCTTTTGCCGTGTAGATGGTTTGTTGAGACTGTCGTCGACGTCCATCGCAAGCTCCTAATCAAAGGTGTCCTGGTTGTCATTGGTCTAGCCAAGTTATGGGGGCACTCCGATGACTGTGGTGGGGATCTATAAGTGTTGGTGTAGACTGCTACCATACTGGCGCAAAGTGGAAGAGCTCTAGGCCCACCGGGAACTGCTGTGAAAGGGTAAGGGAAGTCTGGGCAGCCTCACTCGGGTCTTCTGAGCTCGATTGCCACTCCCTGGGCCTCTTATGACGACAGCTTTCAAAACCAGGTGTCTACTACATCAGTCGCTGTAGCAGCACTGATTTCTTTGTTCTTCCCAGCTCGAAGCTCTGTAGAACAGTACCATTTCTGTGTGATTTCTTGCTGCAGCTTGGGTCGCGTGTGACGAGCTTTTTTCCAGCCAATCCTGTACGTGAACATGTCGTGTATGTGCACCATTGAAGCCTCACATATCATTGCCGCATTTCATTGTTTGGCACACGCCTTGCGCCTGTATACTCATTACTGGATGCAAAAACCATAGTGATGCACCGGGGAGCATTCTGCGTCTCAAAACTGTAGTTCGAGGCAAGTGTCGCGCCAGGTATTTTTCACGATCTGATGGAAACTCTGTTGCGTGGCATAGCAAGCGTCGTTCCATGTTTCGATGACATCAACTGAGCAGGTTTTTTTCACACGGATAGCTGGCTCATCGCTTCTGAAGTGTTCTCATTCGGTTTCGAGGAGAGCTTCGCGGTAACGTCTTCTCTGCCTGTGCCATGCCGATCTCGAAGTTTTGGATACCCTGGTGCCATGGCGACTGCTTAAAGATTTGAAGCAACCAAACACAAGAACATCATCTGGTGGTAGCTGTTTCACATGCGGATACAAAAGGTCAAGGTTTGGGCACGGCACACGGTGATGGGGATGAGTGTAATGAGGTTGAAAGGTTTTAATGAAACACAAGGCAGGGTGTGTGCAGAATTAGAAATGTAACTTAGAAGGGTGGCCAATCGGACTTGTCGCTTCTCTATAAATAAAAACATAATAGCGTAGAAACCACACAAGAGACAAGAAAGAAAGGCACACAGGCAAGCTCTAACTTTAAACTGAACTTTATTATGAAATGCGGGGGGTATATACGCAGGCTGTGGTTGCAGTGACTAACAGAACGAAAATAGGTAGACATGTGTTCATTTGCATCAAAAGAAAGCACAGCTCGTCTGCGAACATGGCAAGTGAGTCAAAGCAAAAGAAAAAGACAAACATACCAAAAGACCCGAATGTAACCCGGCCTGTACAGCAATCAGTAAATTCTTTTATTGTGTAATGAAAACAAATATCAGTCCACTTGGTGCATAACTAGAACAAGGGGAGAAATACAGCCTTGTTGGCTAGACATTTTGCAGTGTTTATTGCAAAGTGACAAAACGACAAGAAGAGAGCAGCACATCCCTTCTTGTCCTTGTGCCACTCAACATTTCATAATGCAAGGCCAAAAGCTAGGTAACATAAGCTTGGTTCGCTTTCAGAGTGAACTTGGTCTATCCCTATCACATATTTTTTCAGTGAAGCTGTATGTATGCCTGTTGGAAAGGGGCTTCGCCTTTTGCATTGTAGACATGATTTTGCCGCAAAAGCTAGAAGAATAATGTTGTGCGCTGCTAATTTCCATTACAGTCTCCGCAACTCACACTGCTGCTGCAAGCTAGTTGCTGCAGTAACTTTTTGTTCCCCGTGCAATTCCCAGCTTGTCATTGTTTACTGCTCTACGTCGTTTGGAGAACTTGTCCAGCACGAATGCTACTTTGTCATATTAATTAATGTTTGGGAGATGACTTAGACTCCAACTAAAAGTTTCGAAAAAACCCGACGTTTCGAAACCGACTTGGTTCGTTCCTCAGGGGTGACTGTGGGGCTACGTAGCAGCGGTGTCTTCAAAGCACTCATTTATACATTCAAGTCAATAATGTTTGCATTGTGCAATGCCACGTTTTGCCTTGTAGACTGCTCCTCCTAACAAGTGAAAGTCTGCACTCTTAAAGGGACTGACAACTGATTAGTATTTTCAACCCTGTTCTTTCCAGCTCGACAGAAAGCTCATCTTCATATTGTTTGTACCTACAGTAGTTAATTCCAAAACCACGTAGTTATTTTATAAGCTGTATTTTTTGATCTGAAAATTTCTGAACACAGATTAGATCTTTCATCCAGCAATGCTGGGAATCGATAGCAATGCCAGTAGTCCTTCTAGCGACTAGTCCGGGAGAATCTATTTGCACCTCAACAGCTCGGGGTCATGTGAATCTATAAAGTCAACGTCACATATGATGTCAGTGTTTAAACGTGATCGGCTTCAGCTGGCTGTGTCGTGACTATGGCTTGTTGAGCGACTCTGAGCGTGGTGAAAAAAAAAATATATATATATACGGCGGGATTGATAGTTCGTCATCGCTAAACGATGAAACAGTCATACGATCGCATCTCCTAAATTTTGAGAGTGACGAACACAACTGGCGTGCATACGTCAAGACGGATAAAAAAACGGAGCACCTTGAAAGAGCTCTTCTTGGCCTAGGGTGTCATTCAAGGCGACATCCTCCAGGAAACATGCCGAAGAAAACCTAAATAAGGCAGGAAAGTGTAAGTATATAAGCGTTGATTATTCAAATCTGGATTGCTTTGCAAACCCCTTCTCATTCACTGCCTCCTGGATTGAGGCACGTGAATTATTAGACAAAAATACAGATTTAGTTGGAGCATCTTCAATAGCTCTACGGATGCGGTCTAGCAGGCTGAGTCCGTACGGCTGCTGTAGGCGAGCAACTAAATCTATCTAATATGTAGAAGGGTTTACCTCAAAGCGCTTAACATGTCTTATAACTGTCACACTAGTTCTTTCAATCGCAATGAGAGCCGATCTGGATTGAATTTTTTTATCTCAATCAACTATGGTCGCTGCCACACAACTCAAACCAATGCGTATCAAGCTTGGCGTATTTGTCAATCAAATCTTGATCTGTCCTCGCGATCTGGGAGTAACATTGCGATCATCTTGATGCCGATCAGACTCGATTATGATTAATGTGACTGTATAGCAACACTTTATCAGAATCGATTCGTATTCAATTATGATTTCAATATATTGCACACCTGGAGGAATATTGAAACTACTGCAAAAAGAAAATGTGTAAACTGTTTTGTGAAAGTCTTTGTCATTGAAATTCACATGTAATGAATCATTAATACTCGTTGTTGGGCTAGTTGGTGCATTGCTTCAGATGAAAAAACTTCCGGCCAATAAAATAACGCACACAGGAAACGAAGAAGGAGACAGGAAAGAGGCCAGACTACCAACTGTTTATTCACATATGCGTGGCTCAAGTATGTATACTCATACAGTCACAAGGTGAAGCTAAGTGCTTTTTAAAAAATAACAAAAATTGCACAATGTAATAAACTGACTCACAATCATTCAAAGCTTTCTTCGCTCTACTAATCGCTACAGATTACAAACAAGATTCTAGGAACGTGTTTTCCTTCCTGCGCAGTGTCACGGAGCTATCGCTGCAGCATGCTTCACCACTCTTTGCAATATGAAAAGCTTCCAAAATTTCCCGTGCCAATTTTTCATGGCTTTTGCCTAAAATCTTGATTTCGTTCAGCAGTGGCTTACAATTGCACTGTTTACAATGAAGGGCTAGATTGGAGCCTGTGCCTTTCTCAAGTGATTTGAAATGTTCCCAGGCCCTAAAATTCACACAACGCCCTGTTTGGCCTATGTATAACATCCCGCACGTCAGTGGAATTGCATACACCACGCCAACAACACAATTCACAAAAACCAGCCCATGCATCGCCTCACACTGAAACTTCTTCTTTTTCCCGATGCGTGCACACAAACCACCCAATTTCCTTGGTGCGGAAAATACCACGGACACGCCAAACCTGAACGCGACTTTTTTCAAGCCATGCGCTACACGGTGCGTATAGGGCAACACCTGTAGTATCCTCTGCTCTGGACCTGTCTGTTTGGTTTTCTTTTTTCCTTTCATTTTTTGTAGTAACGTTTCAGCAACAGCCGCCAAAACAGAACTGGGAAAGCCAGCGTTTTTTAGTCTCTCTATCTGGGCGGTGAAGCTCGTCTCAAGCATGTGCTCACATGACTTTGTCAGGGCAGATTCAAGGCAAAGAGAACCGATGGCCCTCTTTACAGTTTTAGAGTGTGTAGAGTTATACGGTAACAGCTCTTTCTTTGCTCTTGGCGAATACATCCAACACACGTTTCCATCACAACATCTAATGTTTATGTCTAAAAATTGGAGGCTATTGTTCAGCGGCTCCTCATGCGTAAAACTCAGGCCTTTCCCTAGGTTTTTAAAGCAGCATAAAACGCTTTGTACGGTGTTGTCATAGGTCACATTAAAATCAGCTGCTAAAACTACCAAAAAATCATCCACGTATCTAAAAATTCGCAGGACAGTGCCTTTGTCAAACGTGGATTCTAAATCCCGGTCAATGGAAGCTAAAAAAATATTACACAGCACAGGGGCAACACAGGATCCAATGCATATCCCTTTCTTTTGAACAAACAAGCCTGAGTCAAAGGAAACAACCGTCGACCGAAGGTAAAACTCGAGGAGCGACATAAACTTTTCCACACTAATGCCCACAGAATTTTGAAAAGCAACAGTTCCATTACACTCAATGCACTCTCGGACAGACTTAAACAGCTCTGTATGCGGTACGGAATAGAACAAATCCTCGACATCAATGGAAAATAAAAAACCTATTTCCTTCTGCTTCTTTTTTAGAAAAGCAATGACATCTGTCGAATTCTTTGTTAAGAATGGGTCCCGCAACTCAAGCCCCCGCAAGTGGTCAAATAAAAAAGAGCTAACTTCTTGTAACCAAGTACCGCGTTCACTGACGATACACCTGAACGGCATGTGTGGCTTGTGTGTCTTCACCACGAAGAATACGTCCAGAGTTCCTTTCTTGCATTTTCTGATGGCACTAGCTAACCTAGGAAGCTGCATCTCGTTGCACATAGCTATCGCTTTAGTCTTCACTCTGCAAGTTTTGCTGCTCACCTGTACAAAGTTCTTCGATAAAGCTTCAGTGGCCTTTTCCTTGTACATTGTCGCAGACATCACCACGAATCCGCCTTCTTTATCTCCTTGTAGTAGTCGAAGGTTGTTCCTTTCAAAGTAGGAGACGACATGCCGTGTGCTGTCTTTTGGTAGAAGGTCCCTGAACAATAGCCGCTGAACAATAGCCTCCAATTTTTAGACATAAACATTAGATGTTGTGATGGAAACGTGTGTTGGATGTATTCGCCAAGAGCAAAGAAAGAGCTGTTACCGTATAACTCTACACACTCTAAAACTGTAAAGAGGGCCATCGGTTCTCTTTGCCTTGAATCTGCCCTGACAAAGTCATGTGAGCACATGCTTGAGACGAGCTTCACCGCCCAGATAGAGAGACTAAAAAACGCTGGCTTTCCCAGTTCTGTTTTGGCGGCTGTTGCTGAAACGTTACTACAAAAAATGAAAGGAAAAAAGAAAACCAAACAGACAGGTCCAGAGCAGAGGATACTACAGGTGTTGCCCTATACGCACCGTGTAGCGCATGGCTTGAAAAAAGTCGCGTTCAGGTTTGGCGTGTCCGTGGTATTTTCCGCACCAAGGAAATTGGGTGGTTTGTGTGCACGCATCGGGAAAAAGAAGAAGTTTCAGTGTGAGGCGATGCATGGGCTGGTTTTTGTGAATTGTGTTGTTGGCGTGGTGTATGCAATTCCACTGACGTGCGGGATGTTATACATAGGCCAAACAGGGCGTTGTGTGAATTTTAGGGCCTGGGAACATTTCAAATCACTTGAGAAAGGCACAGGCTCCAATCTAGCCCTTCATTGTAAACAGTGCAATTGTAAGCCACTGCTGAACGAAATCAAGATTTTAGGCAAAAGCCATGAAAAATTGGCACGGGAAATTTTGGAAGCTTTTCATATTGCAAAGAGTGGTGAAGCATGCTGCAGCGATAGCTCCGTGACACTGCGCAGGAAGGAAAACACGTTCCTAGAATCTTGTTTGTAATCTGTAGCGATTAGTAGAGCGAAGAAAGCTTTGAATGATTGTGAGTCAGTTTATTACATTGTGCAATTTTTGTTATTTTTTAAAAAGCACTTAGCTTCACCTTGTGACTGTATGAGTATACATACTTGAGCCACGCATATGTGAATAAACAGTTGGTAGTCTGGCCTCTTTCCTGTCTCCTTCTTCGTTTCCTGTGTGCGTTATTTTATTGGCCGGAAGTTTTTTCATCTGAAGTAATGAATCATATTGTCGGCTTAAAATGCTTGTGTGAATTATTTTTGCTTGTATGCTTTCTCAAGTAAAGAAAATAATGCTGCATTCTAGCACATTAATCCTGGAACTTAAGACTATGACGCTGTGTTAAAGTCGAAGCACACTGGCTATGTAAAAGGTATAATTCATCCTATGTGCAATATCTCTTGCTTTCCTTTGGCTACTGGCCCAAGGAGCTGACCAAAACAAATTGCATCTACATATGTCCTGTGAATGCTCTGTCATGAAACCAAACCCTGTTTGGTTTCATGACATGGCCAGTCATATTGACTGCAGCACATGTCAAAACCAGAAAATGTGCAGGTTATGAAGGAAGCTGCAGTTACTGTGTTTTCTTGAAGATTACATCAGAAATGTAATGCATAGAGTTACTATCATATACATACCTTAAAAGGAGCCTTTCGGTAACATCTGAAGTAAATATACAAATGCAGAGCATACTTGAAAACTTTTCTTCAGCGAACGAGACAGAGCACAAAGAAGAGGACACCAACAACCATAGTCTAACAACTGAAATTTATTGAAGGAAATTTCAACCACCTTGAAAACCAGAAACGCACGCACAGAAATTACCTGCTATCAAAGAACTCATATAATTAAGTTCACAATCTAAAAGGCAAACAGACGCCTGTGATATGCAATCATCTACCGCATCTTGAATGAAGTACACTTCCACGAGTTCTCGTGCCATTCTATATTTAGGTTTGTGCGAGATTACTGTGTTATCCAAGAACAGCCTACATTCACAATGTGTCAGGAGGTTAAATGTCGGCGTTCCCTTTAAGGTGCTATTGTGCTGTTGGAGTCTTTCATTAATGCATTTGCCTGACTGGCCTATATACACTCTGCTGAAGAAGAGAGGTATCCTATAGACCACCCCAACAGTGCAGGAAACGGGGAGGGGGGATTCGATGCTTAACCATGCAATCCACACACGAAGTTCCTCTAGCCTTGTTCTCAATCGCAGCAGAGGCTTTTCCAACTTTCTGGTTTGAAGAAAAAAGAACATGAAGTTTAAAGTTTGATAGAAGCCCGTCTGGTCAGGATGATACATGGAATACCGTATATTCCCTCCATAATCAAAGCCCTTGCCCGTAGTCTGCGTTCCTACAACGTTCATGTGGCACATGTTCCAGACCAAAAGCTACTACAATCACTCGTAAATGGGAAAGACAGATTAGCCAAAGTGAAGTTCTCTGGTGTGGTGTACGCTGTAACGTGCGGGATTTGTGACGATGTGTATATAGGTGAGAGCGGCGACTTTGAATGGCACCTCAAACAGCACATTTACGATGTGAAAAAAGGATATGTTAAATTCAGTACCTTGGCTGAGCATGCGTCAGGTGATCACACATTAGATTGGGGGAAGGCACATGTTCTCGGTAGATAAAAAGACTGTCATGGCGTCTTTATCTTGAGTCACTCGTGATAAAAACCTCTCCACGAACTTTAAACGGGAACAATAGTAATCGGCCATCAGTATATGCGCGGTGCCTGCGTGATATATTGAAACATACATAAGGCGAACTGCTTTACACGTTTTTATTTCACTGTGAACAAGGCTTCCGTGTGGGAGCCGAAACGTCTCTTTTTGTGTTTTTATTTTTTAAACTTTTACTTTCGTCAACGCAGTGCCTCCAGGTTTTTCACCTTCAACCAAAAAAGAACATCGTTAAAACCTGCTGCTATCTTTTTAAATTGATGTGACAGCCGGTGCACATAAGGCATAACAGCATATCTCCTGCGCTTATCACCTGGCTTACCATTTAGCACTTGGGGAAATTGGTACACTGAAACCTCGTTATAATGTAACGGGATATAACCAAATATTAGATATAATGAACTAAATGAAATTTCCCTTGAAACCTTCATTGATAATTATGCATTTTAAACCTCATTGTAACGAAGTAACATTGGCCGGTAAATGGATATAACAAACGAAATTAGTCTATCGAAAAGTCAATCAAAAGAAAAAAACGACCGTATTGTGTTAAGTATATTGTTGCGTACATGCACGAAGATGAAGCGTATGCGGGGAACGCACTTGTCGCCCAGAGCGAGAGAGGAAGAAGAGGATCAGGAGGATCTTTAACCGGTCGGCCACTTCTGAGCTGCCCCTCACGACCTAATAAACGGCCCCTTTCAACGTCTACCAGTCTCTTTCGAACGTAACAGAGTGGTGGAAGTGCTGGGTAAGCGCTTCAACTACGGAGCGATCACTGCCACAGCTTCGACGAAGCCGTCGACTTGCCGGTCTCCCACCATCTGCCGTGAGTGACTTCGACATGCCCAAAGAAGCAGGCGTTTCCAGGACGGCACCATCTGGCCCGCTTCCGTACTACCGAGTTCCACCGCCCTTCGGAGGAAAAGCCGAAGAAGATGTCGACGCCTGGCTCACCAAGTACGAACGTGTGGGCAAGTCCAACGGTTGGGATGCAGCCGCTATCCTAGCCAACGTAGTGTTCTCCCTGGCCGACACCGCACTGGTATGGTATGCGAACCACGAGGACGCACTCACAACGTGGGATCTTTTTGTTGAAGAGCTCAGGGCGTGTTTCGGCGACTCGGTTGCTAGAAAGAAGCGGGCTGAGCAAACACTGTCGCAACGGGCACAGCTACCAGGTGAGACATGCACCACTTACATAGAAGAAGTGTTAAGGCTGTGCAAGGTGGTCTGTGCTACCATGTCAGAAGAGGACAAAGTTGGGCATCTGCTCAAAGGGATAGCTGAGGACGTGTATAATTTTCTAATTGGAAAAGAAAGCCTGAGTTCTGTGTCCGACGTCATTCAGCATTGCCGAACGTTTGAAACGCTCAAGATGCGTCGAATTGCGCCCAAGTTTGGTTGGCTGGCTAACGTTACAACTGTTGCCAGTGTGGACACGAACCCTGGCCTCGACCTTTTTTCTACAATTCGACAGATTGTTCGTGAGGAACTGTCCCACCGAGAAATGTCGTGTTCGACAGCTGACCATCGCGAGTTGTGTCTGCCACGTGAGGCTATGGATGTGCCTCCTTTGACCCCATGGTAACCGACGATGAGCGCGGCAACTGTGGAGTACAGCCCAGCCCCACAGTCAAGGATGACAACCAGATTTCCCGCGTCACGGTATGACCGACGCTCTCAGCGCATGCCTCCTCGACACCCGACGTCTCGGTACGACTCACCCAACCAGTACATCCGTCACGCAAGAGCAAATGATGACGCTCTATTCATCGACGACCGGCCGACGTTTCGACCTCGGCCGGTGTGCTATTCCTGCGGTGTGCCAGGCCACATATCGCGATTTTGCAACCGTCGGGTGACTCCTCGGTATCACCAACCATCTGACTTTTCACGACTCTTCGAACAGCCTCATGGTGTCCAGCGGCCGGCCCACATACCACCTGATGACAACTATTGGCCCAGCAGCTTCCGCAACCACTCCCCGGCATCTGACAGGAGCTTAACGCCCCCACCGCGACGTCGTGCTCATTGTTCTTCTTCACCGCTGCGTCGCAAAGCGCCCTCTTCGCCACAGGAAAACTAGCCAGCGCGGCCAATGGGGGTGAGGTTGCTGGAAACGTGCTACTGACAGAAATACCTCCTGTGTGTATGTTTAAAAACAAAGTGCGTGTTTTGGTGGATCATGTGCCTGCGATGGCCTTGGTGGACACAGGTGCAACGATTTCCGTGATGAGTGCTTCCTTTAAAGACGTGTTAGGGCGGAAAGTTGTTTTTACCTGGGATGAAACTTCGACGTTTTGAGGAGTGAGTGGAGAGCCATTGCGCCCTATTGGTGTGTGTAGTGCTGATGTATTTTTGGGAGGCCTTATGATAACGACAGAGTTTGCGATTATTCCTCGGTCGACACATGATGTCATTCTCGGCATGGACTTCTTGAGAGAGTGTGGTGCCACTGTAGACTGTCGCACGGGGAAAGTCTTTGTGAGTGGCCAGATGCCTTCAGAACTTCTGGAAACTCCGGCAAATGACCAAACTACGCTGTGTGTGTGTGGCGATACGTTCATACCTGCGTTGTCTACCGTACGTGTTCCTGTTGTTTGTCGCGGCGCGGATTCTGACAGCTTCGATGCGAGTGTAGAACCAATGCACATAAACTGCGTGAAGAAGAATGTGTTGGTTCCCCATTGTGTGGTGTCGATTGATGGCGGACGAACTGGCCTATGGACTGTAAACTGTTCCTCTGAGCCCGTGACACTACCCAATGGTTTGAAATTAGCTTCGGTCAGCAAAGAACACGGGACCTTATCAGTGGTCGAGCTCACAGATGTGCCAGAAGAACGTGACGGAACTGGTTGTCATAATTTGGACGGGGCGCTTATGGCAACGATAAATAAGTCGCTTAGCTCAAGTGAGCGCCGAACTTTATTGAATGTGCTGTTGAAGCACGTTTCGGTATTTGACTTTGCGCAGAAGGGCAAAGTAATCCCTATCCCCCTGTCTCGAACGCGCCATACCATCAGCACTGGCGCGGCAAGTCCGATTCGCCAAAAACCGTATCGTGTTTCCCCGTCAGAAAAACAAATTATCAACGACCAAGTGCAGGAAATGATGCAAAAGGGAGTGGTACAAGAGTCAGCCAGTCCGTGGGCAGCACCGGTAATCCTTGTTAAGAAGAAAGATGGATCTTGGAGATTTTGCGTCGACTATCGCCGACTGAATGCCGTGGCTAAAAAGGACGTATACCCGCTGCCACGTATAGAGGACGCAATAGACTGCTTACATTCGGCCTCTTATTTTTCCTCCGTAGACTTACGATCCGGTTATTGGCACCCAGAGGACAAGGAAAAGACTGTCTTTGTAACCCCTGATAGGCTCTTTGAGTTCAACGTGATGCCATTTGGACTATAAAATGCACCGGCCACGTTCGAGAGGTTTATGGACACCATCCTGCGTGGCTTGAAGTGGAATATTTGCATGTGCTACCTCGACGATGTCGTCATCTTTGGCCGCACGTTCAGTGAACACAACTCTCGTCTGGATACTGTTTTGAGCTGCATCCGAAACGCTGGCCTAATTTTAAACTCGAAAAAAATGCCACTTCGGAGACCGCCAGATGCTTGTGCTCGGGCATCTCGTTGACAAGGATGGCATCCGCCCTGAGCCCCAGAAGACAGCAGCAGTTGAGGCGTTCAATGCGCCGCGTTCCGTCAAGGAGCTTCGTAGTTTTCTGGGGCTTTGTTCGTACTTCCGCCGCTTTATTCCGAAATTTGCCGACGTTGCGTATCCTCTCACATGCCTCTTACGAAAGGACAATTCCTTTGAGTGGACTCCGGAGTGCGATTCTTCATTCCGTCAATTGAAGTTTTTGCTGACGTCACGACCCGTCCTTCAGCACTTCAGTCCTTCTGCTCCGTCAGAGCTTCATACGGATGCTAGCGGCATAGGTATTGCAGCCGTCCTAGTACAACGTTACGGCGATCGCGAACACGTCATCGCATACGCAAGTCGCTCCCTAAGCAGGCCGAAACAAAACTACACTGTTACGGAACAAGAATGTCTGGCGGTATTATTTGCAATTCAGCGGTTTAGGTCTTATCTGTACGGACGCCCATTCACAGTCGTAACCGACCACCACTCGTTGTGTTGGCTTGTCAACCTTCGTGACCCTTGTTGCCGCCTTGCGCGCTGGGCACTCCGGCTACAAGAATACAGTTTTACCGTCGCTTACAAGAGTGGTCGTCGACATGCTGACGCGGACTGTCTTTCACGTATGCCACTTAGCACAACAGACTGTGAATCCGATGACCTTGACCAGCTTGTAGCGTCTGTGTCGCCTACGTTCCCGGACTATCCCAGTTTCAGAGCAGAACAGCGGAAGGATGCTAAACTAGCACCACTATTCGCCGCTGCATCCGCTTCCGCTAGTGCACGCCGTTTTTGTATGCGTGATGGACTGTTGTTCAAAAGGAACCTCTCCAGCAGTGGCGCGCGTTTCCTTCTAGTGGTCCCGGAGAGCCTGCGAACAGTTATTATGACTGTCATGCACGACGACCTTACATCTGGACATTTAGGTTTGGCGCGGACGCTTCACCGGACTAAAGAGCGCTTTTATTGGCCTGGTATGCAGAAATCTGTTGAGAGTTATGTGGCAAGCTGCATGCAATGTCAGCGTCACAAACGTCCATCAACTGGTCCAGCTGGCCTTCTACAGCCGATGCCTACACCAAGTGCACCTTTCGAACAAGTGGGCATTGACTTTCTGGGCCCCTTCCCAAAATCGGCTAAGGGCAACCGATGGATAATTGTTTGCGTCGACTACCACACACGCTACTGCGAGACGGCGGCCGTCCCCTCCGCAACTGCCAGTGAAGTCTCGTCGTTTTTGTTACAGTACGTCATCCTCCGACATGGCCCACCTCGCCTGATTATCAGTGATCGTGGACGACAATTCACAGCAGACGTTGTGGAGGAGCTACTCCGTTTATGTGAGTCCCGCCTGCGTCACTCGACACCATACCACCCCCAAACTAATGGGCTGACGGAGCGTACCAACCGCACCATTATCAACATGTTGTCTATGTACGTCTCATGTGACCACAAGAACTGGGATGACGTACTCCCGTTCATTACTTACACGTTCAACACCGCAAAGCATGAGATTACAGGCTATAGCCCTTTCTTTTTGCTTTATGCACGTTCGCCCCGGCACACAATCGACACAATATTGCCTTTCTGTGACCACGACAACGTCACTGTCGCCGAGACTCTCTGCCTCGCCGAAGAGGCGCATCGCATAGCTCGACTACGCACATTGGCGTCGCAAGACAAAGCGAAGGCACGCTATGACATTCAACATCGACCAGTGATTTATCGCCGTGGCGATCTGGTGTGGTTGTGGACTCCGATGCGCAAGCGCGGGTTATGCCAAAAGTTTTTGGCCACTTACGATGGACCTTTTGTCATTGTCGACAGACTTACAGAGGTCAACTATGTAATAGCTCGTCTCACGGCGAGTGGTCGACGAGCTGCTAAAACTCAAGTGGTTCATGTTGCCCGCCTGAAACTTTACACGCCACGACAACTTGACTGACTCGTCCGGCGGCCTTCGTCTGCGCGGAGAGGAATGTTGCGTACATGCACGAAGACGAAGAAGCGTATGCGGGGAACGCACTTGTCGCCCAGAGCGAGAGAGGAAGAAGAGGATCAGGAGGATCTTTAACCGGTCGGCCACTTCTGAGCTGCCCCTCACGACCTAATAAACGGCCCCTTTCAACGTCTACCAGTCTCTTTCGAACGTAACAACATCGTTTTCTGTGGAGTTTGACGCTCGTTGGCCGCGGCTCTTTCAAAACTACCGCGCCTACCTTACAGCCACGTCATGCGCGGCCCAGAGAGCCATCCTGCTCACACAGCCAGCGGAAAGGATTGAGGAAGCTCTCAGCGGGTCACGTGACCGAGAACCGGCACCGCGGTGCAAACTTATTTCCCCCTCAACGCCTTGAGGACGATGGCAATGACTGCCTCTCCGCTGCTACCATGACTGCTACCCTCTGTACCGAGAAAGGAGGACTCTCTGCGACAGCTTTTTTTTCTCACTCTCCGCACGTGGCCTTGAAAGGAGAAGGGTCTCTACGTGCAGAGACCGAAAAAGGAGAAGCTTGGCACAGGCGCATAAACAATGAGAGTAAACAATCCACACAGAGAGTAAACAATCTGCCACAGTCTTTTCTTTTCTTGTTTTCTTTCTTCGCGCGCAGCGTTGAGAGGTGCCGCCGTGGGATTGGGCGTGGTGCTGAGAGCATTTTCAGAGCACGGTATGTTCGAAATAATCATCGCAAGTGCTTGCGCATTCGAATTACAGGACATTTTCGCCTATTGGAACAGACATAGCTTTGACGGGACCTCAGTGTGAGTTTTAATTAAGCGGAATTTCGAATTAAGCGTTTTCAAATTAACGAGGTTCGACTGTGTATTTTCCATCGCACGCGTGGGCGCATTGAGGTACATCGGGCTGCGAGGCGATGTCCTTCTTTGCATGCTTATGGGTGTGTGCCCATCTGAGCATACATTGCCACAAACTGTTATAATCGATATAACAAAATGATAGATTTAAAAAAATAATTGTGGCTCTCCTTCAAATTTGTTCTAATAAGATTTGAGTGTACTTCTGAATTAATCTTTCTGAGGCTGACACAAGAACATGGGCAGGGAGCTCAGCATCATTGAATCAATTGACTTGCTGCCGAAAGCTTATTAGACATTTGTGTATGCAGGATTTTTTCAAGGCAGAATGCAGGGAATTCATTCCGATGGCATTCCTAATAATATTAGAATGACTGGTTGTGTAAGGAAGCAGAAATTTCTTGGAACGCGTTGAGAGACATCAGCAAACATGGTCACTTTGCAAAAACTAAAGGAGGTCCAAAAATGAAAAACAATCGTTACTCGGTAATTCACAGGATAAGTTCAGCCAAATGCCTTTTCTTTAATTAACTTCATAAGGTTAATGTGGTGAAAAGGGGTCTTTCCAAAAAGTATAAGGTAGTCATCGAGGTAGCGAAATATTTTCACCGTCAGATCACGCGCTTCACAGTGTATAAGCCAGTCAGCATTACTCAGAAAAATATAGCTCAGAACAGGTGCCACCCTAGATCCAATACTTACACCAGACTTTTGTATGAACTGCTTCTCTTCCCAAGTCACAAAGGTGGAGCTTTAGGTAGATGATCAAAAGTTCCAGGAAGGCCTCAACAGAAACTAGGCACCTATTGACAAAGGCCAGTTTATTGTTACCCTCAGTAATGCAAGGTTTCACAATATCATCAACTGGTTGTGCTTGAAGAATAAAACAAATCTTCCGCATCGAGACTAAATGCTTTACAATGACCTGGATTATTTTTTGCTAGAAAATTTACAACAACACAGGAATTAGGCACTCGAAAAGTGTGTCCTCTTCTCTGTGCTTCGTTTAAATTTGTGCTGAAGAGTTTTGAAGTATGCATCAGTTCCAACTTGTCCATCTCTACTTTAAATGCAGAGTAAACCAAAAATATTAAATTGTTCTAGCACTCACAATTATGTTTCAAACCACAAATCAATTTTCACACTAAGTAAACTGCAAGTGCATTTTATTTTGTCTAGAAGCTGTAAGAAAGGCAGGAGCTGTTACTGACTGCCTCTTCACATGGTATGGTGACCATGTGAAGAGGAACTCTGTCTAGTGTGAGCACAAGTTCTCTAAGTTGCCTTTGAAAGGGCCCTGCAACACTTTTCATCGTAATCATCAAATTATTTCATTAAAGGAACTTATTGCCTTATGAATCAACTGCCACAAAATTTTTTTGAATTCATTGAGTACGAGTGTAGTTAGGTTCAGTGTCACACCCTGTTAGCACTTCCTCTCTTATCACGTCTCGACGAGCATGACGGGAGAACGAAGTTATGTTATGTGCTTTTGAGCTCTTCTTTTTTCTAGCACATGGTTACCTTCAGCGTAACTATGAGCATGCAGACACATCGCATATGCTGCCGCAGCTGCTGTAGCAATGCAGCTCACGATGCTCAACCCAGCTAGTAGTTGTGGACGGGGGGTTTATTATGTAGTCATACGAGCTTATGTCATAATTTCTCAAGGGAAGAGCGAGCAATTTCTAGCTTTCTTTGAAAATGAGTCCTGAATCACAGGCCGCGTGCTGCGCTATATAATGTTTAGTCTACATGTTCTCGGGAGCACTGACTACCAACTGGCAGTGTTGTTTGACGATGCCCGAATTGCGTTGTGGGGCCCAACTTTAAGGTTGGACGAAGGCAATTTTTCATGTAACAAATAAATTTGAAGGCCATGTTTTGGAGCAGTTTCTCCACTTGTAGCGTAGCTGTAGCAATTACTGAAGTGTTCTCAGCACTATGTACTAATAAGCTAAATTAACCGAAAAATAGTATTTCAGTGAGATAATTCGGTCTGAATGTTCTGCTGTTAGTGCTTCTGTACATAGTACACTCAATAGTTAATGACAATTTTTCTTGGTGATATAACCTATTAATTCATATATAGTAGTGAATTAGTCTTCATTGCCAGAGCTAAACTAGACGCAGACTGCATTGAATACACTATAATGTATATCCTTATCAAGCATGTTAACCCCATCTTCCATTAGTTTATAATGAATGAGACACATAGTATATAGAGCAATAATTAAAAAAAAATTGTGTTCAATGTTTTTGCAGTGAAGCTTATGTTCTCCATCAACCGAGGAGCTGTGCCTCTGGACTTGCAGCTGCCCTTCAGAGTACTATCATTGACTGACAAAGGGTGTATGTATGGAAAAGACGAGCACTCATGCAAAGGTCAATGAGAAGTTTCTGTAAGTAAATGAATTAAAATATTTGTGTACAAATGAGACCACTATTGAATTCTTATAGAAGTGTTTTCAGCCAGCATCATAAGTATCTCTTGGCCTTCAAATTGTCCTTTGCCACTTGGAAAGCTGCAATCTAAGGGTAATCAAAATTGGCATGCATTGTAAGATTTAGTGGTATCAGAACAAGGCCCTGCTCAACACTAACTGGATGCATTTGACATGCCCATCTCTTCATAGAGGACTAATGGCAACGCGGTAGTGAACAGCTACGTTTACAAATGTACCTGTCATGCAATAGATATGGTCCACAGTTATTTTATTGAAAGATTTTTTTATGCACATCATTTTATCACTATGTACTGTGTGGGTCTCGGGCACTCAAGGAACAAAAAACACAGTGTAAATGAAAAAATAGGCATTTATTTGCACCTTTCACGCAGCAAGCCCATTAGCTAAGTTATATAAACAATGGCATGTCAGTGTAATGCATTGGGAAAGCTATGATGCTTGACTCACCATACCGAGTTAAGCAGCGAGTAAAGTTCAACCCGGCAAAAAAGCCAAACATATGCAGTTTGGGGTCATGTATCACAAATGGTGGTGTACTCAAGGCAACGGAAAGAAGCCTGTGGAGCCCTTTTTTGCATGCAATGTGCTGCGAAGATTAAAAGAAAGGTAACTATTCTTTTGGGCCCTGTGCGTCCTCACTGTCAGGTAGCACTATTACGCGGGAGCTGGGGCCATCTTGCCTTGGTCTGTGTCCTGCAGGGAAGCTGATTGACAAGGCATGCAAACACAGTATCATGGAATGAGAGCATCTTTACATCCACCAGCAAAGCACACACCATCTATGTGCTCTGCGAACAGGAGGCAGTACATGTGGTGTAAATGTAATTATAACATGTCCATGCACTAGTGACACCACCACTTGTTGACATCACTAGCATTTGGTGCTTGTTAAGCCATGTATGTACACCTAGACAGGTAGAACTGTCTGCATGCTCACTAACAAGACACCAGGTGAAGACTGCTCAAAGCCAATGTAGTAGTGCTTTCTGCATCAATGTGCCTTGCTGCCAAGACAGCTAAAACAGCTGGCTCCTGTCACAGCTGCCAAAGGTTGTGTGCTTTCATGTGGGCCCTTTTTTTATGTGTTATCATAAATGCACACAATAGCACATATATTGAAACAGGTGTCTTCCCGGTATGATGTGCAGTTGATATCCCCAGCACCGCCAAAACTGGTAGTGTTGTGTTTTGAAAAGTTAACGTGCAGAGCAGTAACGAAGGGTGCTAGAGATGCAATGAGGGACATCAAACATGTCAAGAAATATTTTGAATGCAAGTTAAAAAAGTTTGTCGAATTCCTCTGTCCTGCTGGGCACCCTACATTGGACAGAAGAGCAAGCGCCTTTACAAAAGGCTTGAGGAACACAAGGATTTATGCAGTAGAAATGAAATCGAGAGGTATCTTGCTCAGCACTGCTCTGCCTGTAAATGCAACCTGAATCTCAATCATTTTGGCATAGAGCAAGAACAAAATTAAAAGAATAATTGTAGAAGCATCTTGCATGCTGCTGGGGAAGCTAAGCGCATACGTGAGCTTTCCATCCACAGCATTTACAGACCGGGAAGTGGAATTTCCAGAAAACAAAGATCATTTTAACTAGTGCACGTTTCAACTTGATACTGAAAAGTCATTTTGTAAATGGTAATTTCCAAGAGATAAATGCAAGTTTTTCTTTTACTATTGTTAGCATTCATGTTTGCTTATTTTACACTTTGCCTACAGTGCCCTCTCCTGTTAAGTATTTTCCCACTCCTTTTTAGTGTTTTTGTTTCATTAAATCGGTTGTTAGAGACACACTTCAGCTGTCTCATTCCTGTCTGCTGTCTAACTTAGCATTGCTGCCTTCATCTTCCACTATGTTCGAACTAGCCCTTACACAAGCTCTTCTGAATCCAGATCTGAATTTTCTGGCGTTAATGGGCAACATTTTGCTGCTACTAAAACTGCTTCAAATCCTATTTTGGCTATTGCACCCCAGCACATTTTCAAATTATGAACTAGTAAAAGCTAGCTTGGTATATCAAGAAACTCATTGTATGCCAAAAAGGTGGTAAACAATTTCTTCAGTACTAATTTGAAGAGTGGGATATTTTATATTGTATTATATCATGCTTCCCTTGTGCATAAAAACAGGCTGCTCTCTACTGCCATAACAAGAGGCTACTTTGAATGACCTTTGCATTTTTTAATGCTCATTTCATGACTTCCGTTCAGATGGCAGACAATGGAGGCCAATCTCATGTGGATTGGATGGCGGAGGCGTTCAAGAAAAAAAAAGTCAAACTCTAAAGCACAAAGAAAAAGGGGTGCACGGCAACTATGCACATTAAGAAGGTTGACGTCTTCTCAGACTTTGAGTTATAAATATTCGTTAAATGATGGCAATTACATCTACATTATCTAGTTTTCTGTTGAACACATTCAGTGTGCATGCTGTTCAGTTGAAGAGCTGCATAATTATTCTACCCCTAAATATACTATAGTAAGCATTTGTTATAATTGTTATAGTGTGCTTGTCACACCTTTGTATTGCATCTTGTGGATAATGGTGCAAGAGGACTCGGAATAGTGCGAAAGCACTGCCCTCATGTTTTGTTATACTCTCGGCTCTCATGTGTTGTACTCTTTGCACACGCAAGGCGTATTCTTGTGTTGGTTATGCTTGACCAATATCTACCTCAATGAGATCATTCGAACTTGTGCACAATATTCTAGCTTGCTGTATTTCAGCATGCTTGTGATCACTAGATAAATAGGTGCAGCAACAACTTCACAATGCTAGCTGTATTTCACTATTAGGTGACAGCCATGACATTTACTGTAAAGTCTGCATATCTTACTGCTATATATTTACTGAGAAAAGTGCTCTTGAAAAAATTATGAACGTGTTTACTCAATTTCTTCTCTTGATCACCCTTGGATTGCAGTGCAAGGATGTACAAAGAACCGGACCACCATGCTGAAGCCTGCTGCATTGACTAACTTGTCAGAACAACTCAATGGAAACAATCCACCTAGGTCTGAAATACGACTTTGTATCACAATGACAAAGATATCATGCCACACATAGCATGACTTTGGTAACTTCATGAAGTATGGGCAGACAGTGGACCACAGCATTGTTGAAAGAATTAGTGACTTGATTTAGGAAGGCATTTCATCTGTGCATGCAGTGCAGACATGCCTTTGGTACTATGTACAGGACGTGCTCTTCAATGGGAAAGAAAAACCTGATCTAGATTGCAGAGCCTGTTACCCAACGTCTAAAGACATCTGCAACCATATTCAAGAATTTTCAACGCAAGGGCGTTGTAGCAATCTAGACCAGGAGAATGTTGCAATGCTAGTATGAGCACTGGAAGAAAAAGAACAAACAACGAAGGTGCTCCTCTGAACATATGGCTACACAAGAAAAGCAAAAACAACAATCCCCAAAGCCGATGATGACCAGATTAACATTGAAGAGACCTTAGCAAACCAATGCGACAGGACTTTACTGTTCTGCTATCAGTCTCGCTTCATGACACAACTGCTTAAGCAGTATGGCAACAATGTGATATTCCTTGATGCCACAAACAAAATAACAGATTACAGCTTGCCACTGTCTTTTCTTGTAAAAACACCCATGAATTACATGGTGGCAGGTGTTTTTGTAGTGCAGTACGAAACAACTGCTTGCACTGAGGCACTCAGTGTGTTTAAAAGATGAAATCCCAAGTACTTACCTAAGTATTTCATTGTGAACTTTTGCCTGGCTGAAATAAGTTCGATTTCTGAAGTCTTCCTACAGAGTGAAGTCATGCTTTGCAACTTTCATCGTGAGCAGGCGTGGGAGAGATGGGTGAAGAGAAAGGAAAACGATGTCTCTGTAGACCAAAAGGATGCCCTGCTTACTTAGTCTCTTTCGCAAAATAGCCAATTCAAGCAACAAGAAGAAATTTGAGGACACCTACAAATGTCTGAAGGACTCCATGTTTTTGAGTGATGACAAAGTAGCTAGCTACTTTGAAACGCTGTGGATGCCAGCAGCAAAAATGTGGGTTCAGTACCACAGGATGAAGTTTGGTGTCATCGTTACTACCATCAATGGAACAGAGACACAGAACCGCATCCTCAAAGAGCACTATGTGAGGTAGAGTCATGGGAGAAGAAGTCTTTCAAGCCTAATCACAGTAGTGGTGAAAAAGTTTCTTCCAGAGAAACAAAGCGTCTTTATTCAGCAGAATGTTTAAGGATCGACATTGTACCGCAAGTAAAATGAGTATGTGCCTAAGTAGCTGCATAACAGACCTCCGAAAGTAATAAGGCATATCATGGCTCGTATCAACACGGCCTTAGACTATGAGCCTGAAGCTGTAGCTGTGTCTGCTGAACCTGGTATTTTTTCTGTGAAATCAAGCTAACCAGGCTTGTTACATATGGTAAACTTCGGTACACCAGAGTGTACCTACCAGGACTGTCTTCAACATAAATTTTCATGCAAACACTTCTGTGCAATTTTTTGGTTTTTCAAATAATGGTCATTTGCACAGCTCCCAAGAGAATACATTGAAGGTCCAATGCTAAGTTTGCACAGCAACATTTTATGCACACCAGAAACTGAGCATGGTTTACCGGCACTTCCTGTCGGAGGTACAGATAACATTTTGCAGGCACCCTCGGAAGAAGAACGTGTTGCTGAGCTGCCAAAGAAAGCTCGAGAAACTAGAAAATTATCGGGAAGAATTATTACGGACACAGCTCACAAAATCACAAGCATGACCATTTATGTGCACCGACTCGTCGCCACACTGTACCAGCAGGAGTTATGTTGTCATCATGTGCAGAGTCTTCTCTTTCACCACGGGCAGATATTAATCAATAAATTTCAGAAGAAATAGCATATAAAAAATGACGAATGTCCTACGAAGTGGGGGTATGTTCAGATATCAAGCCGAAAAGGCTGCCACTAAGCTTTGCCGTTGAGCAGAAGAGCTAAGGTATGCCATTTGACAAAGGATATATTTGCGAAAACTCTTGCTAGTACGTGCCCTATCTGCATATAGCCAAGAACTTTTATATGAAGTTCCAGAATAGTAAGGCTTCACCAAATAACTAGTTTTGTTGCGTTTTTCAGCATGGAATTTGAAAATGTCTGTCAAATCAGCAAAAACCTAGCGAGAACCTTCTGAAAACTGGAGAATCAATCAGCTATTTTAGCCAACTTTGCATTTGAGTACACATTGCTGTGCACAAGAAACTCTGCAGTATAAAACACAGCGTTTTATTTTTCTGCATTTCTTTACATGACAGTCTTTTCTATTTAATTATTTACCACATTGTATTTTGTATCTGTAGTTGTTTGGGGTGGTTTTTTGTGTCATCCTTTCATTGCACATATTTTTTTGTTTTGTCTTAGATCTTGCCATTGCCATCTTTCTAATAAAACACTTGCTTGTTACTTATATTACATATTTGTGTAGTCTCAATAAATCTGTCGATCATCTCAAATATCACAACACATGATTTTAAGAAGTTTACTCTGTCCTGACAAAATATAACAAACTTAAACAGACGTTTTGTCGCCTACGCAGGTGGCATCCTCAGTATGCATTGACATCACAACACACCACACACAGGTCGACTGGCCAATAAAAATTTGACATGTACTACATCAGGACCTTTCAAGTGTCGCAGGGCCAAACTTGAAGTTGAAGATAGTTATAGCGCGAGAACAGAACGACGATACAGAGACAAAAAGAACACGAAGGAGACTTCGTGTTTCTTCTTTCTTCTTCTTGTCTCTCTGTCGTCGTTCTTTTCTCGCGCTATAACTATCGTCATGTCATACCAACTAGCCCAAGCTGCCACACTTCTGAAGTTGAAGTGTGCGAGTCTATCAAGATGCTGCTGTATGAGCAGCGGGATCTGACCAAAGTATAGGAAAATGTACAATGCCTAAGTGTCGTGTCAGAACTCATTATAAACCGTGGTATTGTATAACAGGTGGCAGAGTGTTTTGATGCTTGTATATAATACATTACATTAATTAAATATCTGGCAGTTCTTACTTGAGTACTTTTCTTCACTTAAGAACGACAGATGTGGTTCAGTTGGGGGGGGGGAGGGGGCTTGTTGGTACTAAAATATAACTGTGCAGGGGATAGAACAGAAGTATACAGAATTGATTTTGTCATGTCTACTACCACTTGTGTTCCGTCCCCTATACATTTTTATTTCACTTGAAGTAGATGAAAATATTTAATTACAGCACGGCTCTGGACTGAATCAAAAGAATGAGTTATGTTAACAGTGCGGTTGCTATAGATAGCGGAGGCATATTCTAGTTTCAATCGGATCGACATTTTATATGCAAGTAATTTGATTGTAGCAACTCGACCAAGTAGTAATATTTGTTGATGTTTAATGTTATTTACCTTGCACCTAAATCTCAGCACATGGGTCTCAAACAATTTTACCTCCATCGAAAATGCTACCACTGCGTATTCCGTCCCACAACTTTAAAATTGCCAGCCGAGCACCGTTGCAGAGACAAGAGCGAGTGCTTGTCTCACTGGAAAGTCAGGTGTGTTGCCGTAAGGGTATGTAACGTAATGCAGCACAGATCACTGGTCAACACATTTGTCTAAAGCATTGAAAAGGTGTGCTCCCGACTGCAACCGCAAACTTTTCTGAACTCAATGTTTACATAAGGTTTGAATGATCAACTTCAAGTCCTGACACGAGGCTCGACTGAGTGGTCATCGGGAGAACTTCAGGATGTGCGCCTGTAGACTTCAGTGAATTCCTTCGATGTAAAACGTATAGCCCCAATAGTGGTATCATCAAATGCCAGTAAAAGTACATTTTCATGGCGGCACACAACTAGGGAGCTTACACGATGGGGCGTTCATGTTGGCTTTCTTCACACATCAAGGCACTCCCCTCGACAGCACTCGTTACTCTCATGCGTACGCAACGACGCTTGACAACTTCAAGTTCGTGAGCGATTCAGTGAAGTGACTACGATTACGCAGGCTTCTTTCGCCGGGCTCTTCAATTCTCTAGGGCACGCAGCATGGATGATGACCACAAAAATATGAGAACTCTATACACGATGCAACAACACGCGTTTTTCTCCCACTACAACCCATACTTTTTTTTGTCACATGACCTCAGAGTCGCTCGACAAGATGTAGCCATAACCAACATCATAACATAGCCAGTTGAAGCCGCTCACTTTTATCTACTAACATTGAAATTTTAGTCACGTGACACCGAGCTTTTAAGGCATGAAGGAGGGAAAAACTGTTTTGAGGTGCAAATAGACACTCCCAACTTGTGCATGCTGTCATTGTTCTGCTTTTACAGGAGTTCCTGTAACTATGCTTAACCACATTTATTCTGAACTTCACAACTATTTTCAAATTAACAACCCGTTACAACGAGACAGTGTGGCTTTATACAGCTTCCCCGTATTTGTACTGCGTTGCGTGCGCCTGTGCCCAAGGTTGTTCCGCCTGTGTTGTGGACGACTTGTCTCGTCGTCATTACTTTTTCAACACACTAGCCAAGCCAAATCACAGAAAACATCACTGCGCATATGCTATGCCATGCCGAGTAGCAGTGCACGTAATTTCTGAGACAAATTGTAGGTAGAAAAACCCTGTCGCTTCGAAATGTTAGCAGCTGGGAAACTGCGTGCATGGTTCCATGAGCATGCAGAAGAGTTGCTCAACAGGCTATAACAAACATGGAATCATTACGTTATGCAAATGCAGTGCCACTTTAATACATGTACTACCAATGTAGGCCTGTATATACTCAAGTCACGGTCACATGACAGGGTACATCTTATAATTGAAGTTTCTGCCACCAGGTGGCGGCACGGGGCCTTTTCGAGATTTTTAATGAAGAAATAAAAATATAATGCCACTTTTCACGAGAAAAACACAGTTTATTTGAGTCACTATCTTTCCATCCGTAAAGTAACTTTCATGTTCAGTGCAGTTGTCCGTCCCTTTAAGCTTTGGTACATGAACGGTTCGATGCTGTAAACACTGGTAAGTTCACTGGAATAGAAATCGTGTAGTATGAATCGTGTAAAAAGAGATCAAATGCGCAGCATGATATGCTCATGTTTGTTTGAGCCCTGACCAACGAATGTATACTAGATTCAGAAACAACGGGAAAATGCTCACTGAGTGGACCGATAAACGTCTGCCGCTCTAGCAATAGTGGTAATGAGACATCCTAGAAGTTCACACACAAGACTTGCTGCTGGGGCCAATTTCTGCAAAGTTAACAAAGTAGTTCAGAAAAGGTTTGGCAACTGTCACGAGTAAAAGGGTGTGAGGCATGTGCCAAACGCTGGAATGTGGCGATAGTGTCTGAGAACCTCAGCGAAAGAACGAACCAGTGGCGTAGCCAAGGAGGAAGAGGGGGGGGGGGGGTAGGTCAATTCTTCTTTGCCACTTACCCACTTTTTTTTTTCTAGCTTACCCCTGACATGTTTTAGAAACTAAGCAGTGCTACAATTACAGTATAATTCCTGGGAGCATTTGCAGTGAATTATGTCTGCATATGAGAAAACGTGTCGCAGTGTTTGTCAAGGCACCGTGGCACTCTGTGAGGTTTCACGCAGCAATGTTGGCCGCAAGCGTTTTAAATTGCTTCAGGGGCGAGTATATTTAATGCTGCAGCGGTAGTCGTACTTGTACTTGCCAGAACAGAAGATCTCACCAAAGTCGATCACTACAATCATTTTCAATAGGCAGAGGTTCATTTTGATGAAAAAAGCCAGACGCAAGGTCTGATGGGGCACGTTCAAGCGTATTACAGTGTGACCCTTTGTACGTGTGCTAAGATATCCTCAAGCCAGAAACTAACATTTCTATGAATCTTCGCACGTTCTCCTAACATCTAAGTGCGCTCACACACACACGTGCGTGCGTGCAACAGAATATTTAGTTCATACATCAAAACTATAAATGCAATCACCACTGTACGTAAATCATATGTTTAGTGTATTTGTGGTTTACTAGGCTTGTGCGAATATTCAAATGCTTCGAATATTCGAACAAATAGTAGAGTATTCGAATTTGCTACGATTTGAATTTCAATTATCGAATATTTTAAAGTATTGGACATGAACAAATAGGTGTATACTAAATCGCATGTAACTGTTTGTGAAGGTGGTTTCACTGCAGTATAGCAGTGCTAAACCGTGAACGCACCTAATCAGGTGAAATTTGCTTTGTCGCGAAGCCTAACTATGAAATTAAAGAGGCTGTGCAACAGTTATTGAGCATGGTCAGCAAACGCTGCCGATCGGTTGTTGAGGCTACCAAGAACACGCCAGCTAAATAATATAGCGCAGCACATGACCTGAAAAACACAATAAATTCTCAGTCACATGAAAATTTCTCTCTTCTCTTGGCAAGTCACGCCACAATGTCAAAAATCGCTCGTCACTGCCATTGTACCAGCCATTGGCTGATTTGAGCATGGGGCGCTCGGTCGATACTGGGGCCGCTGAGGGTGAATGCGACATGTTCACGCGTACATGCGTGATCGCACTAAAAAGCTGCATATTGAAGGAAAAGAAAAAGAGAGAGAAAGAGTGCTCAAGGTCACAACACATACGTGACATATTTTCTTTCGCTTTGCCAACTTTACCGGCTTTGCTTCAAGCGCTGTCATTGAGATGAGAAAAGAGAATGAAATGGCAGCATGCGGCAAATCTTTGCGGCTCTGCGCAAAGAGATGTACCACATGGCGTAACATTAAAATTTACAAAGGCTTCTTTCCCCTTGTATGCGACTATAGCGTGAAATGACCGGAGAACGAGAATCTTCCTGCGCGAAAAATCCGGCAATGTAAGAACAGAACTTGTCAGTTGTACTGCGTTTGCGAACAAGCCTTGGAATTGGTGCTCACCCATAATAGACACGGCCGAGCCTGTGTCCACCAAAAAGTTCATGGTATGCACCCGTGTCGTCGCGGTAACTGACGCGACATTTACATCCACGTAGGCGCCTGTGCTCTTATCAGTACGGACTGCCAAGATGCTAATGACACTGGTAGCATCCTCTTCCGGAACGATTTCCTGGACCTCTGCAGAATACCCTTCTCGGCCGCGACGGTAGCTGCGACATGCTCTCTTAAAATGGCCGCGGCGTCCGCAGGCAAAACATGTGCGACCGCGCGCGAGACATTCCGTAGGCGAACACTGTGCTGCGCCACAGTTTCTGCCGGCATTTACATTTCTAGGCCCGGGGACAGCAGCGGCGGCGGCATTCATATCAGGTGACGGTGCGCTGTACGCGCGTGAGCAGCTGAAGTGGCGACGGCCCGGGAGGCGTGTGCCATTACCGTTGTTATCTCGTCGATCGTGCCTGGTTGAGCTGTCTCGCAACTGCTGCTGAACGCGCTGCACAGAATTGGCGAAGGCTTCGGATTCACGCTGGGTTTGCTCACGAAGCCGTGCTACCTCGACAGCATGATCGAACGTAAGGTTATCGCCCTCCAGCAGCAATCACTCTCGTAGCCGCGGGCTCGTGACGCCTGCTACGAACTGTTCACACAGGTTTTCGTCCGCTTGAGTGGCGAAATTGCAAAGAGCTGCTAACTCCCGAAGCGCTACGGCGAAATCAGTGATTGCAGTTGACGACGCTCCCGGAATCGATGGCGTTGAAGGCGGACGTTGCAAGGGGCGGCGAAATGCTTCGAAAGCATCTCAACGGCTACGTCGTACTCGTCGGGTGGGCGTAGGGCTTTTGTGGTCATGTCTTGCGTTCCAGTAGGTGCAGTGGTTTCAATGATTCCAGCGGCGGCATCTGGCGTGGCCGTGACACCGGGTGCAGCACTCGTTGTCTCTGCCTTGGTTTGCGTCGTACTAGGTGGAAGCGCGTCGAAAATGCGCTGTCCTTCCGTCCCAAGACAGTGCAGCAGGAGGGCTCGGCGACGGGGTGCGGGTAGCTCGTTCGCTCCGGACGCCAGCAGAAACCTTTCGAACAGTCGTAACCATAGGGCCCATGGCACATCGGGCGTGCCGGGGGTGGCCAGAAAAGGAGGAGGTGGCAAAATGCCCGTGGAAGCCATCCTCGTCGCCAGAATGTCATGTAGCCGGCACGGCGACACGTGAAAGTAACCACGCTACATCACTGTATAATCCATGACAATAACCCAGTTTAATCAGCGAGTATCGTTTATATACACACGAGCGCAGTGGTGCCATCTATTGTGAGTCCAATGACTCAGAAGGCCATCTGGTGTAAACGCACAACACTACAAGGCCCATGTGCTCAGATTTGGGTGCACGTTAAAGAACCCCATGTGGTCGAAATTTCCGGAGCCCTCTATCACGGCGTCTCTCATAATCATATGGTGGTTTTGGAACGTTAAACCCCACATATCTATCAAATAAACCAAAATTAGCATGAAAGGGTACGGTGGCGCAAGGATTTTGACCCACCGGTGGTGCCATGAATAATGTCACAATCCCGTCGCGTACGTGGTTAAACACTTTTCGCCAGACAGTGGCACATCGAATGCGCCACTGGATGTACGACTGGTATGCGGGTACGTGCCACTAGTGATTTACAGTTGATATATACCCAGGAATGGCACCAACAGACATGGGTAATTTAAATGCGAGAGCGTTAAGAAAAATCTGGCATGGGCAGCATTGACCGGATGAATGCTAACAATAAATGTATGTGTCCCAGCAGGAATAGAACTCGAGCATTTTGCTTGGCAATGAAGTATTATAACACAGAGTCACGCCACGTCTCAGTATTGCTTTGGAAAAATGCACTATTCAGGTGTAATCTTAGTGAAACTTCAATTGTGGTGTTATTGCTGATTATCCAATTTTATCTAAATTACGAAAGTACTCCTGTGATACAGCTGTGTCGCCAGGTTAATGTCAGTTCTGGTTAAGTGCCACCCAATTAAGTTTATGTAGTAACGTCCAGGGCTGCCATGTGCACCAGCACAATCATTACATATCAGTCTACAGCTTATTGTATTGCTAATACCGATGTTGCTGTGGGCACTGTTGTACAATTGTAAATAACTGGTTTTGTAAAGCATGTGCGATTGGTCAACATATGTCTGTGCATACAACATTTTCACATATATTTAGCACCAGTTCTTAATGTGTTCACTAGATAGGCCTGGTAACTACAATAGAATCGTTCCGGCGAAAGCTGAAGGCCAGGCAAGATGTACAATTCTCCCCACCCCGAGATAACGCCACGCAAGTGAGCGTAGACCAGCTGCTCTCCGCGGGGCAAAGTGTGCGTGAACGATGAGAGCGCACGCCGCCGCATCATGACGATGTGGCTATGCATGCTCATTGGGCCATCTTGCTGGTAATGTTGAAAACACGATAGTCCCCTCCGTTTCCTGAGATGCTCATCACCAGCAGTAAGGGGTAGATATAAATAGCTTGCCGTTAAAATGTCGAAGGATGTGCTCCTCTGTGGCTCAGTGGTTAACGCTTCGCACACTTTATTCGGAGGTCCCAAGTTCGATTTCGCACGCCGGAGTCTTTTTCTGGATTATTTTTTTATGTTTTTATATAACGAATTTTTTTTCTAAAAAAAACAAATGCAGAAACCAAGAGTAAGCTAAATTTTATTGAAACGTAAAGCATGCCTAAGTATCTTCAATTTCTAGAACAGATGTAATCAAAATGGGGGAATTCCTTATTGTAACATAAGCTCAAAAAGGAAGTTCCTAATAAAAAATGAACCAAGTACTCTGTTTCAATCAAAGTGAGCCAAATTCATTAAAGTAGCACTAAGCTAAGAACAACCAACATAATCTCACCCAAAATGTATCATTTGTGTCTTAGTTGCTTTGATATTGTGTTTACGTTCCACAATTAGGTTTTCTAGTCTGAGTTAGCACTTACTGAAGGACATGGTGTTCAATGATAAAACTCGATTGTAAAGAGTAAGAGGTTGACTTGCCTACTTCTTTTTGCATCATAGTGATTCTTTTCAACCTCATTGCAACAGTATCTTGTCCTCCCTTCGCTCCAACATGGTATATTTGAAATAAAATACGCATGGGGGATAGAAAGATGTTGGGTGTCTATCTATTTATTCCCTAATGAAGAAGAAGTGGTCAGAAATCGCATGACATAAAAGTAACTGGAACACTTTTCAAGGCTTTCAATAGATGCCAGGAACAAGAAAACACTGATGACAGTCTAGAATAGTGCCCCTTTTGCCAGGAAGGACCACTCGCTCTTCAAATCTAGTAATTGCCATTACTCCAAGTGTCCAAGCATGGCAGCGACGGAAGCGCAAATATGATAATTTTATCGAGAAATATTGCTATACCATTCATTCGAACTGTTTTAGAAATATTTTACAAGCCAAATCATGTCCAAATGAAATGTTTCAATATACATGAGCCAAATACAAACTTTACTCCACAATACTGAGGATATTTGACTATGCATATTTTAGCCACATTATAGATTTGTAGTACTTAAGGAAAATGAACATACTGGCAAAAAGTTGTTTTTCAGGCCCAACCATACTAACAGTAGAAAAAAGAGTGAGTTTTTTTTTCCCAGTTTCATTTGAAGTGCTTTTGGCTGATTTAGAAAAAAAAAACTGCCTCATATATATATATATAGATACGTACACATATACGGCACGTTATGACGACGCTGACGCCAGCGGCAAGATTCAGCCGAGAGTGTCCATATAATTATGATTACAATAAAAGCCACTGCATCCCGGAGCAGCTTCACTACAGCCGCATGCGTGCCCCGACTGCCCATTCGATCACGTTGGAATTGTGCTTGATGGACCACAGCCATTGACCATGGCAGGTGGGCTATCGTTTCTGTGCATCACCTGACACAGTACGCCAAAACCGCTGCTCTTCCTACGGCGATTGTTCGGGGTGTCGCAGCTTTCATCTTCAACCGTTTTGTGCTACGTCATGGCCCTCCTCTTAAACTCTTCAGCGACCAGAGCCATGTACTTCTTTCTATCCAACGTAATTTAAGCACTTCACCATATTGTACACCGTACTGTACACCATATTGTACATAAGTACCGCTTACCACGCTCAGCCGAATGGCTTTACTGAGTGGTTCTATCAGATTCTGGATGACATGCTTGCTATGCATGTTGGACCTGACCATACAAACTGGGACCTGATTCTTCTGTATGCGACCCACGCGTGTAACACCGCTACCCAAGTCACCACCGGCTTTTCCTCAGTCTTCTTTCTCTACGGTTGCCTACCATTGCATGCAATCGACACTTTGCTGCCATGCGCACCAGATGCATCCGAGTACACGATCGTGTTCGAAGCCGCCTGTTTCGCTGACGAAGCCGCCTGTTTTGCTGAGGAATGCCGCCAACTAGCGAAGCAGTTTAATATGGCCGTTCAGCAATGCAAGAAAGAAGCCCGCGATGACGACCACCCTCCTGACGCGAAAGTTTTCTCCTGGATCCCTTGTACGGCTGCACGTATCATCTTGTGCTCATTGTTTGTCTACCAACCTAGTTTCAAATTACCATGGTCCATACCGCGGGGTAGAGTGCACATCTACCATCAGTTATGTCATTGAACAACTTGCGCCGCTTAGTGACCATCGTCGGCATGGACACGATAATGTTCTTGTAGACCGCTTAAAGCCTTACTTCGACCTGCTCGTTCCCACCTGTTCTTGTTGACCTTTTCTTGTCGCTCATATCACTGTGGGGGATTAGTTTTTTTTTTGTTTTGTCGCCTATAAGGTCTTGGCTCATACTTACTAGGGAGATTGACCACACTGTGCCTTATAACGTAAATATTTATAGAATGCTTGTTAAAAGAGAGGCCAATCGGATAAGAACAAGATGAATGATAACGAACCTTAAAAAGAAGAAAGTGAAAAGGGCGAAAGAAATCAAATTACTATATTTAAAAATATAGCAAAAAATAAGGGGGACAAAAAATTGAATTTATTTGGCGGTACCACTAGCAGCTTATCCTTCCGGTTGTCTGAATGAATTAATGTAGCGCTACCAGAAGAACACGGCGGCCCACACCTGACTGACTGGCTCCAAACAATAAAAGGGTGGATATATTAAATGCCAATCCCAGTATACCAATCAGTCTCTCAAGAATTATTCGGCAGAGTCAGGCGGAACAGCGGCATGTGAGAAGTAATTGACCTATTCTTTCTGGTTCATTGCAAACTGCACATGGGTTAGTTAATGAAAATCTTGATTTGTAAAGATGATAATTTAATCCAGGAACTCTACAGCGAAAGCTTGTTAGGGTCACCTCACATTCGGGAAAAGCATTTTGCGGTGTTCCGTGTGAACAAGTGCTGAAACTTTTATGATGGTAGGAGTGATGTTTTGTTGTTTTTTAAGACTAACAGGCGTTTTAATTGTTCTGCAGTAATAAAAGAAAACTGTGTAGCTACTAGTACCAGCGCGACATTTAAAGACGGCAAAGCAAGCGAGTCGGCCATTTCATTTAATTTATTTCCAGCATCCCCGGGGACGTGAAGAAACTGAACTTCTGATAGGCTACACGGTAGGAGAGAGAAGACAAGACACTAATAGCCTTTGATTGCTCAGAAATAAGTTTCCAAAGTGCCATTGTAGTTTCCAGGAATCCTGCAAGATAAATTGGCGGGAAGTTAGGCAGTCAGAGCGAGCGCAAAAGACCAATTAAGCTGGTTAAAAAAAAATGCCTATTCCGGCCATCTGAAGATTTTGCGTTTCATCCGTCGAAATCATCACATCAGTAGGATTATATCATCAGGATGGCTTAATTTTTCTTGACGGCAGCAATTATAATGAAGGAATAAAAAAAACAACAGGGATGAAAAAGCATCATCACGAGAGGAAGGCACCGCGAGATCGCCGCTTGAGCACCAGCTGCACCATTATCTTCCTCGTCCTGTGGCTGTCTCCAATATTTCGCCTGTTCGTTAGGCTCGCCCAATTGACCTCTTTACACTTCTATAACCATCATTCTTCATACTGTCATTCTTATTCACGTATTCTTTTTAGAGGCAAAGCTCCTTAACGCGTGGGTCGGTCATCACCTATGTATGTAGTATGCAGCCACCTCGTTCCGGGATTCACGGCCAGGTGATAGTTTTTAATGGAATAAATTAATGCAGATGTTATAAACAAATGCGAGGTGGCGGTACTTGTAGTGTTCACTAGATGGACAGATGGACAGACAGACAGACAAGCAGATGGACGGGCACACGGATGGAAGGGCGGATGGATGGATACACAGATGAATGAACGGACGGACAGACGCATGGACGAACACAGGGGTGGAGGCACGAACGGACAAACGGGAGCACGAATGTACACACGTACGCATGGAAGGACGGGTGCACGTACAGTTGCACCGACAGACGCACGAACAAATGGAAGCAAGAAGAAAAAGACAGACGAAAGCGCGGAGGGCTTGACAGATGGTTTGCCCCACTCATCATCATTTCGTCTGTGGATATGCCATCATTTTCTTTAATATAATGATAATAATTTTATCAATATCTGAACAAATTCATGATTGTCATTAATTTGCATTGATTTTAGTGCAGTTTATGATCTCTTCAATACTGCTAAGATTCTATGATAGTGCATTACCCTCAATGTGCCTCAGCTGTTATTGGATAAATTAATAGACTGTAATTTTGCTGTAGTGAATAAACATCATGGTATTATTGTGTTTTATCATTTGCTGTCCCATTTTGTTTTGAAAGCTCTGCCAAAACTACAGTTAAGCACTGAAACCTGTTTAGACTGATGATGATGATCGAAACTTTATTACTCTCAAAAGAGAGGACCGACCGATAGGTAGGTTACGCTGCTTAGAGGAGGTCAGCAGGGATCCCTTGGGACACCGTGGCCTCAAATGCACCTGATATTACTTGGCGTTGCTGTGTCAAGTCAGTGATATGCAGAAGCGACTCTCATGTACCTTCTGTGTGAGAAGCATTAGCGTATTGTGGGCACGTCATTGCCATGTGTATGAAGGTGGCCGATTGTGAGCACTATTTACAGTGTGGTGTCACGAGGTGTGGGTATACCTTGCTATAAAGCCAGGAGTTGGGAAAGACACCTGTCTGAAACTTGCGCCACAGGATGGCATCTCGTCGAGGGAGGTCTTTGTGAGCTGGAGGATAGCGGAAACAGCCTAGTCTGTAGTGCTGTAGAAGGTCTGTGTAAGTGACCAAAGGAGTTAGTTTTTCGCAGGCCTGGGAGGGTGTTTAGACTGGCGCGCCAAGTTTTTGTCGCAGAGCCAGCAGAGAGCTGTGTCAGAAGCTATAGCGCCACTTCGCAGAATTCCAGAAAGTGCTGTGGCGCTGGGTGAAAAATATAAATGTGGCCTGGCATCTCAAACTCTCTGAGATGCTTTAGTACCTTTAATGTCATAATTGTGCTATGCGTTTCCTTTGAGGTGAGCTCTTCTTTCGCAGGCACCTATCAGCTAGCCATCGTTGCCAAGCATCACGGTGTGCCATTCTACGTGGCCTCGCCCACCACCACCGTAGACAGCAGCCTCTCAACTGGCAGGGAGATACCCATTGAGGAGAGACCGGCGCACGAGATGACTTCCATACAAGGAGTTCAACTGACACCTTCAGGTAGGTGGTGGTACACAATAGAATAAAACTCAGAACCTGTCTTATTGTTTTTGCACACTGGGATCACACAGGCCTCTGTTTCATGGCCCGAAAAACAGTGCAGTTTAGGATTTGCTCGCAGAGATACTGTAAATTTCGATAGAGCTTCTGTGGTGGCTCTATGTGCTGCTACCTACAGGACAGAGTGAAGTCACTGGCGGCCTTGTAGATAAAGAAATAAAGCATTTCGGTTCACAGATGTTTCGGTTTGTTCACATGTTGGCGGTGCCGCTTTGCCTCTTTCTTATGGTGTTGTGGCCTTCCGTTTTGTTCTGGTTAAAGGGTCAGTAAACCACCCAAAAGTGGAAATTCAGTTGTTGTGGGGAAATGGTGTACTAGTGTACAACGAACATGGAGCCATGAGAATTTTTCGAAATGGTATCATAATAGCGGAGTTGGAAGCGCTGCACTATCAAAACCGTAACGCCATTTTTTTTCCTTTTATCCTGCACTACCCTCCATAATATCCTCTCTCTCTTTACCCTCTCGTCGAGCGCTTGCATCCCATGTCCATCCAAATCTCACGTGACGTACGTCATCGCTGACGCACTTTTTAAAACACCGTCTACTTCTGCTTTGCGCGACTCCATCTGTCGACACTGTCAGCTGCGTTGTAGCTGCATGCTTGTTGGGGAACCGCGGCTGCCGTGTCTATTGGCCCCACGAGATAGAGCAGAGTCGCTGCCTGGCGGCAACTGGCTGAAATGTTGAATTATGGATTGCTTCTTGCGTCATCTGCTAGCCACGTCGAGTTTCTGTGTGTGTGTACCTCATGCACATTCTCAAAGTGTGGTTTGTCCGGTCATGTCAGCGCGAGTGTAACTGTTTTTACGTATGCCTGAAATGACGTACGAAAGCACGTGGTCTTTCTCGGCTGCTAATGCTTATTAATAAAATCAGGGAGTGCAACTTTCTAGAGTGCTGTTTATTGTCGTCATACCCTCCATTCACCAGAATAATTTCGGTGTGGGTGCTGGTTTCTATTTCTAGCACATTGCAAAATGCTCTTGGCATCCTTCTAAACACGAGGACTACTAAATTCTGGGTGAATACAGCATTTTATAGCGACTCGGTTGTAATAAAAAAATAGACAAGCTCTAGGTCATGCACTTGCGCGCTGTTGGTAGGTGTACAACTACGGCACTGTAGCTGCGAGGAGCCTTAGTTGTGTTTATCTGGCCGTGGTACCACTACATCGAAATATTACTATCACATAAACTGTGAGACTACGAAACTTACACTGTACTTAAAACAAAATTATCGTGCACAACTGGCACGGTAAGATTTAAAAACGCTTTAAAGAGCCCAGACGTTGAAAATTATATCAGATGGCATGCCCTATATATAATGTCATATAATGTCACTGAAAATTTCATCTTTTTCACTTTGTTTTCAGCCTTTATGTGGCATTGTTATTGACCGACGGAATGCAGTGGTAATAAAAAAAAAAAAGAACATGTTTGTCCCACTAACGAGGCCTTCGTTGTAGCACCCTCATGCACGTAATTCATCGATGAAAGCTTTCTGCTGAACTCTCTTTCTGCTGTCTATATAAGATTTTTACTGGTGCGCCAACATGTGCGTACATGTCGTAAATGCAGTGTAACTCAAAGCACCGTTAGCCACTAAGCTTTTCTGATTAGATTTATCGACCGTCCCACATTTCATGGTGAACAGATTAAGAAAAAAAAAATCATACGCGCATAAGGTGCGAACAGTGCTACTGAACGAATCGCACAGATTTGCGGGCTTTCTAAGATCTTTCTTTCTCTCTTTTTTGTAGTATGTGGATGACAAAGATGTAAATAAGTAGTTCAGTCACACTACAGCAGCGTGTAAGGCGGTACACTAGCTAACCACGGACAAACAACTCAGCAAAGGCGTGATTTAATGGGAAAGCTTGAAGGTAAACAACCAAGGGTTAGCATCCCTATGAAAGGCAGAACGCACTTAACTCGCGAGTAATGTTAACGTTACATAGGAGTCATGCCATCGATTCAGTAGAGATGAGCATAGATATTAATAGTAAATTGTAGTCAACGCATTTTATCTGCCGACAATCGGCTCAGACTGCACACAATGAAGCACTGCTGCGTGTATTTGTATACGTGTTGCCGACCGCCTATCCACACTTTCGCGGGGCAGTGCTGCCACCTACATGCTGATCTGGCGGAATATTTGTGTTGTGCCAGTATGGACCCTGCGTTGCGTGCATGCCTTCAAAGGATCGCCAGCATGATGTACCCGTACGGAGACACGCCGTGCCAGACGACCTCCGCAGCTGATTCGTGAGCGGGCGCATACACACTGGCAATGCCCCAATCTACAAGCAGCGGGGACAGCTGCTTGCAGACTCACTGGAAGTCGTAGGCTTTTGCTTGACCAGTCACAGCATATTTAGATTGGCACGTCAGAAATATTGAAACGCCGCGTTGTGGCGGAGGCACGGAAGGCCTGGAAATATGGAGATATTGTTTCTTGGACTTTGTGTCGTGCCGGCGGCTCGTAGCTCTGCCACGTGTAGAATGGTTGATGGCGACAACATTCTGTACACGATGCGCGTATTTACTTGAAACGTTTGCAAAAATGTCGGAGGTGGTTTACGGTACCTTTAAGAGCCTTTTATTCTACTATTCTTGTTAACGTTTTGTTGTGTCATATGCTCGGAATGATGGGTGGTTAAATGTCATTTTTTTGTGATGTTGTGGCCTTTTATTTTTTTTTAACCTTATACACGCTATGCACGCTCTGTAGACGGTGCTGTCCACAGATGTTTTACTTCAACTGGGGGCCATGACGAGGTGCGCCGCAATGATAATATTCGTACATTGTGCAACACTAAGTTGCTTGGCCTCTAAAACAAGGTTGGACCACCATAAAGAAGTGCAATACGCACAGCAGTAGGGTCGGTTCACAATCCTGCAATAAAAAATTAAGACAGAAACCAATTAGTAGTCGCGCCAATCGACAATCGTACACCCATGATCAGCGACGGGCTCACACAAGAAGAAAAACAAAAATGGTGTGTCAAGGGGTACGTGCTTCGCAAATCAAGCTTGTTGACGAACTTTATCTTGAAAGCAGGTTCTTGTGATTCAGCAATATCAGTGTTCGCACTGTTGCAGTTACGCGAGCTAAAGTGAAACACACTTATTTACTTAGTTAAATAATTCGGGGACCCTTACGCTTTGCCTTTAAGATATGGACACAATAGCGATACTCTGTCCTTAGTGCAGACTTCAACCACTTGGTGCATGCCTTTAATTTATGATGTTTTAAAATTTCGCTCGAATAATCAACCAGCCAACACGGGGCAATAATATTTTGGATTTATTACTTACCTCAGATCCTGATAATGTAGGTGAAATCTCTTGTCTTGAAGGGTTTAGTGACCATAAGCTCGTTCAATTATCAATAAACATTCCTCTCAAAGTTGCGGGTAAAACTACAAAAGTGATTAGAGACTATAGTAAGGCCAAATATAGTTGTATGAATTCTGACTTGAAAGAATTCTATCACAGTGCAATCTTGCCCTCATTATCAAGTTGTAACGTCGATGAAAATTGGTCATTGTTTAGAAAGGAGATTACTTTATTAGTCGACAAATACGTCCCTGAAATTTCCATATCTAATGATAAGAGAAACTCATTGTTTAACAAATTTGCAAACTTTGAGAAATCGAAAAAAAAAGGCTGTATAGGACCGTGATGCACACTTGTAGTGCCTCTGCTTGGAATTCATATAATGAATGTCTTAAAAGTTATACTTCTGCGTTATTCACTGCTAAAGACAAGTACTTTAAACATGACCTACCATCATTATTAAAATGCAATCCCAGAAAATTTTGGCAACAGTTATCACCTGCTTCTGCTGTGACAGATATTACTTTGAAAGGCAAAAATCAATTACCTCTCCCAAGAGACCAGTGTGCAATTGCATTTAACACATCTTTTTCTTCTGTTTTCACACGGGAAGATCATTCTAGCATTCCTGAGTTTCCGGAACTTGATTACCCTTTCATGGCACCCGTAGATATTAACATTGAGGGCATTACTAAGCTAATCAACAACCTCAAAGTTTCTACTTCTAGTGGTCTACATAATATCAATTTAAAGATACTAAAAAATACAATTTCCACGTCCTCTCAAAAATTATTTCCCATTTTCAGACAGTCTTTGTGTACCGGTCAGCTTCCTAGGGACTGGAAAGTCGCAAAAGTTATTCCCATATTTAAAGCAGGATGTAAAGATCAGGTTGAAAATTATCGTCCCATCTCGTTAACCTCTATCAGCTGTAAATTACTTGAACATATCATTGCTTCTTACATTTACAGTCATCTTGAATCAAACAATTTTTTTAGTTCCACCCAACATGGCTTTAGGAAAGGTTTCTCTTGCAACTACTTGAATTCACGACAGATATACAGACTAACTTGGACATGAACACACAGACAGATTGCGTTTTCCTCGATTTTGCGAAGGCCTTTGATCGTGTCGCCCATTGTGGTCTGATTACCAGACTGTCTTCTCTTAAATTGGACTCCTTAACGCTATCATGGCTTCGAAATTTTCTTTCATTTCATGAACAGCTCACATTTGCAAATGATTCTCATTCAGATATCGCAGAAGTCACTTCAGGAGTGCCGCAGGGTAGCGTCCCTGGCCCTCTACTCTTTTTAATCTTCATCAACAATTTGCCAACTAACATTTCATTCCGTATACGCCTGTTTGCAGACGACTGTGTCATTTATCAAACCATAACATCTCCCTCTGATCATGAGGCCTTTCAAGGCGACCTAGACCTTGTTTGCAGTTGATGTAATAAGTGGTTAATGAGCTTGAACACTTCAAAATGTAAAATAATGTCGCTTTCCGAAAAACCTCGATTTCCACTTTTTCATACAAGATTAAAAATAGTGAAGTATCTCGAACCACATCATACACATATTTAGGGGTTATTATTGACTCTAAACTTTCATGGTCTTCCCGCATAACATTCATTTGTTCCAAGGCATCCAAAACACTAGGTTATTTACGCCGAAATCTACATTACTCCACATCGAGCGTCCGCAAAATAGCTTATTTAACATTCGTACGTCCACATTTAGAATATGCCTCACCGGTTTGGTCACCTTATCAAAACTATTTAATACAGATGATCGAAGCCATTCAAAACAGAGCAGCCCGCTTCATCACTCAGAACTACCAATGTCACAGCAGTGTATCTCAAATTAAACGCGAGATCGGTTTACAACCATTGGATATCCGCCGCAAGATAGCCCTCCTTGTGTTGTTTCACAAGTACATTAACAGCAGAAATCCATGTGCTTTCACTCTACACACACCGGATCGCATGTCTGCACGCATGCGAAATCAGCACAGCTTTAAGCGTATTTTTGGCAGAACACGCGCGTTCAACTTATCTATTTTTTGCCACAGGCAATCTCACTGTGGAATGATCTTCCCAACGTGATAGTTTCGGTCACTAACAACAACGCGTTCCGCGAGAAACTACTCTCTCACTACATCTAGCATCATTTCATAGACATTTGTATGGAGGTGCATATACTGGGTGACTGTATTTTCCTTGTTCTATTACTGTTATTAGTGTCGCTGTTATGTTGCATTTATTTGTATATTTGAACTGTATACGTTCTCATTTTTCTTTCTTCTTTTCTGTAAGCCCCCCTTACCCTATGCTCTAACGAGAGCCTGTAAGGTATGTTAAGTAAATAAATAAATTAAATAAAAATGTTGCTTCAAGTAGTTTACCTTGTAGATTATTACAATGTAACCAATGAAGTTCAAAAGGGACTCGTGGCAGTAAAGCATTTGCATATGCTTGCATTGTGTGTAATGGGTAGCATGCTCGAAAGCACGAGTAATTATGTGCGTGAAACGTTTTCAAACTTGCCATGCATTCACATGGTGTTAATTGAAAACGTCCAGTAACGTGTAGGCTTTTGTAATGGGTGGCCGGCTTTAAACTAAGAAACCTTTCTGATTATCACATGTTCTGGTGTCCGTTGGCAATGTACGCTTATACCACGCAATATTACTGCAATATCATATGTCGTATTGTGAAATCTGTATGCAGGAGGCATGTGTTCGAAAAGCATGAACGTCATTTTTGCTGCATTAACAAGCATAGAAAGTTATTTTAACCGTATTTCTAAACAGGTGCTTGGCTGTGTGATATAACACCAGCTTGCAAAGCAAACAGCCTGAGTTCACTCTAGGGTTTCATCCTACTCAGATCCACAAATATTTATTATTTATTTTATTTACATCTTTCTGATGATGATTTCTGAAGATGATGATTTTTTGCTGACAAACAGTGACGCCAACACCGAAATTTCTGCGAAACGAGCTCTGTAGCGCTCTTGCCTTAATAAATGGACCACTGACCAATGTGAAAGTAATATATAAAAAAACATTCAGGTATTTGTGCACATATTTTCTTCATGATATAGAATGACATTTAGGCAACAGGCTCTTAATGAGACACTAAAGTCAAATAACAATTTACGTCAGAGTGAAAGCCTAATGTGTAACAATATCTAAAATGACAATATTATCAACAACAGTGTCCTATTTACTGAGAAATTAAGGTAAATGCACAAAAACACAAGCGCCGCAATAGGACGTTTTCAAAATGATCCCGATAACATCAGACAAACCGCCTACAATTAATCACTAATAATCTATGTAACTGCACTAAATAAAGAATTTTTCGTGCATCAAGAGACGCAATAAAATGCTGCTTGTTAGTTTCTGTTTGATTCACGAAAAAAAGAACCGCCGAACATTATTATGGGGAATCGCACGAGTGGTTCAAAAATTCAATTATCGCGTGGTGGCACAGGACAGGTGGTACCATCTAGCGGGGTGCAGTTGAAACAAAAGCGTTTGCAATCTCGAAGCCAATGGTGGGAATATGATCAATGGCCTTTGTTGCTGCAGTGGCTCCCACTGCTTTCGGTCTGCTACTACTGGCGCAGTAAAGCTGCAAAACGTTGTGCACGGCAACAGTGACGTGAGTCAGTCCAGTCAGTTCGCTTCTTGAGGCTGGTAATTTGAAGTGCGCTAACCCAGGGTAGACCACTGAAACGTGATTTTATTTCAAAATAGGCTTTTCGTTGGCACTAAAGTAACACTACGAGGTTTCTCGACCGCCATTTCAACAATCAACTTTGACCTAATAGTTGACTTTCATGCCCCTTTAAGTAGCGTTGTGCACATTACGCAAGTTAATGAAGTACATATGGTTTATGCAAATGAGTTCTGCAGCGATCCACAAGTTGGTGTAAGGTTTAAGAAAAGTAAATTAGACAACCACCCATTTGTGGGCATTTTCTGTACCAATCGAGCTAACCAGGAAGAGAAAAGACACTGTACAAGCCAAAAAAACATTTAAAATAAAAACCGCTGTTATGAACAGCAGTGAAACAAATGAAATTTCGGGAATAAGTGAACAGTATTATGCATGGCTTGAAAGAATTTAGACACACGGATTACAAAAAAGTATATGAATGTGCGAAGTCTACACAGAAAATAGGAAGAAATAGACGTATCATGCTTGAAGTGTGAGTAGATAATCATGTATTGTTTTTTAATTTCTGATCATATACTTTTGTTGGATATGCTGATGGCCATGTTGTTTGAATTTAAAAATGAAAAAAACAGGTGAGCTAGCTTTTGTCTTCCAAAGTTGGTCTGAATCCTCTCACTATAATAGGTAATTTTTCTAAAGCTGTAAGTATGCTGTTTCCTGAGGTGCGACATTTTCCTTGATGCTACATTTCCTAATGAGCGTAGAGTAATATAAAAGCGCTATACCATTTTTTAATTGTCACATGCAAATGGCACCATCAGCATGGTAGCCTTCATGATCTTAAAGTCACTGGAATGGGGGAAGTACCGCGATCCTTTTCTCTTCGCCACCGCGTGCTTCGTCACAGAATTGGTCCAACTCGCTCGATTCACCAGTTTCTCCGGGCCGCCTGAGTTTGGCTCATTGGCGGTTGATTATTTTATAGACGTCAGACTCTGCTCAGGTTGTACTGCAAAAAGCGCAGCCACCAGAGCCCCCATCGACACACCGGCCATAAACAGGTAGTGCAAAGTGAGCCGTCCGCAAGCGAACATACATAGGCCCTTCTTTTTCGCTGGTATCGAGATGCGGTTTCCTGAAAATCAAGGACCTGGCAAACTTCTTCCTTCAATCTAACCTTGCTTCAGAAAAGTAGGAAGCTCATCGAAACGAACTGTGGGTACAATAAATACGGCAGATATTTCAGTTATTTCGGCGTACTGAAACTGGCAATTTATGTGCATGCGAGCATCGCATGACATGGAGTTTGAGGCAAGCACTCAGACTTTGGTTCTGTAATGCTTAAATTCGTTACAGAATGATCAGTGGTACGAAGCTTGCTTTATCCGGCACGAATAGCCCTGACGATTTTCACTTTTGCAGTTACATTCTGCATTCATCTCTTGATTCCTGTGCGTGGAACTGTTTTATTACGCATGCTGGAATGTTTTGTCGATGGTTGTCATTCGTTTGTATTTACTACGGATAAGGATACACGCCTGCCCACTTTCCTGATGTACAACGAAAGGCAATTTTGTGGAGACCAACGGCAAGAAAAAGGCTTATTGTTGCAGCAATCATTTTGCGGTTGACCTGTATCGCGTACGTGTTTTCATTTCCTAGTTAAAGCCGGAACTTTAAGCCTTGACAAGCCTCAGGCATAATGCTGGGCAATTTTAGATTATCAGTGCTCGTTGTGTGTGTGATGTCTACCGCGCGCGTCACCTGTCTACTGCTGCACGGCATGCACCGCCGTCAGAGACTCTGTAAAGCTTCGTAAGTGACGTCACCGTGGTTAGCCGTTGAAGCTACTAAAAAAATAACCGCAGGAGACCTACCTTATCACCCTTTCTCATGCGAACGGCTGTGGAAAATGGGAGTAATTCGCTTGCCCAATACATTCCTAAAAGCCCGTATCTATCACTGTCGGCATTCTGCTTCACAAAAGCTGCCTAAATAAGTAAACCTTAAGTCCTTTACGTCCGCTAAAATTCACAACACAACAGTAGCGTCAACTGGGGCCTTTTTTCGTACAGCGTGGAGCTCTTTCGTCTGCTCTTGTATTCGCCGTCGTTCTGGCGAGTGAACCAGCAAGCACTTCACGGCGGTTCGGTGACACGTTCGACTAGCAGAGATAAATTTGTAGCTTTTTTTTTAAGTGTTCAATGCGCAAATACACCTAAAATTTCGCTCAATTGTTGTTTCATATGCTGTAGTTGCACCTGGTTACGCAGCAAGCTGTGCTGGAGAGTTGAGGTTTGCACTACCGAAAGCTGCGTCGACTGGTGGCGCTGCATGTCCGCAAAACTGCAGAGTCAGAAAAGCATTCAGAAACTCTGAGGCATTAAGCGCCATTGCATGCTTAATCGCGTGCTTGTGGAGGAGGAGGAGGAGGAGGAGGAAGGGAAGAAATGAAAGGCAGGGTGGTCAACCAGACGCATGTCTGGTTTGCTACCCTGCACTGGGAGAAGGGGTGAGGGGATTAGGCATCGAAAAATGCCCAGGTGCTGCTCTTTTAGATGCAGCAATGGGGGGGAAAGCGGGCAAAGCCCTTTTCTTTATTCCCAGAGGAGAAAATGAGGCTAAGCGATGGGCTGTGTGACTGCACACAATAAAGCCCAAAACATATGCACCATTTTTCTGGCATTTCGTACGCCGGCTTCATTCGGTGTCGGCGCTGCTGTTGACGGTGGCCAAAACGTCCATTTTGGACGAATCAGATATCTGCAGCGTCGGCGCCGACGCCGGAAGCGAGTCGATGAATGAAGAAGCAATCGGCGCACGGCTGCCAGCGACTTCCGCTACGTAATAGCATTGTTGCTGCGGCCAAAATGGCTCCCGCTCGCCTCCAATCTATCAAGTCATCGTTGTGCTCTGAGTGACCCGAAAATTTACAACTGATGTTTGTATTTGACTCCACTCGTTTCTCAGACACGTAAACACAATTTAGCACGTAGACAAGAAAACCGCTGGTCATTAAAGGTAACTAACTGAATTCCTAGAGAAGGCAAGCGGGTTAAGGGGAGACAGAAGGTTAAGTGAGCAGATGAGATTAAAAAGTTTGCAGGTATAAATTGTCAGCAGCAAACACAGGACCGAGTTGACTGGTGGAACATGGGTGAGGCTTTTGTCCTGCAGTGGACGTAGTCAGGCTGATGATAATGATGATCTTCCTCAGAAGCTTCGACAGGAAGTGCTCGGAAGCGCCGCACTGGCCAAATTGAATATAAAAGCTCCACGCTTCATCAGATTTCGTATACACATGCGTAGTGCCGCTGGCGTTCGATACGAAATGATGTCTCTATTCCCAGTGCTTTACTTGTCTCTCTCTGTGCGTTGTAACAGTATGCATCATATTTGAGCACAGATCGCGTCCTAATATGCTGCGGACTTCTCGCTAGGCACACAGAATTCACTTCAAAGAACTCAAGCTGAACGGTTTTCAGTGTGTCGCCCTTCATCTCCGGTGCTGTAGCTCTCGCCAGGTCAGCGCACCTCGTCCTCGATCTCATCTGACCGTTTTCATCTTTTCTATCTCTTCTCAACTTCCGTGTGCGGGTTCTCTTCTTACTATCATCCTCTATTTTCCTCATATCTCTTTCATTCCCCTTCTCCCATCTCATCCCACTGCTGACCTGTTGAGGTGCCCTTGTAAGGAGAGACAGTTGTGGGTCGGGATTTTTCTCCTCATTTTCTTTTGATAACCAGTTAGAGAGAGGAGTGCAGAATTGCGCAGTCTAATGCTGCACCTGTAAGTAGACATCAATAAAGGAGGCGTAGCATGTGAGGTGCCGCTACCTGTAACGTTAACACTGGGCATGTTGCACTTGCGATTGTCATTGATCCTGAGTAATCAGGCTAGATGGCTATGAAAGCGCCTTGCTCGATACACGTTGCAACACTTATTGTCTCGAGATGTATGCAGTTAGTACCGCACTTGTCACTTAAAATACTTGTTTGAAAATGGATGTTCTGAGTGTTATAATATACGCGTAAAGTGTGAACTGTATTACCAAATAGCGCAGACTCATGTGATGCAACGAGACAGCTTGCTTTATTTAAATATTACGAGCAGTCACTTGCATGTGGGCAGTGCCATAACGCTTAAGTGTCGAGGTTTGGTAGAGAGATGTTCGTTAAATAAATAAGGTTTGCAAGTTGCTCTGCATGACCTGTGGGAAATAAGTATTCATTCAGTCATTTCATTTTTATTTCCTTAAGGACCCCACTGGGGGGTATTACATAAGGGGTGGATACACAGGAAAAGAGAACATTTGAACACGTTAGTTTTCGCAGCACAGGTGATTTGTAACATTTGTCGCGAAGGATGATGGGCAGGTGGTTGAAGCAATGGAGCAGGGAAGGTCGTTCCAATCCTTGACGGCGTGGGGAAAAAAAGAAGCGGAAAAAGTGGCAGTTCTGTTGCGATAACGGGACACTTGAAGTGGATGGCTTGTGCGGTGTGAAGTGTATGTCGGGGGGAGGATGTAAGGAGCTGCATTGAGAGAAGAATGAAAAAATTTATGAAAGAGAGAAAGGGTGGCGATACGGCGGCGAACAGAGAGGGGTGATAAACCAGATTGTGCTTTCAAGGATGAAATGCTGATGTCGTATGAGTACTGGGAGTGAATGAATCGAACGGCGCAATTTTAGACAGATTCGAGGTCGTTAATGAGGTATGCTTGGGGCGGGTTCCATATGGGGGAGTCATATTCGAGTTTCGATCTGATGAGGAACTGATATGCCAGCAACTTCACATGTTTTGGTGCATGACGTAGGTGATGCTTCAAGAAGCCCAGAGTTTTATTTGCGGATGAAATGATGTTGGTAATATGCGCATTCAAAGTGAGATCGCAACACAGTGTGACACCTAGATACTTGTAGAATGGTTGTGATTGTACAGGGACATTGGCGATATGATATGAAAAAATGAAAGGATTCTTGCGGCGGGTAAACGTAACAAGTTTGCATTTGTTAGGGTTAAGGGACAAAAGCCAATTATCGCACCATTCTTGAATGTGGTTAAGATCGTTCTGGAGAAGATTTTGGTCGTGAGTGTTAGTTACTGTCCAATAGATTAGTCATCTGCAAACATGCGGATTTTGCAGGATACACTGAGGGGTAAGTCGTTGATGTATATCAGAAACAGGAGGGGGCCAAGAACTGAACCTTGAGGTATGCCTTATGTTACTTTGAGGTAAGCAGATGATTTATTATTGACATGCACAAACTGAGAACAGTTAGTTAGAAATGCTTTGATCCAATTTAGTACACTTGGGTCTAAGTTTAACTGGGATAGCTTTAGCATTAGTCTTTGGTGGGGTACTGTGTCGAATGCCTTTGCGTAATCTAGAAAGATTGCGTCAGTTTGTAAGTTGTTGTCAAGGTTAGCATGCAGATCGTGAAGAAATATTGCTAGTTGTGTTTCGCAGGAGAATCCTTTCCTAAAACCATGCTGGCTGGGGTGAAAAAAGTTGTTGGAATCTAGAAAGTTTACAATCTGAGAGTAGATGACATGTTCCATGATTTTGTATGGGACGCTTGTTAAAGAAATGGGACGGTAGTTGAGTGGACAGTTCTTATCACCTGATTTGTAAATGGGAAAGACCTTGCCCATGTCCCAGTCATTTAAAAGAATGCCTGTGGAGAGTGACTGCACATACATCAAGCACAGAAATGGGGCGATGGTGTCATGGATATTTTTTAACACTTTCGAGTTAATATCGTCGACACCACCTGATGAGGACAGTTTCATGTTTTGAATAATACTTGAAATACCACCTGCGCAAAAAACAATTGAGCACATAGAGGATGTCAACAGCACCGGGGCAGGAAAAGAAAGTACGCTAGATTCGTTAGTAAATACAGATGAAAATGCGCTGTTAAAAGCATCAGCACATTGATCATCTGAGAGAATGTGACCAGAATCATTAGTAAGGTGGATGGTGCTGGCAGACCGAGGGTTCACAATCTGCCAGAATTTACGTGTGTTATGGGTTAGCATGCCTGGTAAATCCTGGTTCAAAAACGTATATTTTGTGTTACTAATAGTGCTAGTATATTCTTTTTCGGCTGCGTTGTATTTTGCCCAAGCCTCAGGCATCTCTTTCGCTTTTGCTGCACGAAAAAGGCGCTTTTTTCTATGCGCTAGTCTCTTTAGTTTGTTTGTAAACTAGGGTTTCTGCTGGCGTGCTACGGAATGATGTTGTGGGGATTAATTTGCTAATTAATTTATTCATCTTATTTTTAAAAATCTCCTAATTATCACTCACAGATCGGGAGTGAAAGCTATGTTCGAAGTCTGGAAAGAAGTTTTAGGGTTCTTTGTTAATGGCCTCATAATTACCTTTATCGTATAAGGTAATTGCTTTCTTGAGTTTCGTCGCGCCGCTCAAGAGGGAAGAAAAAATCTGCATGTATTACTTTGTGGTCACTAATTTCTGGTAGGTATTGAATGGACGATAAACAATCTGGGCAGTCGGTTAGTATTAAATCTAGAATGTTAGCACAGCCACCCCATATGCGTGTGGGCTCTGACACAAGTTGAGATAAGTTAAAAGTCAAACAAACGTCTATAAAATCTTGCGTTTCGACATCGTATGCTGACAAGGGTGCAGGGTTATGCCAATCAACTTTCGGGATTATATTGTTTAGATCACGTGAAAAACCTGTATTGGTGCTCGGTGGCCTGTAGCACACCCCGATTAGGAATGTTTGAGGAGAAGCATGGCAAACCAGCCACAAAATTTCAAAGGTAGATTTTATGTTGACAGCAGAACAGGGTATTTCTGGGCCAACAGCGATTAGCACACCCCCGCCCTGGCCGCGTTTGCGGTCAGTGCGAAATAACTGATAATCGGGTAAGTCCGAGAGCATTTCGGCGTCAGTAACTTCATCGGTTAGCCACGTTTCTGTTAGTACCAAATTATTACTGTTGGAAGACGCCACAACGTTCGACACGAGTTGGCACTTCGGCATGAGACTACAAACATTAGTAAAGATAACAGAAAAAGAAAGTTCATTACGTGTTTTGATTTGGCGGTGGTGCAGTTTAGTCTGCGGGTGCGGTGATAGCTATGCGACTTCTATAACCGATTGTGATCCGTGGTCGAAAATGTGTCGTTTGGAACCCATATACAAAGTTTTGAAACGGATCTGAAATTTACTTGATTTCTGCTTGGCGAAAGCAACGAGATGACGGCGGGAAGTACGAACTGAGAGGTAATAATCTTTGCCAATGCTGAAATCTGTTCCTTTCAACTTTTTGGCATTTGAGAAGGTGTTTTCTTTGGTTTTGTAGAATGTTAACCTGACTATTATCGGGCGGCAACGATCATTGGTGTGGAAGCCGAGGCGATGCACTCGGTCAATTTCTTTCGAGTCAATTTTTATTCTCAAGTGTTCAAGACAGTGGTTAATGATAAGTTCTTCTGTTTCAGTATTTGATTCTTTGGCGTTATTATCTGGAAGGTTATAGAAGATTGAGTTGTTGCGGCGTGACCGGTTTTCTGCGTCATCCAGCCGTTTTTCAAGTTCGGAAACTAAGTGTGTGGTTGCGGTAGTGTCGGCTTAAATTGCGGCAATGTCAGCTCGTATGGGCAAAATATTTTGGTAATGGCATTCTAATTCGGTCATACGCTTTCCTAGATACGACAATGTTTTGTCGGTTGTGAGGAGTTGCTGCTTTACTTCTTCAAAATCGGATATTAGTTTGTTTTGTCCAGCGCTAATCTTTCCGAGTTCTGCAAGAATTTCGTTCATTTCCGGACCAGGGTTAGTTTCAACGTCACCAGATAACAACAAGAGTACGGAGTAAACGGCATATAAACACTTGGCAATGATAGCGACAAGACACTGTAGGCCCGGCAGCTGGACTAGAAAGTAATCACTTGATTTTTTCGCGGAAAGACTGCTGTGCTTACTAACCTGCATTGTTGGGTGGAACGGGTAAGCGAACTGCATTGTGTCACAGCTGCCAAGCCCACAAGCTGACGCCGGTGACCGTTCGCGATATATAGGTGCTCGGAGGGGTGATGTCGACTTCGATGGGGCTGTCCAAGGGGAAGTGGGGGAGGAGTAGTCTAGCCAGGGCGCTGGCAACAGCATCGGAGCAGTAGTGGAGGGGGGCGGGACAGTGCCTGCTTCGCCATTGCCAGGCAGGAAGGTGCAGTTTGATGATGGGTCCAACGAAGTGATTGCCAGGCCGGGCATCAGCAGGCGAGCGACAGTTACAAGGAACACCTGCATTGTTGGGAGGAACGGGTAAGCGAACTGCATTGTGTCACAGCTGCCAAGCCCACAAGCTGACGCCGGTGACCGTTCGCAATATATAGGTGCTCAGAGTGGTGATGTTGACTTCGGTGGGGCTGTCCAAGGTGAAGTGGGGGAGGAGTAGTCTAGCCACGGCGCTGGCAACAGCGTCGGAGCGGTAGCGGAGGGGGGCGGGACAGTGCCTGATTCGCCATTGCCAGACAGGAAGGTGCAGTTTGATGATGGGTCCAACGAAGTGATTGCCAGGCCGGGCATCAGGCAGGCGAGCGACAGTTACAAGGAACACCTGCATTGTTGGGAGGAATGGGTAAGCGAATTGCATTGTGTCACAACTGCCAAGCCCACCTGTATTTTATCTGCAGCAATTATTCAAGGAAATTATGTCCATCTGCAGCCTTAGGCCCACATTTTCGCCCATGGTGGACTGCTTGCGATTCTAGTACTACAGAAGCTTCTCAGGTGCTGCTCTTTATTCTCATAAACTGCGTGAGTACACTGTAATAAGAATTTTACTTTTTGGAATTGGACGAGTTGTTTCATACTTGCATACAGACAGCGCGACCTGAGACGAAGAAAGCAGACACATAGACGCAAATAAGCTCCGGTTGACAAATGTTTTTATTTATGGTTATAATCAACACATTAAACAATGTATAACAATGTATACATTACACAATGTATCACATAATATGAAAGCTCATTTAAAATGAATTTTTTTTTGTGTTAGGCTGATTTGCCACCTGTCACACCAATCGGTTATTTTCGTTAGAGTGCTATTGAGTAAAACGTGGTCTTCACTGTTGTGTATATCGTAATATATTATACAATCATCTGCGAAAAGATTAACATTACAATCAATGCACATTGTTATGTCATTGATGAAAATCAAAAATAACAGCGGGCCCATTACTGAGCCCTGTGGGAGGCCTTAATTCACCGGCACAGGTGCAGATGAGACGTTTTTGATTATGACAAATTGGGATCGATCAAATAAAAAGCTCTTTGTCTATGCAGTGATGGGACCGTCACCAACCACAGCAGTAATTTTGGCAATTTCGGTATGGCACACACAGTCGAATGCTTTACTGAAGTCTAATAGAAGTGCGTCTGTTTGATTATGATTGTGAATACCTAATGTGAGATCATGAACCATCTCTGTAAGCTGACTGTCGATAAGCCTCTTCTAAAACCATGTCAAACATCAACCAGAATGTTTTTTTAGAAGCATGTGGTTAAGTTCTTGAGTACAACGGGCTGCAAAACTTTACATGATGTGCCAATAAGGGAAATCGGTCTGTGGTTGTATTAGTGTCTCCTGACTTATAGATCGATACGATTCTTGCGATCTTCCAATATACAGGTAGGTCAAACGTCAAAAGTAACTTGCAGAAAATAAGGCACTATCGACGTCAGCCCTACCTGCAGCAAGATCACAAAATTGTATCGATCCATAATTAATTGTAAGCGTACTGTGAAGTCACTCATGCCCTACTTTGTCATAAAAAGAATCACAAGTAAGATGAAGTATGTGTGGGATTTGTGACTGGTTGTATTCACTGTGAACCAACAAAGATTGTATTTTTTTGCGTCGTTTCTAGAATGTGAAGTAACTCGGCAAATATGGTGATGCCTTCGAAAAGCTAAATTATTTGCATCTCAGTGTTTCTTCTTCTTTTGCGGCAACTTTTCCAGTGAACATGCACAAAGAAGTAGTGTTCACATATGTGGACAATGTGCCTGAATGGGCTACATCACTCGACTATTAGGTAAAACAAGAATGTTCTTTCATTAGCAAAATATAAACTTGTCAAAAATCAAGCATTGAGAGGAAGGCTTGATTCCCAGAACATTGACTGTCAGACTAAGCACAATTCAAGGTTTTCCGATTGTATGCGAGCCATATGCTGTACATCCTAGTGTGAAACATCATGAAAAAGTAGGACAACAAAATAGAACACAGATGCAGCTCTGACTAACAAGTGAGTCTCCATTATCACTTAACCAGCAATGAACAGCAAATAACAAACATGCAACATCACTGAAATGGCACTGCCTATTTAAACTGTGCCAGTGCTACGCCTGTGTGCCGTACATTATTGTCCCACTTTTGCGCTCGTCGTTTCACGCTCAAGGTTCACTCATGCGCTGTGATAGTGGCACTTGCACAAACACGAAGTTCCACTTAGTTCTCGTGAAGTGTGCATAGCCCACATCAGGCGGTGTATCAATGTATGCCTCAGGGAAAACCACACTTCATTAAAGGCTCCCCCCCTCTCATATACCTAGCCGCTGTCACACCTGTGTTTGCATACGTGCAGTTTTTCAATGGTACCACTTTATAATACATAGAGGGCATGGGATGCATTGAATAGCTGAGGCCTCTTTGTACATTCGATGTAAATCCAACAAAAGCATATTCTGTCCTTCAATTAAATGATAAGTTGTGAGGAGATTGAATGCACATATTTAGTGCCCCCCAAGCGTACCAGTACATATATGTTTGCACCTTCAGGCCTTTCTAATTATATTATGGTGACATAGTAAGGTAACTAGTTCAGTTATTCTTTCAGCTCAGAAAGACATGAGCACCCAGAGGTCATCCTACTTATTCTCAACTAAGTATTACTCCAGTCACACCATCTGCATCTTCTACAAAGTTTTCATCTTTAAAAGTCACTATCAAACTACAAAGAAAATGAGCCCTTATATTCACAATTCTTTCCTCATTCATAGCGAGGGTCTCATTCTGGCAAACTTGGTGCCTTCAGGTAGTATGCAAGGGATAATTGGTCAACTGCCAGCTTGTAATGGGATCACGGGCTGCGTGATACCAAACAGGTAGAAAAATGGGGACGACCGCCACTGTAGCTTAGTGGTAGAGCGTCGGACGCATTATTCAAAGATTGCAGGTTCGGTCCCTGCCGGAGGCAAGTTACCTTTTTGTCCACTGTTCTTTCTTCATATTTAACATTGCAATTACTTTTATTAACTATCCCCTATGCCTTCCTTGGCATCATTGCCTAATAGTTCTCATTATTATTGTGTCTAACGCAGCTTGTTAAATACATATTGCTTTGCCATTACGTAAGTGTGAATGTAAGACACGCCAGGATACATGTCCCAAGAGCTTTTATATCTTTTTATATGACCTCTGCTATCAACTTGGGTCACTTAGCATCAGCATGTGGACATGTGAATATGAATCGATGTGATTCCAACATGCCGTTATCACCATTATATATATGCATCCTTCAAGGCACCTGCTACAATAGTGCATGAAGGTGGCCTACGTTAAAAGAAATGAAGTGCAGACTAAATTAAGAAAAAGCAACAACATTTAGAAGGATACACATGGGGGAACACAGTAACTTTAACATTGACAAGACATTTAGTCCCACGCAATGAACACAATGCAAAGGAAGGTATGAATCACTAAAAACAGACCAAAATACATTCAAATATTGCCTCGGTTGAAAAATGCTGTAGATACGCTGTCATGATCCAAAAGCAACTCGATTGAGCTTGCACACATGTACAGTGAGGTCGTTTCATAAGTATGGTAAAAATACAAGTAATGAAGCTGTAGTCTTGTTAGAGGTGCCGAAATTGCGCGAGTAAATACGGTACGCCGTCCGTGAGGAGTTCGCAAAGCAATCCAAGAAGATATCCGCGCGGGAAGTGAACTAGAAGAAGTCAAATTTTTCTATGGGTAACTTTTTTGCTCGAACATGGTGGAATGGCGTGTAATAATTACAAAGGAAAAGCCAGGAGTCATAAAATAATGGATAAAAATTACCCGCATGTTGTATCTGTGGGGTAATTATGGGGAGAAGCCCGGCGGGGTTTCTCCTATCTACCTATCTACAGCATTACTATCAAGCCTTACCTTGTGTGACATTTATCTTCACGTCTACTCACACGTAATGCAAAGAAGTGTCGTTTATATACCATTTCAATATTTGTTGATCAGAGGCATGGATAACGTAAAAGAGTGCCTTGCCCCCCCCCCCTCCCCCCGAGACTGCTACCGCCTCTAAGGATATTCTTAACAAATTAATCTTGTGTTGTCATCTATTTCCAGAAAAATTACCTGACTGGTTCGCGAGCCCTCAGAACTCGCATTCGAAGGTAGTAAATCAAAGGCGCCGAAAATTTACTGATTACCTGAGGTGTTGTTGTTAGAGCTTTGACACGCTGAAAACGCAAATTCTAGGCTCATGAACTCACTCGGACTCACTCCAACTCAGACAAAACCATGATTCTAAGTGAGTCTGGGTGATATTTTTGCGAGTCCGAGGGAGTGCGGTTCAAGAAAGTTTTCCTGAGTGTGAGTTCGAGTGATTTCGGCTCAGGAGAATGCGAGTCTGAGTGAGTACCACATTTCTTTTTTGCCAGCCTATGCTCATGAAGGGGTTTATGATCTGTGTAATTGTTTCCATGTGCGCAGCACGTTGACATAGAGCTTCATAACACAATACAGCGGAGGGTATCGGCTTTACATAGTGTAAGAGTGTTTTGGGACGTTAAACCCCACAAACCAATCAATCCTGATGTAAGAGTGTTGATTCGTCCCTAATGGCGCGTGCGTGGGGGTGGGGTGCAGTGGAGGTGAAAGGGAGGTGCAAGGCCTCTGCTACATAAGAAATAAAGTTCAGACTAAATTAAGCAAAAACAATAACATTTAGAGGTATACGCATGGTAAAACATGGCAATTTTAACATTGACAAGACATGTAGTCACAATCAGTGAACACAATGCAAAGGAAGGTATGGATCACTAAAAACAGACCAAAGTACATTGAAATATTGCCTCAGTTGAAAAATGATGTAGATAAACAGTCATGATCCAAAAACAACTCGACTGAGCTTGCACACTTGTACAGTAAGGTCATTTCATAAGTATGGTAAAAGTACAATTAATGAAGCTGCAATCTTGTTTTCGTGTAGGTTGTGCACAAGAGGCACCCTCCATATAAAGGCACAACTTGTTCATTTTGGTAATCGTGCTTAGCAAACCTGCAGCCATTGGAAAAAAGTTGCATGGATGACCCACCCTTGAAGGAAGGTCGCCAATTAAAAAATACAAACAAGGAAGTGGTCGAGGACTGAACCTTGCTGTACTCCACAGTACTGCAAGTTTCAGGCACAGTGTCTAGTGAACTGAGCAATTACGAAGCACAAGTTGCAACGATTCAATGGACACATGAGCTGTCAACTGATTATTGTTGAATCACGAGTCACGTGATGGAAGGGAGCTTGAAGCTGCATGTAGTCAAGGAGAGCTGTGCTATACTACTTATGCAGTTTTCTAGGGTGGAAGAAAAGGACAAGTAAACACTCATGACATTAGATTGGTGCTCAGTAGTACACGTGACCCATCTTAACATTCCAAAGTTATATTGTGATAAGCGCTATTGTTTGTAGATAGACGTGCTGCAGAAATGCTTTGGGGGCAAGACACGCCAGGAGCATGAACACTTTCAAATATTATTCCTATTCATTGAACAGATGATGCAAGGGCTCTTTTACAAACCTGTGACAATGTACTCGTCCACATCTAAAGCCTAGAGTTACTTGGTGTGAAAAGGTCATTTTCTCATCCAAGCACTGCAACATCATTGTTAAGGAATTACCTCCGCATGTTGCAGTTCACTACCATCATACATAGATCCCATATGTCGAGAGCATTACTAATAAAAACATCGCTGTTTATTGTTTGTCTCCTGACAGCCTAAGCAAGCTCCTTTCAGTCGAACTGGAAAGTCCTGAGAAGAGTGATTGTAAGGACAATAGCAAGCAAAACAGCAGCGGTCAGCTTGCTTCAAACCAGCCATCCGGCAGTTCTAATGATAAGCAGGCTAAATCATATTGTCTGTATTTTTCATAAACTGTGCTCTTGCTCTTCAACACTGGAGGATGCATGTGTCCCGCACATAAAGACAGCACTCGATGAAAGCATGATCCGCGGATGTGTCCCTTAAACCGAAGAAGAAAGTGCAGCCCGATGATAAACTGCTTCTGACATATGATACACGAAATGAACAGCAACCATATGACACAAAAAAAACACAGGGGTGACAAGAGATGGCTTTCAAGTAAAAAGCAAAACACTGTATGCACTTCTACGCTTCAGCTTTAAAGTTACCGTTTCGGCATCGATGCCATTAAAACACGCAGCACGGGAAGCTGTACCTGTAGCTGCCACGAGGCAAAGCGACCGTATGACACTTGAAAAACACAGGGGCGACAAGAGATGACTTTCAAGTAAATAGCACAACACTGTCTGCACTTTGATGCTTCAGCTTTGAAGTTTCCTCTACGGCATTGATGGCATTAAAACACACAGCACTGGGAGCTGTAGCTGTAACCGCCACGGGGCACAGCAATCGTATGACATACGAACAACACAGGGGTGGCATGATTTGGCTTTCAGGTAAATAGCACAACACTGTCTGCATTTCGATGCTTCAGCTTTTAAGTTGTCAAGTCGGCATCGATGGCATTAAAACACACAGCGCTGGGAGCTGTAGCTGGCGAAGGGCGCGGCAGTTGTGACTGGGAGCACACGAACTCTTCGAAATATTGCGTAAAGGCAACATTGACATGGTGTGGCTGGGAAAACGGTGTAAATGAGCACAGATGAGTGATGTATTTGAAGTGAAATGCGACACACAAGGAATGCAGCGGTGACAAGAATGGGCTTTGAAGTAGGGTGCACCCCATTTTCTGACACTTCGGCGAATAAGTTTTCAAGAGTTACTGTTTTGGCATTCAATGGCAGTAAAACACCGTGACGGCTTTTGGACGGTTATGTGCAAGGCTCCATGGTGACAGTTGCCAAAGCTGTTGCAAGTGACACGTCTGATAAGCAGGAGATCGCGATGTAACAATATCTGTGGAACTGTCCTCAGGAACCAGTCAACGGAGAGACTGATCATCATCTTCATTCATGCTGCTTTCATCGCTGCTTGTCATGTCAGCAACCAAGGTCACTACGACTCGTTGGTCGTCATCAATGACATCATGAATGATGTGATCAGTCTTCATCATGTCATTCTCCACTTCTATTACGTGGCTCACTTAATTTTTCCATTTTTGAGCAGCGACTTGCTCTATGCCTTTCCAAACAAGAGCATCGAGGCCTTCCATCTTGAAATGTGTATTGGCTTTTGTAACATAACCTTTAATATCACTCCACACGGGCTCAATCTGGTTGAGTGCACAGTTGTATGGCAGCAAGTGTATGACTGTGTGACCAGCATCAGCAGAAATGCAGTCATTGTGATACCTCCGTACTTACGGTTTGAACAAGCTTCATCTGTTCTGCCTTCACCTTGTCACAGTTCCAGGTCACAACCTTCAGAAAGAGCCAAGCCTGAATGTCTTTTTCAACGTACTCATACGGGGTACCTTTTCAAGCTTTACAGAATGATAAGGTGCATTATTAAGCACAATGGCACTTTCTGGTGGCAAATTCGGCAGTAGTTTTTTTTTAAACCACTTTTCGTAGTGGGCGCCGTCTATTTCATCATGATAGTCGCCTGTCCTCATTCTGGCTCGAAATACTTCATCGGCAGCTGTGATGAAGCCGTCCTCGTTGCCACAGTGAGTAATAATGAGGTGACCTCACTTACCACTGGGGTTAAGGGGGCCTATCGTCAGGTTGGCTTTCTTGGTGTGCTCAGCGGACTTAATGGTCTCCTCGACCCACCCACGGCTTACAGTGTGCCCTGCGTTCACCCAGGTTTCATCAGAGTAGAAGATGGGTCATCCCTGGCGTCGAACCTTCTTAATTTGGCGCAAGTACTTGCGTCGCCACTGGATGATGTGAGTGGCCTTAATCAGGAGCGAATTTCGGGAACGCTTCTTATAGAGGAAGCCTACCTTGAGCTGCATCCTATGAATAGTTGTCACGGACTCGGACAGCAGCGAGTGATCTTCTTTGAAGAATTCAGGGAGCTTGCGCACTGTCGGAATTTTTCGCCATTTATAGAAATCATGCATGACTCTGCGCAACACATCAAGGTCAAAGTCGTCCAGCAGCTGCTCTCTATCACGGCCCCTGCCACAGCGAGACAGCGTCTTGGGTGAAAGTACTTCACCAAGCTTATCGTGCTCTGCTACCCACTTGTACAGCTCATGCTCACTGACGTTGATGAATGCAGTCGTTCTCTTAACGAAAGAGCTTATGCTTGCACTTCTGCTGCCCTCCTTACGCAGTGTCCCGAACACATTTAGAGCCAACTGCTTCACTCCTTTGTCGTAAAAGCTGATCCCGGAACAATATCGCACAGGTGAACCAGGTGCCGCCATTTTGACAGGAGTAACCAAATCATCCCGGGACGGGAGAGTATTTCGGCAGCGCATTGAAAAAGTCACATGACAGAAAACGTGGGTGGCGCTGTGCGCGCCGTAGTTCTCACTGATTTCTCACTGAACAATCTGTTCTCACTGCCGCAGTGCATAAAAATAGCAGAAAAGGAACACAGGCCCCTGTGGCTAGCATTTTTTAAAATCAAGGGAGCGTACGAGAGCGTGTTTCAAGAGGGCTTGTAGGAAATACTGGACACAATAAGTGTCGATGATGGAGTCACTAATCTTTTAATGGATATCTATAAATGTAGCAAGGTCGTTATAAAGTGGGAAAAACTGGTATCCAAGCCCACAGAGGTAAGACGAGGGCTTATGCTGGGGTGTCCTCTGTCACTCTTGTTATTCTTGATGTACCTACAAGGATTACAGGCCAAATTAGAGGGAAGTGGACTTGGCTTCAACCTCTCTTTCGTCAAACAAGGAAAACCCATTGAACCGGCACTACCAGCATTGATGTACGCAAATGATATAGTGCTAATGGCCGACAACAAGAAAGATTTGCAGAGATTGATGGACATCTGCTGTAATGAGGGAGATAGGCTAGATTTCAAATTCAGTAACGAAAAATCAGCAGTCATGATTTTTAATGATAATGAAGGTAGTGAGCTTATGGTACAGGAGGTCTGTGTTCTAAACAGTTTAGGGATAAAGCATGGTAGTGCTCAGAAGGGGAGAAATCACGGTCATAATGGTTAAAAATGATTCTAATCGCTTTTTGCTGGATGGCCTCAAGTTTATTTATGTGAATTGCAAGATGTGGTGACCACACAACAGACGCATATTCAAGAAGAGGCCTGACTAGTGATTTGAAGGCTATATATAAGCTTGCATTCTTTTGTGGCACCCTTTATTGTTCTTCTTAAGTAACCTAATTTTTTAAGCGATTTTGCAGAAATAAGGTCAATGTGTTTGTGCCACTTCAAGTTTGGAGAGAATACAACTCCAAGATACTTAAATTCCTGAACTTTTTCCAGTGTGTAATTGGAGTCGCCATATCTAAATTGCAATGGCTTCTTTTTATTTGTAAAGGTTATTGTCACAGTTTTCTGAAAATTAAGCTCCATTTGCCAAGTTCTACTTCATTCGCAAAAGTAAGAAAACACATCATTCAACAAAACTTGGTCAGTGACGCTACATACATTGGAATACAATACACAGTCATCGGCGTATAGGCGAAGCTTAATAGTGTTAATGACAACCTGAGTGACATCGTTAATGTAAATTATGAATAAAAGGGGTCCCAAGACAGAGCCCTGCGGAACACCTGAGAAAATATGAACTCGTGACGACTGTTCATGGTTGTAGCGAACAAACTGACTCCTCAGGTGCAAATAATCTGTAATCCAATCTTTAGTCAGCATATGGGCTTGTAAGAAGGTTACCAAGTTTGAAGAAGAATGGCGATTTGGGCTAGTTGGTTTGAATTCATAGTAATAAGGGCTGCAGCGCGAGCACGAATGTGCTAGAAGAAACAGACAAAGTCGAGGTACGGAAGGCAAAAGAGGACAACTGCTTCACAACACAGCGCTCGTGTTGTCCTCTTTTGCCTTCCGTACCTCGACTTTGTCTGTTTCTTCTAGCACATTCGTGCTCGCGCTGCAGCCCTTATTATTACCAAGTTTGAGCAGAAGTTTTTTATGACATACCTTGTCAAAAGCTTTGCAGTAATCAATAAAAATGGCATCGACTTGTTCGTGGTTATTAAGTGATGAGGCGATGTCATGTGTAAGTTCGATCAATTGTGTGAAAGTCGAAAAACCACTTCGAAAACCATGCTGATGCTCTGAAAGGATATTGTTGTCAGTTAGGTATTGAATAATGTGCTTGTGAATGATGTGCTCGAGTAGCTTGCAGCACGTGGATAATAATGAAATTGGTCTGTAGTTAGAAATTATCTCCTTCTTACTCGATTTGAAAATAGGAACAACATTAGCGATCTTCCAAATTTGTGGGACCCGTCCGGAGTCAAGCAATTTCTGGAATATAATTATGAGGTATCGGGCACACCATTCAGAATACCTTTTCAGAAAAGTGTTAGGGATACTGTTTGGGCCATCACTTTTATTAACTCCAGAGCAACTTAACTCAATATCCAATACAAAATCGACAGCCTCCTAGATATAAATTGTACAGTTTCGAAGCGTACGATCAGGATGCTACTGTTCGAGAACAACATTGAATTTTCTTGACTATCGTTCTATGTCCTCTTTGCCTAAGTTGTATCTGATGCTTTTTATGCGTGTATTCTTTTCCTGTGCTTCCCTGTGTATAGTTATTTTTCGAAATCTCTTGCAATAGCGATGAGAAATCCCAACTTATATCTATTGGTATTTAAAACATTAAGATGGTTATGTATATTTCTGTTTACTATAAATAACACTTTATTACTGTTGTATGTGTTACAGTATTCGCACATGTACGTTATGTATTTTTGTATATTTTTGTATTTTTTCTGTATCCTGCAAACTTCTTATGTCAGTCTGTCTGCCTCACTGTATTTGGAGCAAAGGCCCTTTGTCAGGCTTTCAGCCTTTTGCCTTCGCTCCATTTTCTGTACTGGCACAGAAATAGCTACCGATACAGAGGGTGCGACAAAAGAAGGAACATTGCCATTATCAGCGGTAAAAACAGACTTAAAATAACTATTGAAGGCCTTCGAGATCGTCTGAGCATCTGAACATATTTTGTTTTCAATAATGAAAGAGCAGGTTCTCCTGGAGGATGGATTAATTGTCTTCCAAAATTTGGTCGGATTTTTCCTAATGAACGTTGACACCGTGTTATTGTAATAGAAATCTCTAGCTTCGTGCATTTCATTTTTGAGTGTTGTCTTTAACGTACACAAAGTGAATTGGTGATTTGGATTGGAGCAGCATCGGCGACGTAGTCGCTTTATGCGGCGAATAAACTGTATTATTTCTCGGTTATATCATGAGTGTTTAGGATTGCGCTTCACGCATTTGTTTGGCAGGAATTTAGATATGCAGTCTGACACAATCGTGCCAAAGTGTTCCACCAACTCATTTACACCACAACTGTTGCTGGAAAGGAGAAAATTTGCATAAGAATCTACTAGCAGGAAAAGTACGCCTTGATCGTTGGCACGTGACAAATCAGTAATAACTTTGTATTCTGGTTTCTTAAGTTCGTAGTGAATAGAAAATTGAACAAAGACTGCATTGTGATCTGAGATACCTTCTACAACCTCGCACTCTGAATCATCATTCAATAGGTCAGCTGTAATGAAAACAATGTCCAGGATTGAACCACCTCTGGTGGTACTTCGAACAACTTGATTAAAATCATGGGATACAGCGAAGTCAATCAATGAATTACAGAGAACCTCGTCACGACCGGTCGTGGTGAAGGACTCCCAGTTAACGTGGGGTACATTAAAGTCCCCGCATAGGATCAGTTTGCTGTGAAGAAGTCTCTGCTTAACGATATAGTCCGTGATTGCCAATATGAAATGGTCATCCTCATTTGGTGGTTGGTAAACCGCAGGGGTGCCTGCGCAAGTAGGCGTTTGGTGTGTAGCGACACCACGGACCCGAGCTAACGGGAGAGTTTCGACTCCCTCCCACGCCTAGCCGTGCGTGGCTTTGCCGTGTCCGAGGAAAAGGGGATCCTGGGGGTTGAGCCGACGCTGGGTGATTGGACCGTTAAGGCCTCCCGGCAGAGGCAACACACCCCTTTGGCCCCGGCTTCACGTAGACGGCACCCCTGAGCTGACCCACCCAGGGGAATCGGCAGTCGCCTTTTCCTATCTCTCTCTCCCTACATCTTGGTCTTTATCTCTTACTATTTATCTGTCTTGTCTTCTACTCTCTTCCGTTTACTTCCAAACTTCCTGGCGGCTAGGGTTAACCCTGTGCAAATAGCCTACCTTGGTCTAGGCGCATTGGGTTATAGTGGCGTTGTACGGCTGGCGTCTGCAGGTTTCAGCATTTGTAAACTTGTAGCGTCCCCTCGTTGGGCTCCGTGGTGGGTGGCCGCCAACGCTGCTGAACAACAATAAGGAAGACATGCATGGAGCATTCCCACTACTGTCTGATCGTACCGGCTTAAAGCCGGTACGCACCGATGATCTCACCAGAGAAGGATTGGCCACCCTGGTGCAGTATCTGGCCACCCCCTCCCGTAGGCATTCGTCAATTAACTCACGGCCCTCAGTCCCCACCAGCTGTGGAGCAACTGACCATGGCGGCGGTCAGATCTGCAAAGCAGCAGAGGGTGCTAGGAATCTCTGGATACGGACAGGCCACCATTGGAACTTGAACTTAGCAACGTTTAACGTTAGAACGTTATCTAGTGAGGGAAGTCTAGCTGCATTATTCGAGGAGCTAGAAGGCATTAAATGGGATATAATAGGGCTGAGTGAGGTTAGGAGGACAGATGAGGCCTATACTGTGCTACAGAATGGGCACGTCATTTGCTATCCGGGCTTGGCAGACAGAAGAGAACTGGGAGTAGGGTTCCTAATTCACAGAAACATAGCTGGCAACATAGAGGATTACTATAGCATTAATGAAAGGGTGGTAGGCATTGTAATTAAACTGAATAAAAGATACAAAATGAAGGTAGTACAGGCTTACGCACCTACATCCAGCCATGATGACGCTTCAGTTGAAAGCTTCTATGAAGACGTGGAATCGGCAATGAGTAAGGTGAAAACACAGTATACTATAGTAATGGGCGACTTTAATGCAAAGGTAGGGAAGAAGCAGGCTGGAGACCAGGCAGTAGGAGATTATGGCATCGGCACTAGAAACGCCAGAGGAGAGCTACTAGTAGAATTCGCAGAACGCAATAATCTGCGTATTTTGAATACCTTCTACCGAAAACGAGAAAACCGCAAGTGGACATGGAGGAGCCCTAATGGCGTAAATAAGAACGAAATAGACTTTATAATGACTGCACACCCAGGAGTCGTGCAGGATGTGGAAGTGGTTGGCAAGGTAAGATGCAGTGACCATAGAATGGTACGGGCTCGAATCCGCCTAGACTTGAAGAAGGAACGACAGAAACTGATACGCAAGAAGCCAATCAATGAGCTAGCACTTAGAGGGAAAGTACAGGAATTCAGAGTGTCACTGCAGAACAGGTACTCTGCTCTTAACGAGGAAACCAACCTTAGCGTAGATACAATGAATGATAATCTGACGAGTATCATCACGGAGTGTGCAGTGGAAGTTGGAGGCAGGGTAGCTAGACAGGACACCGGCAAGCTTTCCCAGGAAACGAAGAACCTAATTAAGAAGCATCAAATCATGAAAGTGTCAAGTACAACAGACAAAATAGAACTGGCAGAGCTTTCGAAGTTGATTAATAGACGTAAAATATGCGATGTAAGAAGGTATAACATGAAGAGAATTGAGCACGCTCTGAAAAACGGAGGAAGCGTCAAAGCAGTGAAGAGGAAACTTGGGATAGGCAAAAGGCGGATGTATGCACTAAGGGACAAAGAAGGCAAAATAACTACCAATATGGATAGGATAGTTAAAATAGCGGAGGAGTTTTACAGAGATCTGTACAGTACCCGAGACAACCACGACCTTAATACTATAAGAACCAACAGTAACCCAGACGACACCCCACCGGTAATGATAGAAGAAGTCAGAAAAGCTTTGGAGAGCATGCACAGAGGCAAAGCTGCTGGTGAGGATCGGGTAACATCAGATCTGCTGAAAGATCGAGGACAGATTGTGTTAGAAAAACTAGCCACTCTATTTACGAGGTGTCTCCTGACGGGAAAAGTACCAGAGTCGTGGAAGAACGCTAACATCATCTTAATACATAAGAAAGGAGATGACAAGGACTTGAAGAATTACAGGCCGATCAGCTTGCTCTCTGTAGTATACAAGCTATTTTCAAAGGTAATTGCTAGCAGAGTAAAGAAAACATTAGAATTCAATCAGCCAAAGGAACAAGCAGGATTTAGAACAGGCTACTCAACAATTGACCACATTCATACTATCAATCAGGTAATAGAGAAATGCTCAGAGTATAACCAACCACTATACATAGCCTTCATAGATTACGAGAAGGCATTTGATTCAGTAGAAATATCAGCCGTCATGCAGGCACTGCGGAATCAGGGCATAGATGAAATATATATAAACATTCTGGAAGAAATCTACAGGGGATCAACTGCTACCATAGTGCTTCATAAAGAAAGCAACAGAATACCAATAAAGAAGGGTGTAAGGCAGGGGGACACAATCTCCCCAATGCTATTCACTGCGTGCTTACAGGACGTTTTCAGAAGCCTAGAATGGGAACAGTTAGGGATAAGAGTCAATGGAGAGTACCTCAGTAACCTGCGCTTCGCCGATGACATTGCATTGCTGAGTAACTCAGGGGACGAATTGCAACTCATGATTACGGAGTTAGACAAGGAGAGCAGAAAGGTGGGTCTTAAAATTAATCTGCAGAAAACGAAAGTAATGTACAACAACCTCGGAAAGGAGCAGCGCTTTGCGATAGGTAATAGTACACTTGAAGTTGTAAAAGACTATGTATACTTAGGGCAGGTAATAACCGCAGAGCCTAACCACGAGATTGAAGTAACTAGAAGAATAAGAATGGGGTGGAGCACATTCGGCAGGCACTCTCAAATTATGACAAGTAGATTGCCACTGTCCCTCAAGAGGAAGGTATATAACAGCTGTATCTTGCCGGTACTTAGCTACGGAGCAGAAACCTGGAGACTCACAAAGAGGGTTCAACTTAAATTGAGGACGACGCAGCGAGCAATGGAAAGAAAAATGGTAGGTGTAACCTTAAGAGACAAGAAGAGAGCAGAGTGGATTAGGGGACAAACGGGAGTTAAGGATATCATAGCTGCAATAAAGAAGAGGAAATGGACATGGGCCGGGCATGTAGCACGTAGACAGGATAACCGCTGGTCATTAAGGGTCACCAACTGGATTCCCAGAGAAGGGAAGCGGGGTAGGGGGAGACAGAAGGTTAGGTGGGCAGATGAGATTAAGAAGTTTGCGGGTATAAATTGGCAGAAGCAAGCACAGGACCGGGTTAACTGGCGGAACTTGGGAGAGGCCTTTGTCCTGCAGTGGACGTAGACAGGCTGATGATGATGATGAAACAGCTCCAATCACTACAAACACACTGCATACTCTGATCTTACACCAGACAGACTCTGTTTTGAGGAGACCGGCAGTGTTGTATATTCAATGTCGTTTTTGATAAAGAGCGCCACGCCACCACCTCGACAACTTGACCTGTCGTTTCGAATAACCGAGTAACCAGAGGGCAGAAATTCGTTTTCAGAGATGGATTCGTTATGCCAGGTTTCAGTGACGTATATAATTGGTGAACTATGACACTGTACTAGGCAACTGAAGTCAATCAACTTATTTACAAGGCTGCGGGCGTTAAAACACAGAAGCATTAGGTTTTCTGATTCATTGTGTCTGGTGTCCGTTCATTGCTCTCTTTACCTTCTTTTTGTCTTATCTCTGCTATCGAGCACCAGGATTCTCTCGTCATGTGCATCATACCAAGTGAATAGTTCTTCACCAATCTTTATTTTGTTCGAGATTAAGTTGACCTTCTGACCCGCCCTCCGAAGTTTCACAGTGCTTTGCCATAGTTTCTTGCGTGCTTGCCTTGTAGTAGGGGAGTAGTCTTCCGATACAGAGTAGCTACTGCCCTTTAGTCTAAAGCAATGTTTTAGTATGTTTAATTTCTCACGGGGATCGAACAGTTTGATAATAACCGGTCGATGCTTGTTAGATTTATTCCGACCCAATGTGTGAATTTTTTCTGCCGAGGTAACTTTTATACCTAATTTATCAGTGAACACTTCCTTCAACACAAGCTGCGATAGTTCTTTATACGTTTCGTCTGGTTTTTCAGCTATACCAAAAATAATTAGGTTGTTACGTCTGCTGTAATCTTCTAGGTCAACAAGCTTTCTTTCTAAAACTGTAACTCGTAAATCTATATCATGCGTCAAATTCTTGATTTAATTTATCGCAGATGTAGCTTCATCAACTTTCTGCAGTTTGACCTCAATATCCCCCAGCCTTTGTTGAATATTTTTCTGGCCCTCAAGCAGTTCAGCTAGAACCTGCTGAGTGGTAGGCCCTCGATTAGGCTCGACATCACCACATAGCATGAGTTGGGACAAAATGAAGTCACAGGCAGTAAAGTACATTTCAGTAAGTCTACGTGGGCACGTCTGCTGGACAAGGCAAAGGTCATTGGATTTAATTGTGGAAGCATTGTTACCAATCTGCATGAAAAACAGGAGTGGATTTGACATGGTGCTCGCTGGATGTCAGCCGACGTGCCCACTGAAGAAATCCGATGGGAATGGGGCGTTTATATCTTGGTTCGTTATCGACGAGGTTGCACACGGGTGTCCCCAGTCGGCGCCCAGGCTTACGAATTCCTCTGCGCAGTCTCCATGGACTGCTCATGGAACAGGTGTGGATACCATGTTCGCTGTGCTGGCTTCGGTAGTCGAGGCGATCAAAGCAAGCTGCATGAAAAACGGGAGTGGTTTTGACATGGTGCTCGCTGGATGCCAGCTGACGTGCCCACTGAGTGTATTTGGTGAATTTGGTGTATTCCCGTGAGCTCATAAAGCAAGCGTACCTCTTCCACGCTGCTTAATTTGTAATCTTGCTTGAACTTCCGATCTCATGCTCAAAACCGCATTGCCGAACGTCAGACCAGGAACCATGACCACTTTCTATATTACGCTCACAACATCATACCTATTGTAATTCCACAGTGCCCTATTTTTAATCACTGCTGCATTCCTGTTACCCTTAGTCGTTATGTATATTTCGTGTTCCCTTAGATACTCAGTGCCATTGCTTATCTATAAGCCCAGATTTTTGTATTTATCTGTTATCTCCAGCGTGACGTAGGACGATATTTTCGACGAAGAACTTAGCTACCTCGGATGCACTGCCTTTTGGCAGGGCTTTTGTCTCGGCGTAGCGGGTGAGGTAGTCGGTAGCTATCACGATCCACTTGTTTCGCAGCTCTTCAGTTTGCGCAGCTCTTCCCGCAAGATCGCTCGGATCGTTTCACGCAGGTTTTCGGAGTCACTGGTTTGAGCAGCAGCGCATTCTGGAGTCAGGCGACGATTATACTGTCTGGGGCGCATGTCAAGGGTTTTTTCGATGGTGGTCGCCTCGGATACAAATTCTTGGATGGTGTTCGGTGGATTCCTCATTAGTCCCGCGAAAAGCTCCTGTTTGACCCCTCGCATGAGGAAACGAACTTTCTTCTCCTCAGGCATGTCTGGGTCAGCCTGACGAAATAGGCGGGTCATCTCCTCCGTGAAAATTCCAACCTTTTCATTTGGTAGCTGAACCCGGGTCTCTAGTAGAGCAGCGGCCCTCTCTTTGCGAGCGACGCTCGCAAATGTTTGCAGAAATGCGCCGCAGAAGACATCCCACATTCGGAGCGTGGACTCACGATTCTCTAGCCAGGTCCTTGCGGTGTCTTCCAGGTAGAAGTACACATGACGGAGCTTTTCTTCGTTGTCCCAGTGGTTGAGGGCGGCCACGCGATCGTATGTTTCTAGCCAGGTTTCCGGGTCTTCAAACGATGACCCATGAAACATTGGTGGTTCCCTGGGTTGATGAATGACGATCGCGGGCTGGGACGCTCCGGTTGTCATTGTCACTGCAGTAGAGGTCATGGCCTTGGCCTTCCGCGCCTTGTCTTGTAGAAGCCCGTACTCCTGTGGGGGACCTTGCTGTCGGTGGCTTGTTCACTGCTCTTGGTTGGCGTCGGTGTCTTCTCCGCGACGTGGGCCTGGGTTCACGGCTTGACGGGGGCGTCCGGTACATGAACGAAGCAGCACCTCCACCAGATGTGACGGGGTCGTGACGTGGCCGAAGACAGGAGACTTCGTGTTGGGATTTAACTGTTTATTTGGGCGAACCTGTGCCTGGTAAACGGAAAGTTCCAATTACAACAGTAGTCTTGCACAGATAGCAGTCTCGGACTGATAGCGGCAAACGGAGCGTCGGCCTTTGATCAACAACTGACAAGCGGCGAAGCGCGTCAGCATTTATACTCTTGCTGTCTAATGTTCTAGCGTTATCGCTGGCGGTGGCGTAGGTTCCAGAACAATCTGTACCGTTCGCACAATGATATGATCTACTACAGTCCGGAGCCTTCTCGAAAACAGCAGGCGCGGTTCGCGCTGAGAATCGTGTGGTGTTTTGGGACGATAACAAAAACTTGGGAAATGGAACGTGGCAATATAGTGCTAATGGCCAACAACAAGGAAGATTTGCAGAGATTGATTGACATCTGTGGTAATGAGGGAGATAGGTTAGATTTTAGATTCAGTAAGGAAAAATCAGCAGTCATGATTTTCAATGATAACGAAGGTAGTGAGCTTAGAATACAGGAGGTCATGTTAGAGATAACAGATAAATACAAATATCTGGGCATATGGATAAGCAATGGGACCGAGTACCTGAGGGAACACCAAATATACGTGACGACTAAAGGTAACAGGAATGCAGCAGTGATAAAAAATAGGGCACTGTGAAATTACAATAGGTATGATGTTGTGAGAGGAATATGGAAAGGGGTCATGGTTCCTGGGCTGACGTTCGGCAATGCTGTCTTGTACATGAGATCAGAAGTTCAAACAAGATTAGAAATTAAGCAACGTGAAATAGGTAGGCTTGCTTTAGGAGCTCACAGGAATACAGCAAATCAGGGAGTACAAGGTAATATGGGATGGACATCATTTGAGGGCAGAGAAGCTAGCAGCAAGATAAAATTTGAGAAGTGATTGAGAGAAATGGGGGAGGAGCGTTGGGCTAGGAAGGTTTTCAGCTACTTGTACATGAAAAATGTCGATACGAAATGGAGGAAGCGAACCAGGAAATTGACTGGTAAATACTTAAAAAACAGCAGGTGGCCAAACCAAAAAGAACTATCGGTTAAGAAGAAAGTGAAGGAAACGGAGACTGACATGTGGAGAATTGGCATGATTAAGAAGTCCGCACTAGAGATCAATCGAACTTTTAAGCAGGAAATTGCCAAGGAAAGGATCTATGATAATACTCGGGGTAGTTCTCTACTGTTTGAGGCCAGGACGGGAGAACTGCGAACCAAGACATATCGGACCGAATACGAAGGGGTGGACACAGTATGCAGTGCGTGTGGAGAGGAAGAAGAAGCTGCCGAACACTTGATAATGTTCTGTAAAGAGCTTCACCCTATAGTTCAGGATGATGGTGCATAGTTTTTCAAAGCACTAGGGTTTAAGGACAGGGTGGGCAAAATAGACTTTAAGCAGGTAGACTTAACAAGAAGGAGGTTATCTGATTGGTGGCTAAAGTCAAGGCACGAGTGAAAATTAAATCCTTCACTGCAAAGTACGAATCCTCAAACTCACTTTTTAAAGAAAAAAAGTAAATCTAGTTTTTGGTTCATTAAGTATTACGGCTTGGTGGCGCTAGCCACTGCCTGATCTAAAGGGTACAGCCGTATCCATCCATCCATCCATTCATCCATCGTGTTAGCGGCCACTTCATTCTCCGTACGCTCCCAGTCGCCGCCAACACAGAGTCTGAAGTTTGCTACGTGCGATAGGTGCCCCTTTTTGAAGCTGTTCCGTGTAATCAGTTGCTATACTTGGTCGGCAAGATTGTCAAGGGACGGCAGCAGTATAATACCATTTTCTGCGATGGTATACTGCTGCGTTACTTACGGCAAGTCCAACGGGTGACTTTCTAGGAAGGGCATTGAAAGTTGCCCTTCCTAGAGAACGATGTCAGTTTCGGCCGCGCTAGTGATGGGTGATTGAAATAATGAGCATTTGGGTACACTTTGGAAATAAATTAAACTATATTTTGAATGTTTGTTGCTTCCGACCCTTCGTGTGGAGTGTCCTTGCATGCAGAGAAAACCCACGACAGGCTTGTTATATATAGCCTCTAAGTTTGATGTCGCCGCGCCTTTAAATGATGCTTTAAACTCGAGAAGTTGCATAAAATATTTTGCCATCGGCCCCCTCACACCAAGTTCCACTTCAGAACAGCCTTTTTCCTGCCACAAAAATCAGAATGTCTATTCCATCACTGATAATGACTGCACAATTAAAGTTGGAAATGTTAACGGCAATGTGCCTGCCAAATAAAGGTGTTTCAGTGTATGCTGAGTGAAATAAACTCAGTTAAATTCTGAACTTGCTTCTTAGTTCTGCTTCTTGCAGTGGGAAAGCTCGCACAGGTACCGGCAATAGCTTCCGAGGAATCCACTTTTGAATCTTCAGCACCAAGCATGGAATTTATGAACTTGTGTAGTAGTGAAATATATATGACTTGTTTAGTAAATTGCCGGGGTGAATGTGTAAACAGCATTGAAATTTCGTTCTTTGAAGTTATTGCCAAACAGGCCTTCAGGATGCATTATGTGCATGATGTCAACGACGAAATTTGGAAATGGAGCCTTTGATCAGAAACAGTGCATGCATGGTAAGTATTTCTGCAGGTTAACATAGTTTGGCAAACTGTAAAACTTGTTGGCAGATATAATATTCCGTGAATCAAGAAAGTGATATTGCAAAGCGGATAGTCGGAATACATAAAATGATAAGGAGAGCAACTGATTAAGTTGGTTTTGTCTCGTAATGCATGCTTTTATATGAAGCATACTCTCAAGACGGCGTACCAGCAGTCAAGAGAAAGCGTGGTGGCCCCGCCGATGCAAGATAAGGGGTAATTTTATTGAAGGCGCATCAACGTTTCAACTGACTGTAACCGCGTTGACTAAATTTACATGGTCGACGTTTTGAAAATACTGTTGGCGCGAGCTCTCGTAACGGCAAGCCGCTACGTTGCTAAAACTTTGACATGTCCAAGAGCCGCACGTTTACGTCGCCTTAAGTTTGCTTGACCCTGACGGTTACAATTATCACTCATCACACATCCTGCACATCTGGTCAGCGTAGAAACATTGTGTCTTCAAACAGAAGTTCTTGCAGCGGCAACGAGTTGGTCCTGAAGACAGGCGACAGCGTGGGTCCAGCAAGGCAGAGTGCCATGCGGAAACTCCTGTTTCAAGATTTGCAGTCAACCCATGAATTACTTTTCCACAGCTGATTGGAGGCTCCACGAAGCGAAGTTAGAAATGTAACGGTTGCATTCCCCACTTCATTTTTAGTAGATTATTTGTTTTTGTGGCCTACGTGTTCCTGGCCATCTGTTGGCCGCCGTCGACTGATCAACATCAATTCTGCTCGACTCCTGTGCTCATTATGACCAGCGTGTTGCCTCGAGAAATTAAACCCCGTGAATCAGTCAGCGCATGCTTTAAAAGCAGAAACACACACATGAACGCGTGCACCAGAGCGAGGGGACTTCGCTGCGCGCTCAATGTAAACGACGGCGCATCGTCTGCTATGTGGGTAAGTTCTCGCGGTATCTGGTGGCACTTTCGGTCCCTACACATCAATTTTTAGGCCCATGCGCCGCCGTAAGGGAGCGTGCCGGTGAGCAGGTCGGAAGTTTGTATAGAAGATTGTGGCCGAAATACTCTCCCAAATCTGCCTCCGCTGACTAATCACAACCCAAGACTGGATCCTCTGTGGCGCTATGGATGCTCGGGCTGTGCGGACTACTCATGAAGTTGGTATTGCGGGATGTGAATGAATGACGAAAGTATGATACTGGTTCATGTAATTGGGGGTCTGCCCAGAGGACCGGAGCCAGCCAGAGTGTCGGGGAGATGTCGAAGAGAGGAGCCCGGTGCTGTTAACAGTAACTTTTAATTACAATATTTACAGGTAGCGTGTTACATGATGGTGGTAGCATCATAGAAGCTCTTGGTGGAAGCATAATGGGAGCTTCTCGCTGCTTGTTAGAGCTTGTAGGGAGCGCCTCGTTGCTCGCATTTTATGACCTGTCCTTTGCAGGATCCCCTGCAGGAAAACAATGAAGGCCAGAACAGTCCAATGAAAATGTCCATATTCATCTTCGCCCCCGAAAGGGGAAGGTGAAACGCCGCCTTCTGCGTAACCCACGAGAGGGGGAAGAGGCACGCCCAATTAAACTTAGAAGTGTGGAAGCTTCGGCTAGTTGGTATGGCATGACGATAGTTATATAGCGCGAAAACAAAACGACGACACAGAGACAAGAAGGACACGAGCGCTCGTGTCCTTCGTGTCCTTATCTCTGTGTTGTCGTTTTGTTCTCGCGCTATATAACAATGGTCAGCACGAATACGTTGAGTCTTCTTACATGAAAGTCAATTTCACAGCCTGTTGCAGTGATGACTATGCGGCACCAGGCAGACCACAAATTGTGAAAACACCGGCATCAAGGCGCCACTGAGAACGCAGGAAATGCATCCGCAGATGGTTGTCAGACGCTGGGCACTTTGCCCGGGGTACTTTGATGACAGAGCAAGCTGCCTCGACCGCCAACAACTCTTCCTAATCCGTCAGTCGGTAAGGCGTGTCCAAAGCGTTTTACGAGGGGTGCCGATGACCTGGGATAACAAGCAGAACGATTTCTCTGTTGTCGCCGCTCTTGATGCATCTCTGGGACCGCTGGCTCCGAAGAATTCAGGGTGGCTCAGCCACAATATCCCGTGCGACAAAGCTGCATCAAGCCAGGCAGGCCGATCATAACAGCCCATCCACCGCTACAGGAGTTTCGAAGGGTTTGCAGCACCAAAGCACTCCGCAGAGATCGTAGATCTGTTCCCTTGTAGACGTTGACGCAGGCTGTACCAATCTCTGGACCTGATCTAGCCATGGCTAGCAAAAGCCAAAAACGAACCACGCAATACCCGAGACACAACAAACAGAGAGCACTCAAGTGACCTCGAGAAATGCCAGGTTACAGTTCTGGTAAAACTCCCTAGAAATTTACACCTGGTGCGCTCAGTGCTGAAAATCAAGAATCAGATAACGAATCCATACCAGACTCATATCTACTACGTGCGAAGCAAATCAACAGCCTAAGGTTTGTATCATTCCCCAGAGATATTCACAGCTTTTAAGACATACAGTGGCTACGGGCGACACAACAACGAAAAAAAGTAATTATTCAAAAACACTTCTCACAGCATAAGTAATTCTCAAAAGCAAGCTTGCGCGTATAATATTGTCACGCACCAAGAGCCGTAGACACAAGACAGGAGCAGCGAGGCAGAAAGACAGGAGCGCATATCTTCAAAACGAAGCGCTAACACACACTTCTTCGTTCTCTTTGCCCTTTGCGGCTGGCTAGGACTTCCCGGCTCACAACTATAGGTGGCATTATTCCCCCTCCTATTAGAGCATCCACTCGATGCTCATACACAAGGGGCAGCACGGCCCATAAGGAAAAAAAAAAAAAGAAGAAACGATACTTATAGCGCACAGGATATATGCAGCTGCAAAAAAAAAAGTCTGTAGTTGGTCATAAGGAGAAAAACATTAACACAGTTCACCGTTTGTTCGAGACCCAACGTACAACATAAAAAAGAAGAAAATGTTTACTGCCCGGGCACAAGAAGGCGAGTATCACGGCGTAAAATAAGGTTTTAGGCGGACTACATGCACCATCTCTGTTCATGGTGAATGTCGCTGGGTCATTGCCAAGCCTCCGTCAGCAATAACTTTATAGTGGACCTCGTTCAACCGCCGTAATACTTTATAGGGTCCGAAGTACTTGCTGAGGCGTTTCTTGCTGAGGACTCGCCGTCCAACAGGAGTCCAAACCCACACTTGGTCGCCAGGCTGATAGGTACTTGTCGATGGTGGATATTGTACCTTCGGGCGTCTTCACATTGCTGCGATCTTATGTGCATGCAAGCTAGTTGACGTGTTTCCTCTGCACACTGAATGTAATCCTCGACACCAGGAGTTAGCAGCTCCTGCTAGTCGATGTCACATGGAATCATGGCATCTAGCTTGGTTTGCACGTCTCGACCGTAAACGAGATGGAAGGGTGCGAACCTTGTCGTTTCCTGGGTCGCGATGTTGTACGCAAACGTTACGTACATCAGGATCTCGTCTCACGTTTTATGCTGAACGTCTTTCTGTCAAGCCGTTACTCTGGGAGTGGTATACGGTTGTCTTGCGGTGGTTCGTGTAACTGAGCTTGAAGATGTCGTCCAACAGTTTTGCCGTAAACGCTGTCCCTCGGTCAGTGATGATGAATGACGGGGCGCTGTGACGAAGCACAGTGTGGTGCAAGAAAAACTGGGTGACCTTAGATGCTAAACCGCGTGGCAGTGGCTTTGTCTCAGCATAACGCGTCAAGTAATCAGTTGCGACGATGATCCACTTGTTTCCGGAGTGAGACAAAGGAAACGGCCAAGGAGGTTCATCCCAACCTGGTTGTAGGAGGCCTGGGTTGTAGGAGGCCTGCAGGCTTTACAGGTGGTGACATGCGACGCTGACATTCGCGGCATCCTTTCACGTAGCGTTTGACACAAGCTGCGAGTTTTGGCCAGAAATATAGCTGTCGTACCCTGTCGAGCATCCGTGAGTATCCCAGATGGCCGGATGTCAGCTCATCGTGGCAGGCTAATAGGATGTCATCACGAATGTCTTGAGGAACGACTAGAAGATAGGATCTGCTGCCGAGACCAGTGTTTTTCTTGTATAATATGCCGTGTCGTACGCAAAATGACGGCAATGTACGGGAAAGTGGACGAGGAACAGACGCGGTGCTGCCTTCTGAATGATCGATGATGGGCCTTAACTCGGGGTCCACTCGTTGCTTACTAAGGAGGTCTGCTCACTGAGAGTCCCCAAAATGACAATGTCGTCTTCTACAGCTGTGTGGTCGGATTCCAGAGGTGCCTCGTGGTTGCGTGTCCGAGCGTCTTCATGATTTCTACGCGACTTGTATACGATGGTAACATCGAACTCCTGAAGTCGCAGACTCCATCGTGCTAATCGCCCAGAGGGGTCTCGGAAGTTAGCCAACCAACATAATTGGGGTGATTAGTCACAACTTTAAGTGGGCGCCCATAGAGATAAGACCTGAACTTTGTAATCGTCCATATTACCGCAAGACATTCCTTCTCTGACGTTGAATAGTTGGTCTCGGCACGTGATAGAGTGTGGCTCGAGTATACGCAATCACATGTTCGGTCCAATCTTGTGTTTTCACCAAGATAAATGGGGGGTGTCGTCACGCGTATGTCTGATGAGAGACTCCGCAAGCTTAGAGAAGTTTCGAATAAAGTGGCGATAGTATGCGCAGAGCCCTAGAAATTGTCGAAGACATTTCTTGTCTGTCGGAGCTGGAAAAGCGGCCACAGCGGCAGTCTTCTGGGGATCGGGCCGAATGCCTGCAGCGCTCACAACGTGACCCAGGAATTTCAGTTCTTTGTAGCCAAAATGGCACTTCTCAGGCTTGAGGGTAAGGTTAGCGGATCGTATAGCTTCAAGAACATTCCGAAGGCGACTAAGGTGCTCGGCAAACGTTTTCGAAAAGACAACGACATCATCTAGATAGACGAGGCAACTTTTTCACTTGAGGTGATCATTTGTTGGAATGTGGCCGGAGCGGAACAGAGGCCGAATGGGAGCACTCGGAATTCATGCAGACCATCAGGAGTTACAAAAGCCGTTTTTTTCGCGGTCACGTTCATCAACTTCTCTTTGCCAATAACCACTTTTGTGGGTCGATTGAGGAAAAGTGTTTGCTCGCCTCAGCCTGCCAAGAGAATGGACCACTCGAGTTCACGGGTACACGTCTTTCTTTGTGATGTTATTCAGCCTCCTATAATCGACACAAAAGCGAAATGTGCCATCTTTTTTCTTTACAAGGATCACTGGCGATGACACTGGGCTGTACTACACCGTCTTGAAGCATTTCCTTCACTTGTTTTGAATCGCGCATCATTCGGTTGGTGAAACGCGGTAAGGCTGATGCCGTATAGGGTGCACGTCGCTGTAGGTGGTAATAGGGTGTTTGGTAATCGCTGTCTGACGAATTCTCGATAAACGTGCAAAACAGGCGTGGAATTCTGTCAATAGGTCGTGAAGCCTTTGTTTGTTTTCGTCAGAAAGCGTTGGATTTATGTCAATGCCCCGGAGAGGTGTATCGGCATTATCGGTTGTCTCGGAAGCAAAACACTCATATTGCTTACTGGGTAAGCATAGGCGATGACAGTACCAGGAAAAAAATGTCGGCGCTTTTAGCTGAAGTTTGTAAAAAGAACCTCGCAGTGACCAGCCAGGAGGTCTACTATAGGCTTCGTGCTATGCAGACACCTTGGGAAACGAGTAGGGATCGATGCATGGCTCTCCGCCACCGTTTCACCGTATGCTGATTTGTTACACGCCACTTGAACCATAACACTTGAGCGGGGTGGTATCGTCACAGCATCGTCAATTACACATAGACATACTCGATTGTGGCTGGCATTATGCTCTGGTGTGGCGCTTTTTGTTGAAAACGTGATGAGGCGTTGTCAAATGTCGATGGTAGCACCGTGCTCCCTCATAAAATCCATGCCAATGATCAGGTCTCGTGAACACTGACAGAGAATGCTCAAGCTAACAACAAAGGTAGACTTGGGAAGTAAAAAAAAGCGCAAAAATATAGACAAGGACAGAGGAAGAGACAACACCGCGCTCCATCACTTCCGCGCTAGGGAAGTGATGCAGGCTTTTTTTATTGAAAAGGAGAGGGAAAGGTGTGTAATCAAGCCGTCTGTGGCCCTTGGTAAAAAGAAGTTTGGTACCTGGGTTCAGCGCTGCCATGTTAAATTGTGATTTTTAGTTTGTTAGGGACTGCTGCGTATGTTTTTTGCAAGTATGAAGGTGTGTTTTTTTTGCTTTCTTGGTTGTTACTCACGTGTTGATGTTCAATATGATTTAGCTTGTTTCATACCTTGTTTGCTTTGATACGCAGACGCCTTCGGTTTTTCTCGTTACCGGATCGAATGCTTGATATATATGTTAGTGTATCTTCCAATAAAGTCTAGTTGCGAGTTCAGCGCGGTGTCGTATTTTCCTCTGTCCTTGTCTATATTTTTGCACTTTTTTTACTTCCCAAGTATGAAACGCAAACTAGCCCAACTTTCGCTATTGTTGCTATTATAACAGAGGGAGAGCCACGAATCAGTATGCGTGCTGTGCAAGCGCCGAGTGGCGTGACGATGTGGCCGCCAGCAGTACGCATTGGTCTGAGGTTCCAAGGCATCATGACTTTTTTCAGGATGTTTGATATATTATAGAAAAATCCGCACACGTGTCAACTAAAACACTGACTGTGCGACGGTCAAGCAGCACTGGAATGTCTAATGAAATCTTTGCGGAACCAGCTGGTGTCGTCGTCGGGGGAATCGTCAGTTTGCAGAAGCGCCGGTAGGAGGCCTTGAGCTTGTCCAGTATGAGCGGCCTCGCCCCCGAAGGCCGCTGTGGTTATTTTTCCCGGCGTGGACTGGGTGACCGACCCTGCGCCACGCTCGAATAGATACGGCGATTTGGAGAAAATTGCAGCGGTGATGGGGAGCGTGACTGGTGCAAGTATGACGAGGTTCCGCGCTGCTGAGCCACGTACTCTTCAATTTCAGGGGGCGGCTGACCGAACGCCAGACGTCTGATTTCCGCGAGATCAGGCGAGATGTGCTGTAATATGGCGCCGCTTGGACCGTCTGCAACATGGCTGGGGCCACGGCGGGATGTGGGATTGCAGGTGTAACAGGTTGCCGCAAAGCTTGAGCATACGACATGCAGGTGAAGCCACTGGGCGGTTGATAATCCCGCATGAAAGGCGGTTCTCTCAGGGCATGCTGGACTTCATCTCGCACAACGGTGGACAACGAGAAGGTAGTGGGCTGCGAATGCACTGACAGCTTCTGGAGTTTTTCGCGGATGACTGAATGTGTGAGCTCTCACGAAAAATCCATTTAGCCACCGAAAGCTCCCAAGTAGTCCGTAGTTGAAGCGTTGACGTGCGGTTTTTATGACGGGGCCCGGTGCCTAAGAGTTCTTCCATGGTGACAGCTTCTGTGAGAAATTCTGACACAGTCTTGGGTGGACTACGCACAAGTCCACCGAAAAGCTGCTCTTTCATCCTGCGCCTGAGGTACCGTACTTTATTTTCTTCTGGCATGCCGGGGTCAGCTCGGTGGAAAAGGCGCGTCATGCCCTCCGACATACATCGCAACCCCTTCATTCGGCATTTGTATGTGGGACTGCAGGTCGTGCTCAATGCTCTCCCCACGGTCAGGGCTGGCATATGTCCCAAGAAGTCGGCGTTTGAAGTCTTCCGATGATGTAAAAATACCTGCCCGGTTCTCATACCACACACGTGCGCCGTCCAAAAGACTGAAATAGATGTGCCGCAGTTTGTCTGCGTCGTCCCACTGGTTTTGCACGGCAACGAACTCGTAATGAACAAGCCAAGCTTCTACAACCTCAAGTGCATTGCCATGAAAGGGATTTGGCGTTCGTGGTGTGAGTAAGGGGCAAAAAAGCGGCATTGTGCCGTTTGCACCGATTGGATTGGTGTCGGTAGGGCTGGTCGGAGTTCCCATGTTGTTTGCGAGCAGTCCAAACTGAGGGGATTGTCCTCGGACTCTTCTGCTGGTGCGGTGCAGAGGAGTGACCACCGGTACGACGCTTGAGTTCTTGCTATGTGGAGTGGTACGGTGCATAGATCACCCAGCACATCCACCAGTTTGTCACGCACCAAGAGCCGTAGAAACAAGACAGGAACAGCGGGGCAGAAAGACACGAGCGTGCATCTTCAAAACGGAGGGCTAACACACACTTCTTGTTCGTTCTCTTTGCCCTTTTCAGCTGGCTAAGGCTTGCTGGCTCACAACTCTAGGTGGCAATACAAAACAGAGAAACAAAACCTACGCTACAATGCAAAAATTGGTTTAAACAGAGGCTTTTTACCTTCAGCCTCCGTTAAATTCAACTTGCGCGTAAAATGCAAAACATACAGAAAAACAAAAATCTATACTAAACTGCGAAAACAGAAGGTTTGAACATTGAACAGATGATTTTATTCAGCCTTCTTCTCTGTTTAACTCAGTGCGAAATTCTTCTTCTCGAGCGCAAGTATTTGCTAAATGAAAGCAAACCAATAAATGTCGCAATGTCTTCTGTTAAGATGAGGAGGAAAATAAAACTTTCGAAAATCGACATACTCTTTGCACAACGGCAGACATGCAAACATTAAAAGGAAAACAATTCAAAATTGCATACAAGAGAAGTCCTCTACATTCTTACACTGTTCGAAACATGGCAGGGAATCCTTTGAAACGGGCTCAGGGTGGACGTGCATACTACAGCTGTCTATAGGCCAGAGCGAGACCGGGGACATATAGCGAGCCGGTCCGAAACTACCGAAGCACTCAGTGGCGGCGACCTCTGTTCCGCGGCCTCCAAACTCCGATACAGAGGCATACCGATGGTCTCGTATGTTTCTTGTTTGCCTCCCAATCAAGCGGTTACCTTTTCGCCATGGAGGGGGATGGCTTTTGTCATTCTCGAGAATGCGCCTCGTTGATCTGCTCGGCTGTCTATCCTGCGCTGAAGGCGATGAGACCAGGCGGCCACTTCGACGTCTGAGTTTTTTCGCCTTTGCGACACGCTTCACGCCCAATCTCGATTTCAGGAGGGGCCGTCAACTTTAATTTCCAGCCCGCTTTCCCAGGATTTCTGGCCTCCACTCGAGGCAACTTCGACTCTTCGCGTTCCCTCTACGTTATCGCCGGGGCCTTCTTTTGGGGCGGCACGTAACGTTCGCCGACTCGGCAGTAATACTCGGCAGCACACTGCTCAAAACTTCAGGTCGCTCAACTAGCTTATCCTTGGTGTCATTTCCAACCGCCTGTACTAAGGTACAATCGACTCTTTCTAAGCCAGCCGGCTCGCCATCAGATGTCTGTCCTTGAGGAGAGTCATCACCTCACGCTATTCTAAGCGCATCATCCTTTCGCGCTATGCTAAGCGCCTCTCTCTCACGTGCTAAGCTCATCACTTAGACTTTTACAGTCTACTTGCTCTTTTTTAGCGCTTTCTGCTTCTGACATCTCATGAGTGGACTCAAAGGCCATCAAACGCGTCAGAGCTGCCCTCAATTCTTCGCCAAAACACAGGCCTTTCAAAAGCATATCCGCGTCGTTCTGAGAGAAATAATACTCGGGCAGGTTTTGGGACATCACAGTTTCTGTTGCGAGCAGTCTGATTGACTGATATGTGGGGTTTAACATCCCAAAACCACCATTTGATTATGAGAGACGCCGAGTGAAGGGCTCCGGAATTTTGACCACCTGGGGTTCTTTAACGTGCACACAAATCTGAGCACACGGGCCTACAACATTTCCGCCTCCATCGGAAATGCAGCCGTCGCAGCCGGGATTTAAAACCCGCGACCTGCGGGTTAGCAGCCAAGTATCTTAGCCACTAGACCATCGCGGTGGGGCATTGCGAGCAGTCTGAACAGCCTCTAAGTCTCAACGTGGTCTAATGGCAAGCTTACACTTTCGCTTTTCAACTACTTGCCGTTTGCACATGCGTTCCCCTGTGGTCACCTAAATTTTCACGGAGAAGGGAGGTACAGTATTAAGTACCGCGGCTGAGTGCAGCGGTACGTTTTCCGCAACTAATTCCTGAATGTGGGGTTTCAATTGCTTCTGATTGCTGTTGTAGCTGTCCATCAAAATAAGAGCGCTCTTAGGTATACGGCAGCTGATCGCAATGTGACCAGGGTCTTGGCAATGGCACCATACGACTGGCCTTCTAACCTTAAACGCATTTAGTTTCTCTGTAGCCGTGGACTTTGCAGGACAATCTTTCACTTTCTCCTGCGAGGATGCTATCCGGTTATTCGGGTTACTTGATGCCTTACCACTGTGAGGTAAAAAAAAATTACCAACTGTGAGCAGTTGGTAATTTTTTCATCCACTTTTCTTTCTTCTTATGTACATTCTATTGGTTTTATTAACTTCCCCTGTACATTCCTTGACATTACTGTCTGTTAGATCTCATTATATATATATATATATATATATATATATATATATATATATATATATATATATATATATCTTTGCTGCCCTCTTGGCGAATAATGGTGCCGCACAATTTCTTAAAGTGGATACGCTCACCTGTCAAAAGCAAGTATACAGATTAAATTACTAAAACTTTTTTTGTTATTTAGCCATTAATATAATCGGATTGTCACACAACTGCAGCATTGGGCTCGGTCAGTACTTGGGAAGGAGACCACCTGGGAACACTGAGTGCTGATGGCACCTTCTTTCTACTTTTCAAGGAGAACGTTGTTTAATTTTGCGACGTCATTGGTTGCCCGTATCACACGCGCACATGACCATACGTATTGCCAATCAAAATTTGATGCGTGCGCGCATGGGTTTAATTGTGGCACCCAGTGCGCCTGACATACTCTATTTATTTATTTTTTCAATCTCTTTTTATCTTTTATGTTATTTTTGTTCAGAAAAGGAACAGGGGCGGGGGGGGGGGGTGCTGTTCAACTTTTCGTCGTCATTCGTTCCTCTTTGCGTCACGCGCACGTGGAAACTTAATCGATGCGCACACGGGTTTAAATTTGGCACCAATATAGTTGTAGTGTGCGATATCTCTAATCGACAAAACAACGAGGGCGCATGGAACCTTCTTTTCTTTTTCAATCTCTCTTTATCTGTACTTTTTATTGTTCAGAGAAAAAATAGAGGGGGAAGAGTTCGAGGGCGTTGTTCAACTTTTCCACGTCATTCGTTGGTCAAGAAGGAAAATAATGCGTGGAGTGAATCGAAATTTGATGCCTGCGCACGTGTGCTTAAATGTGTCGCGCATGGCAGTTCGATCGTAAGATATATATACTCGACAGATTTTATTGCCAGTTCGTACAATAGCATTAGAACATGTCATAATTGTCGGGGTTTAACCTTCATATGATTGGGAAATGGCGTAGGTAAGGCTCCGGAAATTTTGACTTCGAGGTTTTTTTGTTTTTTTTAACGTGCGCCAAATCTAACCGAAGCTCACAGACCTCAAGCATTTTGGCCGCCAAGGCCGGTATTCGACCCTGCGCGACTTGCGGGTCAGCATCCGAGTGCCTTAGCCACTAGACCACCATGGCGGGTTACAATAGCATTAATGGGCATTCCAATATTCCTGCTTTATTTCGGTCCCTCGTGTGCCACTCAGTTATAAAAGCCGACGCAACAGCCATTTGTTAAGTTACAGAAAATGACTTAGGAGCGTGGTCGGTGGCGGCGACCCGCAATTGCACACACATCTGTGTGTAAAAGTTGGCGCGCCCGTGCTTGTGCACCCCAGCGAAGGAACAGAGCGAGCTCTCTGCCGGAGAACAACAGACGTTATTGTCACGCACCTTCCAAGTTTGCCGTCAGGATAATATAACACGCTGCATAAGCCGTTAACTGTAACTTGGAAAGATGGAAATCGCCTGTAGTTCCACAAGGTCGGATGGCTTCATTGAGTCCGCCCTGCAAGAGGCTATCGACACCGCCGAGTCTTACCTCGACGACACCGGTCTCAGGTGCTCACCCGCGAAGTCGGCACAGTTGATATATTTGCCCAAACGCCGGGGTGCCAAGCCCAAAGGGTGGAAACCTCCGGCGGAATGCAATATCACCCTTCACACCAGAGATGGTCGTACTGTACCCAGGGTAGACACCATCAAGGTCCTCGGCATGATCATACGTAGAGTAGCCAACAGGCACCATGGCCTCCAAGAAGACAACCTGCTGCGTCTCATACACGCGTTTGTTTTGTGCCATTTTACCTACGTTGCCACTATACACAAATGGCAACGTGCTGAGCGCCATCTACTCAATGCGCTTATTCGCAAGGTGGTCAAACGAGCCCTTGGCCTCCCTATCACCACTCCAACATACAAACTTCTCGAGCTTGGCGTACATAACACGCTAGAAGAGATCGTCGAAGCTCAGGAACGCGTGCAATTGACCTGACTCACTACCACCAAGGCGGGCCGCAATATTCTGCGCGAGCTCGGCTTCTTCTCCTCAAGGGCCAGGGACCCCCCAAAGTTGACTCCCCGTGAAATCCGCGACCTTATCACGATCGCTCCCATTCCACGAAATGTACACCCCGAGTACAACAGAGGCAGGCGCCTTGCGCGGGCGACCGCCATTCTCAAGCGCATAGACATGGAAGCGGACAACGTCTCGTTCGTGGACGCCGCTGCCTATCGCAACAACCGAGCCTTCGCCGCGGTCGCGGTATCGTCCGCGCCGCAGACTCTTAACTCTGCCACAATGCTCACCCGAATCCCCAAGTAGCGGAGCAAGTAGCTATAGCTATAGCTATGCTCGACAGCAAACGGGAATTTATCTACAGCGACTCCAGACCGGCCATCAAAGCCTTCGAACGCGGAGTCATCTCCGACCAGGCGCTACGTAGCCTGCGCAAAGCAGACCCGAGTGCCCTGAAGCACCATACTGCCACGTTCCATTTCCCAAGTTTTTGTTATCGTCCCAAAAACACCACACTGCTGTAACTTTCCGTTTACCGGGCACAGGTTCGCCCAAATAAACAGTTAAATCCCAACACGAAGTCTTCTGTCTTCGGCCACATCACGACCCCGTGACAATACTGTCATCAGGTTCCCTGCCCATCTCGGCCAGGTGCCGGGTGCCCTATCCAACCTCAACTAGATCGCCCATGATGCAGCGCGCGCACTTACCGACCGAACCGCCACAGGGCAACCCCATCTTGCTGGGTTAGATACCAATTGGGATGCACCAATTACGTACAATGAAATAACAAACCACTTTTACCTGGAACGCCGCATTTTTTCACCCCTACATCCGAAACTTGACCGACCGCAGGCATTAACCCTACGCCTATTACAGACACACACGTACGCAAACCTTGCCACGCTTCACGTTTATTATCCTCATGCATACCCCAGCGACACATGCCCATCATGTGGACACACCGCGACACTCGCACACATGCTTGCACACATGTAGAACAACTCCTCCCAACTCTACCTCAAGCAAGTGGGAGAGGTCCCTCAGGAGCTTACTTCTCGCCGACCAGCAATGGGCCGTCCAGCAGGCCCACGAAGCGGCCGCCGGGTACTCCCTGTCGGTTCCTACGTGGGAGGCGCCCGCTACCCGCTAAGCGCGTTCTGCAGGACTGAAATAAAGTTTTTCATTTCATTCCATTCCATACAATCACACTTGCCATATATCCACGCAAAAATTATAATCTTCATAATATTCATTGTTTTGTATCCTCTAGAGTGTATTTGTTCCTTATCAATATTTTAAACCTTATCTATTAAAATATTACGTATGTTAATAATCTCAAAACTTTGTTTCATTTCTTTCTACTGATATTGCCTGGGCCAGTTCGTTCATTGAATTGCTGTATTATACACGTATGCGATTAGCATGCAGCAAGTCTCATTTTTGTCTATTTCCTTACTGACTGTTAAGTTTACATGCAGCGTTGTGTTATTTTGTTGCAATTTGAGGCTTACAAAGGACAGGCGTCTTTTCAGTCTTTTATAGGTCTTTTTGCCAGTTCCCTAGGTAAATCGTACCTTTTTTTCCTGCTTTTTGCTGGAAATCAGCTTCAGATATGTATGGGGATACCTGTAGAAAGACAAAACAGGGCAGCGCTGTCGGATGACGCAGTTGCTCTTGCTCTGTGCAGGCATTGAGTGCTGGAACCCAGCATTTGACGTCACCCCGAACGAGCTCATCACGGGAGGTATCATCACCGAAAAAGGCGTCTTTCCAGCGTCACGTGTGCTCGACAGTCTGCGCGCATCCTGAACATGTGTCGGGGAGAATGACCCTGGCAAAAGCATGTCTCGCTCACATGCACAGCGACACACTCGCGCATTTCTGCTTTTTTTACATGTTTCCTGAAAATAAACAAGAACCAAGATGTGCTGCGTAACTGTACTCACGAAGGCTAATTCACCTGAGGCGTCTTTTTGAGTCGTGCCCCAAAAATACACCGAAGCACGTGAGCTGTGGCCAAACTAGGGAAAACTGCATGTCAGTGCGCTCAATCAGCTATGCTTGCATTATCAACGGCTCCAGGGGCGCTTCGCTTTGCGCACTTGTTTGCCCCCGCTTCGTGAAGAAATCTTCAGAGCCGTGCCTGGCGGTTCGCTTTAAGCAGTACGCCGCCGATGAGTGAAGGTGGCAGCTCGGCTTCGCTTGAGCAAGCGATTCGGCGAGTATCAAAATATCGGAATGAGTCAGATAGATATGGTGACTCCGCACTTCCGCTATCAGCGGCGCATCCGAGCGCGCCTACATGCAGCTCTGTTTAGTTTGGCCACAGCTCGCGTGATCTGCTCTACTTTTGGGTACCTGTACATCATGTGCGTGTGTAATATAATAATTGCTGTTGTTTAACGTCCTGAAACTACCATATGGTTATGAGAGATGTTGTAGTAAAGGCATAGCTAAATATACTATTACAGTGACTAGAAATAACTGCCTAGTGTGCTGAGCGTGGGCTAGGAGATGGCCCCGCAGCTGATGACTGCCGGCAGCGCCCGCATGGTGCGCTGCTGTGCGAGTGGGTGCATTTGCGTTCAATCCTTGCGCTTCGCAAGAGCTGCGAAGCCTGCAGGAGGCCGAGCCGCGTGAGACCAACTATGACTTTCATGCATTTCGGAGTGTTTTTTTACATAATGCTTTATAGTATAAGAACTACTCGATTGCTTTCACTGTACTGGCGCTTTGCAATACCAAATGAAGATGATTTCGTGGCATACATTTCGGCATCTGCTAATGCCAGCAAAAAAAAAAAAAAAGACGCAGCTCCCATGTAACTTGGGAATCAATGCTATGCAAGGTGACGCTTTTGTATTCCTTATTAAGTGAAACATAAAACGGCCTAAATATATGCAAGAAATTGGATGGGAAACACTGGAACCAGTATTGGCGTTTCACGATTATTTAGCTTTTTTGTAAAGTATTCGAAGACCCCTAAGTTAAGGGGGTGATTGTGAGGGCACCCAGACGTAGGCGATTTGACTAGACAGACAGACAGACAGACAGACAGACAGACAGACAGACAGACCAGACAGACAGAAGACAGACAGACAGACAGACAGACAGACAGACAGACAGACAGACAGACAGACAGACAGGACAGACAGACAGACAGACAGACAGACAGACAGACAGACAGACAGACAGACAGACAGACAGCCGACAGACAGACAGACAGACAGGACAGACAAGACAGCAGACAGACAGACGACAGACAGACAGACAGACAGACAGACAGGACAGACAGACAGACAGACAGACAGACAGACAGACAGACAGACAGACAGACAGGACAGACAGACAGACAGGACAGACAGACAGACAGACAGACAGACAGACAGACAGACAGACAGGAAGACAGACAGACAGGACAGACAGACAGAACAGACAGACAAGACAGACAGACAGACAGGACAGGACAGACAGACAGCCAGACAGGACAGACAGACAGACAGACAGACAGAAGACAGACAGACAGACAGACAGACAGAACAGACAGACAGACAGACAGGACAGAAGACAGACAGACAGACAGACAGACAGACAGACAGACAGACAGACCGACGACAGACAGACAGACGACAGACAGACAGACAGACAGACAGACAGCAGACAGACAGGGACAGACAGACAGACAGGACAGACAGACAGGACAGACAGACAGACAGACAGACAGACAGACAGACAGACAGACAGACAGACAGACAGACAGACAGACAGACAGACAGACGACAGACAGACAGACAGACAGACAGACAGACAGACAGACAGACAGACAGACAGACAGACAGACAGACAGACAGACAGACAGACAGACAGACAGACAGACAGACAGACAGACAGACAGACAGACAGACAGACAGACAGACAGACCGACAGACAGACAGACAGACAGCAGACAGACAGACAGCAGACAGACAGACAACAGACAGACAGACAGACAGACAGACAGACAGACAGACAGACAGACAGACAGACAGACAGACAGAAGACAGACAGACAGACAGACAGACAGACAGACAGACAGACAGACAGACAGACAGACAGACAGACAGACAGACAGACAGACAGACAGACAGACAGACAGACAGACAGACAGACAGACAGACAGACAGACAGACAGACAGACAACAGACAGACAGACAGACAGACAGACAGACAGACAGACAGACAGACAGACAGACAGACAGACAGACAGACAGACAGACAGACAGACAGACAGACAGACAGACAGACAGACAGACAGACAGACGACAGACCGACAGACAGACAGACAAGACAGCAGACAGACAGACAAGACAGACAACAGACAGAACAGAACCGACAGACAGACCAGACAGAGACAGACAGACAGACAGACAGACAGACAGACGACAGACAGACAGATAGAAGGACGGATGGACAGATAGAAGGACGGATGGACAGACAGACAAACAGACAGACGGACAGAAAGATGGACGGATGGACAGACAGACAGGCAGACAGTCAAACGGACGGATGGGTGCACGGATAGATAGATGGATGGACGGACAGATGGATCAAGGGACAGACGCACAGACAGATGAACGACAGGGGGACAGGTGGACAAACGGACAGATGGACGGACGGATAGATAGATAGATAGATAGATAGATAGATAGATTGATAGATTGACAGATACATAGATAGATAGATGCTCAAAGTGGTTGCAGTGCGCAAAGAAGTTAATTTTAAAAATCATTCACAGTATAACCACCAGAGTTATTTTTTAAAATGTGCTTTGTTTTTGAGAACGAGAATTATCGCAGAAGGCCCTAAAACCTTTACCTGTTAGCCTGCATTCCATTAGGATTCGAGTGAGAACAAAAAAAAACAATAACATGCCAATGAATAATCTGACACTCGCCAATTATGATACTCAAAACGTTGTTGGAAAGGGAGTCCGACGTTGACATGGGAGAAAAACTGTGGGAATGAAATTCGAAAGGGTATTTTCAATTTTTAGGTGAATAATATTATTTGAAATTTTGGCTAAACGGTGATTTCATTCTCGACACCGTTCACCCTTATCCGAAAAGATAGTTCGGTGGTGTCACTCTCAGAATGCTTTCCTCACAAGACAGCCTTCGGATTCAGCCTTCTGTCTGCCCTCTTGATCTTACTTTTTCATTCAGGAAACCGTACTGGATCCGTTAGTGCGGGAAACAAGACACCTTTTCCTTGTTCGACAGATAACTTCTTTGAAACAGCGGCACAATACACGTCCTTTCTTTGCATTGTCGCTTAGCTTTTAACATCTCAAGGTGTTGCAGTGTACATATGGCGCCGTCGAACTTCACAGTAAATCAGATGGCAGCTACCACACACTGATTTTAAACATGGCGAGGCTGCGGCAGCAGAAGACGAGAGGAATTTTGCGTGTTCGTGCACCCTCTCGACAGGCAGCGCCGCTTGTGGCATCTGAGTGCAGTCATCATATGCGCGGCCACCCATTCTCGTACGGAATGCGCACGCTCAGCACACTAGGCATTATATTTCTAGACACTGTAATACTATGTCAAGAGTGGCCACTGGAGCCTATTCGCGGCTTAGCAAGAAAGGGTCTGGCCAACCGATAAAGGACGTACCCATCCTTGCTTTTACTCCATTTATAAGATATGTAATAGCCTCTTCAGGAAGACAACTGTTGCCAAACTTTGGCATAATTTTTTTTTTTTTGCAAAGAAGAAAGTTTATTAACTTGTGCAATTTTCTGTACCAGCTCTACACCATGTCCCGCTGAGGACATTTAATGCATGCAGGTGTCTGCTACGGCGTCTGTCATAATCATATAGTGGTTTGAGGACGTTAAATCCCACATATCAACCAGCTGTGTTGCTTTCACTTCGTTTCACTTTTATATTTATGATGATATGGGTTTGGTCAAAACAATTAGCCTCGCAGCTCGGCTCAACACGGTGATCAGTGTGGTTGATGTGGCTATATTAACACGGACGAAGCTGGGTAACAGGCATGAGACATTTAATTTCTTTGGCGCACCGGCCTTGTGCAACCCGAATATTCACTGAGTTTTACATGAGAATTACATGGCGGGATCCTCGTAGTGTGTATCTTAAGACGGCGGGATGTGCGTACACGCAGTGCGATGTGAAAGTTGAATCGTAAAAAAAAAGTATGCCACTTCGTGTGGCATACTATTTTACTAATACCTAATTACTACCTCTGGAAGAGAATTGTTTGCGTGGTTAATAACCGTGATGATATACAACATAGTTAATAGTCTTCTAACGCAACACAATATAAACCACGTGTTGCGGTTGTCTACGCTTTCTATGTCTGTAAATTTCTTTGCTTAGCTTTACGAACGACCGCCAAGATTTTGCAAAAGCCATACAACTGGTAGACAAAATTATTTTTAAAAAATAAACACAAAATTGCTATTATCTCATTTATAGGCCCGAGCCCGCCGGGTGCGCTTTGTGCCTCACTGGTAGAAGAAACTTCAACTATATTCAATTTATCACCGCCACAAGCCAATCAAACGCCACGACTCTAAAAAGAAAAACAAGCGTGCTAGCATGTAAATCTCAGCATGGCTTTTAAATGCCAAGCATTTCTTAGCGAACTTCGGTGACTTTCTGTGTATCCATCCATCCATCCATCCATCCATCCCATCCCATCCCATCCCATCCCATCCCATCCCATCCCATCCCATCCACCCACCCACCCACCCACCCACCCACCCACCCACCCATCCGTCCGTCCGTCCGTCCGTCCGTCCGTCCGTCCATCCATCCATCCATCCATCCATCCATCCATCCATCCATCCGCCAATGACTTTTAGCTATCCTGGTCGTTTCGATAATGGTATCGATACCAAACTTGGTATGGCATAACATGACTGTATGAAGATCATATTTGGCTACTCATAACATGAAAATCATGACATGTATGTCATGGATGTCATGATTTACATTTCATGGTCCTGCAGTTCTTGCAGTGGTTTCACTCACATGGCATGTTGCAAAACTGGTTTGGTATGACATGATTGCATGGTGAACACAATCGTTAGACTCCAACGTGACTACATGCCACGCTCACGATGCGCTTGCGGCCGTTTCGCTAGCGTCACATATACCAATTTCGGTATTACGGTACGTGAATGGCGGACGAAGGTATGCGACTGGTGCAAACATGACAATCATGAGATGCGTGTGATGTAACAACATGACTACATGCAACGCTCATGATGCGCTGGCGGCCGTTTCACTAGCTTAACTTATACCAAATTTGGTATAACGCCCGCAGCATCATTAATAAACTTGATGACCTGGAAAGTATCACAATAGCACATGCACCCCATCTGATTGTAATAACAGAAACCTGGCTACATTCAGATATTAAGGACGACGAAATAGCGCCAGGATATGGCATTTATAGGAAAGACAGACTATCTCGTGGTGGTGGTGTGGCCATCCTGTTTAAAAACTACCTCAATGTGACTAGGCTTTCCGATAAAGACGGCATTGAAGGTGTCATTATTAAAATATACCTTGGGGAAATGAACCTGGTTGTGGGTGCATTTTACCGCCCTCCGTATGCTGAGAAGGCGTTTTTTTGATGGTATTAATGATTTTCTTTGTTCTTGCAACGCAAGCACTTCTAATATATTGTTAGCTGGCAATCTTAATATTCCTCAAGTTAATTGGGACGCGGGCTTCCCGGAACCGCTTTCTAGTGCTGCTGAGCCCTTGGTCGACAATGTTCTTTTTCATGACTTAACACAGTTAGTAAAACAACCCACCCGTGTTCAAAGTAACGCACAATATATTTTGGATCTGTTTCTTGTGAGTGACAGAATCCTTCGTCGAAATCCTGCTTTGTGCGTCTATGACGGTGTATCCGGTCATCGATTGTTATCTTTGAGCATTCCACTCCACGTAAGGAAAGAAGTGAAGGAAAAACGCGTAGTGCCTAATTTCACTCGTGCTGATCACGTCGCCGTTCTTGACCTGTTAGATATATCGTTTTCAGATTTCGGTAAGTGACAGAATCCTTCGTCGAAATCCTGCTTTGTGCGTCTATGACGGTGTATCCGGTCATCGATTGTTATCTTTGAGCATTCCACTCCACGTAAGGAAAGAAGTGAAGGAAAAACGCGTAGTGCCAAATTTCACTCGTGCTGATGACGTCGCTGTTCTTGACCTGTTAGATATATCGCTTTCAGATTTCGGTGGTATGTATGAATCAAGTAGTTGCTCTGTCGAAGATTTGTGGGGTTTCTTCAAGAATCTTGTTATGAAATGCGTCTCAAGTCATGTCCCCTCAAAGATTATCAGAACGCAATCTGCTCGCCCTTGGACGACGAAGGAAGTAGTGCGAGCGGGACCCAAACTAAAGAAGATGCGCAAAAGACTGCGCCAGAACCCGTCATCTTCTCATGTATCAAAATTTTCCAATATGCGTTTGCAGTTAAATGAAACCATAAAGAAGGCAAAAGACTACTTTTTCAACATATCTTTGAAAAACTTCTTGCTTTCTGCTCCTGCGAAGTTCTGGCGACACTTGTCACCTAGGAAGCAACAGGCATATAAAATCCTCATTAATGGAGAATTGGTAACTGATGAATCACTCCTTGCGTCATCGTTTAACAAGTTCTTCTGTTTACTCTACACAAATTACGATGGGAAACAACCAAATTTTGCGATTTCTCAGGACGTACCCAAAATTTTTGACTTAATGATAACTGAAGAGGGTGTCTTATCACTGCTGCTTAAAATCAATATAAAGAAATCACCAGAAATTGATTGCATACCGAACGCATTTCTAGTAAGGTATGCTGAATGGTGTTCAAAGTATTTATCTATTATATTAAAAAAAAAACATTGTCCACTGCAGAACTCCCGAGAGATTGGAAGTGCGCGAAGGTTGTTCCAATCCCTAAGGGGGAAGATCCTTCACCAATTACGTCATACATACCAATATCTTTACTTTGTACCTGCTCAAAATTGCAAGAACATATTATTTTTACGCACTTGTCAAACTTTCTGCAACAAAATAAATTGATTGATTGCCGCCAACATGGTTTCTGTAAGGGAATGTCGACGGTTACCCGACTCCTTGAGACAATACACGAGTTTGCCTCAGCCTTAGATAAACAGAGTCAAATCGATATAATTTTTTTGGACTTCCAGAAGGCATTTGATCGCGTCTCGCACCATAAGATTTTGTTAAAATTAAAGCCCATATTACAAAATAACTCACTTCTCTCATGGATAGAGTCATACTTATCGTCTAGGAGTCAATGCGTATCAGTGGGCGGCTCGTGTTCACGCCCGGCGCCCGTGCATTCAGGCATTCACCAAGGGTCGGTTCTCGGGCCACTATTCTTTTTAGTTTATATAAATGATATCGTAAACGATATACCTGTCAAAATCAAACTGTTCGCGGACGATTGCATCCTTTATCAGGAAGTAAACACACCTGCCGACCAGGCATTATTAAGTAGTGCCCTGGACAAACTGCATATTTGGTGTGAAAAATGGCAGATGAGCATCAATACTACAAAAACCGTCTCAATGACAATTTCAAGAAAGAAGGCACCACTTACTTTCCAGTATTCAATAAATGGTCGCTGTCTTAGTGCAGTAAATCGTTATAAATACTTAGGTTTATTAATCACTTCAGACCTCCAGTGGAATGAATATATCACTTTTTTAGAAAAGAAAGCCATGAAAAAGCTTGGATATCTTAGAAGATCGTTACGACAGTCAACACAAGAAATAAAACTATTAGCATATAAAACCTACATTCGTCCCCTTTCGGAATATGCCTGCGTGGTCAGGGACCCATACACAAAAAAAATATTGATAAACTAGAAAACCTACAAAGAAAATCTGCTCGATTTATCTTTCGCTCATACAATCGCCTTACGTCAGTCACTGTTTTGCTTCAGACAGCGAACTTGGAAGCATTACATTTGCGGCGATATCGCGAAAGACTAAAATATATGTATCTGCTCTACCACGATAAGCTTGGCATTGATTCAAGTGCATATATAGAAAAAATTGTGCGACGACCCACGTGGGCGGATCCCTCAAAAAAATTACAGGAATTTTCTTGCAGAACGAACTTGTACATGGGCTCTTTTTTCCCACGATCTGTACGCGAGTGGAATCGCCTCCCTGGTGGGATTGTGGAGGCGGCGACAGTGGCGTTCTTATCGGAGCTAAAAAACTTATAGCATGTCTTCCTGCCATATTTGTACTCTTTCTTTTGTGACGTTGCGTTGTTAGTACACAAGTGATGTTAGTACGCACTTATATAGGTATTATGCTTTGCGCAATTACATGTCATGCACTGTATATTTTTCGCGTTAAAACCTGTGTGTCCGCGACATTCTCTGTGCGTAATATATTGTGAAAATGTTCAGCGTGCTATATCTATATTTATTTGTTACCCACTCCTGCTTATGGCTTCACTTTGAAGCCAGCAGAAATCCTGTAAATAAATAAAATAAATTACGGGACGTGAATGGATGACAAAGATATGATTGTGGCGCTCGCGGCCGTTTTGCTAGCTTCGCATGTACCAAACTCGATGTTACGCGACGCGAACAGACGACATAGATAAATGACACATCCAAACATTATCGATAATGATGACATGTGTGCCATGTAACAACATGACTACATGCCACACTCATGATGTGATCGCGGCCGTTTCGCTAGCTTCACATATGCCAAACTTGGTATTACATGACGTCAATGGGTGACGAAAGTATGTGACTGGTGCAAACATGATAATAACAAGATGTGTGTCATATGAGAACATGACTACATGCCACAGTCAAGGCGCCAATACATTTCGACGTGACGCGGTGCACGTGCTCGCCGGCTTTCATTTCGTCGCGTCACGCCGTCGTTGCCACGCCAGGCGCCGGTCCTGCCATATACTCGCAGGCGTGCGCCGCGCTGCATTGCTTTGACGCATGCGCGTTTCAGCGCGTCCGGCGTCTCTCTATCACGAAAAGAGGGAGACGCAGTGTTGTCTGGGTAACGCATCGGCGCGATATGGATCATGCCGCATTTCGCGCCGGTTGCCGTCGGGCCGCAGGAACCTAAATGACGAAGCCATTGAAGCCCTCACTAAATACATAAACAAACATTGGCTGGCTGGAACTGTCCCACCAGAATGGAAACATGCGATTGTGGTCATGGTGCCTAAACCAGGAAAAAAAACTTGCCATTGAGAACATGGGACCTATCTCGCTCACGTCCTGCTTAGGAAAATTCTTTGAAAAACTGGTGAACACCAGGCTCCTCAACCATCTCGAGAAGAACAACCTCATGCCCGAAACTATGTTTGGCTTTCGCTCACACCTTTCTACGCAAGATGTTCTACTACTTTTAAAAGAACAAGTATTAATGGACATCTCTAAGGTTGGAAAAAACGTCGTTATGGCAGTTGACGTGAAGGGAGCCTTTGATAACATCAGTCACAAAGCAATACTAGAAGGTCTGGAGGAAGCTAACTGTGGAGAACGAATGTTCGACTACGTCAAAAGTTTTCTTAGTAACAGGACTGCAATAATCAAGCTGGGAGATTACGAATCCGACATCATTAAACCTCCAAACAAAGGGACACCCCAAGGAGCGCTCATTTCACCGACACTTTTCAATGTCGCCATGACAGGCCTTGCAGGAAAACTCAAATATATTGCCGGTCTACAACATGCGATAAATGCAGACGATATTACGGTATGGACAACCGCAGGCAGCCTAGCAGAGAAAGAAGATAGGTTACAACAGGCAGCTAACACCATAGAAGAGTACACAAGGATACGGGGTCTTCAGTGCTCAGCCGAAAAGTCAGAGCTCATTCGCTTCATGAAGAGAAAAGCACGGATCCGAGGATCGACCCGAATCTATAAAGCTGGAAGTCAAGCTCGACGGAAATGTCATTCTGGAGAAAGATACCGTACGTATACTAGGAATGTGGCTTCAAGCTAATCAGAGATGTCTGCACACACTAAATCAACTCAAAACATCAGTACAGCAGATCTCACGCATGATCTCGCGAATAACAAACAACCATAAAGGCATGAGAGAACAAGATACCCTAAAATTGGTCAAAAGCCTCGTCATCAATCGCATGTTTGTGGTGCCACTGGGCACGGTGGCACCACAAACATGCGGACCGCTGCTAACCCGTTCCTGTTTATTATACAGGTTTTTGGCCTCCTGCATAACGTCAATGCCACGCGTCGTGGCAAGTGCAATGCCGGTCCCACGGCGCATGACCAAGAGAGGACCGACTGCCTCGTGCCGTACCACTTGAAAGGGTTGTCATGGAGTTTGATGCCCCGTCACTCGTCCACTGCACGCGCAGAACGTCACGTGATGGAGCTGCGGATGACGACACCCGTCTACTCGGCTATAAAAGGAAACCCTGCTCAAGGCACGATCACTGGGCACGGTGGCACCACAAACATGCGGACCGCTGCTAACCCGTTCCTGTTTATTATACAGGTGAGAAAGCATTACGGAAAGTGCTTTTGCTCTAGCGACCTGTTTGTGGTGGTGCTGCCGTGCCCACGGCTTTTCTGTTCATTGATTTGTTGCTTGATGTATGACGCTGCTTCATTGTGCTGGAAGATACTCTTGCTAGGAGGGGATATTGAGACCAACCCTGGTCCAGACCTGGCTAAAATAGCGAAACAGCTTAACGAAATCGCTAATGATATTAAAGAAATCAAAGAAAAGCGGCTTGGAGATATTGAAAGGAAACTTGATGCCTTAACAGTGCTTGAAACCAAGGTCTCCTCATGCCAAGAACAGATTGCTTCCATGTCTACTACAATTCAAACCCTTGAGAACAAGCTAGATGACCTCGAGAATCGTAGCAGAATGTCTAACCTTATCATTTACGGATTACCTGAAGCTGAGGACGAAAGTAGCGACACGTTGGAACATATTGTAAACCAAGAGATAGTCAAAGGCATTCTTGATTTGGATCCTGTGGGTATAGAGGGCATTAATAGGCTGGGAAGGCCATCGCCCAGAAAAGTAAGGCCAGTAATTTTCAAGCTGCTGGACGCAAGGGACAAAGTTGCCATTTTCAAAAAAGGAATCAAATTAAAAGGCAGAAATTATTCGATAGGCGAGGATTTTTCAAAAAGAGTGAGAGAGTTGAGGAGGAAGCTCTGGCAAAGTTCTAAGCAAAACAGCGAAAATGGAGAGAAAACTTCGCTTAGTTTTGATAGATTATACATAAACAAAAAGGCCTATGTCTGGAATGACGAGAAAAACGACAAAGTTCCTGCCCAAAAAAAAAAACGAAATCACAGAGTCAAGCCGCCCAATTACGCGAAGCCAAGGGCAATTACAGAGCTAATTGAAAGGCATGTCAGCGTCTCAACTGTACGCTCCGCCGATTCTTTCACTGCGAGGATCACATCGTCTTGCTCAAACACAAAAAAATGTGGTAAGTGAAAAACAACTAAGGCTACTGAGTATAAATGCACGCAGTATCATTAATAAGATAGATTCACTGGAAATTCAATTATTGCAACATGATCCGCACATAGCCGTAATAACTGAAACTTGGTTGAGAAGTGAAATAGGTGATGCCCCGCCGCGGTGGTCTAGTGGCTAAGGTACTCGGCTGCTGACCCGCAGGTCGCGGGTTCGAATCCCGGCTGCGGCGGCTGCATTTCCGATGGAGGCGGAAATGTTGTAGGCCCGTGTGCTCAGATTTGGGTGCACGTTAAAGAACCCCAGGTGGTCTAAATTTCCGGAGCCCTCCACTACGGCGTCGCTCATAATCATATGGTGGTTTTGGGACGTTAAACCCCACAAATCAATCAAATCAATCAAGTGAAATAGGTGATGAAGAAGTTTTTCCGCCCCATTACAACGTATTTCGCAAAGACAGGGCCACCAGAGGAGGGGGCGTAGCCGTCCTAGTGAAGCCGCCATTAGAGGCTAGGATTCTAGCAGATATGGGCAGTCTTGAATGTTTATGCCTACAGATTACGTGCTGGGGCCATAGCTTTCTTTTGTACGCGTGCTACAGGCCTCCAGACTCAGCTCCAGATTATCTAATCACGTTGCAAGCACATATGTCCCTGTATCTTAATTAAAAAAATATTTTTAATAGGTGATTTCAATTTGCCCACCATCGACTGGGACCGGTTGCAAACTTGTTCGCCGCCTAACAAAAATGAGAATGCTATTTTTAACATCATGCTCACACACGACCTAATTCAACTAGTTAAACAACCTACTCGTGTACAAGGACAGTCGAGCTCTATTTTAGACTTGGTGTTTGTGAATCGCGACTTTTCTGAACACTCTGTATTAATAGAACAAGGGTTATCAGATCATAGCCTTGTCAGCGTATCTATTCCGCTCCTGAAATTCGTTTGTTATAAAAAACCGTCCGTTCAAACTTTTAAAGATTTTTCTAGAGCAAACGACGCTTGCGTGATTGAACATATGGAAGCGGCCTTAGTTGACTTCAGCAATGATGTCAATGACGCATGCGCTCTTTGGGATCGCTTTTTGGAAGTATGCCGCTACTGTATCACCAACTTTGTACCGAACAAACGTAAAAAAACTAACAAACGCACACCTTGGATGACACGCAGTATCATCCATCTAAAGCGGAAAATTAAAAAATTGAAAAAGAGGCATGCCCAGCGAGATGTGATCTAAAAGCTACAAAGAAGCCTGGCAAGTGAAGTGCAACAATCCAAAGACTATTACTTTAAAACGTTAATGCCAAACTTTATTAAAAGCGACCCAACAAAGTTCTGGAGTTATCTATCCGATAACAAAAAGCCAGTGACGTCAATTTCTGTCAAAGGGCGCACGGTTACAAATCGCAGTGACATCGCAAATCACTTCAACAGTTATTTTCAGAGCGTGTTTGCCAATTCAGCATTATGTGTACCAGAAACGTTTTTGTTTGAACCATGTGAAGCGAATTTCATTTCTTATTCTGGTTTGGTTTCAATGCTTTTAAACTTGAAAGCAAAAAAATGCTGCAGTCCTGATGACCTTCCCAATGTGTTTCTTCGGCGTTATGTTGAATGCGTCGCCAAATTTCTTGTTGTAATCTTCCAAGCGTCCCTGTTAACTTCAACACTACCACGTGACTGGAGGATCGCTAGAGTCATCCCTATCTTTAAAAAAGGGGATCGATTAATTCCGGATAACTACCGTCCTATATCTTTAACTTCAACATGCTGCAAATTAATTGAACATATCATAGCCAACCGTATTCTTGAATTCCTTGAAAAACACTCGATTCTAACAAGCTTCCAACATGGTTTTAGGAAAGGCTATTCAACTGTGACTCAACTGGTCACCGTCACACACGAGTTTGCAAAAGCCTTTGATAATAATGTTCAGGTAGACACGATTTTTCTTGATCTTAGCAAAGCATTTGACAAAGTTCCTCATGACAAATTAATTGAAAAATTAAAAAATATAAATCTTCCCGAAAGTTTGGTAGCGTGGGTGTCTAGGTATCTGATGAATAGAGAGCAGTATGTCTTGATTGATGGTCATGCCTCGAGCTGTCTTCCTGTCACATCTGGAGTGCCTCAAGGTAGTGTTCTGGGGCCGTTGCTTTTTCTGTTATACATCAATGATATCGTCACTGTAGTTACACCCACCACTCATGTCGGGCTGTTTGCAGATGACTGTATTTATTCCGTGAAATCTCCAGCATGCAAGATCAAATGGAACTTAACACAAACCTGGACAATATATACAGTTGGTGCAGGGATTGGGGCATGGTTGTCAACGCAGAGAAAACTGTTTCACTCCGCATAACGCGCAAAAAATCTCCATTCCAATTTCAGTACACACTGGGATCATGCGCGGTGAACCAAGTCAACAGCTTCAAATACTTAGGCGTAACGTTCACTAGTAATCTTTCCTGGAACTTGCACATAGAAAACATCTGCTCCTCCGCCTTTCGAAAACTGTGTTTCTTGAGACACAAACTTCGTAATTCGCCTCCAATTGTTAAACTTCTTTGCTACCATTCATACGTTAGACCAAAACTTGAGTATGCTGCTGTAGTATGGGACCCGTATACTAAAAATAACATCGATAAATTGGAAAAAATTCAGAGGAAAGCTGTCAGGTTCATTTTTTCAAAATTTCGTCGCACGGATTCTTCCTCTGAATTAATGACTGCCAATAACATTCCCAAGCTTCAGTTAAGAAGACAAAAATTTCGTCTCAATTTCCCCTGCTCACTTACTAAACATGAATTGGCTATCGACCCCTCCCTGTATATATCCACCCTGACCCCAAAACACACGCGGCACCATAACCCTAGATCGCTAACACCATACCAAGCGCCGATACTTACAAATTTTCATTTTTCCCGCGCACCGTAGCTGAATGGAATTCCATTGCTGAGCCATACATATTAGATACTGTATAGCCCCATTTTTTGTTAGTGTTGTTAATTGTGTGTTGGATTGACAATGCAATGTCCACCCTTCATTTTTTTGTCCCTTTTGCTATTTTTGTATTACTGTGCTATTGAAGTGCTCGTCCTGCCAGGACCACAACTGTGGTCTGCAGTATGTATTAAATAAATAAATAAAAAAATTACATACTTGCTTCCATATCAAATTATGAACAGGGAAGAGAAGTAAAAAGCAAACCAAATAATTAGAATGGCCCACAAGACAGCCCTGAAATTACCGCGGAATACTTCAAACGACAAGCTGCTGGCGCTTGGTCTTCATAACACAATTGAAGAATTATCCGAAGCCCAGTTACTAGCGCAAGAAAATCGCCTTCTCCAGACCCCAACGGGCAGAGCAGTCCTAAAAAAACTAGGGCGCGATACTTTATTACAAACACACCAAGAAACTAAAGAAGTATCAAGCAAATTCAGAAAATAGTACACCGTATTGCCAATACCAAGCAACATGGATCCTACTCTGCATGCTGGAAGAAGAAAGGCAAGGGCTGACTACATAGACAAAAAGACAAGAATTTTGAACACGGCCAGATTCACTGACGCCGCACCTTATCAGACTAATGCAAAGAGATATGTGTGTGTAGCCACCGACCATAGAGGGAAAATTACAGCCTGCGCTTCAATAGATCAGGCGTCGACAACACAAGCAGAAGAAGTTGCCATAGCACTCGCAATAAAAGAGGGATGGACGCGAAACGCTCCATTAACAATCATTTCAGATTCGCAAAAAACTTGCAGAAACTATCTAAAGGGTAAAATTGGAGCACAAGCGCTCCGTATATTGGTTGGGACAGGATGGGACCCCACAGTGAAATACGTACAGGCTGTGACTTGGGCACCGGGGCACGAGGGTGTGACAGGGAACCTGCGCGCAGATGAGGCGGCTCGAGGCTTCACAAATCACCGAGCCACTCAAGCCAATGCAAGTGATGACCCTACACCCCTGGACCCATGCTTCGCAACAATTTTAAAGTACTACAGAGAAAATAGGCAGCTGTATCCACGTCCTCACAGCAAGCTCAGCGCTGCGGAGGCAACAGCGCTAAGAAAAATACAGACTAACACTTACATAAATCTGCACACTCTTCACCTGATCTACACCACGGCGTACAGAGATATGTGCCCGTGGTGTGGAGCCACCCCAACACTCTTTCACATCACGTGGGAGTGTGCAGAGCACGACGAAGAGCACGACACCACTGGCACGTGGGAGGAATGGGAGGCGCTGCTGTCTAGCCCAGCCTAAGGTCCCTAGATGAAAACTTGTTTCATCTAGGGACCTTAGCCCAGCCCTAGTGGATCAGCTGCGACTGATCCAAAGAGCTGAACGGATGGCTCGCGCCAGTGGAGCCCTGGAATAGGGGCACCACCCTGCCGGACAGACTTCGCTCTCCACCCCGTATATTCTTCGGGGCACTGGAGTTCAAGCCTGTCTAGATTATGTATATAATAAAGTTTTGTACTACTACTACTACTACTACCGTCGGGCCGCGCCGACGGACGCTGGTCGTGCTGGTCGCGCCTGGCGTCAGACTGTAGAGTACTCGCGTTTCGCTAACGCAGCGTCGCTGTGCCCTGTGTGCGCGCGCGTCAATGCAGCATTGGAGTATATTGGGCCCTTCAATATGCACTCGCGGCCATTTTGCTAGCTCCGCGTATACCAACTTTGGTGTTACGGGACGTCAATGGATGACGAAAGTGTGTGACTGGTGCAAACATGATAATACTGACACGTGTGTCATGTAAGAACATGACTACTCACCACGCTCGTAGCGTGCTCGCGGCCGTATCGCTTGCTCAACATAAACTAAATTTTCTGTCACATGACGTGAATAGATGATGAAAGTAAACGACACGTCCAAACATAATAATCATGACACGGAAGTCATGTATGGCATCATTTACCTCCACCTCGTAATGTTATGCTGGCTTTAAAGTGACATATGAACCTTTCTCATTCGAGCTTCGCATATAATCGATTTCCACTGTACGTAGGATCTGCCAAATTTTTGTGTGCCAGCACCATCAGTTCTAATTTCGTCTAGACTGGTTGTCAATAAACAAGCTTTTAATAAGCGTTCAAAAAAGTTTGAGTAAAAGACGGAGAACAGTTCGAGAGCAACAAACAAGTGCCGTCATTGCCGAGAAATCGCAACTGCGCACTCGCGCACGATCGCATACTACGGAAGGTAGTCGCTGCGACAGCCAGGCCAAAGCCCCAGCGAAAAAATAAACTTAAATATTACAGTCCAGAAAAAAAAATTGACTGTATCTTGAAAGGGTGTCTGCACTTGTTTGCCCTGCTTGAATTGGTCGAAATGTTCTTAGTTTCTCCAACTGAAATAGTGCCGAAAACATATGACACCGACAACTTACGACAAGTTTGCGTCGTCGCTTATTATCATATTTCACCCTGAACGAATGAAAAGACTCATTTTATACTTATGATACGAATTTCAGCATGCCAGAACGAAAAAAAAAACGACTGCAATTGCAACTATACAAATACCTTGCTTAGAGACAGGGGAGCTCTTTGCATGCTGCAGTGCAATGCTCCCAGACCAGGGACGGCGCCACCCGCAAGGCAATATGGTGGCGCCTGTATATATGTTAAAGAGGTCTAAACATCGGAATATACTGACTGAGTGATATATACACACCTATTCCTTTCGCAGGGATACATGCAAGTGCGTTCAGACGGGTATTTTATTTATAGTAAAAAGCGGCGACGTGTCTCACGGCGCCAACGGGTGACGTCGGCGCAATCAACGTACACACTTTTCCCATAGTGATTCGCACGCCCGCGGGGGGATTCTGGCATTGCTTGAAAATGGTCTGTTGCGGCAATAATGCCATACGATCGCCTACCTACATCTGTACAAAACCTAATTTGCATGTGCATATATATGCCCAAGCTGACTTAAGAGCTAAATGTTATTGGTGCATGTGCACCTTTAGCTAATAGTGTAGTTATCAGTTATAAAACAACCTGTATGAGCAAGCCCACAATTAAGAATAGAAATGTCGTGCTCCTACGTATTCCGTATATTTTTTTCACTCCATATCTAATCTAACCATTGAATCTGCTGGTACTGTCTTCACATTTTTATATTTTGCTAATTAGTTTGCTTCACTGGGTGCATTACGCGCTCATATGAAGAAAGACGGGCACATTCATACTGCACGTCTCAATACTTCGGGTCGAACATCGATAATTCAAGCTGGAATAATTTCAGACGTACATAAAAGCGTATGTTCTGCGCGTTGATAGTGGATGTATTGTTGCACAGCTTTTGGTTTCGGCCGTCTCGGGAATGATACTTTTCCGTTATTGTTTTCTATTACAGCGTTACGCATCTCTAGGTTGCTTGAATGAAGATAACTGGTCGTGCCTTAAAGGGCCACTCACCAGGTTTGACAATTTCGAGCTGACAGCGCAATGCGTAGACGAGACGTTCATGATCACGTCTGCCGAAATTCGCAACGCTACGTGCCGTGGAAATGGGTCAAATTTCAAGATGACCGCTGCTCCCTCTCCCTTCTGCTGGCGCGCGACCAGAGAATGAAGGCATGACGTGCGCGTATGAATACACGGCCCTACGTACACTGCAATCCAGTGACGTTGGTTCTCTGCGTAGACGACTCTGCTCTGACGTTGCAAGCAGTGGGACGTGACATGGCGAAAATTATTTAACATACTTGCGTAGCTTACGTAATTTGTTGCTTGAAAATATTAATAGAGCTATAGATAAATAATGAGAAGCAATAAGGGAATGTGAGCGTCTTTTTTTCAATTTTTCTCCCGTGAATTGCAACGAGATGCAGGGCTTATGTGTCGGCGTTTTGCATGCGTTCGTGTACCCGCGGTAGAGTGTGCTAGAAGGATACCCGTAGTCAGCGCATCGAGCAGACGACCGCTGTGGAACGCTCCTACGCGTTCGTGCACTCATTGTGCTCATCTATTCTACCGCGTCAAAGCCAGCGTTTCCAAACCATCCCGCAGAAACGGGCAGAAGACCGCAAAGTAACGCTGGTCAACAAAGTAACGCCGCTCGTGTGCTCGGGGCTGGACTTGTTTGGGCACGTCATGCGCACGTCACCTCTTGGTCGGATGCTGGAGAGGGTGGGGAAGGGATTTGACTTGCGAATTAGGCTACGCGGAGGAGCGGCAAAGGTTTCGAGCTCGCAACCTCTCATCCCCTTTTCGCGCCGCTTCAAAAAACCAGTTTTCTCCGCTCGTAAGGAACCTATTCAAAAAGTTATTGTGGCAGAATGTTCCTCATCGGACACCCAACAACTTCCACTGTCTCACTAAAATTGGGTATGGGGCCTGGTGAGTGGCCCTTTAAGGTCGCGGTCCCCCATCGGCAGTAACCGCTCCGCATTTTACGCATTGTTTGCGGATGGACTGTGCTCCCTGCGCTTGGCAAAAAACGTAAATTCAGCTAATTCAGAAAGCTTATGATCCCTGCTTTTTCATGGCATCTAGTGTTAATGCGTGGTTGGAAGCGTTATCTTATAGCAACGAAAATAGTGTGAGCAACAAAATGCGTTTTCGCAACAAGCCTCTGCGAGTACGGCAAAAATATTCAACATAAAATATCGAAATGTAATGGGCCTTTAGACGAAGTGCTGTTCAAGGTTTCTATGACGAGATATCTGACGTAAACTAATCAGTAAGCTATTTACGCTCCAGTTAAATTGGGCTGTATAATGAAAGGTTTTGAGGAATATTTTCTTTTCTTTAAAAAGCAGAAGAATAATATTTAGTGGCTGTGTACTCTACAATGCACTTACTTTCCATGCGGATTTGCTTTGGGCTCTGATGAAAACTATGTGAATTATTATTGTGTCAATGCGGAGGTTTATGGCTGTATGTCGTCACGCATTACCGATGAAGTGACAAAACTATACAAGCTGATACTCTGAACTTCTATATAATGAAGCAGCTGGCCACTTTGAAGAGAAAATTCATTTATCTTTATTAGGAAACTATACGAGGCAGCTGTGAATTTAGCTAGTTTTTCTTCTTGCCAGTTCCGCAGAAAATCGCTCTTTTTTTCTTTTAGACGCTAACTATCAACGAGTACTGCACATAAGTAGATGCATATTGTGCCTTGTATCTACTTGTGCTCTCTAACTTGACTACTCAGTGCTTCAAACAAAATCTTTTCAATGGAACATAAATCACACAGGCGTTTTTCGGTGGTAGCTCCGTCTATGAAATGAAAAATCAAGTTGTTTTGTGTGAGTTCGAACGTTCGCCGAACGTGGTGCAATTAAGTATGATAAAATGGGTCGAAGAGGCATGGACTATATCTCCAGGCTTCATAGTTTACCTTATAATAAGTCTAGTCGCCGTAAAAGAGGAGGGCTGAGTTATGAATCCTTTCCACTCGCACAACGTCAGCACGTGGGGCGGTGTCATCAAGGGGCAAGTGGTTTCGGTACGCCGAAACTTTGCGCGTTCGTCACGCACCCGCTAGACCAGCGTTCCCCGCCGCGTCTTTAGTAATGTGCATCTCTTCGTGGTTCAGCCACTCGTGTTTCGCGTGTTCCTTTCAGTGTTTGCGTGCCTATGAGGTTCGAAATTGTGAAAGGGAAGACGTTGACATGCCGTGCGAATGATACGTACCTATAGCGCTGCTTCAAAGAGGACGCAATGTTTTTTAGGGGCGAAGTTTCTTATAGCGGCACCCGTTCGTCCCTCGTAGTCGTAGTGTGTAACAATTGTTACATTTTGACCTCCAAGGTGTTGCCGGTGGGAGATTTCTTCTGTGCGTTGTTGAACAATAAAAAATAGTGCTCAATGTACATGCTAATGGCTGCTAGTGGGGAATGAGAGACAGGAGCATCCGGCTTTTAGTTAACGCGCACGCTGCAATTCCCATTAGCAGCCATTAGCATGTACAGTGAGTACTATCTGACAAGAAATGGTTGCTACGTTATACTCGCCGGGTGTAACCTCCTTAGTTTTAGAAAGGTTTAGCGAGGATGAGCCGCAGTGCCATGAATACAATGAACTAGTATATACCATGAACTCGAGGTGGTTAAAGGTGGGAAGTAGATACGAAGCGCAAGCCATAAGAAAGTAAAAGCAGAATTCTCCTGTCTCTCGTTTCCCATCAGCAACCACTGGCATGTACATTGAGCACTATCTGACAGGAAAAGGTTGCTACGTTATACTCGCTGGGCGTAACCTACTTGGTTTTAGAAAGGTATAGAGAGCGTTGGGCCGCAGTGCCATGAATACAGTAAACTAGTATATAATATGAACTCGAGGTGGCTAAAGGTAGAAAGTCAACCCGAAGCGCAAGCCATAAAAAAGTGTGCGTGTGCCACCTCTCGTTTAGTCCTTGGAATGTCCGCTGAATGGCGGTGCTTCTATATGGGGAATATATGATGAAAAGATGCGAGATGGTGGTACTTGGAGTGTTGAATAGGTGGAAGAACGGACACACAGACAGATGCATGGATGGACGCATGAATGGACGCAGGGGTGGATGCATGGACGAGCGCGGGGACGGACGCACGAACAGACGCACGCACGGACGGGCGGATGGACGCATGGACGATCACACAGACGGACGCATTTACGGACGGAAGCAAGAACGAATGGACGGACGAATGCTCACTCTCCATCATTCACTCCGTGGATATGCTGCCAATATTTTTTTCTGTCTCCTTACATATGAAGACTGTTAAGATTTCACATACTAGACAAAAAAAATTGGCAGATTCCACGTACAGCGGAAATCGATCATATGCGAAGCACGAATGAGAAATGTTGATATATCACTTTAAAATCAGCACAACGTTTCGAGGTGGAGGTAAATGAAGCCGTACATGACTTCCGTGTCATGACTATCATGTTTGGATGTGTCGTTTACCATCGTCATATATTCACGTCACGTGATACGAAATTTATTTTATGTAAAGCTAGCGAAGCGGCCGCGAGCACGCTATGAGCGTGGTATGTTGTCATGTTCTTACATGACACGCGTGTCAGGATTATCATGCTTGCACCAGTCATGTATTTCATCATCAGTTGACGTCACGTAACACCAAATGCGGTATATGTGGAGCTAGCGAAATGGCCGCGAGCACATCATGAATGGCCCAATATACTCCTATGTAGCATTGACGCGCGCGCACGCTGAGCACAGTGACGCTACGTTAGCAAAACGCGAGCACTCTATAGTCTGAAGCCAGGCACGACCAGCGTCCGTCGGCGCAGCCCGACGGCAACCGGTGCGAAATGAGACATCCTGCATTTCGCACCGATGCGTTACCCAGACAGCACTGCGTCCCCCTCTTTTCGTGACGGAGGGACGCCGGACGCACTGAAGCGCGCATGCGCGAAAGCAACGCAGTGCGGCGCGCACTGCAGGACCGGCGCCTGGCGTGGCAACGCCGGCGTGACGCGACGAAATTAACGCCGGTGAGCACGCGCATCGCGTCACGTCGAAATGTATTGGCGCCTTGACTGTGGCATGTAGTAATGTTCTCACATTATGTGCATATCATGATTATTATGTTTGGCCCAGGCACATACCTGCGTCATTCATTGGCGTCACGTAATACCAAGTTTGACATATGTAATGCTAGCGAAATGGCCGTGAGCGCATCATGAGTGTGGTATGTAGTCCTGTTATCACATCACACGCATGTTGTGATTATCATGTTTGGATGTGTCATTTACCTATGTCGTCCGTTCGCGTCGCGTAATACCAGTTTGATAATGTGAAGCTGGCTAAACGGCCGCGAGCGCTTCATGAGTGTAGCATGTAGTCATGTTACATGGCACGCATCTCATGATTTTCATATTAGAATCTGTCGCTTGTGTTCACCATGCAATCATTTCATACCATACCAGTTTTGCAACATGCCTTGTGAGTGAAACCACCGCAAGAGCTGCAGGATCTTGACATGTTAAGTATAGCATTCATGGCATACATGTCATAATTTTCATGTTATGACTAGTCATATATGTTCTTCATATAGTCATGTTATGACATACCAAGTTTGGTATTGATATCATTACCGAAACGGCCAGGAGAGCTAAATGTCGTAGGCGGCTATGACCCAGAGAGCAGCAAGACAATAAAATGTAAATTATGACACTCATGACGTACATGTTATGATTTTCATGTTATGACTAGTCACGCTCGTCATACAGTCATCTTATGCGATACCAATTTTGGTATCTATACCATTATCGAAATGGCCAGGAGAGTTATAAGTCGTAGGTGGATAGATTGATGGGTAGATAGATAGATAGATAGATAGATAGATAGATAGATAGATAGATAGATAGATAGATAGATAGATAGATAGATACGCTCAAACTCGCCGAAGTTCGCTAAAAATTCTTCGCATTTAATACAAAATTACCACAAGATACAATTAAGAATACGCCCCGCCGTGGTGGTCTAGTGGCTAAGGTACTTGGCTGCTGACCCGCTGGTCGTGGGTTCGAATCCCGGCGGCGGCGGCTGCATTTCAGATGGAGGCGAAAATGTTATAGGGCTTGTGTACTCAGATTTGGGTGCACGTCAAACAACCCCAGGCAGTAGAAATTTCCGGAGCCCTCCACTACGGCGTCTCTCATAATCATATAGTGGTTTTGGGACGTTAAACCCCACATATATCAATCAATCATTTACAATGAAGAACTGTTAGATCTGAGCTGACTATTGATCAATACTTCGGCACTCGTACCAATCGTTCAAAGCGCACAGTTCACTCTGATACATCCTCTTTCTGAGTAGTATTGAAAATTGGGCAAGTGGGTAACGAGTCATTCACAGCGCTTGTCCTGTATCTTCCTACTTCTCTGTTTCCCTTGTTGGGGCTATTCACCTTAAAAAATGCATCCTTTTTCCCCTTCAGCACTTCAAGAAAACGACACACTGATTAACAAAAATATTGTCACACAGATTGCACCTATACACCCGTATTTTCGGTGAACGTTCTCAAAGCTGTAATTGCCGAAAATTTAAGAGTAAGCCTGTAGAGCACCTTGCCGACAACTTCCACTGACGAGTATTTATTAGTAAGGCGTATTCAAGGAGGTAAATACATCCTAGTTGCAACGATGCGACAGAAACGAAATTTTGTCGAAGATGCAGGACGTTCTGGTCAACGTGGCAAGATATGCAATGTACGGGACCTTGGAAGAGTTAATTTGTCCTAAATGCAGAGACGCGCTCACAGCGCTCAAGACAATAACTTTCTGCCACTTGTGAGCGCTATGGTGTCGCGAAGTAGTTCGAGCGAGAACGACAAGTCTACCTAGTGATAACGCTGTTGCTCACAGCTACTTTTTCGTAAAGCAGCTTGCTGCGCAGCCACTACTGCCACTAATGCACGAATAACACAGGTTCGTTAAAAAGTAGAAAGCTGGCAGTGCAGTTGCTGGTCAGCAAAGCATAAACTGACTTGACACGCTTGAGAAGGGCCACATGAACAAAATAGGGCTGATGCATATATTGTTTCATTCACGAAAAGTTTTAGTGCGAAGCATCTCTTTGCGTACTTCAAGCACTTTTGGCATCTATCTACGTGTAAATCCATCTATCTAGACATCTATCTAGCCGCTTATGTCTGGGTGCTCTCGTGATCACCCCCGTAACTTGGCGTGAACTAAATTGGTATGGGATGATAAAATAGTTTGATGAACATAAAAGATGGCCAAGACATGAATATTAGACTGATTTAGTTGCGCGTCTGCAGCAGCCGTATGAACGCAGCCTGCCAGCAGTTTGCAATGGGAGGCTGCGTCCGTACGGATGCTGCAGACCCGCTTCTAAATCCGTCTATCATCATAATCCCGTGGCCTACCCCGTGCACACCTTCCGCCAGACAGTAACACCCACAGGCGGGTATGAGCTGGTATGCGGGTATGTACCACACGTGATTGACACTTAGAGTCTACCCAGCAACTACGAGAACACACAGGGGTTGTTCAACGTGCGAGAAAAACTTGACATTGGCAGCGCTGACACGACGAATGCAAAGAATAAATGTCAGAGTCACATCAGGAGTTGAACCCAAGCATTGGTGTGATGGTTAAGGACGTTCGTCACTATGTTTGCTTATAGCGGACGAGAAAGGATTAACATGAACAATTTATTTGATGGCGTTGGTGGAACGGCTGACGGCGCACGGATACGCTACCGTGTGCAGCGCCGTTGAGTCGGACGTCGCGGCCAACCCAGCAGTCAGGGTCGCAACTCCTGAGGTCCAGGATCAGGCCACGGCTCACGAGGACCACACCCGGTAGGCCTCGCCCACGAACCTGCTCCCGGCCACTGCACCCAGACAGGAGCCATTCGGCAGGCCCCGTCCTTGGACCTTGTACAAGCCGACGGACTCGAACTCGAACAGACACACCGGAGCTCGACCTGGCCGACACGTACGGGCCCCACGTCCGGCTCAGGAACGCTGCCAGGGACTCGTCCTCTCGAGCGGCGCACCCTGAACCTCGCCCGGCTCCGTGGTCCTCCGTACACACGCCCGCGTCTCGCCCGACAGAACGTCTCGCTCGTCCCTTGCCGATGTGCGACGCTCTGGTGACACCGGCACTTGATGGCATGGGTGTGACTACGGAGCAGTCAACCCGCATTGGAGACGCGATGCTCCATGCGGGGAATGGCCAGCCCGTCCAGCGAAGAGCGTGCGCCGAGACGCGTTGCTCGGCGCAACCGTGACCATTAGCCAGGCCACGTTCATCGCTGTGCCGAACGGCTGACCGTGGAGACGCCTCGCCGAGATCTGCGATGCCCTCGGCAAGGAAGAGAACTGCAGGCCAGACGCGCCCCGAGATGCAGTACTCGTGCCGGCAACGCCACCCCACTGGTGGTTGGATGGCAGTAGCGTGGACAGCCGCGTTCCCCGACCGGAACCTGGATCGCCTGCGTCCGACGCTTCGGCCCACTGTCTTCGTAATCGCACGTGCCTTGTCCCGCACCTTCTTTTTCTCCTCTTCTTCTTCATTTCTTGTTGTCGCCTTCGTGCCACCTGCCCTCCGCTCGTCTTCTTCAGTTCTGGTTTGACGTTCCTCGGCGTCTTTAAGTCCTTTCCTTACAATATCCCCCTGCTCAAGAAAGTTGTTTAGGGGGAAAACAACTTTTTACAAGCGCACGGGGTAGAGTAAAGAAAAGCAAAAAATAGCCACAACAATAACATTATTTATAGAATTGCATTGCGTAGTCCGTAGAGTCTTCTGCAGACATCCGTGCTACCACGGTCAAGGCTTCTCCCGTTAGACACAAGCTCAGTGACAGGGCCCACTTGTCGGTTGGCCAGCCTTGGCTCGTGGCAACCCTCTCAAATCTCTGGATGTACGCATCCAGTTCATCCCTACTCACATTGTAGGGCGGAATCATTTTGTGTGGGCTGCGGAAACTCTGACCACCACCCATACTATCGTCCACAGAACTCGTGCTCGGACGCTGTGCTTCTGCGACACGACGTCGCTCCTCGAGCAGGAGCCTTTCAGCCTCCATGCGAGCTATTTCACGCTCATGCTCCACCTGTGCTGCTAGACGTGCCTCCTCTGGATCTTTCGCTCTCTGGTCCCTCATTTCTTTTTCCTCGGCGCTCACCCATGCCAGCAAAGCCTCACCACTCAGCCTCATCTCCTTCCCTAGCTCAACTAGCGTTCTCTTGTCCATCCTTGTCCGCCACACACAAACAACGTGAGGCTCTTAGATGTAACGTGAGAGCTTAGTCCTGTTGCGAACGCCAGAAATTGTGATTGTTAAGGGCGTTCGTCACAATGTTTGTTTATAGTGGACGAGAAAGGATTAACATGAACAATTTATGAATTTTGATGGCGTTGGTGGAACGGCTGACGGCGCACGGATACGCTGCCGTGTGCAGCACCGTTGAGTCGGACGTCGCGGCCAACCCAGCAGTCAGGGTCGCAACTCCTGAGGTCCAGGATCAGGCCATGGCTCACGAGGACCACACCCGGTAGGCCTCGCCCACGAACCTGCTCCCGGCCACTGCACCCATGCAGGAGCCATTCGGCAGGCCCCGTCCTTGGACCTTGTACAGGCCGACGGACTCGAACTCGAACAGACACACCGGAGCTCGACCTGGCCGACACGTACGGGCCCCACGTCCGGCTCAGGAACGCTGCCAGAAACTCGTCCTCTCGAGCGGCACACCCGGAACCTCGCCCGGCTCCGTGGCCCTCCGTACACACGCCCGCGTCTCGCCCGGCAGAACGTCTCGCTCGTCCCTTGCCGATGTGCGACGCTCTGGTGACACCGGCGTTTGATGGCATGGGTGTGGCTACGGAGCAGTCAACCCGCATCGGAGACGCGATGCTCCATGCGGGGAATGGCCAGCCCGTCCAGCGAAGAGCGTGCGCCGAGACGCGATGCTCGGCGCTACCGTGACCATTAGCCAGGCCACGTTCATCGCTGTGCCGAACGGCTGACCGTGGAGACGCCTCGCCGAGATCCGCGATGCCTTCGGCAAGGAAGAGAACTGCAGGCCAAGCCGCGCCCCGAGATGCAGTACTCGTGCCGGCAACGCTACCCCAGCTGGTGGTTGGACGGCAGTAGCGTGGACAGCCGCGTTCCCCGGCCGGAACCTGGATCGCCTGCGTCCGACGCTTCGGCCCGCTGTCTTCCGTCTGCCGCTGCTCCGGCTCGTCCCCAGCCACAGAGCCTACCGCCACGTAATGATCACACGTGGCCCAATCGTGACACGCCACCTCTATGGGCCACCACTGGTCATCAGCTGATTGGCGCGCAGTTGCCTCGTAATCGCACGTGCCTTGTCCCGCACCTTCTTTTTCTCCTCTTCTTCATTTCTTGTTGTCGCCTTCGTGCACCTGCCCTCCGCTCGTCTTCTTCAGTTCTGGTTTGATGTTCCTCGACGTCTTTAAGTTCTTTCTTTACAATTGGGCATGTCAATCAGACATTCTACGACAAAGCCACGCCAGGTGTCAGAACTACATTTCAAATAGACCCTGTTGTTTGTGAAACGTCAATTGTTGTTGCCATGCTGGCTATCCAATTTTATGAACCTTACATATTGTCACGCGATTACAGAAAGACCAGAACATCTGTTCACAGGAGTAGCAGCACCGCACCGAACGTTAGAGCCCGCGCACAAAAACAGTCTTCTTCTTTTTCACACCATGTCACATACTCACACTGGCATGGCTAAACCTCGTTCCATGCCTGTGGCAATACCCCCCTTCCAAAAAAAGTATCACCCTGATTATCTATGCCGATTAAAAGGTAAAGTAATCGCGTACATGCACGAAGACGTATGATGAAGCAGCGTCAGGTGGCTCGGGGGTAGTGTGGCTTCATCTGTGACACATGAACAATGTTGGCCTGCTGGGAACATCGAGATCGCCGAGCTGTGTCTTCAAGCAGAATTTCGTAGTTGACATCTGTGAGGCGCCGTAGTACTCTAAAAGGACCGAAGTAGCGGTTAAGTCACTTTTCCGAGTGGCCCCTTTGGCGAACGGGGATCCACAGCCACATCAGATCACCGGGTTGGTAAACAACATGGCGATGACGGGAGTTGTACCTCTGCGAGTCGATGCGTTGTTGTTTTCGGATCCGCTCGAGTGCAAGCTGGCGGGCCGCGTCGGCGAGCCGGATAAAGTCGTTCACATCAGTAGGAATATCGGTCATGTCAGGCAAGAGCGTGGCATCTAGCATCGTAATTGCTTCTCGGCCGTGAAGCAACCGGAAGCAGTGAAACCCGTAGTCTCCTGAACCACAGTGTTGTAAGCGAACATTACATATGGTAAAATCTCATCCTAGTTTTTGTGATCGCGGTCGACGTACATAGCATGTCAGCGAGCGTCTTGTTTAATCTCTCTGTCAGACCATTGGTTTGTGGATGGTATGCACTTGTTTTGCGATGAGCTGTTCCACTAAGTATCATGACGTCTTGCATCAATTGTGCGTTAAAAGCTGTTCCACCCTCAGTGATGAGAACTGTTGGCGCTCCATGGCGGAGGACGGTGTTATGGATGAAAAAATACGCAATCTCACTGGCAGTGCCTCGTTGTACGGATTTCGTTTCGCAGTACCTCGTTAAATAGTCAGTAGCGACTACGATCCAGCGGTTGCCATAATTTGATTTCGGGAGTCCATGCCGCAAGTCCATGCCGATTCGTTCAAATGGTTGTGACGGGGTATATGCTGCTGCTGCGCAGAGGATAGCTGGCAATTCGCGTCAACTGTACTGGCTAATGCAGTGTCACCTTCGGCAGCAGTGGCAATCGGAGCGATAGTGGAACATTCTTCATCATCAATGGCTTCAAAGTTCGCGATCGCTGTTCGCTTTGTCAAGTGTTGGTACTGGCCGCCAAAATTAGTGATCAGAAGCGGAGTTATCCGATGTTTCAGTTGGACGATAGCGCGCGCGACACATATCTGCCGAGCCAAGAGCACCGAGAGGTTAGTTTCCGCGATGCCACTACTCTTGTTGTCAAAGTCGCTCTCCACAGTTATCAACATACTGGCTTGCGGCGGAAGTGCGATGGTGTCGTCAGCAACTCGAAGTGTTGTGGTTTGCGCAACTGCATTCTTTTGTAGGGCTGTATGGTCTTTAGAGAACGTTATGAGCAGATCGCGATGGTTCATAATGGCTCCATGCTTACGGGGGAAATCCATTCCGAGAATTAGGTTTTGGGAGCATTCGCGCAATACGACGAAGGAAGCAATGTATGTCGGCTCATGAATTCGGAGGCGGGCAGTGCATATTCCCAGCGGTGTCAATAGGTGACCTCCCGCAGTCCGGAGGTTGGTTCTATGTCCCCAAGGTGTCGTTACCTTTCTTAGCTGTGCAGCAAGGTCAGCGCTTATAACGGAATAACCGGCACCCGTATCTACAAGAGCGGTTAGCGGGTGGTTGTCGACAAGGACAGATATGCGAGCAGAGACACGTTTGTCGTCGATGGCACTCGTCGGTGAAAGGATGTCGTCGAATGTCGGCAGGCAGTTCGGGGGTGGGTCTTGGAGCGGTCAATCAACAGCGGCCTAAACCCCAGAGGTCGCTGTTCTTAGTTTCCCCGGCGCGGGCTTGTGGATCTAGGCGATCTTCCTGCAAGGACGTCCGCTAAGGTTGATTGTTGTCCAGGTGACGTGGAACAAGACGGTGAGCGGAATTGGCGACGCGTAAGGGTTGAGGATTGCTGGCTTGCCAAATATTCGGTGATAGCACGGGGCCGCTCACCATTTCTGGGTCGACGAGCATCCGGACGAAAGCCAGGAAGACCCATGTGCCTGTACGCGCACTCACGGTAGATGTGACCTGGTTCACCACAGTGATAACATAGAGGCCGGTTGTCGGGAGCACGCCATACACTGGATTTTCGTATGGTGACCCACCGGAGGGGTGGGTCGCCGTACTGCGGTGGTCCTGAGTAGAATGACGGCGCCGTCTGCAGGGTGGACGGACGGGACGGATAGCCAACAAGTACGTATTGCTTCCGCGTACGTTATTGTGTATGTGTAAGAAGTGCATGTACAAGGGTCTTGGAATGTCTTATCTCTTTTCCACTGCTCTCTCTTTATTTTCGCTGTATCTTCTTTTCTCCATTTTTTTTCTCTCGCTGTATTGAATTTGGTTCATGCTCTAAAGATATACTGAGTGTTGTGCATTATTTTGGTCTGGGCGGGGATTGGCGCATTGTCAGGCATTTAGCTGCCTTTTCACCCCTCCCTTCCCATTAAACCATTGGATAAAGATGTATGCTTTAATGATGATGAATAAACTTCAAACTTCAATAGAGGAGCTTCGGCTGGACGCGGGGACGTCATAGGTTGAACCTCGGCTGCACGCAGAGCCGTCACAGGGTGCACCAGCTACAGGACCTCTTCGCGAACGACCTCCGTTAGAGCAGCAACATGGGTTGGAGAAGACACCGCGTGCAGCTTTCGCAGCTCCTCGCTAACAATACTGCGCACGAGCTCCGTCAGGTATCTCATGGTCGTGACGTCAGGTGTTGGCAGGGCCGACGACACTGAAGAAAGACTGCCAGGACGCTCATACTGATACGAACGCTGACTTAGCATTCTCTCCATTGTCGTGGCTTCGTGGAGGAAATCCTTTACAGAGCTGGGAGGGTTCCGCACTAGTACAGCGAACAGCTGCTCTTTCCCTCCCCGCATTAGGAGACGCACCTTCTTCTCTTCCGTCATTGAGGAGTCAGCTCGCCTGAACAGCCGCGACATGTCCTCAACGAACATGGCAACACTCTCGTTCGGACGCTGATTTCGAGAATTTAGGAGCCGTTCCGCTTACTCCTTTTGGTCAGAGCTTCGGAAGGTATTTCGCAACTGGTTGCGAAACCCTGGCCAAGTTGTCATAGTGGCTTCATGGTTTTCGAACCAAGTGCGCGCAGAGTCCTCGAGGTAAAAGTAGACATACAGAAGCTTTCGCTGCTCGTTCCACTCGTTGACGCTGCCGCAACGGTTGTAGTCGTCAAGCCAGTCGTCGACGTCCTCGTAAGGGTCACCGTGGAACGGCTTTAGGGTTCGCGGGGCGTTGAAGAAACATGAAGGAGGCAGCATTGATGTCTCTTGGGTTTGCGTTCCCGCACTAGCCATAGTACTGCCGAGTTGTGGAAATGGTCCGAGTTCAAGAGGTAGGCCCAGTTGTCGCCTGCTACGCCGTAGGTCAGCTGGTTATTCCAAGTCGCGACTAGTGTCGGAACCTTGCAGCTGATTGCAGTGCATAGATACCCAGCACCTCCACTAGAAAATGTCACGTGATTACAGAAAGATCACAACATCAGTTCACAGGAGCAGCAGCAGTGGACGTCGAGCCGAACCAAACGTTAGAGCACGAGCATACAAGCAGTCCTCTTCTTTTTCACACCATGGCACATGCTTTCATTGGCATGGCTAAACCTCGTTCCGTGCCTGTGGCAATATGTAGTGCTGCGATACAGTAGTGACGTCGGGTTAACGTCCATTGTAGCAAGTGTCATGCGCCGAAGTTGTATAATGTACTAGCATCCAGGACTACCATCCTCGCGAGCACTAGCGCTTCATATCAGCTTATCGCTTCTGGAGTTGGTAGTACTGTTACGCCTGAAAGTCCAGACCGAACGCGATGGCCTCTGCAAATGCAATCTGTGTCAAGGCCGGTGAGCGAGCCCGTCTGACGCCATCATCTCAACGACGCCACCCAACCTGACGCGCCGGTGTGTCTTACGCAACGCACGGCGAGCTCCCTCATCCCACGGGCCCGATAGCAGCCCGACGATACACGCGAAGCCATCCAGTCTGGCGAGTCTTACTCAATGCGTGGCGAAATCACTCGTCCTTGGGGCAACCTAGCGCAGTGACTTCGCATTTGAGGATCATGACGGAACCCAGCGGCAGGTCCCCATTGGAGGGTTCTGGCGCGACCCGGCGGCAGCTCGATTGGACGTTGATGATGTAAAGGACTACCCGGGGCTTATAAAGAACCACGCGGCGCTTCGCCAAGCAGCCGACCTATGCGTCAGAGAGAAGACGACAGCGTTAGAGCGTTAAAAGACATCTCTGCTCTTCGAGCCCTTTCGCTGTCGGCCTGTCTGGTGACCTTGGCAGCGGCGAGTTTTGTAGCAGTGGAACCTTCGAAACCGTGTTGGCGTCGCGCTTCGCAACAGTGAATGGCAGCTGCGGGATCGGCCGGCGTCAGCGACATCGGTGTGGTGAGTGCCTGATATTTTCCCCTCAGTTCACTAGACTGCTCGAGAACAGGTAGTGTAGAGAAGGGCTTTGTGAAGCATTGGAGTGAGCTTTGGTTGTTTTACGCCAAGTCGGAGTGCTTCGAAACCAAATTCTATGCGGTGGGTGTAAACACGGTAGTGTTAAAAGTTACTTGTGTGTCTTGCTAGTCGACTTATAGTAGGTACGGCAAGTAGACTTTTAATAGGGGCAAATAGCAAGAGGCTAGTGTGAACGATGGAGAGCTTTAAAGTGAAGGAATTCATGAAAATTCGTGAGGAACTCGGCCTTACTTTGGGCCGTTTGAAAAGAAACCAAGTGATCCTTGAGATCATGAAGGATGCAAGGGTGACAGTTGAGGAAATCGATCAGGCCAGGGCGAATATCAAAGTATCAAAGCACGCCGCGAGGAGGCTGAAAGGCGAGAAGTTCGCGAACGCGAAGAAGCTGAAAAGCGAGCAGTTACAGTGTTCGCAGGTGCCTACTATAGCTTCTGCGATGGTTCAGGTCAGCGGTCAGAAAATTGGGGACCAACTGCCACCGTTCATAGTAAGAGAGGACATGGCGAAGTATCTCGTCAAGTTTGAACAATTCTGTGAGCGAAATGCCTTGGAGCAGTTTCCTTGGCCGCAGAACCTGTTTTCTCTTCTTCCTGACGAAGTGTCCGACGTGAATGTGCTTTTCGAGGGAAGCGTTATAGAGCTATGACGAAGTTAAGGAAGTGCTTCTGAAACTTTATAAGTTGTCACGCGAGGCTTTCCGGCAAAGGTTCCGGTATGCTAAAAAGGGGAATCACACGTGGACGTGGACTTCGCCTTTTGCCTTAAAGCCAATAATTGAATGGCTCATGGGACGAAGATGTTGATGACGGCCGCGATAAGGTGGTAGAATGCATTGCATTGGAGCAATTCTACCTCTGCATCGAGGATGATGCCAAGCTTTGACTGCAAGATAAGCCTGGTGAAGCGCAGCTAAACAAGGCAGCAGAGTTAGCTGAGGCGTAATATACTCGCCGAAAGTTGCGTAGTAGGGCAGTGCACGTTGACAAGGGTGAGAGTTTTTTTTCAAAAAAAAACGTGATGAACACAAACGCACTCCGCACCGTATATTCACGAAGGACCCGTCTCTTACGAAGGACACTGTAGGGGAAAGGCAAACGGAAGCGTAGAAATTGAGTGATGTTCCTAAACAACGCACTGATACCACACGGGCGTTTGAATAAAGGAAGCCGCTAATCGGCCACAACTGCAAAAAGGAAGGGCCCATTGCGGCAAACTGTAAACAAGTTTTCTTTCGCAACAATCTGAGAATTGGAAAAGAACATGCGGTTGTTAGAGCCGTATCTCCAGAAAGTTAGTGTCAAGGGGAAAACGCGACGAGCACTTCGAGACTCAGCGGCAACCATGGACGTTGTTCATCCTTCGTTTGTGTTTCCGGACGACTTTACAGGAGAATGCGTGTGGATCAGGCAAGTCACCGAGGAGCAGAGTGCTTGCTTACCAATCACTACGGTTGTCATCGAAGGCTCCTTCGATTGAGTTGCGCACCGAAGCGGCTGTGTCCGCCGCGCTTCCCGATCGTTTTCGTTATTTTTTCTAATTACTTTGAGCAGCTTCTTAAAGAGCAGGATATATCTTTCTTCAACTTCGCGTACATAGCCCTCACGCGATTGCAAACGTAAAAGCTTTCGCAGTAACTTGATCTCGTTCAGTGTAGTAAACACCACGTGCTAAAGAGGCTGATCTCGGTGACCTTGGTGGCAAGGCGATGGTGCCTCGGACAGGAAATTCTCCGGATGAGGCACTCGAGCCGCCCGTCGCGGTAGCCGTCTCTGTCGGCGGAAGAGAAGACATGACGCTATTGGATGAGAGCGAGAGGGGTGCTTCGCTTTCGCCTGTAGCGGAACGTTGGAGTGAGCTGTCGAGGTTAGATGGAGAAACGCTCATTCGAGCGCAGCGTAAGGACCTCTCAATTAAAGCGCTAATGGAAAGCATAGAGCCGCGAACAAAGAAAAAGAATGTTTCTTTTTCTGAGAAGGCAGGCCTCCTGTATCGGAGCTACACAAACGTGCAAGGTCACAAGTGTGAGCAGCTCTTGGTGCCACATAAGTATCGTCGTTAACTATTGGAACTGGCACATGAAAACGCGTGGGCAGGACATCTCGGCATAAAGAAGACCAAGGCTAGAGTTCCCTTCGAGTTTTATTGGCTGAATTGCTGGAAGGAATTGCTCAATGTGCCCGAAATTGAGCACGTTATGGTCGAAATCCTCCCTGGAAACATATCACAACAAAGCGTATACATGCTCATTGTATACAGTAGTCCCAGCCACCATAGACAAAGATTCACACGCTTGTTCCAGAAAGCTGTCCGCCTCGCGGGGCCTAACCCGCTAGTGATTGCAGGCGATTTTAACGCTGCGCATAGCGCCTGGGGCTACACGTACGACACACCCAAAGGTAACGAGCTTTGGAAAAGTGCGAATGACATGGGCCTTATTCTCATTACGGACAAGGCCTTCCCCACTCGCACTGGTACGTCCACGCAAAGAGATACTACGCCGGATCTATGCTTCGTCAAGAATATCTCCGACGCCCACTGGTCCAACCTCGCGGTAGATCTCGGTAGTGACCACTTCATATTGGCTGTACACCTCCCCACAGTAAGCAGGAAGACCAAGTCGTACACGTGGGTCGACTGGGACCTCCTTCGTAAGACCCGCGCAGAACGACCTCCTCCCGATACCCCACCGAGCCTCGAGACGTGGACGGCCCAGCTCAAAGCTGATGTAAACAAGGCAACGAAAACTATCACCACAGACCTTCCAACCGAAAGGATGGACAGTCGTCTCGCCCACCTACTAGAGGCCAAACAGTCTCTATTGGCCCGGTGGAAGGGCCAGCGCCTTAATCGGAGGTTACGCAAACGCATATCTCAGCTGAACAAGACCATGATGGATCACTGCCGCATCCTTTCAAAACAGCAGTGGGACGAAATTTGTAATTCGATTGATGGTCAGGTTCGAAATGGCAAAACGTGGAACTTACTCAAACACCTCCTCAATGAAACCAACACCCGCACAAATCAGCGTCATTCGATCGTGAAGATACTTAATCAGGCTAAACAAACAGTGTCACCGGAAGATGTTGTCAAGAACCTCGTGGAAAAATATCTCCCGCTCCCCACGGGCCCTGTGACCCCTCACCCTGATTACTCTGGCAGCAACAACACTAACTTAGACGCCGAGTTTTCTATTGAAGATGTACGCCGAGCTCTCCATGAGCTCAATGGCCGCTCAGCCCCTGGCCCCGATGGCATCACCAACAAGCTCCTACGCAACCTGGACGATTCTTCCGTCACTTACCTCACTGACACTATCAACGAGATATGGAAAAAGGGTGAGATACCCGATGCTTGAAAACTAGCTCACACGGTTCTGATACCCAAACCGGGAAAGGCGCCGAGCCTAGATAACCTACGCCCCATATCTCTCACGTCGTGCGTGGGCAAAGTGGCTGAGCACGTCGTCCTCAACAGGGTTGGTCGGTACCTCGAAGATAACGACTACATCCCGCACCACATGATTGGCTTCCGACCAGGGTTATCCACTCAAGACGCCATGTTACTCCTAAAGCATCAAATTCTAGATGGCGGAAACACTCGGGACACTCGTGCAATACTCGGTCTCGATTTAGAAAAGGCCTTTGATACCATAACGCACTCGTCAATCTTGAAAGCGATCGCAGCCCTCGGCCTAGGTCATCGATTTTACTACTTTATCCGCTCTTTTCTCACTCGGCGCAGAGCCGTCCTCCGCGTAGGAGACCTAGTGTCGGAAGAAGTGGAGCTCGGACAGCGGGGCACTCCTCAGGGATCCGTCCTCTCACCCACGCTCTTCAACCTCGTGATGATCGGGCTTTCCGAACGACTTTCAAAAATAGACGGGCTAAATCACACTATCTATGCGGATGATGTAACCATATGGTGCTCCACAGGGTCGGATGGCTTCATTGAGTCCGCCCTGCAAGAGGCTATCGACACCACCGAGTCTTACCTCGACCACACCGGTCTCAGGTGCTCACCTGCGAAGTCGGAGCTGTTGATATATTTGCCCAAACGTCGGGGTGCCAAGCCCAAAGGATGGAAACCTCCGGCGGAACGCAATATCACCCTCCACACCAGAGATGGTCGTACTGTACCCAGGGTAGACACCATCAAGGTCCTCGGCATGATCATCGAGTCCCGCGGAACCAACACCCAAACAGTACACAAGCTCAGGACTAAGACCGAGAATGCCATACGACTCGTACGTAGAGTAGCCAACAGGCACCATGGCCTCAAAGAAGACAACCTGCTGCGTCTCGTACACGCGTTTGTTTTGTGCCATTTTACGTACGTTGCCGCTATACACAAGTGGCTACGTGCTGAGCGCGATCAACTCAATGCGCTTATTCGCAAGGTGGTCAAACGAGCCCTTGGCCTCCCTATCACCACTCCAACGTACAAACTCCTCGAGCTTGGCGTACATAACACGCTAGAAGAGATCGCCGAAGCTCAGGAACGTGTGCAATTGACCCGACTCACTACAACCAAGGCGGGCCGCCATATTCTGCGTGAGCTCGGCTTCTTCTCCTCGAGGGCCAGGGACCCCCCAGAGTTGACTCTAATTCCCCGTGAAATCCGCGACCTTATTACGATCGCTCCCATACCACGAAATGTACACCCCGAATACAACAGAGGCAGGCGCCTTGCGCGGGCGACCGCCATTCTCAAGCGCATAGACATGGAAGCGGACAACGTCTCGTTCGTGGACGCCGCTGCCTATCGCAACAACCAAGCCTTCGCTGCGGTCGCGGTATCATCCGCGCAGCAGACTCTTACCTCAGCCACAATCCTCGCCCGAAACCCCGAAGTAGCGGAGCAAGTAGCTATAGCTATAGCTATGCTCGACAGCAAACGGGAATTCATCTACAGCGACTCCAGGCCGGCCATCAAAGCCTTCGAACGCGGAGTCATCTCCGACCAGGCGTTACGTATCCTGCGCAATGCGGACCCGAGTGCCCTGAAGCACCACACTGTCATCTGGTTCCCCGCCCATCTCGGCCAGGTGCCGGGTGCCCTACCCAACCTCAACGAGATCGCCCATGATGCAGCGCGCGCACTTACCGACCGCACTGCCACAGGGCGACCTCATCTTGCTGGGTTGGATACCAATCGGGATGCACCAATTACGTACAATGAAATTACAAAGCACTTTTACTTGGAACGCCGCATTTTTCCACCCCCACATCCGAAACTTAACCGACCGCAGGCATTAACCCTACGCCTATTACAGACACACACGTACCCAAACCTTGCCACGCTTCACGTTTATTATCCCGATGCATACCCCAGCGACACATGCCCATCATGTGGACACACAGCGACACTCGAACATATGCTCTGGGAGTGTAGAACAACTCCTCCCGACTCTACCTCAAGCAAGTGGGAGAGGTCCCTCAGGAGCTCACTTCTCGCCGACCAGCGATGGGCCGTCCAGCAGGCCCACGAAGCGGCCGCCAGGTACTCCCTGTCGGTCCCTACGTGGGAGACGCCCGCTACGCGCTAAGCGCGTCCTGCAGGACCGAAATAAAGTTTTTCCATTCCATTCCATTGCTGGAAGGATATCGAAGACCTTGTACGCTCATGCGACACTTGTCAGAGAGCGCGAAAATCTACGGACAACTGGAAGGTACCCATGAAGCTTGTGCCAATTATCAGACAGCCTTTTCAGCGCCTAATAATTGATATCGTCGGGCCATTGCCAGAGTCAAGGCAAGCTTGTCGGTACATCCTGACGTCCCTCTGTGTAGCCACAAAATTTCCATAAGCGATACCACTTAAGGAGCTCAATGCCCCTCATGTCGTGAATGCACTGCTATATATTTATTTGCACTCGTACCTACAGCGCCATTTAGGCATTACAGTGGGGGGGGGGGTTACACAGAGGATTTATAAATCATACATTTCAAGAACATTGGTAGTGAAAAACTAAGGAGAAATAGCGGCATACATCGCTGTCAATACACATGAATTACATAAAGATCAGCTAACCCAGACGAAGAGAGAAAACAAAAATGAAATTTATACTGCACAAACATAAAAAATACAAAAAGGATGTGATAAGAACTAAACACTGCATAAAATTTGACTGCAGCTGAAGACAGAATGAGATGTGAAAGAGCGGCCGCAAAAGCTTCCTAATCTATTATGCTGACCTTGTCAGCAGGCAGGTGATTCCATTTAGAAATAGTTTTGGGGAAAAAGTGGTTTTAAAAAGATTAGTCCTGCAGCGATATTATCTAACCTTGAGCTCATGATCTGTTCATCTTGATTCATAAGAATATACTGATTACGGTCTATTCCAGTGTGGCCATGATATATATTGTGAAAAAGCTTCAAGCGCGAAATTCGCCTTCTTTTTTTTCTAGAAGCTCCCATTTTAATGTTTCCTTTGTAGCAGTAATGCTAAGGTTTCTCTCATAGCTACCGATAACGTATCTTGCAGCCATGTTCTGAACTCGCTCAAGCTTGTCGCAATCGACATTTGTGGGAGGATCCCACACAGTGCACCCATACTGTAATGTTGGTCTGACGTGGCTCTTGTAGAGAAGATCGCGGGCCTGCTGAGGAAACAGCTTTGTGTTACGCCGCAAGAATCCCAACACCTTACATGCCTTTGCAGAAACGTAATTGACGTGCCTGTGCCAACACATGGATGATGTATGGAATACGCCCAAGTACTTATACTCTGAAACAGTTTGTAACGGAGAACCAGACAGACAATAAAGTGTCGATGCCATACGTTTTTTTTTGTGAAACGCATATGAACAGTTTTCTGCATGTTTATTTGCATATGTGAATCACGGCACCAGTTTTCCATTTTCGTTAAAGCATTTTGTAAAAGAACGGTATCATCGACGCTTGTAACTTCCCTATATATTGTTAGATCATCAGCAAACAATGTGATGGAAGAAGCGATGGTGTCGGGAACATCATTTATGAATAATAAAAAGAGCAAGGGGCCCAACACTGAGCCCTGAGGGACACCAGATGTTACGGTAGCCATACCCGATATCGCGCCATTTACCACTACGTACTGAGATCGCAAGGAGCAGTATTTCCGAATCCATGTTATCACCTGTTCATTGATATTAAACCAACGTAGCTTACATACAAGCACCCCGTGATCTACGAGGTCGAACGCTTTTCTGAAGTCTACAAATATCGAATAAACACAGGAGCATTCATCTAGTGAACTACAGACTTCGTGAACAAATTCTGTTAATTGAGTTATACAGGAAAGCCCTCGTCTAAAACCACGCTGTCTTGGATTAAGAAGATTTTGATTGGTTATGTGTGTCATTACATTGCTGCACAAGATGTGCTCTAATATTTTTCAGGCTATACTTGTCAGGGATATTGGTCTGTAATTGTTGACTAGTTCACGAGGACCTGATTTATACACAGGCACAGCACATGCCACCTTCCAGTCGCGTGGCAGGCTGCCCGTTCATAATAATTTCGAGTATAGAACCTTAAGGAAAGGCGCAATGAACGGTGCACACATTTTGAGAAAACCGCCTCTCAATCCATCCGGTCCTCCTGCTTTGCTAGGGTCTAAGTGGGTCGAGAGGACACTGGATGCTAGGGTCTAAGTGTTCGAGAAGACACTGGATGCCGTTTTCATCAACAGGTACGTCATCCATATCTGTCATACATCTGTTAGTAGGCGTAGGCAAAACGCTGTTTGACGAACACGACGAAAATATGGAGGGAAAAAATGTGTTAAAACAGCTGGCCTTATCTTAGCTATTTCCAATTTCTTTACCGTCATGCTGAAGCGAAGGAATACGCACTTCATCTTTTTTATTTCATTTGACCAGATTCCAGACCAACTTGTTTGTTGTTTTGAATCGAGAAGGCAGATCGTTGAAAAATTCTTTTTTTGCATGACAGATTTTTGTTTTCAGAAGTTTTGTGATGGTTTTAAGTTGCTGGCAAGTCTCAGAGGTGGGGTTTTTCTTAAGTTTTGCATATACCCTATTCCGTTTCCGGTAAGGCGTCGCAGATCACCATAAAACCATGGCTTCGATTTAGTACGACGATATATATTTGCACGCGTAGGATTTACTTCAGAAATCCAATGCACCAACGGTAGTGCCTTCACCAGCTGCCTTACCTCTACTTTTTTGGGATAAATGAGGAATAAAAGTAGTGCACAGCTCGATCCACCACCTGCAATCTAATCCGGTAGAGCGTATGCATTCCGTTCTGAAACATATACTGAGAGCTCTTTTATACGAGCACAAATGCGACTGGGAAGCTTGTATTCCTCCCGATATGTTCGCTTTGAGATCAGCTCCTCATAGAGCACTGGTTTTAGCTCTGCAGGGCTTGTATGGCGGGCGTTTGAGAACACCAATGCGAATGCTACGCGACTCCTGGGAGGTTATTCGATGAAGACCCTAATAAAGTTTCGTATGTTCTAGACCTCCTTCAGAGGCTTGGAAAAACGAAAGATCTTGTGGAAAGCCACATGAAGGCTGCACAAGTGTTGTCGAAGGAATACTACGACAAATCGGTGAAAAAACGCACTTTTCAAGCGGGTAGTCAGGTAATGCTGCTGCGGCCGTCCAAAAGGAACAAGCTTGATGTTCATTGGGAAGGGCCTGCCAAAGTAATATTGAAGCTTTCTGAAACCAATTATGAAGTTAAATTGAAAAGGCGGCCCAACGAAATTTACCACAGTAACTTGAAGCCATACGTTTAATGCCAAGCAGTCGTAAATCTGCTTTTGAATGCTTCAGAAGAAGAGGGAGCAGAAGTTTTTAGTTCAAGTGACGTAATCGAAAGGCCAGTTTTGTATTTAAGTCGAAAACTGAGCTGCAGGGAAGAGGCATACAGTACCTCTGAAAAGGAATGCCCTTGCCTCGTGTGGGCTGTTCAAAAACTAGCCTGTTATCTCTCCGGTTCGAGGTTTGTGGTCAAAACGGACCACTGTCCTCTAACCTGGTTAAATAACATGTCGCCTAAAAGTGGCCGGTTACTGAGGTAGAGCATGATACTCCCACAGCACAACTTGTACGTTTGCTACAAGAAAGGAAACCAAACGCTTACGCAGACGCATTGAGCCGTGCGTTTTAGTTAGTACCTTCTCCACCTTTAGGTCTTTCGCTGGCGAGTCGGAGCGAAATCTTGTCTTCATCACGATCTTAACTGAGCGCTCTCGTCCAGAGTAATCTCAAGGGGCCAACATTATAATATTGCCACCATTGATGAACGAGACACTGTGGCTTATACGCGTTTTTGGGCGCGAAGAAGAAGAGAACATCTTCGTGGCTCTGGTTCAAGTGAACTCCTGGCTGCAGTTCTTGTTTTGCTCGTGACATTACTGGTGGAGACGCTGGGAACGTGTACTTCGGCTGTGTCGGTCATCGTGGAGACAGCTACATTTCCCAGAGCAAGAATCAGCCTCCGCCTGCGTGGGTTACCCCCTGAATTTGGTCCCTTGGCATCGACACACAGAAAGATGGCAACTGCGATGACAAGCCAGGCGGTTTAAACCAGCGATGCCCATGATTCTCTTCTCGCCCGTGTTTTTCACGTGCCACAGACACCAAAGCCGTTCCATGGAGACATCTTCGAGGATGTTGATGACTGGCTAGACCACTTTGGTCGGGTTGCCAGTATCAACGAATGGGACGATGTTCTCAAGCTGCGCCGAGTTTACTTCTACTTGGAGGATTCTGCGAAGACGTGGTACGAGAACCACGAGGGCTCCTTTGCAACATGGCAAGAGTTTAGCCGACAGCTCCGTGACGCCTATCGCAACACCGAGAGGAAGGAGAGGGCTGAACAAGCCATATCCTGCAAAAACCAACGGCCGAACGAACGTGTATCCATGTTTGTCGAGGGCATGCTCCGGCTTTTCAAGCGCGCGGACCCTGCTATGCCTGAGGAAAAGAAGGTGCGGCATTTGATGCGCGGAGTAAAAGAACAGCTTTTCGCTGGGCTCGTGCGCAATCCACCGACGACAGTCGCCCAGTTCATCAGTGAGGCAGCTACGATGGAACGTACGCTGCAGCAGCGGTCGTCACAATACGAACGCCAGATTCCGGCCACCACATGCTCTATCGGCTCTGACAGCAAGCGACAGACCCTCGCAGACTTCAGTCGAAGTATCGTTCGGGACGAATTGCGACAGCTTCAGGCAGTAGGATCCCATCCACCTGTGTCAGCCCTCGCGGATGTAATCAGACAAGAAGTCTGGCAGGCCATCACACCCCTGGCCCCAATCGCACCGCCGATTCCCGAGGCCCCAGTCCTGACATACGCAGCGGCATTGCAATCCCCTGCACCACCGGCTACAGATACTGCAATGCGGCCAAGGTACCAGGCTATGCAGCCATTCCACGACACTGCTTTGAGCCCACCTCTCGGCTCAAGGTTTTCGAGCCCACCCATCTATCCGCCGTCTATCTCAAGACAAAGTGGTAGCAAGGCAAGCACGTGGCGCACCTCGGATAATCGTCCGCTCTGCTATCACTGTGGCAAAGCGGGTCACGTATACCGGAACTGTCAATACCGGCAACTAGGTCTCCGCGGCTTCCACCCTGATGCTCGATGCCCGCGCTACGGTGAGCGCCCCCGCGAAATTGAAGCCTATCTCACGGGCCAACGTACTCCTTCGACTATTCGGCACCACCAGTCGAGATCACCATCACCTCGCCGGTCTACGTCACCCAGTTTGCCCTCATCGTCTTCCGCTCCTTTCAGGAGCCGGTCACCAAGTCCCCGCAGGGGAAACTAGGAACGGCGACTTCTGGGGGTGAAGTCGCGGCCCGGCGAACTGTAAAAGACCCTCCTTCGACGCAACGACCGGACGAGGGCGATTCCGGTTTCGCAGTGTTCTCCGACAGCAAAAAGATTGTTTCTGCCGAAATTGCCGTCTTCGTCGACAATCATGCTGTTAACGCCCTCGTCGACACCGGTGCCGACTATTCCGTAATGAGCGCCACACTGGCATCTGAACTGAGGAAGGTTACCACGCCATGGCAAGGACCTCAGTTGCGCACGGCAGGTGGCCATCTGGTGACGCCTACTGGTATGTGCACGGCACGCATTCGAATACGTACGTCGACATTTCGGGCTCTTTCCTCGTATTGCGCGTGTGCTCTCGGCCAGTCATTCTAGGAATGGACTTCCTTCGTGAGTACGGCGCCGTCATCGACCTCCGTGAATTACTTGTGTCGTTCGAGGATCTCTTTTGCGCTGCAACTGACAGTACGCGATTCCGGGAAAGAGCGCTCCGTGTTACCGACGATTCTCGGACTCTCCCAACTCGAAGCAGCCTCTTTGTCAAAGTAGAATTGGGACAGGACTTGTCTGACGCGGTAATTGCAGAGGCCAATTTGTCTCCCCTTATTTCACGACAAATCTGTGTTGCCCGAGGAATCATTCAGCCTAGCAATAGGCATGCTCACCTGCTGGTCACGAACTTCAGCGACGAATATCGCCACCTAACGAGACACACTGCCATTGCATATTGTGAAGAACTTGCCGATGCCGATGGTCCGTCTACGTTAGCTTCATTTTCATCGAATGGCCACCCTGACGAGGCCTTCGTGAGCACTCTCGACGTGAACGAGAGACTACCTTCAGCTCAACGAGAAAGCCTTTTGCGTATACTCGGCTCATTTCAAGACTGCTTTGCCACTACGTCAAATGTTAAACAGACACCACTTGCTCAACATCGTATCATCACGGAACCCACTGGGAGACCCATCCGACAACATGCCTATAGGGTGTCGCCAAAAGAGCAAGATGCTATACGTGACCAAGTCCAGCAGATGCTTCAGGACGACGTCATTCAGCCATCAACCAGTCCCTGGGCTTCGCCAGTTGTGCTAGCAAAGAAGAAGGACGGTACGTTGCGTTTTTGCGTTGATTACCGTAAACTGAACAAGGTCACCAAAAAGGACGTTTATCCTCTACCCTGGATAGATGACTCGTTGGACCATATACGCAACGCTAAATATTTTTCCTCCATGGATTTGCGTAGCGGCTACTGGCAAATCGCAGTGGACGAGCGCGACCGCGAAAAGACGGCGTTTATTACTCCCGAGGGTCTGTACGAGTTTAAAGTGTTGCCTTTCGGTCTATGCTCAGCGCCAGCTACTTTTCAAAGAATGATGGATACGGTTCTCACGGGGCTCAAATGGCAATCATGTCTTGTTTACCTTGATGACGTCGTGGTCTTTGCAGACACGTTTGAACAACATGTACAACGCCTTCATGCAGTTCTTCAGGCAATTAGAACAGCGGGGTTGTCTCTCAAACCCGACAAATGTCATTTTGGATATGAAGAACTGAAGTTCCTTGGTCACGTTGTGAGCCATGCCGGCATCCGCCAAGATCCCGAAAAAACCCGCGCCGTTGCCGCCTTTCCCGTGCCCACAAATAAGCGCGACCTACGCTGATTTCTGGGGCTCTGTGCGTATTACAGCCGCTTTGTCAAAAACTTCTCGAAAATTGCCGAACCCCTTAACAAGCTTACAAAAGACGGTGTGTAGTTTGTTTGGGGTCCCGATCAGTGTCATGCGTTCGACACCCTCCGAAACCTCCTCCAGGCTCCGCCTGTACTAGGTTCATTATGACGAAAGCGCTGACACGGAATTACACACTGACGCCAGCAACGTTGGACTAGGAGCGGTATTAGTTCAGTGGCAGAATGGCGTAGAGCGCGTGATCGCTTATGCGCGCAGAACGTTATCCCCAGCGGAGAAAAACTATTCTGCAACCGAAAAGGAATGCCTCGCTGTTGTCTGGGCCATAACAAAGTTCCGCCCATACTTGTGTGGCCGCCCATTTAGGGTAGTTAGCGACCACCATTCCCTTTGTTGGCTCGCGAATCTCAAAGATCCCTCAGGTCGTCTAGCACGATGGAGCCTTCGGCTACAAGATTTCGATGTCACCATCGTCCACAAATCTGGGCGGAAACACACCGACGCCGACTGTCTCTCACGTGCACCGGTCGAAAATGCCAACACTGACCTTCAAGACGACGATACTTTTCTTTCTGCCGTATCAGCAACCAGCTTAGCTGAGCAACAGCGTCACGACTCGGAGCTCATCCCGCTCATTGACTACATGGAAGGACGCAATTCCCACCTTCCTCGAAGCTTTGCACGCTCACTATCTTCCTTTTGTTTCGGTGATAGAGTGCTTTATAAAAAGAACTTTCATCCTACACAAGCTATGTATCTGCTTCTTGTGCCAACTACGCTTCGTGGTGACATTTCACGTGTGTGTCATGATGAGCCATCATCCGGACACCTCGGCTATACGCGCACGCTGCAACGGATTTAACGCTCCTACTACTGGCCACGTCTCGCGAAGACTGTGAAGCACTACGTTCGCACATGTCGCGACTGTCAGCGACGTAAGATTTCACTTTTACGACCAGCGGGACTACTGCACCCAATTGGCCCACCAAAGGCGCCCTTTCATCAGATTGGCATGGACTTGCTGGGGTCATTCCCCACGTCTTCGTCTGGAAACCGGTGGATTGTCGTCGCTACAGACTACTTAACACGCTACTGTGAAACCAAGGCACTTCCAAAAGCCACCGCAGCAGATGTCGCCCAATTTTTTGTTAACAGCATCGTCTTACGTCACGGTGCTCCAGCTGTCGTCATAACTGATCGTGGGACAGCTTTCACCGCAGAGATGCTGCAGGAAGTCTTGCGATTAAGTGGCACGGAACATCGTAAAACAACGGCTTACCACCCGCAAGCAAATGGGCTGACTGAACGACTCAATAAGACAATTGCAGACATGCTGTCAATGTATGTGGACATCGACCACAAGAACTGGGACGCCATACTTCCCTACGTAACTTTTGCGTATAACACTGCTGTTCAAGAAAGTACCGGTTTCACACATTTTCGCTTAGTCCACGGTCGCGACGTCACGACGATGCTCGACGCCATGCTCCTGCCCGACAACTTAGGAATATACCACACGGATGCCGCCAAATTCGCGCAGTGCGCAGAAGAAGCCCGTCAACTTGCTCGTCACCGTATTCAACGTCACCAAACCGCAGACGCGCGCTGCTACAATCTTCGCCACCGTGAAGTTATTTTAAGCCAGGTGATGAAGTCTGGGTGTGGACAGCATGGACGTTCAGAAAAGCTTCTTCGCCACTACTTCGGCCCTTACAAGGTTGTGCGACGTCTCAGCGACGTCACTTACGAGGTTCTCCCACAAGGCAATTCGAGACGTTCCCGTTTCACCCCGCAAACTGAAGTTATTCACGTTTCACGTCTCAAACCATACTTTTCGCGCTGTGAATCGCCAGTGAGTGACTGACTTTATTGCTAACTTCGCGTCTTTCTTTTTGTTTCGTCTTCTCCTTACATTTTTCCTATTTTTCTTATTTCTCATTTAACTTTTGTCCCCACAACCAACTGCGTTATTCTGCCTTACGCCATTCATTTTGCTCGCATGCTAATTTTCATCTAATTTTCTTTTCTTTTTTTGCCTGCATGTACAGCATCGAGATGATGCTTCTTGGGAGAGAGGGTAATGCCACCATTGATGAACGAGACACTGTGGCTCATACGCGTTTTTGGGCGCGAAGAAGAAGAGAACATCTTCGTTGCTGTGGTGCAAGTGAACACCTGGCTGCAGTTCTTGTTTTGTTCGTGACAATATATTATATTTCATTACGTTGTTGTACGTGTAAAAATATGCCATGTGAACGAAACCACCCAGAGAGCAGCAAGATAAAATGCAAATTATGACATTCATGACATAAATGTTATGATTTTCATGTTATGACTAGTCGCGCTCGTCATACAGTCATGTTATGCGATACCAATTTTGGTGTCGATACCATTATCGAAACGGCCAGGAGAGTTATAAGTCGTAGGTGGATAGATAGATAGATAGATAAATAGATAGATAGATAGATAGATAGATAGATAGATAGATAGATAGATAGATAGATGGGTAGATCGATTGATAGATAGATAGATAGATAGATAGACAGACATAGACAGACAGATATATAGATAAATAGATAGATAGATAGATAGGCAGATAGACAGACAGATAGATAGATAGATAGATAGATAGATAGATAGATAGATAGATAGATAGATAGATAGATAGATAGATAGATAGATAGATAGATAGATACGATTATAGTCACCGAAGTTCGCTAACAAAGGCTTCGCATTTGAAACTTTTGCGGCAAGGCAAATGGCAAACTTGCCGATGGTGCCTGTAAGTTAAATAAAGGAAACCCGTAACTTTCTAGAACAGATAGGTCTATTGCTGCTGATATAGCACGAACATATAACATAACTGGATTCGTAACTGTTTGGCTCCCCGAAAATTTGGCGTTCAGACTTCTTTCGAAATTCCAGCATGCTCGTGCTTGCTGAAGACAAAATGAAAAAAAAAATGAAACAACCATTGTGGTTTGGAACCTCTTCTCAAGAGCGCTCCATAAATTTACCGATCCACCCCCTCCTGAGACGTCTCGTCATTTTTGCAAGCGCACTACCCTGAAACACCTTTACAATAAAACCATTAGCACTGAAGAAAAAAAAGAAAGACAGAAATATTGCCACACATGATTTTCAGTAGACTCTCCTCTCCTTGACACATGCGTCTACGTACGTAATAATTACGCCGGCATAATTGCATAGATCAACTTGTTTTGTTTTGTTTTTTTAGTGTTCATCGCACATTCAAAAATCAGCTATCAAAGTGCATTTTTATTTTTGCACTGAATGGCAAGGGATCTAGCAAAGAAGAAATAAACATTGGATATCATGTATAAGTCAAAATCTGTGCACAATTCGGGTATACGAATTCGGTTACCACGGTTACAATGAAGAAATTTAGCAAATAACTATACGTTATGTAGCCACTGCTTCCTTAGACCATATATCTTACTTCATAAGCCCACTTGACTGCCGGGTGCTACGTAACTATTATTGACCACCTTGGCATTGCCGGCATTGTCTGACGGACATACACGTGTAGAGGGTCCCCTTTCAAGAAGGAGAGAAGGGGCCGATGGTTAATCCACAATGCCTAGAAAATTTAAGCACTATACTACGGGACAGAGAGAGAAACAACTTCATTTCAGCGAAAAGAATTCACGAAGAAATGGCAGTCAAGCGGTGCCTGGCCGCCACCTCCTTAGCTCGCTGTATGGCCCGGAGCTGTACTGTTAGGCTCGTATCGCGGAGTACACTTATCCGCGCCTCATACGAGAGAGATCAGGAGATCAGGCGGGGGTGGATCCTCGCTGCAGCCCATTAGTATATGAGTACTCGTATCACACAAGCGTTTCGTCTCTAACGTCTAAGCCGGAGCTGGTGCCCCTTGCCTCTCGTCGCCGCATCTGCACGCCTTTGCCTCTACCACAGATTCTTTCACACCATGCCTCGTGACAGTCGGTTGATTCAACGGACTCATCGTACAGCCCGAACAAGCCACCTGAACGCCGTAATTCCACCCCGTACCCGCACCACTACATTCCATCAGTCATTCTTCGTCAGAACTGCCCGAGACTGGAATGGCCTTCCAAAAGATGTTGCACTTGTCCGTGATGCAACACGCTTCCAATATACTATCAAACATACATGAATTGATGCCTTTGGACTCGCCTTTGTGAAATGAATTGTCTTATTTTATTGCTGTCATTAGTATCTACATTTTGTATTTTAGTCTTATTGATCTTTATTGTTATATTGTTTATCGTTTTCTCTTTACTTATGATATCCACCCCTCATGTAATGTCCCTCGGGACCCTTGAGGTACCACTAAATAAATAAAAAAAATAGAGAGGGAGGCAACGAAGCCACATTTTGAGCAATGCAGACTGAACAGATCGGGGTAAATGTGTGCTTATACCTGCAGGCACGAGAACGAGTTCGTTTGGAGGTGGCGCCATGCAAATTCTTGAGGTTTAGTGAATTTGGGATGCGGCGGTGGTTTCGTTCGACGCGCGAGGCGATAGTGCTGAGTGATTTCGTGATAAGATATAGGAGGCTCGACGTTGTTCTCTCGGTTCGTGGCGGGACCCACCGCTCGGTGGACGAATCTTAGAGCTTGTCGGTGGGCAGCCTCGTTCCCTGGATTTCCCACGTGTGCCTGAACACAGACGAGAGATATGGGAGGTGGATACTCACCTTTGAAGTAGGCGAGGGGCTGAAAGAGACGTAAGGTACCGGGAACAAGGGTACCGCGTGCGAAACTGGAGATGGTGGTTTTCGAGTCGCTTAGGTTTGTAGTGAACTCGGAGGCCACCGCGAGAGATATGGCCGCTTCCTTGGCTTCGGCGGGGTGGAAGGCACGGATGGAGCCGGCTACTTGCAAGATTGCGTTGGTGTTGAGGGGGTGCGAGTAGTTATTACTAGAGACCGGATTATAGGCAAATGTCTATTTTGTTATTTGCATTCCTATCGTGTCATTGTGATGTATGAGCATGAATTAGAGATTAATAAGAGATTTTGTAGTGTATTCAAGTGCCTATAAATGCCTATTTCAACTTTTTGTGGCTAAATGTCTATACTGTAGGCATTCATTAAGCACATCTACTATCTTTACACATGTTCATCATCATGAGTGGTCGTCATCTTCATCTGCTGTGGGGGCTTGGCTTGCCTGAGTTCTGTGCATTGGGTGTGGTCGCTTCATCGTGTTTTCTGGGCCTAATGTGCTCTACGATCTTCCGTCCTCTTCCAGCCCGCTCTGCCTCCTGGAGCTCCTCTCAGGTCGTCGTTTGTGCCAGGTGTCCGGTAACATGTCTCAGGACGAGCCAACCGGCGCTTCTGCATCTACATCCACGGCCTCGGCTACCGCGGCTTATTCATCGTGGATTATCACCGCGCACCAGCGTGAGCCGCCCACGTTCGCTGGACTTCGAGGTGAAGATGTGGAGGATTGGTTGGACCAGTTCGATCGAGCGAGTTCCACTAACAACTGGGATGATCCTACCAAGCTTCACCGTGTTTTTTTCTATCTGACAGGCGTAGCGAAAACATGGTTTTTCAATCATGGAACGGACATCACGGACTGGACACGTTTCAAGCAACAGCTTCGCCAAATTTTCGGCACCCCGGTGGTTCGTTCAGCTCTCGCGAAGAAGACACTGGATGCTCGCAACAATGCGCAACAATGCGGCGAGTCTTACACATCGTACATAGAGGATGTGCCTGCTCTCTGTCACCGCTTCAGCACGTCCATGTCTGAATCAGAGAGAGTTCGTTATCTATTGAAAGGAATCAGCACGGTCGGGTTCAATGCCTTAGTCATACAAAACCCGACCACAGTCGCTGACGTTGTTACCACGTGCCAACGCCTAGAGGAGCTTGAGTCCCAACGGTTACCGCCGGACAGTGCTGAAAACACTACCATGACTGATGCCTCATTGCGTGCCATGATCCGGGCGATTATACGGGAAGAGCTGCAATCTTTCGGCCTCTCAATGACACCGAGTCCACGTCGCCCTTCCAACACTGTTTTGCGCGATGTTATCAAAGAGAAGTTGGCGTCCATGACCCGGCCAGCGTATGTAGACTCTCCAGTACCTCGACTCCAGCCGACGTACGCACAAGTCCTCGCTGGCTCACCACCCGTCGTACAACCAATGCCCGCACAATCGACGCCTGTCTCACTGGCTTCGTTAACTCTGAGTGCGCCTAGCCAGCCCTTTCACTCACCATGGCGGCCGCCTCGTCCGATCTGTTATTACTGCGACTATCGGGGCCACATTGCACGCTTCTGTGGGAAGCGTCAGCAAAACGAGCGTCGTGGATTCGACACTTACGGACGGGATGATGGGACAAGCTGGTACGCTTTCCAACGTCGTCCTTATGATCCGCCGCTACGTCGCTCACCGTCTCCAACTGCGACATCTGAGCCAACCACTTCTTACCGCTCTACTAGGCGTCACTCACCATCACCCCTCCGCCGCTCCACGCCTCCATTGCGACCTGTCTCGCAATTCACCAACCAACGCCCGGAAAACTAACCTCTGCAGCTTTTGGAGGAAAAGCTGCATCGGACGAAAAGAGAGAAATTACTCCAGTGCGTCCATATAATACGATATCTGTTTTAATAGAAGGTGTGTACGTGGACGCTTTAATAGACACTGGTGCTTGTTTGTCTGTGATTGATCGTTCCATGTGCTCACGTCTGCGAAAAGTCACCACCCCTTATGATGGACCTGCACTCCTCGCTGCTCAAGGAGACGCATTAGACCTGCCGCTATGTGCATCGCTCGTGTTTTCATAGCTGGTCATCTCCATTTGCCGTGCTGAGTTCGTGTGCCCACCAGCTTATATTAGGCTGGGGTTTTCTGTCTACGGCGAACGCTTCCATCTGCTGTCGAGAACATGTTGTTTTGTATGATGGAAACTGACTATGCCCTTTATGCGGATGATAAGCCCGTTCACTTGCTCGCTGCGGAAGATATCGAGCTACCACCTGGTCATCAGCGAATAGTTACCATCACTTCTAATGTGATCGACTCTGGTGACTTGTTGGTCTAACCATCTGCACGCTGTCTCGCAAGAGGTATAGCCCTTGCTTCAGGTCTAGTGCTGTTCCACAATGGCTCCGGACTTCTCTACGCTACAAACCAGACGTCTGAGAAAATTCTCATTCCTAAAGGCGCCACAATGACTTGAGTTACCGAATCCCAACCTGTCTCTGTTGTCCCGCTTATGCCAGCGTGTTCTGACCTTCCTTCTAATGGACGTTCATCAAGCGTTTCTATTCTTGCTGCGACTATTAGTCCAGAGCTGACCTCTTCACAGACAGATGAGTTGCTTTCCTTGCTACAAAAGCATAAGAGATTGTTTGATGCCTATTTCTCATCTCCGGGACAGACGTCTATTATTGGGCATCGTATCCAGACCGATGGCACTTCCATCGTATGCCGTCGACCATATCGCGTCTCTTCGTCCGAGCGTGAGGTCATTGAACAAAATGTAGCCGATATGCTAAAACGGAACATTATGCGTCTCTCCATGAGCTCTTGGTCATTTCCTGTTGTTTTAATAAGGAAAAAAAGATGGCTCCATGCTATTTTGCGTGCACTACATAGCACCTAATAAGATTACCCACAAGGGTGTTTACCCCATGCCGCGCATAGACGATACTTTGGATTCACTGCAAGGTGCCGAGTACTTCCTAAGTCTAGACCTGCGTTCAGGTTACTGGCGAATACCCATGCACGAGGATGACAAAGAAAAGAGCGTTTTCAACACCAGATGCGCTGTACGAATTCAATGTCATGCCATTCGGCCTTTGCAATGCTTCAGCAACATTCGAGCGGATTATCGACACAGTTTTACGAGGCTTGAAATGGAAGAAGACTTGCTTGTGCTATTTAGACGATAATGTTATTTTCTCGTCAGCCTTCCCTCAGCACCTGCAACGACTGGACGAAGTTCTCACGTGCTTTCCAAACGCAGGCCTTCAGCTGATACCAAGAAGTACCGTTTTGCGAGCAAAACGATTGAAGTGTTAGGCCACATCGTAAGCAAGGACGGTATTTGTCCCGATCCAGACAAGATTTCCGCTGTCCAACACTTGCCGCGTCCTGAAAAGGTCAAAGATTTGCGCAGTTTCCTTGGCCTCGCTTTTTATTTTCGCCGATTGCCCCTCCGCGGTGGTCTAGTGGCTAAGGCACTCGGCTGCTGACCCGCAGGGCGCCGGTTCGAATCCCGGCTGCGGCGGCTGCATTTCCGATGGAGGCGGAAATGTTGTAGGCCCGTGTGCTCAGATTTGGGTGCACGTTAAAGAACCCCAGGTGGTCTAAATTTCCGGAGCCCTCCACTACGGCGTCTCTCATAATCATAAAGTGGTTTTGGGACGTTAAACCCCACATATCAATTATTTTCGCCGATTCATTCGAGACTTCGCCTCTATAGCTTCACCATTGCACAAGTTGCTTGTATCAGGCGCCGCCTTTGTGTGGTCTCCTGAATGTGAAGCGGCGTGTGCCCAACTGAAGTGTGCACTGACATCCGAACAAGTACTCTGCCATTTCGACGAAACCGCGCCTACGCTCCTGCATACAGACGCTAGTGGTCAAGTCATTGGTGGAATTCTCCTACAGCGCGACAAATCTTCACGTGAGAAACTCGTCACATACGCTAGCCGTGCACTGACCCCTGCCGAAAAGAAATATACCATCACCGAACAAGAGTGTCTGGTGGTCGTATGGTCGATACAAAAGTTTCGACCTTATCTCCACGGCCACCACATTACTGTGGTTACGGACCATCACGCCTTGTGCTGGCTCTCGACAATCAAGAACTTCTGCGGGCGCCTTCGTCGCTGGATTCTTCGCTTACAAGAATACGACTTCACGATTACATACATGTCGGGAAACAAACATCACGACGCCGACGCACTTTCGCGTTGCCCGCTCTCTTCGGAGTCACTTAACAAACCCGCCACTGCCGCACTCGAGAAGCTTTCGGCCGTCTCTTCTCTACATGTTTCGTCCTTAGCTACTGTGGACCCAACTTCTCCAAGCGAGTGTGGTTTGTTCTTATCTCACCAACGTGCTGACCCTTACTGTCGCCGCATGACGGGACTTGCCGGCCCCCTAACGCCCGTCTTTGCCGATAGCTGACGCAATTCAAGCTCAACAATTACGTCTTGTACCGTCATATCTACCACCCTGATGGTCAACGCTGGGTGCCCGTTATACCTCGCTCTCTTCGGGCTCAAGTCCTAAAAACATATCATGCCGACATGTCTGCTGGACTCATGGGCTTCCAGAAAACGTATGACCACATATGATGTCACTACTACTGTCCGGGCTTGTCCACCTGTGTCGCAAAGGACGTTGCCTCATGCGCCCTTTGTCCGCGTCGCAAGCTACCTACATAAACTCGAAGTGGACAATTACAACCATTCCCGTGTCTCCTGCAACCATTTGAGGTAGTTGGCGTTTACCTGTATGGTCCGCTTCCTATGACTGTCACGGGCAATCGATGGAGAGTTACAGCTGTCGACCACCTGACCCGCTACGCCGAAACAGCTCCAATGCCTTCTGCATCAGCTTCGGAAGTGGCTGACTGCATCCTTCAAGAAATAATCCTTCGTCACGGAGCTCCTCGTGTAATCCTGAGCGACCGTGGAAGAATATTTCTTTCAGACCTCGTCGAAGAAGCACTCAAGGCATCCGGCACTACACACAAAACAAGCTCCAGTTACCATCCTCAGACGAATGGCCTGACTGAGCGCTTTCATCGTACACTGTCAGATGTGATAGCGATGTATATCGAACAGGACCACAGAAACTGGGACACCATTTTGCCATTTGTCACTTTTGCGTATAATACCTCTGTATAGCGCACAACCGGTTTTTCGTCGTTCTACCTCGTCCACGGTCGCTTTTCTTCTTTTCCTCGATGTTTAGTTCTTTTCTGCGCCTGTTAAACCATGTTCATCTTCAAGTGAAGAATACGTGTCTCGTCTACTTCATTGCCGCCAGCTGGCTCGCGTCAACACTGAAGCCAAGCAACAGAATCGCAAGCTTGAATATGATGCCTCTCATCGTGCCGTGTCCTTCAGCCCTGGCGACGAAGTCCTTCTTCTTACACCCATTCGCACTCCTGGCCTGTGCGAGAAGTTTCAATTACGTTTTATTGGCCCCTACACTGTCCTAGAGCAAACGTCTCCTGTGAATTATCGCGTGGCACCCGTTCTTCTTCCAACGGACCGCCGCTGCTGGGCAGCAGAAATAGTCCACGTATCCCGCATGAAGCCTTTCATACGACGTTCCCCTTTGCTTTAAACTGCGGCCAAGAACTGCGGTCAGGATGACCGCTTTCACGGGGGGGGGGCGAGTTAGTGTAGGCATTCATTGAGCACATCTACTATCTTTACACATGTTCATCATCATGAGTGGTCGTCATCTTCATATGCTGTGAGGACTTGGCTTGCCTGAGTTTTGTGCCTTGGGTGTGGTCGCTTCATCGTGTCTTCTGGGCCTAATAAAGGTTGCCTTCACCATTACATCACAATACGTTCATTTAAAAGCCTATTTCCCAAATCAGCGCTTATATGATCGCTATTTAGGTCCGAATATTCTTTTAGAGCGTGGTTAGAAACTATGGTTTATGTAAAAAAAAGGCTAAATTGCTTTTTCGAAACACTACGTGGTTCTACGAAGTCCTTTAGTACTTCCGCAAAACAACCATTACCCGCAGTGAAATGGCACTCGCTGGCCACCACACGCCACAAAGCTGACATGCTGCGAGCGATTGGATGAGCAGCATGAGGAGTGCAAAAGACGCTTTTTCTGCCGCCCTAAGTGGAAGCAGCGTCTGCAGGCGAATGAGGAGAGAGAATTAAAGGTGGGAATAAGAGTGGCGTCTATGGCCGAGGCCGTCTTCTACAGACAGCTGCCCAGTGTCCTGAAGGAACTGAAGAACAGCAGGTTTTTCTGTGCAGCCGCGCGTAAGTGGAGAACGAATGAAAAACGATGAATGGCCACTCATGGAATGTTCATGTTGATTCAGTGGTGGCGAAGGCCTCGAAATTGTTATACTTTATACAGCGAAGCTGAGACAGGTGCTGGAATGTTTACAATCAACTGTGTAATCCGCATACATTCACCCTATGCCTGAATAGGCTTGTGTCGTATGTGATATCTCTTGGCATATGTCTTAAAGTGACAAACATGAAAAAATACAGAGCAGGGCTTCACGGTTTGTCCTAAGCCATGACTCAAAAATGACAGCTATACCAATCTGAAAATTTAACTAGAATGAGAAGTGCCATCATCACGTCGAAGTAAACAGCGGCTAACGCTCCTATGTCTAGCATTTCATAGTAAAACTTGCATTCGAAAATTATTGTACCTCAACACTCCTCTTCGCGCAATGAAAATTGTTTTGAGATTTTAGAATGTCGTATCAGATCTAATTTTTTATTAGTTGATTTTTGTTAGTTTTATGACTGAATTAAAGGGCTTATAAAAAGAACAAGTGTGCTGTATCAATGAAAGCGTGTTTTCTTTAACATCATAACCAATCTGCTGCCGCACCTTCGAATAAAAAACGTGATGTGCATTCGGCTTTTGTTTTGTTTGTAATTTACTGCTTAAAGCAGCCCTATCTAGGTGACATAGGAAGTTGTAGACGAGCACTATAATCGCGTGCCTAATAAAAAGCGTTCTATCACGGTGATTTTTCAAATTGGTTCGCTACGAGCCACAATACCATGATCTGAAGAGGCAAGCTTGAATCTCTCGCCCCATGTAGCTATCGCGAGCCTGCTCTCTTCGGCATTGGAGCTGGAGATGCATACGCACCAAAAACATCATGCGTAAGCAAATTAACGCACGCATGACGTGCCCCAGCCATCTCGTGCTAATACGCCATCGATGTTGTGTCGTTTCAACGTTCTCTGTTGTATATTACCCGTTTCTATGGGACGGATCAGTCAGTGCACAAACTTTTGGAGAGGCTGAAATGGATCATGTATGGTGGCCACAATAAACGACGTCGCTCCGCTGAAACTGCGGTCAGAGACGACGCACCAAACACAAGCGTTGTCAGGATTGGCGAAAGCACGATGCAGGAACGACAAGAAGACGAACGGAAGCGAAATGGCGTAGTAGCAATATAAGAGAAGAAGTAGTAGTCGTAGTATGCGCGTTTTTACGTGAACAAACCACGATATGACTTCGAGGAATGTCGTAGTGGATGAGTCCGGAAATTTTGATCACCTTTAACGTGCCCTGACATCGCGCAGTACACGGGCCTTTTCACCGCGGCCGGAATAGAACCCGCGAGATTCGTGTCAGCAGCCGTTGGTCTACTGAGGTGTACGTAAAACGAGGGCCGATCAGTCTACAACATCTCAAATATAAAAATATTAACAAGCTGATATTTCGTTGGCGTGATTTATTATTTTCCTCAGCTTCTATTCACTATACTCTTTTTGAGAGGGCAGCACTGAGACGCAGGGATAAGAATACACAGCGCTGTCTTTCAGCAGCTAGCCCAAAGCACTCCCCATTCATGCTACACAACAGAACACACAATTTACATATGCCAACTACAATAATTCACATGCAATGCTCTTAATGAGGTACCGTTTAAAATGGAGAGTATAATCAGGAGACGGAAGATTTTTCGTCCATTTTTTTTAGATGTAGCCAGCATTAACCAAGGTCTGATGAAGAGTTTACGGTACGCGTCGTCAACCCACCAATCTGAACGTAAGTGAGTAACGTAAAAGGAGGACCATTCCTTGCTGTAAGTCACTCCCTACATCTTGGGGCGCGAGAAGGGCAAGTGCCATTCAGTAGAAATTCAGCGTTTTTCCACGGCACATAGAGTTCCAAATCTTGACAGGCATGACCCTGAGTGCCCATTGCATCCATTCATTCATTCATTCATTCATTCATTCATTCATTCATTCATTCATTTTATTACCTCAAAGGTCCCGGTTGGGATATTACATGAGGGAGTGGGTATTACAAAGGCTAACAATGTAATGGTAGTTATGATGGGATAGTTTCGATGAGCCGTTTAAATGCTTGGGTGTCGATGATGGTGGCGACTTCGGTGGGCAGGTCATTCCAGTCTTGGGCTGTGCGCAGGAAAAACGATTGATGAAAGGTCACAGTATGGGCTTGTGGTGGATATACTGCGTTACAGTGACTGTTGCGGGAAATGCGGTGGGCTCTTCTGATGTATGGGTTATCTAAAGGCAAAGAATGGAAGAATTTATGATAAAGGTTAAGACGTGCGATTTCGCGGCGCTTAGCCAGATCGGATAAGTTAATCTCTGCTTTTAGTGCCGAGATGCTTGATGTGTATGAATAGTTAGACAGTATAAACCGTGCCGCACGGTTCTGGAACGATTCGAGGGCGTAAGTGAGGTTATTGTGGTGAGGGTCAAAAATCGCGCTAGCATACTCTAGCTTTGGCCGGACAAAGGTTTCGAAGGCAACTTTTTTAATAGAAGGAGGAGCGAGCGAAAGGTTACGGCGTATATACCCTAGAGTACGATTAGCAGAATTGATTATGTGGTTAATATGTCAGGTTCAAGTTAGGTCACGCGAGATGTACCCACCAAGATATTTAAATGAATCGACTGTAGTAATCTGTTTGTGTGTATTGATGCTGTAGTTATAAACAACGTGATGTTGACGACGGTGAATAGACATTAACACAGTTTTAGTTACATTAAAGGACATGAGCCAAGTGTTACACCAGTTCTGTATGCGGGTGAGGTCACATTGTAGTATGGAATGATCAGAGGAATTATTATTTGCGCGGCAAACAACACAATCATCTGCGAATAGACGGATGTGAGAAGAAATATTACAGGGGAAGTCATTATAGTATATCAAGAAGAGGAGGGAACCAAATACGGTACATTGCGGTACGCCTGAAAGAACGGGTGTTAGAGATGAAGAGCGTGAGTTAGCATAAACAAATTGCTGACGGTTGGTTAAAAATCCTCGTATCCAGTTTAAAACACAGGGGTGGATGTTAAGACGGGATAATTTTAATAAAAGACGGCCATGGGGGACCTTGTCGAATGCCTTTTCGAAGTCTAAGAATATTGTGTCAGTCGGAATGTTACGGTCTAGGTTTACGTGTAAATCATGCAGAAAAAGAGCAAGTTGAGTGTCACAGGAGTAATGTTTGCGAAAACTATGCTGACTTGGGTGAAAGAAATTTACAGATGTTAAGAAGTTAGCAGTATGCGAGTATATGATATGCTCCATTACTTTACAAGTAATGGAACATATCCATAACCCTTGTCAGCTCGAAATGCCGAAACCTATTGAGGGGCCATCTAAGGTGTTTACCGACAGGAGAGAAATTACGCGATTACATCTGGCATCGCTGTCTTCTCGGGTATCAATGGTCGGGTTATTTGCTTTTGCGCTGCTCTTTCCAGTCATGACGAAACGAAATAGACTGGTGATTGAACGGTGCGGCGCACTTGACTGACAGTGAACATATTTGCACCTAAAACGGTGTTTTACCTGCCTGTCTTTGGTGCCTAAAACACACTATTTAGTGGCTAAAAATGTGGTCTCTACACTAAGTTCGTACGCGCTTGGTTGAGAGGGGTAGCGGGCCGCGTCTCAACCAAGCGCGGCCCGCTACCAACTAAAAAAAAACAGAAACCAACTAAAAAAAACAAAAACCAACTAAAAAAAACAGAAAACACACACACAATACCGAAAATTCAAAAGAGACTGCAAGAAACCACGCGCTCACCACGGATACTCACGTGCTCAATGGAAAAGCGCCAATTCTTTTTCAGATAACGTTTTTGATGGTTTGCTGATGCAGCTGTCTCGAGCGATTGCTGTAGCTTCGATTACAAGTCTTGTGCCTTCGTTAGAGCACAAGATGACGATGATGGCGTCGATGTTGTACCCGCACGAGATCGACGCCGTCAGGACCAGGCGCCGATGTTGTGCAAAATTTGAGCATTGTGGTGTAGATTTCCGCCTTCATAATACTATTGTCCAGTCAGGAGCTTGGTTTCCGCTGTAGGGGGCAAAGCGCTTCAGTGGTGCGTTTGGCTGGGCGAGGTTCACGTAACGACGAGCCAACTCTCCGAGCAGCTCAGCGTCCGTGCCAGGGTAACGATGTATCAGCCAGTGAAGCTGTTTTTGTGCAGACGACTTGGACGCGCAGGTATCGAGCAAGTGTCGTAGTACGTTTTACGTTTTCTTGGAGTTCATCTTTCCATTGAAACTGTCACACAGCTGACCGCACTGCTGTCTCGCAAGGGCGAGGCTGTGGTTCTCAACTTCGCGCGCTAGCGCTTCGATGCGGTGGCGTAACTTCTTGTTGTCAGCTGCCAGCGCCAGCTGCGCAAGAGGACAGCGTCTGCGTCCCACATGTGGAGGAGGCGAGAGTTGTGGGCAAGTCGGTGGTCATCTCCCCTTCACGGGTTGTGACTTGCGCGTGCTCTTGCAAGGAAGTGATTGAATTGTTGATGTCGGTAATAGTGTCGGAGGCTTCTTCATGTAACTGGTGGAATTTCAGCCGATCGGTAATGGAAGCTATGGGTTTTAGCTTCTTCCTGAGGCGCGTTTGATTGTTATCGCGAGGATGTTGTGGTCACTTGCCACTAAAGGGCCCGGGTTGTCCCAAGTAGCACGTGTAAAGTTCTTGCACAGCTTGAGGTCCGGTGATGTGTCGCGGCACACACTGTTGCCTATGCGTGTGGGTGGCTGCTGCGTGTCGTTAAGTAGGGTAAGGCAAAGGTCTTGTACTAACGACCATAGCTTTCGGCCTTTCGGATCCGTGTACATGTAGCCCCAATCGGGATGTTGAGCGTTAAAGTCGCCGAGCGAGAGCAGCTGCGCGTCACCAACGAGAGTAATCGTCTCGGTCAAGAGGCGAGAGTAGTCTGCCCTTTCACAAGAGGTGAACTATGCACATTCCGGACGAAGAGTGACTTGCCTGTGCGCTTGCGTGGTAGAATCTCTACGATCGTATGCTGAATGCCAGCAACTTCTAATTCCTGCTGTACAGCTGTGAGGCTGCTGTAAAGGAGCGTTGATGTGCAGGGGGAAGCATGCGTATCAAGCTGATGGTAAGCCATGTAACCGGGGACGGTGGAGAGAGTAGACGTCTCTTGCAAGGCGATAACATCCGGGGCCGGTTCCGTCGCCTGCGGATCAGCTTGCAGTTTCTGTACGAGCTGTTGCAGGTGGTTATGTTTCTTACGCTACCCCCGGCAGTTCTACTGACATATGGTCAGTGTGGGACACGTCATGATTAAGCCATTGCAGGTTTGGGGCCCGCCTGCAGCGTGGCAGGTTGGCCGAATGTCGGCGGATGCTCGCGGTGCTCGAGCCGTGCATGGATTTCGGCGGTGGTGGAATCCGTGTAATATTTGATAGCGTTCAGTGAATTAATGGTGGCCTCCGTATAACTCTTCAGGGCGCTCTGTGAGGTGTTCGTGTCCACAATAGCCTGTTGCCGAGTGTTGAACGAGACTTCGAATTGCGCGTCTAGGGTCGTGAGAGCCGCAGATACTGCTTTAGAGACCGCCGTGGCGATATTGGTTTTGGCATGAAGTGACGTGGTGGGGGTGTTTGCTTGGCTGGTTTACCCGTGGGCTGTGATTGCAGCTGGGATGAGGGAGAGACGGCATTCATCGATTGCGAGTGGTCATGGCTGGTTGCTTAAGGGTTCTGTCTAGCTTTGCTTCTATTGACTTGATGCATTGTGCAAGGTTTCCTATCTGGGACACTAGTTTCGAGAGCTGAGACTGCTACGAGGAAAGTTGTGCCTTAAGTGGAAAGTTGTGCCTTCAGCAAAACAAAACTAGTCGCTTACACTACATTGGTACGGCCATTGTTGGAATATGCTGACGTTGTATGGGATCCACACACACAAACAGAAATATACTTACTAGAACGAGTCCAAAATAAATCCCTTCGGTTTATTTACCACGCGTACAGTAGACGCTGTTCAGTCAATGAACTCCGTAATAGATCCGCTCTTCCCACATTGGAGTCCCGTAGAAAGCTACATCGCTTAAAATTTCTTTATAACATAGTCAACGGACACTCAGGACTCGCCTTTAACACTTACATGCAGTACAATACATCGCGAAAAACTCGGAACAAGCATGATAACACCATAGTGGTGCCGCTTACAAAAACAAATTCTCGGCGATATTCATTCTTTCCACGAACAATTTCCGGCTGGAATGAACTACCTCATGACGTCACCAGCACCGCAGCGCCCGACGCATTCTTATCAGCTGCCACTGCCTGTCTGTAGTAAAAGCTGTCTGGTCGTATGTGCAGATTTCAATTCTTCTAATGATGTTTTTACACTTCGTGTTAGGAACAAAAATTTGAATTGTATTTTTGATACCGCTCTTGTGTTGCTCCTGTAACCCGAGTATTCATGTTTTACGCAAACCTGTTATGTGGTGATTTTATTTCTGCGCCGTGAAGTGTAGTGTTATAAGTGGCTGCAAGTATGAAAGTTTGTATCACTCCTGCCCTGGCCACCAAGAGGTGGCTGGCAGTACGCAATAAATAAAAATAAATTAAAAGTGAGGAGTTCTCCCTGACCAACTCCTTCACCTGTGGATCCTGCGATGACGTCAGTGACGCTTTGAGCGGCGCTGGGTTTCCTTAGGCGCAGGCAAGCTTCTTGGGACCAGGCGTGGATGATGACTGTGACAATCCCTGGGACGAACTGGGAGAGGAGAAAGGTGAGAGGACAGGTTGAGGTGGCTAGCAGAACGGGACTGCTAGTGTGACTTGGACCACGACTTGGACCGCGATTTGGACATGGACTTGGATCGGAGTTTGGACCGGGACCTAGACCGGAACCGGCCATGAGTGCGGGGTCCGGAATACATGATTGACCTGTTGCTGTGGCTGCGGCTGGTTGAGAAGCGGGTACGACTGTTCTTGGGACGGTGAGTAATTAGTAGGAAGAGTCGATGGCTGCTGTGGTTGTGACTCTTTGTCGGGTGCTTGCGCTGGTGCGTTGCCGGACGGGGTAGGCTTCTTAACGAAACGGTATTTGCAGTTCGAACTGTTCGTTACGTGACCACCCTTACAAACAATTCAGCGGGCACGGCATGCCGGTTAGGTGCCCTGTGGGATCGGCGGGTGTTTCTCGCCACAACACGTACAGTGGTTGCGTTTTGAATGAGGGCAAATGTCAGTTCGGTGACTTACCTGGCAGTTAAACTATGCTTCTACTCTTGGGCAGAAGGGGTAGAGGCGAATGTAGACGCCTTCGAGGATCCATCGGGGCAAACAATCTCCAAGCACGGTGACGAGTACGTGGTTGGTCCGTCCCATCCGACGGCCACCCACGACAGGCATGGTTAAGTTGCTCTCTTGCAAGTCCTTTTTTTATTTATTTACAGAATACTGTCAATCCCCCCATGAGGATTATTACAGGGGTGAGCATCACTGTCACAACTTTTGACGTTTGCATCAAGAAAAAGCAGAATAATAAAAACACATAATCACTGAACACAGCATTACGGCATAGAACAATCATACATAGTCATTTGAACGATAACCAAGTACGAAGTATACCAATGGTACACCAGCAAAAAACAGGAGTCGAGAAGAAACGAAGCACAGAGAAGAAAACACAGATCGAGTATTGTTATCAAGCAACTGTAATAAACAGTAAATATATGCAGACAAGTGTTTTAGTATGACACTTGGAAACAGGAAGGACTGCGTGAAGAAAAACAGGTGATCACTGTACATGCTAACTAGGTTAGAACAGATCAGTGCCTTCAATTAGTTTCATAAAGTTCTCTAATGTTGGCTTCTGTGTAATGACTGGATTCAGTGTGTTCCATTCTCGAATTACGCGCGGGCAGAACGAATAGGAAAAAGTGTTATCACTAAATGAGTATTCTTTGAGTTCCCATGCATGGCTTCGCCCCATCGGTCTGGTATCTCGAAAGCTCAAGTAAAGATCTGGGTTTATGCGGAATGATCTGTAAAATTAGATAAAGAAATTTGAGCCGGAAAACCTTTGCACGACTGTAAAGGGTAGCTAGAGCAGCAAGATGTAGTAGAGCAGTACGTGAGTCGTTGCGCCCGTATCTGTTGAAGATAAAGCGCACTGATTTCCGCTGAACCCTTTCCAGTATAGCGATACTACTCACAGTGCGAGGGAACCACACAATATTAGCATATTCTAAAACCGGGCGGAAAAATGTGACGTAAGCAAGAAGCTTCGTTTCATGTGTGGCGAACGACAGGGCCCTTTTATTAAAAAATAATTTGCTCCTCGCTTTTTTGGAAACTTGACGCACGTGCTCTGTCCAACTAAGATCAGATGAAATTGTGATACCAAGGTATTTGTACTGGTTAACCCTTCGTAGTGGCACATTATTAAAATGGTATTGAAAATCAAACTTAGCCCCGCCGCGGTGGTCTAGTGGCTAAGGTACTTGGCTGCTGACCCGCAGGTCACGGGTTCAAACCGCGGCTGCGGTGGCTGCATTTCCGATGGAGGCGGAAATGTTGTAGGCCCGTGTGCTCAGATTTGGGTGCACGTTAAAGAACCCCAGGTGGTCTAAATTCCCGGAGCCGTTCACTACGGCGTCTCTCATAATCATACGGTGGTTTTGGGACGTTAATCCCCTCAAATCAATCAATCAATCCAACTTAGACACCTTGTTGGTAATGGACATAAATACAGTTTTGTCAATGTTTATAGTAATCTGCCGATCAGCGCACCACTGAGCTATTTTGTTTATTGAATTACTCAACTTCACCTGATCATCGTGATGACATATTTCATTGTAGAGCATACAGTCGTCAGCAAAGAGTCCGAGTTTAACATCAGCGTAGTTAGTTATGTCATTTATATATATTAGGAACAACACTTGAGCTAGTACAGACCCCTGCGGGACGCCTGACAACACCGGAGCTAGGTCAGAAGTGTGGATGCCATGCTGTACGTATTGGTGACAGTCATTTAAGTAATTAGTTATCCATGGGAAGATGGGGACATCGCCTAACAAGTGATTAAGCTTAAGTAGTAGTTTAGGGTACGAGACGCGGTCGAATGTCTTCGAGAAGTCGAGAAAAATTACATCAGTTCGAATACGTTCATTTATGCCAAGAGACAGGTCATGGAGTGTTTCAACGAGCTGTGTAACTGTAGATAGTCCTGATCTAAAGCCATGACGGTTGGAATGCAGAATGTTGTTTGATTCAATCAAGTTAATTAGAAATTTTAACACAATATGTTCAAGAATTTCGCTACTAGTGCAGGTGACCGAAATGGGTGTATAATTAGAAGGACTTGCGGCATTACCTGATTTAAATATTGGAGTAATTTTGGCAATTTTCCATTCATCTGGGATGCAGCCATCTGCCAGTGATTTGGAGTATATTAAGTAAAGATATTTACTGACTGGTTCTGCATATCGTTTAAGGAAGCCATTTGGGATTCTGTCTGGACCGCTACTTTTTTTATTGATGCCTAGAAGCTGCGACATAATTCCAGCCTCTGATAAAGAAGGCGTGCCTAATAATTGGATATCCTGATTATAAAAAGATGCATTCATGTTCATAGTGCCATTATCGACTGTAAAAAACGAACAAAAGTTACAGTTCAAAACGTCAGCTCTTGCTTGGTCTTGACCATCTGATGAAGGTCAATTAGTCATTTTTGTGTTAATATATTGCCCGAATTTGTGGAGAGAGTTTTTAATGAACTCATTCAATGTGGAACCGCAGAACTTCTGTTTCGCGTTACGCACCTGGTCCTTAAGTGATCTAGTAAGGGAGTTTAGTGTAGAATGGTATCCTGGAACATTCCGGTTTTTGTTAGTTTTAGGCAACCTCTTGATTTTGCTTTTAGTATGGATTATTTCACGTGTGATCCACGGATTGTGTTTTTGAGTTGATTTAAAAACCATTAGGACAAAGTTCCGCATACAATGCATGACATGGAATTTGAATTTCAGCCAAACCGCATCACTGCTAGAGCAAGCATCAGAACAAAGGTAAAAGAAATTCAGTGTACTCGTGTACAAGGTACGTCATTATAGCCGCATCATTAGCCTTGTTAAATGCGGGTATTTATTTTAATCGGCCACGTAATTTTGGTGGGCTAATAAAGGCCAATGTGCATAATACAATTTTGTGATCGGATAACCCATCAAATACGTCTACTCGAGATTCATTTGTAGGAAGGCTGTTACTTATAAAAACAAGGTCCAAGATCGAGGATGACGCCCCCTGTACTGGAGTTGGGACTGAAACAATCTGCTCAAAATTGAAGTAAAACATGAGATCTAATAGGATGCTTTGAGGTTTCGATTCAGGTACAAAAGAACAACAGTCAATGTCAGGAAGATTAAAGTCCCCGGCTAGTACAATCAAGCCCCCGTGCAATTTCGAATGCATGTAATCAAAAAGATATTCAAGATATGTACAATCGGCATTGGGGGGCTGGTAGAACACGCCCACTTTAGCGATCCAGTGTTGTAGGTGCACATTGCACCACAAAGCTTCAACATTTTCGACGTCTGGCATAGTTGAAAAATGGATACCTTCCTTAAAAAGAAGCGCAACACCCCAACCACGTGATTCCCTGTCTTTGCGCACTACCACATATCCGGGAGGCACAATTTCCTTATCGAAAATGCCAGAATGTAGCCACGTTTCCGTGATAGCGACAATATCAGCGGAATGGGCGAGGAGTATTGCTGCAAGCTGATCAACTTTATTGACGATACTGCGAGCATTCAAGTTTATAAGAGTTGCCGACTGCGGCTTCGCGTTGCATGTGCTTCGTTTGGTGCTTGTTTTTGCGTTACAGTCTCCTTTTCGTTTTTTGAGATAGCTCCCATTTTATTGCTGGCTTCGCTGCGGGCTTCGCTTGGTACTTTTTCTGCATTACCGTCTCCTTGTTTTTTTTTTGGGGGGGGGGGATAGCTACCATTTATTGCAACTTTCGTCCCATGAAAACAGTCTGCCCTCTACTTTAACCTTATCATATGCAAGGTAAACCTTCTCTTTCCGGTCTCGATTCTCCTTCGTGTGTGCCCATAGCTTCCCTCGAATTTCACGGACAGGCTGGGAGAAGTATTCACTGACTGATATTGAGAAGCCTTTCAATTCGGAGCAGTTTTTCAAAATGTTGGCTTTGTGTCGGTAGTCAACAAGCTTCGGTATGACAGGCCTAGGTTATGGCTCGTCACCCTGTTGTGCCCTACCAAGACGATGAATACGTTCAATGCCTGATATTTGACATCAAGCACATCATTGAAAACTTCCTTGACTACAGCCGTTTCAAGTTTTTCAGGTAACTCGTGTTCTTGTTCGTTGACACCGTACACAATTAAGTTAGAGCGCCGACATCTATTTTCCAGGTCGTCGAGTTTCTTAGCCATAACTGTCATACTGCATTCAAGCTCAGCTATTCTGTTAACGCAGTCAGTTGATCTCAAGGCTAGCATTTTTATCAAGCTTTTTATCAATTGCACTTAGCTTTTCGTTAGTTTCTGCTTTGTCTGCCTTAATTTCTTTGATATCACCCGCAATTCGTTTCAGCTGCTCAACCAACTCGTCGAATTCGGGACCAGGATTGGACTCTACATCTCCAGCCATAAGCAGCAAGAACCTCAAAGTTGCACAGACATTGCAAACCAGGTCGCACATTGGCCGTGGGCACGGCAGCAAAATAAGAAATACATTATTACTGCGGAAGCATTTTCCGAAATGTTTTCTCACCTGCATAAAGTATTGAAGCGGATTGTTCGGTGGCATTCTGACGCTGCCGCCGTGCCCACTGCCGAGCGATCCGTGGTGCGCCAGCTTTATACCGAGCAGACGGACTGACGCTGGTGGCGTAGTCATATCTTCCAGGGGAGAGGCTGAGGTGGTCCGGGCGCTGCCAATGACTATTTGAAAGGCCGAGAAGTTGGTTGCAACTTCACGAGCTGCGCCGTCGATGTCCGGAAGCGATATCTGCTGCGCATCTGTGATCGGTAGAACCGTCAGTTTTGTTCTTCGAAGCAGCAGATTCAGGAGCGTCTGCATAAAGAATTGAAGCGGATTGTTAGTTGGCATTCTGACGCTGCCGCCGTACCCACTCAATTCTCAATTCAAGATTTCTGTCAGTAAAGCTGTCGTTGGCGCTGAAAATGCCACGAAATGCGTCGCCGAGTGGTGGGGTGTAAACATGAAATTCGATGGTCCGGACTCCAATCTGCAGTGACGTGATGCGAAGGTAGGCTTGTGTTTGGACGGATTCTTGCACACTAAGAGTGAAGGTGTTGTTTGTGGGGTGCACTCGCACTTTGCCGCGGGACGCTGGTGGCTGATCCGGTAGCGACGCGGCCTTCAGCAGGGCTTCGTACAGTTGCCATGGTGACAGCTTTGTAAGATCGACGGAATTTTTGGCCGTCCCACGATGTGGATGGCGTCAAGCGGCATGCTAGTGGACCGCGCCTTCGTAGGGGCGTCGGGCATGGTTTCAGGTCATTACGTGGGGGCGTCGCTTGCTGGGCGCCGTTCATGTGTGGCGTCACCTGGCGTAGCTCGAGGCGTCACTTCTCCTGGGCGTGAAAACCGGGCGATGTCTACCAAAGGCCGTCCGACCATAATTCTGCCAAAATCATGGTTTCTTCAACCGTGTACTCTATGTCGGGGGCGACCGGGCACGGCAGGTACGCGGGGTGAAACGCTAAAGCGTTGGCAATATGCCTACGCTAAAGAAAGCGGAAGCGTTGCTAGAGGCGCGCTAGCGTCTCCCAGAGATGCGTCTCTCACAGATGCACGTCCGCTCTCTTCAAAAGCTCGACAGAGATTCTTACTACAGGACAGACTTCGCGCACCGACTATTAGAGAAGTAGGGGGGTGGGGTCAGCCGCCCTGCCCCCCTCGTGTAAACGGGTATGCTGGCAGATGTATACTATACTCCGCATAATGCATAAGGTGCAACGCCGTGAAACCTTGCAAGAGGTTTGGTCAAAATAGGTATGATTTTGCGCGTCTCGCGCTTCGCTTTCTTCGTTCTAAAGGTTCGTGCTTACGACCACAAACGCTTCTGCACAGCGTTACGAACGGCTACAAATAAATTTGAAAGAAATCACAACAAAGAGTAGCATATTTCTATATCGGCGCCAGTATGCGCTATACGGTATCGGTTAAATAGAAAGGAAAAGTTCTGTTTCCTGTATGAAGGCCAGGAGCGGTCGATGCTGTGAACCATGCATCCAGCGCGTCAAGTCAGGTGGTTGGCCGGGGTGGTGGCGAAGGCCGCGCATGTGGCGAGTGCGAGTCTGGTGAAGGCCCGTACATGTTCTCAATAGGAGATCTAGCGTTGCCTCTGTTGCTGGGGTAACACAGAATGGGCATGCCGTTGGAGGAGGCTGTGCACCGGTTGCCATGTAGCCTGTATTGCAGGAGTCAAGGCGGTGCCCACACAAATCCTCCTGAGTGCAACCTCCTCTCCGAGATTCAAGCCACCGGGAAGGTCTCATCCACGTGGAGGAATGAGTGCTCGCGTGGAGCGCCGCAGGGTTTCTTTGTGCACAAGCAAGCTGTCCTTTGAGGACAAACGCCGTAGAGGCAAGAGGTGTTGAACAGCCGCTGGATGGCAAGTGGCATCTGCTTGCAATTGAGCCTGTTCAAACCAGTGGGTCCACAATACGCGGGTATTGACAGGCGCATGAGTGATTCAATCAGTGTATATCACAAGCTCTATTGAGGGAGCTGGTCACTTTTCGCAGCTCTCGAACTGCGTGGTGGAGTCTGTATATAGAAGCAATTAGTCGTGTGACAAAGAACCTATTTTGGATATCATTACAGTTAACCCGTCTCGTATTGCAGTGAGCTTCGCTAATACTGATGGGAATGGTGCCTCTGTTACATAAGAACATGTATGTTGAGTTTCAGGTAGCGCTGGGCATACGAGAGTGGTGTGCAGAACGCAGCTATCGATAGCTGCGTCTACGTATACCGCTAGTGAATTCTCAATGGTAGTGACGACGCCCTCCTGCGCCACTTTTTGGATGGATTATCGAAGGCAGGTCAGTGCTCAGTTATCGCTGGCCTGTGCCTTGAGCCATGCTGGAACTTCTGCGAAGGGTGCGTCAAGCTGTGGAAGCGTTGAACTATAGTAGTGAGCTGGAGCCGCCGCCGTAGGAACAGCTTGACTCTTTAGGTAGCGAACGAATAGACGCTGGTGTACAATTTCGTCGATGGTGTTGAGCTGCGCTACCACCTGGAGGGTTGCGATAGGTCTTATACAAGTAATGAATGTAATCGCCTTCTTGGAATCTTGGTTGGCGGTTTGGAGCAAATCCCAATCTCTCATTGTCAGTCGTTGAAACTGAGCTTGATAAACAAGCCCGGGTTGTAGGATTGATCGCACCAACACACGGGCCATTCGAGAACAGGCACCTACGGCCTTTTGAGAGATGCGACGAATGAGATAGACGGTATTAACACTCTTCCGAAGAGCAAAGGGAACCCACACATTTGCAGATTCAGATGCGTCCAGTTCGATCCCGAGCACATGGATTTCGGATACAGGAGTGAGGATTTGGACATTTAGGCTCAAACAAATGGGCGTCTGCAGGAGGCGATGGCGACCTCGTCTGTTGGTTATAGACATGAATGCAGTCTTCGTGGCAGATAATCCGACGCCTTGTCCAGAGCGCTCTGGAGGGCCTCCTGCTGGCGTTGCAAGTCTGGATGTAGTGTCCACACAGTCAAATCACCCGCATACAGGAGGAAGAAGGCATCTGGAAGGCGTGCTAGTGGCCACGCGCGGGGTAACAGGGCAAAATTGAAGAGTATCGGGGCCAGCCCCGAGCCCTGCGGTACACCCCGCTTCATTACAATGTTTCCGGTTCATTCCTTGCTTACTCGGATGCAGAAGGTATGGTGTGCCAGAAAAGACACCACAAAGTCGCAGACGTGTGGCGAAAGTTGAAGCCATTGCATTATGCGAATAATCGCACAGTGGCTGACGTTGTCGTAGGCCTTATGAACGTCCATGGCGAGAAGGGTTCGAATGCTGCTTGATCTTCTTCCCACAAGATACATGGACGTCAAATGATTTAGGCCATCTTCCGTGCACATATACGGTCGAAAAACAATCTGGGTCAGAAGGTACCAGGCGTGCTTTTCCAGCCACCAGGAGATGCGTGACGCCAACATGCGTTCAAGCAGATTGCACAAGGTACATGTTAGAGCTATCGGCCGAAGATTAGAGAGGTTGCCCGCGTGCTTTCCCGGTTTTGGTATCGGCTCAACTTCGGCGTGCTTTCACGGTTCAGGCAGCTCTCCGGTCGTTCAGTTGGCGTTAAGCGCGTCCAGCAGCCACTGCAGTGCAGGGCCATCGATGTTTTTGAACACTTTATAGGAGATCCCATCTGGTCCTGGTGCCTTGCGCACCATTGCCTAGTCAGTTGCAGCTTGGAGCTCCGTCATTGTGTACGGCGCTTACATGCCTTCGGTATCTGACGGAATGGGAGTCACGCCAATTTCCGCAGGCAGGTTACACGGTGCTAGGTTTGGCCTGGAGATTCGTCTCTCAATCCCTTCGGTGCCGAGTCTGCCAGACGCTGTCGAAGATTTGAACAATTACCCAGACAATGCGGCAAGCAAAGGCGAGTTTCCGTTTTTCAAATGCGGAACCTTTTGTCGTCCCTTCAAGCAGCAGCGTGCCTGATGACCTTGGTGATCCGTGTGGCGATGGGGAAGCTGTTCTGACCGGAGCCAGAGCTGACAGGAGAGCGGCGCTCCTTTTAATCCCCAATCAAGTAGACGACCGGCCGGCTGCCTATGGTCGTCAGGCATTGTCCGTGCTAGCCGGAGGATGAGACGTCGTGTCGCCAAGACGCCGTTAACCGTTCGAGAGAGGCCAACAAAGACAGCATCTTCCTGGAAGAAACCGCGGCGGCCACCGCAAATCACGCCGATAATTAAGCGAAGAAATCGGCAGACCCTTTGAAGTATGCTGTCAGGATCGTGGGAACTCTCGACAAGCGGCACACACACGACGAGGAAGAGCCCTGCTGGCGCCACCTAGCAGTGCAGTGTTCACGACTCAATATTGGACGTTCACGTGGATCATGCATGCTCGTCCCCCTCAACTGCTGTGTGTGTGGATTGGTGTTCCACTCGAAGAGAAGGAGCCCGACCGCGCTTAAAACGACGCCGCAGAGTGCTGGACGTCGCTTTGAACCATGTAACGGTTCAACCACCACGCTCGTGGTTTGTGAAACCCCTAACCTTTCTTTGCTGTAAATATGTGTAAATAGTGCCATAAACCTGTATTGTTTTTCGTATCCTCCAGCGACCTTCCTTCCGACCCGCAACGACTGGTTGGCAGCGGTGAGATAAACTTCACGACATGGTGCTGTGCTGTGGTGAGTGCTTGGTCTTTGCTTTGACTTTACAGGCTTCAATTGTGTGAGTTTATTAGAAGCTGGATTGTGTGTGAATTAGGGAGATTACCGTTTGTGAGTTTTGAGTCGTAGGGATCCCCTAATTATGTGTGAAATGCAGGACCAAAGTACAACGACATTCATGGCGAGGAAGGCAATGCTAAGAGATGAAATTTTGGCTGTGAGTAAGCGTCTAGGCATTGAAGTAGAGGAAGGAAAGGGCAGGACAGCGATTGTGAGGCTGATCGCGCAAAAAGCCAGTGAGGAGGAGATTAAAAACGCGGTATAGAAATTTCAGAAAAACAGGAAATGGAGGAGCGAGAAAGAAATAGAAAAAAAAGAGAGGAAAAGCAAAGAAGGGATCGAAAAGAGCGTGATCGAGCACGCGCCTTGGTGCTCGAACAATTGGAACAGAAAATCGAGGCAATGAGATGAAAAATTCAGCCATCCGCAAGTCTAGCGCACGAGAAGTGCGTGACCAAATAAGTGATGTGCAGCCCAGAGCTTTAGAGAAGGCTAGCACGTTTAAGGATAGCAGCAGGTTCGATGAAGAACCAAATTTGAGTGCTGCTAAAGATACTGCGCTGCGTAGAGAGGCCGACAAAGGCCAGAGCGAATGCGACGAGGTGGTGTACCAGTTTAATACTAGCGAGACAGCTAGAATAGCGATAGACAGGCTGGTACAGACCTCAACTGTGTTTGTCGCGACGGTGGATCTTGCAGACAATGTGGAAGTAGTCAAGGACACCGGAGAGAGCTCAAGAGAAGCAGCGAGGTTGAGGATGAGAACAGTGTGGTTGTAGGCAGCTCCCAGGAAGACGAGCGATATTTTTTGCAGGAAAGCAGCTGCACTGTTTCTGAGAGCGTCAAGCTGTCCGCCAATCTAGAGTGCGAAATAAGTGGTTTTATAAAAAATCATTTAGACGGTGCGGGTTTGACAGCGGACGAATACTGGGTGAGAGTTGACGAGCTGGCGATGAAATCGGAAGGCTTGGCAACAAGCCGCAAAAAGTGGCGCAGACGAAAGAGACGTCGCAAAGCCGCGAGTGAGACAAGCAGCTCTACGCATGTTGAGAAAGGTTCGAAGCCTATTAGCGCAGCAAGCAGAACTAGGCATTTTGCGTTGGTGTCAAAGTTCATTTGTATGCGTCTGAACTGCCGGATTAAAGAAATGGGAACAGCGGGTCCTTCGCAAATGAAATCAAATGGATCAAATGAGAAAATCATTGTGTGCTGGTTTGGGAGTTGGTTTCGAGTTCGCAGCTGGAGGGAGAAAGCCAGGCCATCGTCCTCGTCACCAACCATTCTCTTCGTGCCCAGTGGTTGAGAGCGATGGCCAGCCGATATTTTTCGGGTGGCGGAGGAGCTGTTAGGTTTGGCCTGGAGATTCGTCTCTCAATTCCTTCGGCGCCCAGTCTGCCAGACGCTGTCGAAGATTTTAACAATTACCCAGACAATGCGGCAAGCAAAGGCGAGTTCCCGTCTTTCAAATGCGGACCCTTTTGTCGTCCCTTCAAGCAGCAGCGTGCCTGATGACCTCGGTGATTCGTCTGGCGACTGGGAAGCTGTTGTGACCGGAGCCAGAGCTGACAGGAGAGCGGCGCTCCTTTTAATCCCCAATCAAGTGGACGACCGGCCGGCTGCCTATGCTCGTCAGGCATTGTCCGTGCTAGCCGGAGGATGAGACGTCGTGTCGCCAAGACACCGTTAACCGTTCGAGAGAGGCCAACGAAGACAGCATCTTCCTGAAAGAAACCGCGGCGGCCACCGCAAATCACCCCGCTAATTAAGCGAACAAATCGGCGGACCCCTTGATGTATGCTGTCAGGATCGTGGGAACTCTCGACTAGCGGCACACACACGACGAGGAAGAGCCCTGCTGGCGCCACCTTGCAGTGCAGTGTTCACGACTCAATATTGGACGTTCACGTGGACCATGCATGCTCGTCCCCCTCACCTGTTGTGTGTGTGTGATTGGTGTTCCACTCGGAAAGGAGGAGCCCGACAGGGCTTAAAACGACGCCGCAGAGTGCTGGACGTCGCTCTGAACCATCTAATGGTTCAGCCACCACGCTCGTGGTTTGTGAAACCCCTAACCTTTCTTTGCTGTAAATATGTGTAAATAGTGCCATAAACGTGTCTTGTTTTTCGTATCCTCCAGCGACCTTCCTTCCGACCCGCAACAACGGACAGTCGAATTGTAGTGGGGCCAGGTTGTAGGCTGGGAAGAAAGCCTTGAGTATTTCTGGGGCGATCTGGCTTGGTGTGCATCCAGAAGACAGACACGCAGTGGCCGCTGGGTCTGGCGTACGAGTGCCTAATTCCATGCTCCGGAAAGCTTTCCATATTAAGGTGGATGGAGACGATGTACCGAGTGATGCACACCAGCCCATCCACCGTTCCCGGGTGAGACGCTTCTCGCAGCGACGCGCTGCAGTGGTAAGTCTGTTAAGGTTATCACAAAGCTCAGCGGCGGCGTGATCTTAGTTTAGGGCTAGCTGTGCACGACGGCGTGCTGCCCACAGATGCAGAAGATGTAAATTTGGAGGTGGTCTGTTCGCCTCTACCCAGCTTGACTGCGTGGCGGCTTGTACAGCTGTGGTTTACACCTGCAATGGATCAGACTATGTATCAGCTATCGAGGCGTTCAGTTCCTTGCGGAATAAGTCCAAGTTGGTTGTGTAGCATCGACGTCGGAGGCAACGCTGGTTATACGCGGCCAAACCGATTATCAACGGATGATGATCACTCCCCCAGCAGTCTGGTTCTAGGTCCTACGAAACGCCACACATGCCCAACCACCACGAGAGATCGGGCGCATACGGCGGAGCACAGGGATGATCCCACTGACGTGTAGAAGTGGCCGGAGCATTCAGAAGAACAACGTGCGCGTCTGTAAATTTGTCTAGCATGATGTTGCCTCTAACACTGGAAGAAGGGTAGCCCCATGACTGATGAGGTGCATTGAAGTCTCCCCTAACTAGCACTGGGCACCCAGGGTAAGTTTGACGCAGGTGAGCCAGCCACCCCAAACGCAATCGAGGAGCGCTGCCCCTATACGGACGCACGTAAACTAAAAGCACGATCACGCCTGCACGCGGAAGTCTAATGAGCACTGCCAACACTGGTTACACCATAGCAGCAGGGGAACTTGCGAGGACATGTATATATAGTTACAACATACACTTTTAACATTACAGCCTTGCCTAGACATACCAACGCATTGGTGCAGCGTCGATCAGGGATGGTTGGGGAAGCATATGCAATGAATCCAGGGATGCGTGGAAGGGAATTAGTTTGCTGTAAATACAGGCACCAAGTGGGGAGCTTCCCCAGCGCAAGGTGATAGCGAAGCTCACCAACTTTATTTGCAAGTTTCTGACAGTTCTACTGCCGGACACAGTGGTGCCATGGTGCTTTCGAAGCGGTCATTGTGGTGGGATGTTGGCGAGAATCCCTGTAATGACAGGGGTGGTTCGTCACGTTTGCCAATGCGTGGTCAACAAAATGAACGATATGAGAGGACGCCGGAGTAGATCTCCAACAACATTTATAAAAACAAGGGACTCGATTGACTTTCACAAATACAAGCAAAGAACTACACACTTAAACTGCCTAAAGTCCGAGCGGCTACTGTCCAATCTACGTGGCTACACGATAGTTCACAATTGGTTGAACCAGCGGCGACGCCCCTTGTGCGCAGCGAGCTCAGGCACGCAGGTGGCGCGCGTGGTCACCACAGGAGACAAGGCCTCCGTCAGGCATCACGTTCGTAGACGGCTTTCAGCCGTCTCAGGTGGCGGTGGCGATCCGGAACCCGTCGTCCCTGTCACGCACGCCGACGTAGCAGGAGCCGTATCCGGTGTCGGTAGCCCCGCACAAGTACCTCTGCTCTCGGACTTAGATCCCCAGAGAACAGCCAGGAGGAGCTCCACGGACAGCGCCCTGGTCCGGCGTGTCCCAGCTGGAGCAACACCTCCTAAAATTCTTCAGGCCTGCGCCTCACGTGACATGACGTCAGCCACGTCATCACTCGCCGTCCGACCGGTCCTGCGGGGGCGCGCCGCTCCTGGAATTTCTCTCGCAGTGAACCATTTGTATCTGAGCAATATTGTTTTTTCTCGCGTCTGAATGTCTTAAAAGAGTATTGTGAATTATAAGAAACTTGTCAAACATGGAAACTTCCTGTAGTAAGAGCTAGTTTATTCAACATGTACACACGAAACAGGGGCACGAAGCAATGATCAAAAACACAAATAAATGAACATACTAAAAAAATTACAAATGATACATGAGCACTTTATTTTGGTGCAACAGTTTTCAATTTCCGTGCTTTTGCGACAGCTTAGGCATCGGCTTTAGCAACAGCGGCTGCGTCATTCCTCTCTTTGCAATAATTATTTAGCAGAACATTTGTTGCACATTTTATCAACATATTTATCACCAAATCTGGTTCGTGCCCATTGGCACAAGTCACCAGTTCTTCAAATGCTGGCAAGCTCTCCTTCACAAGCTGGTAAACAATACATCTGTGATTTCGTGCCTGCAGAAAGCACACGGCATTTTTTTTCATTCTGCAGCAACTTTGCAATAACAACTTTAGTGTGCATCACTACTGTCACAACACACGCGTTCGGAAATTTCAAGCCACCTCGATTGAGACTTGCTATGAAAGAATTAGCATGACCATTGCACTCAGTATCGCAACTGTCAGCAATAAGGTTCTCTTGACAGTAGTTGCACTTCAGCGTTTTTACCACAGAGTTAGTGCAAAAGCCTCCAACATAAGCAAAAACAGCGACGCGTGTGCTTAAGCTGTCAAGGTCTTCAGGTTTGACAGCAAATCTGAAGGCCTGTCGATTTGGGGCTGTTGCCGATGGAAGAGCCTCATCAATGAAATCGTCACTGCTCATTATAGGAAGAGTATTTTGTAGGCGAATCCTGCCTTCACTCCCGTACAGCTGCCTTAGGGTACAGCTGTCTCTCGAACAGCTGCCTTAGCTTAGGGTCACCATTCAGGCACGAAACTGGCTCTTCATAAACATCTCTGTGGTGATGGCCTTTGTGAGGTGATTTAACGTTTACAATCTTCCACCAGCGGAGAACTATCCTGATAAAATTGGCAGTTTCTTGGGCATGTCATAAAGCTTGAAAGCTAGAGTGGTGACCCAGTGCCTCAGCTACAAAAGCATTGAATATTTGTAGTACTAGCTTGACATTCTGCCTTTCGAAGTTGCTAAGATTTAGCGCCTTTCACGAAAGACGATAGCTGTATTTCAAAAGCTGAGAAGCCTCTAGCTTGTGCAGCTCCCGAAGATCTTGGAATGATGTCGGCTGTATGCAGTTGGGATGGACACTGTTGTTTGAGATATCAAACATTGGAAAATATAGGTTTGTCCCAAGATTCTTTTGATTTATCCAGTTGTTTTGGATGCATTTCAACAAGTGCACAGAATCCACAACATAAAACATAGGTCTTGTTGCGTCTTTTGGATTTGGGTAAACGATGTTCAGCTTTGGCGGATCTGAAAACATACTGAGTGCCTTACAATTGATTGCGTTGTTGTCTGAAAATACTGCAAGAACTTTAAAACCTATTTCCTCAAGGCCAATGATTACATTTTTCAGGACAGCATGAAGAGAGTGAGCATTCATTGTTCGTACAGGCAGAATGTGCACCACCTCGCGAAAAGAACTCGGCATGCTTTGCACCTTAAACACATGAGCAGAAGTAGCGGCTTCTTCACTGTTTCCTGCTGCCCCTGAAATATTTCCACCTTTAAAATCGAAGATAGGCTGGATGTGAATTTCGTTGAGCATGAGAAGCACGGCACTTTCATGCGGCTGCAATTGCTTAAATCTGGCTTTATGTACCAGAGACAATTTTCACTGGCTGACTCATTGTCAGGTGACTAGTGAAACGAGGAGCAGACATTTCGACAAGTACTGGGATGTGGCATGGCAAAAAAACCTGAACCCCTCAGGAATTTGTAGGCGTGTGGAGATATGGTATGCAATATGCAAGCAACCACCATACTTTTGGAGGAATACTGCAATCGTTGTTTTCCAAGCAACGCCACTTGTTCTCGCAAGAACCGACTGATACATTTCTTGTTGTCAATGGCATCTCGTTCAAGTTGCTCAAGAAGGCTAACGACTACGTCATAAAGACCTCCGGTGGAGCATTTTTTATTGAGGATGCTTTGAAGCCTAGAGAGGATGGCAGACAGGACGTTCATATTCCCAATGCTTCCTGGCACGACATAATCACATATACGGCTTGATTTGGCACCATGAAAACATACACTGATACTCAGGTCGCTGAAAACAGTAACAAACGACCGCAACATCGGAATGCTCTCACCAACAATTTTTGAAAACAGGGCACAGTTTGGGCGGTGAATTACAATCCACTCATTTGGCACAGGTGCACATTTCAAACATTCCATAAGCTCGAGAAGCGAGGAAAAACAGAATTTCCTTTCTTCATCACGATAAGAAGCCTCCGATTTTGCGATGGCACGAGCGAGGTCAGTCGCTTCTCGGCGCATTTTTTTTTTCGTTTCCGGGCATTCGCTCGGAGAAGGGTCATCCTTCGACAAGTACGAAGGACATCCTGGGAACAGTGTAGGCACTGACCCCGAACGCAGGCGTGGTACTTTCAGTGAGACCTCTAGCATTCTTCCTGTCATAGAATCCGTGTAGGACGACTTGTTCTGAAGGCATGACTCGGTGAAATGTAATGCGCATACCTGCATACCAACAGCAGTCGCAGAGTGTCAGCGAACCTCGGAATGCGTCTAAACATTGCACAAGCGCTTCGCGAACTGTTACAATGAGCATAATTTCACCATCAGTGTGATGCAATGGTGACATCCAGTTTGCTCTTACTTTGTTGTTTTCCGTAGGGAAGAAATCCTTTCTTGAAATAGCACTGAGCCACTTCTTCCTTAGCACTTCATCCTTGGGGAATGAAAATACTTGAACTTTCTTCCCGGTCCTATAGTTACTTGAACATACCGGCACACAGCACTTAATGGGCATGTCAGAAGCTTCGTGCAATAAAATTGCGGCTGTAAAATTCACTGCACACAACGCAAAGAAAATGGCTCGGCAGACTCGCGAAAAAAACACATGGAGCACGGCCGGCATCACTGCAGCGAGTGGAAATTCGAGAATGCGCGACGGAAGCGGTCCGGAAGTATTGGACTGGTAGGACGGCTGGTCGTGACGTCACGGTGGAGGGCGCAGGCCTGAAGAATATTTAGGAGGTGTTGGCTGGAGCCACCGTCAAGACCACCAGGCGAGCACCAGGCCCTCTGTTAGCACGCCACGAGAACCTTCAGGGACAGCGCCCAAGCTGGCGTGTCCTTCGGCTAGGTCATCTTCGGCTCTCCGCGCGTTCTCCACGCACCTCTCTTATTTCTTTTCTTTTTTTTCTGTTGTGCCACCTGTCGCCACCTGTCGCTGGCCCGGCTTCTTGTCCTCGTTCTTCCGTTCTTCAGACGCCCGAACTAACATTTCCAAATTCCACCAAAATTCACGCGCACACGCGTTTAGCCCCCAAACTTTGTTCATTCATTACAATCACCTTTGATAGCTCTTGCAGTTGCCGGGCAACAAAGCGGAGGAGCTCTGCCGGAGGCATCTTGACTGGTGTTGGCGCGCTTGCGGAAGATAATTCAGGCACAGAAGCAGCGTACGGCACGTCTGTACCGCGCATCGTAGTTGGCCCAGCGGGTTGAGCGGGATGGGTTCTGCGTTGTGCGAGGCGATTGACTTCCACTTGGAGCTGCACCATCTGTTGGCCGAGCTTCGCCAGATCGTCTGTTGTTGTAACACTCAATTTAGGCGTGCTCGCAGCCTGCTGGACAGGTTTTTTTGCCCCGCTTGACGGCGTCGCTGTACGGTGGGGCTTCATAGCAAGCATTGTCAGGTTCTACCAATGCTGCTGTGTCCTCTTCAGAGGAGGACAACAGTTCAAACTGATTGCTAGTCGGAATATCAGCATCCCTCTCTTTTTGTGTCACCGAACGCTAGTGGCGCTTGCGTTGGCGATGGGCTTTGAGAGCCTTCTGTTTACCGGGACAATCTATGAACGTTATATCATGATTGTCCGTTTGGCAGAGCCCGCATTTGTACGTGCGCGTCTCGGCGGTCTCCATGAAAGTCTCTGCGGGTTGGGGAGGAGGACGAAAACATTTAATTCTTTAGGCTATGTACAGGGACGGTGGGGAGCGGCCCTTAAGGGGCCGCCCCATACAAACACTAGGTAGGCGCCCTTTTACTGGAGGTCATTGGCGTCGGCCGTGACCCGGGCATGCTCAACCAAGGTCCGTTGAGCCGTCAGGTCAAAGCAGCCGAGCAAAGCTGCCTCCCAGTCCTCCCGGGGAGCGTTGTGTATAGGGGCAAAATTGGGAATCTTTTGACACGGCCACATCATGTGGAAAATGTAACAAGAATTTTTCTCACAGTGTGGGCACTTCCCCATGCAAACGGAGATAAAGTGTTACAGAATTGCCGGGCACAATAGAGTTTTGCTGTGAGGGCGAAGGAGGGTCGCTCCTCCATCCTTGTGAGGCCCTTACAGGGTTTGGGATAGATTTGATGGCCGAGTTGATAAAACTGAGTGACCTCCTTGAATGTGTACGTGGGATTGGGTTCGAGGTTCAAATCGTAAGGGGACTTCGTATGAGATGAAGCCCAAATTACCGTTCAATGCGTGGGCGCACTTACATACTGGCTGATGAGGGTGGCGAGTTGGCCGGGTTGGGAGGGTTGGTAAAGATGCATGACTTCTTTATCTTAGCCCCAAAAACGAAGACAAAAGAAAGAGACATAGACAACATGAATTCTAACTTCACACCACATTTATCTGGAAACACACGTGGATATATATGAACTTAAATCGCAAACATCTCATGCCTTTCTCTTTTACATATATAGTACTATCGGATATCATACGAAAACAAGAAACGCATATTCAGGAAATAAAGAGGCAAATGCGCATGCTTAACAGGAACGAAGAACCGTTTGAAAAACTTGAAACAGCTCCCCGAAAAAACCCTACAAAAATGAAACATCAACTGCACAGGCTTATCTTGGTGAAACTAACAAAACATGCTCATTAGGAATGAAAATCTTTTATGCTGAAGGAGTACAGAAGTTAACTCACGCATTTAGTGCCATGTTTTCGGATGATGCAAGCCTCAACTGGCTCTTGGGTTAGTTGCCCTCTGTGACGAAACAGCACACCAATTTGTTCAAACAGTGGAGTGTAGCCACACTGATGACAATGTAATGCCAAGTGGGACGACAGCTGTTACGAAGCCGAGACGCCAACATGGTCCCGAAGGCGCCACTGCTCCAAACTCCACCGACACGGTCACTAGCCGTTTGGTAGTGTGTGTTACTCGGCTTGCGACTGCTTCTGCGTAGAGCTGAAGACGAGCGGACAAGACGACGATGAGTTAAGGCATGGTTTAGGTACAGCATAAAAATAGAGGCATTACAAATTCGGCACTGGGGCCGACAGCTTAGGCACTCGAAGAGCCGAGATGTCTTCTCTGAAACATTGGCCTACTGCTGGTGACGCGCCGCAGGGCTTTTTTTATAGGCACCAGGTGGATCCTTTCAGTAACCAATTGTCCAACCAGAAGCGCCGCTGGCCGTGATGTCGGATTCCTCCAATGGGGCCCGCCGCTGCGCGTAGTTGCACCAAGGACGAGCGATGTTGCCATGCATGGCGTAAGACTCGCCAGACTGGAAGGCGCCGATCGCTGTGCGTGGTTTCAGCCAAGAACTAGTGACGTTCCCACGCATTGCAAAAGACTCGCCAGACTGGAAGGCGCCAATTGCTTCAACGGGCACGCGGGCGGAGGGAGCTCGCGGCGCGTTGCGTCGCGTACAGACCGGCGCCGCCACTTGATGACGTCGTTGAGTTGATCGCGTCAGGTGGGCTTGATTGCTGGCCTTTACCCAGATTGCCTTTGCAGAGGCATTGGCATTCGGTGTGGACTCGCAGGCATAACACACCGTATCTTTTAGTGAGCTGTGGTGCTCGCGTGGACGGATATTGAGACATCGCCCAGATTGACCCACGTAAACGTGTCCCCACGAAAAGGGCGTCTCGTATACCACCCCTTTTACACAAGACACGAAACAAATGCTATGTCTCACGGTGCACTTACCTTTTTCACCATTTTTTCACTCTCACGGTACTTCAGCCTAGGACAAATTTCCTTCAGCTTACTTTCAGCTGAAAACACCACGTTGACAACAAAGCGTGCCGCTACTCTCTTGAACTGGTGGGACACTCCGTGAATGTAGGATTTTACCGAAAAAGGCTTGTTTCCTTCACATCTTTTTGTCGGCGCAAGCTTACCACCTGCTCTTACGGTCTTAAGCAACCTTACACTAACAGCGGCTATAAAAGCATCAGGGTACCCTGCCTGTCGCAACTTCACCGCTTGTTCCCACATGCTTTGTCTTCTCAGGTGCGGACAAGACTTTGAGATGGCAGGCCGGGTACAAATGCTGGCTATCCCGTTCTTTAGAAGTATAGAGTGACTAGACTGGTAGTCGAGCAAGCCCTTGTGTGACCTTGGTTTATATCGACATCATATGCTATCAGGGCTAAATGCTAAATGGAGGTCTAAATAGTGCGAAACATCGTTCCGGGGTACTTCACACGTGAACTTCAAACCTTGCCCTTGCTCTCTGAACACCTTCATTATGTTAATCGTTTTTCGGATGAAATCACACCTGTTCACGAGAACGAAGTAATCGTCAGCATAACGAAACACTTTGACCACCACATTAAAAAGACTAATCTGAATTGTCCTGTCCACCTTTGCTAAATATATTGTACTCAGAATAGGCGCCACACAAAAACCAATACATACGCCAGATTTCTGAGAAAATACTTTCCCTTTCCACGTGACGAATATCACTTCCACGTAACATCTCAGTACCTCGAGGAACCCCTCACCCGACACACCTGAGCGAGAGGTGAACGCATGTTCATCCTCTTGATTACCAATACACTCCTCTACTCTCGGCAGAAGAGGGTCTTGCGGTAAGGAGAAGTAAAGATCCTCGATGTCGAGGCAAAATGCTCTTGAGCTTCCTGAGTCGTTGTGCCTGAGAACAAGTAGTTAGAAGGTTTGAAGTTAGCGCTCATGTTGTTTACGTCTCTTTCTTTTGTCTCCGTTTTTTGGCGCTATGATATCGAAGTCAGGTACTGGCTGTTTTGCAAAATTTTCTATGCTTAATATGAAATGTAGCCCTGTTCGATATTGCGGCAGGCACCATTGGAGTCGGTGATAATGACCTTCGAGATCTGCGGCTGCTAACGAGATGGTGATCTCCTCCGCATGCGTGATGTTTTGTGCACGGAAGGTGAGTCACCAACCTCTGTGGTGAGGGCCGTAGGCGTCTACATAGAATACTCCGAATTTGTTACCGTAGTGGCAAGCCAAGGTTTCCGCCCACGCGAGGCGTCAGCCACTGTGGTCGTCTTGGGTCATGTTAGCCGGAAGAGGGCGTACATGCAGGGAGTATTCCCAGACTTCCGGAATCCGTATGCGCTCTTCCGTGCGTATTGAGTGATTGATCTGTAGTCGGGCAAGAAGGAGGGGACCCGACGGGGTATTAGAGAGCCAAATATATTGGTTTGTCAAGTGCGCCTCCCATAATTCCTTGAAGGTCAAAATAAAAAACAGCGCCAATAACGAGGGACAAGAAAAGGAGAGACAGACAGCGGCACTGACTTACAAGATTCATTTGCTGGAACCGCGCAACATATATTTGAGCAGCATCTGGCAAAAAGAGAAAAGACAAACCAAAGAAAGCACTTCACCTCACAACCGAGTAATCATCGTGTGACGCGCCATGAACATCACGTGTCCCAACGTTTTGAAGACAATATTGTCACGCAGCAAAGGACGACGCAGTTGCCTATAAGGAAAACAAGTTTATTGGAGCGAACTTGTGCTCTCCTAACAACTGAAAGAATACACAGGCGGCGAAGCAGTGGTCGGCAAAACGACGTGCACGCTAGTGAGCGTCGGCGATCGAATGCCGCGGCGTCGGCTGTGCGGGAATTTATATCCCTCGGCGCGAGGGTTTCGCGGATAGTCGAATTGTATCGAGAACGCTGTGATAGCGTTTGTTCGAAACGCTGTTTGTTCGGAACGCTCGAAACGCTGTTCGATAGCGTTTGTTCGAAACGCTGTGATAGCGTTTGTTCGAAACGCTGTGAAAACAGTGATAGCACAGGCCGGCGCAACCAGGCCGAAAAAACAAAACACAAATAAACAAACCCAATGCATGGTTCGCGGCATTACCCCCCCCCTCTAAGAGTGCATCAACCCGATGCTAATATAAGGGACAGTCCAAACAAATTAAAATAAAAGTTCGTCATCGTCCGTAAGAAGGTTTTAAGCGAACCACATGGACGACTTCGGGCCGCGTGCGTCGTCGTGATGTACGGGAGTCACCATCGGGGATCACTTCGTACGTTAGTTCGCTAACACGTCGTAAAATCCGGTAGGGTCCGAAATAGCGTCGTAGAAGTTTATCACTGAGTCCACGTCGTCGAATGGGGAGAGTGGCGGCTTGAAAGAAGTGGGGAGAGTGACGGCTTGCGTTGAATCACTTGCTGCATCGTTTGCCTCCATGCGCGAACGCCAAGACGATCTAGAAAATAGATCACGCCGAAATAACTTGCTATTTTATGGTCTTGATGATACCGCTGGTGAAACGTGGGCGGAATCTGAGAAACGAATTTTGACTTTTTGCTCCGAAAAACTAAGCGTTGATGCTTCTGTAACATCGATAGAAAGAGCCCACAGGCTTGGGCGTTTTTCACAGCAAAACAACAGGCCGATAATAGTGAAGTACGTGTCATTTAAAGAAAAACAACGGGTGCTTGCCGCTGCGCGAAAACTAAAGGGAACCGACTATTCTATCAGCGAAGACTACTCTGAAAAGGTTAGATTGGAGCGTAAAAAGTTACTCCAGTTTGCTAGAGAACGCGGTGGTGATTTCAAGCTGAACTTCAATAAACTCAAGATTGGCACACAAGTTTTTAGGTATGACGCGGCTAGTGATAGCGTGAAGTGCAATGTCCGATAGCCACGAATTCAACCTCGATCGCGCGAAAAGACAGATGCTGTAACGGAACTTAAAATAATTGTTGTAAATTGCCGTAGCCTCAAGAACAAAAAGGAGGAGTTTGGTGCACTTGTTGAACTAGTAAAGCCACACGTCGTTGTGGGCACTGAGTCGTGGTTGGACGACACCATAACTGACAGCGAATTTTTTCCGCCGAACTTACGGCATATCAAAAAGATCGCAATGTGCATGGTGGGGGCGTTTTCGTCCTTGTCCACAGTGCTATCAGTAGCGTGCCAATAAACCTAAATACCCCATCATGCGAAACGGTCTGGTGTAAGGTTATCCTCGCTAACGGCTCCGCAATGGCTATCGGGTTGTTTTACAGGCCACCTTCACAGAAAGGCCCCGAGTCATTGTTTCAGCTTAGCAATATTTTACTAGCTCTAGATGCAACGCGTATTATTTTGGCGGGCGATTTTAATTTGCCAAACATCGAATGGGTCCATCTTCAGCCTAAATCTAACACGTCGTCGCTTCTGTACTCTGCTTTTTGTAAAATGATTAACGCTCATTCGCTATTTCAATTTGTATCTCGTCCTACCAGACTAGGTTCCTCTTGCAATAATGTGCTTGATTTAATTTTTTGCAATGACCAAACCCTAATCTCTTCTGTCACAACAATACCAGGTGTAAGCGACCACGAAGTCGTTGTTGGAACAATAAGTTGCGATATCGTGCGCCACCCGAATCCGTTACCGCGAAAAGTGTTTTATTATAATCGCGGTGATTATGTCTCTCTTTCCCGAGAGCTAGATCAGTTTTTACCAGAGTTCAGACAACATGCTACAAACCTGGATTTGAATACTACATGGCACTTGTTCAAAACTAAGCTTTTATCACTGATACGCACTAATGTTCCGTCACGGGTGCTTTCCTCAAAGCGTAGAACTAGTAAGCCCTGGATGAACAGCAGCCTCAAGGCCTTGATTAATCGCAGGCACCGCGTGTATCGAAAGTACCGCCAGACACCACAACGCGAGCTACATGAAACGTTAAAAGAACTAAACAAGAGTGTTGCTAAACAGATGCGCTGTGCTGAACTTGAGCTTCTGGGTCGCCTAACTGATAGGATCAAAAATAACCCGAAAGAAGTATGGAAGTACGTTAAAAGCAAGCAGGCTGTGATGGAAACGATTCCAGATGTTATAGATGACCTCAACTTCAGCGCAGACTTAAAGGGCAAAGCTGAGAGATTCAATTTTTATTTCCAGAGTGTTTTCACCCAATCAGTTTGCCTACCCAGCGGCCCTCAGTTAGTCAGAATAAATTCAGAAATGAGTGAAATATGTTTTACCGAACGTGGAGTCTTAGCTCTGCTACAAAAAATTAAGGTAAATGCGGCACCTGGTCCTGATGCTATTCCTAATTATGTTTTAAAAAACTGTGCTGCCTCACTTGTACCATTTCTAGTCTTGCTCTTCGAACACAAACAAAAAGAACATTCTAAATACGAATGACTTTCTTGGAGACAATCGTTTGGAAGTTGTGTCTAAATATAAGTACCTAGGTGTTTTCTTTACGAGCAACCTATCCTGGAACGACCACATTGAATACGTCGGTGCTAAAGCGAGCCGTGTATTGAACTTCCTGAAGCGTAACTTTAAACAGGCCCCACCTAAACTAAAGGAAACGCTCTATCTTTCTAACGTTCGCTCAATTTTAGAGTACGGTTGTGTGGCTTGGGATCCAGACACTAAAATATGTACTAATGCGCTAGAAAGGGTTCAGAAACGAGCAGCGCGTTTTGTGTCTGGTAACTATGATTTCACTAACCGCTCTTCGTGCATTCGTAAACATTTGGGTTGGCCTCTCCTGCAGGACAGGCGCAAATTCTTAAGATTAAATCTATTTCATAATATTTATATTGGTAGCACTGGTTTAAATAAAGACGTGTACATTAAAGATCCCACTTATGTATCCTCTCGCCTAGATCACTCCCGCAAAGTTCGCGAATACCGATGTCGCATAAATACTTACAAAAACTCCTTCTTCCCGAAAACCACACACGAATGGAACAACCTACCAGAATACATTGTATCCACCCCGCCACCCTCATTTCAAAATGCTCTGTCACAATTTTTGTTGAAATGAAAGTTGCCAATTTCTGTCTGCATTTCTGTTTGTGTTTTACTTTCCCTTGATTGCCTCGTGTTCCCGAGAATGTGTACACACTGTATAAGCTGAGCATGCTTACTTGTTTTGTTATCGGTATTCATACCCTGTATCAATTTCAAATTTTTTTGTCTCCTCCCCCCTACTGTAATGCCCAAATTGGGCGCTGTAGGTACTCGAATAAATAAATAAATAAATAAATAAATAAAAATGGGAGTACAAACCCACACGATCTCCAGGATGGTACTCGGCGTCTCGGCGTCGGAGATTGTAGCGTCCGGCATCCACCAGTTGCTGCTTCGTTATACGAACTCGAGCGAGCTGGTGGACCTCCTCCACACGTTGGAGGTATCCTCAGACGTCGGCGTTGAGGTCGTCGTCTTCTACGTGCGGAAGCATGGCGTCGAGCATCGTAGTCGGCCGTCTTCCGTAGACGAGCTCGAACGGTGTCATCTGCGTGGTTTCTTGGATAGCCGTGTTGTACGCAAACGTGACGTACGGGAGGACTTCGTCCCACGTCTTATGTTCAACGTCGATGTACATAGACAGCATATCCGCGATTGTCTTATTCAGCCATTCCGTTAGTCCGTTCGTTTGCGGGTGGTACGCCGTCGTTCTTCGGTGATCCGTGTTGCTGTAGCGTAAGATTCCTTGCATGAGCTACGCAGTGAAGGTCGTTCCGCGGTCCGTGATTAGGACCTCAGAGGCTCCATGTCGCAGCACAACTTGGTTAATAAAGAACTTTGCAACTTCTTGTGCAGTTCCCCTCGGAATAGCGGTGGTCTCTGCGTAGCGCGTCATGTAGTCTGTCGCTACGACAATCCATTTGTTCGCGGATCGCGATGTAGGGAATGGGCCCAGAATGTCCATTCCGATCTGTTGGAAGGGCCTTGTTGGGACGGTGATCGGCTGCAGAAGCCCGGTGGGTCTCGTCGGTGGTGTTTTTCGTCGCTGGCAGTCACGGCAGCTCCGGACGTAGTGGGTGACATCGGATGTAAGGCGGGGCCAGAAGTATTTCGCCTTGATTTTTGTAATCGTGCGAGCTGTTCTGAGATGTCCGGAAGACGGGTCGTCGTGGCACGCTTCCAAAATTTCGTCACGAAGGTCTGCGGGGATGACAAGTAGATAATTAGTTCTCGTTCCGGGGTTGAAATTTTTCTTCACTACGATGGAGTTTTTGAGGCTGAACGCTGGTAAGTTGCGCTTGAACACCATAGGCACGGCGACGTTGTGTCCTTCGAGGTAGTCGATCATGGCGCGGAGGTCAGGGTAGGCACGCTGCTGGGCGGCTAAGTCGCTCTCTGTCACGACTCCGAAGAACGCGCTGTCTTCATCGGAGTCCTGTGGTGGTGGGTCGACGGGGGCGCGGGACAGGCAGTCGGCGTCGGAGTGTTTCCTGCCGGATTTGTAGACTATTGTAACGTCGAACTCTTGCAGGCGCAAGCTCCACCGCCCAAGACGGCCAGAGGGGTCCTTCAAATTGGCAAGCCAACACAGCGCATGATGGTCTGTCACAACCTTAAACGGTCTACCATAGACGTATGGGCGAAATTTTGAAAAGACCCATATGATAGCCAGGCACTGTTTCTCGGAGGCAGAGTAGTTTCTCTCCTCCTTCGACAGACCACGGCTTGCATAGGCGATTACCTTTTTGTAACCGCTTTGCTTTTGGACGAGGACGGCACCCAAACCGATATCACTGGCGTCCGTGTGCATTTCCGTTTCGGCGTTTTCGTCGAAATGAGCGAGCACGGGCGGGTTTTGCAGGCGTTGTTGCAGCTCGCTGAATGCCTTTTCTTGGTCGTTTTCCCAGCTGAAAAGGGTGCTTTCTTTCGTCAGGCGCGTGATTGGCTCTGCAATGCGTGCGAAGCTTGCGACGAAGCGCCGGTAGTATGCGCACAGTCCGAAAAACTTTCGCGCACCCTTCTTATCTTTCGGCCTTGGGAAGTTCGCAATGGATGATGTTTCTGCCGGGCCAGGTAGGACTCCTGCGGCGTTCACGACGTGACCCAAGAAATTGAGTTCCTCGTACACGAAGCGGCACTTTTCAGGCTTCAGCGTTAACCCCGACGTACGAATGGCCTCGAGTACAGATTCCAACCTTGTGAGGTGTTCGTCGAAAGTCCGGGCGAATACGACAACGTCGTCGAGGTATACGAGGCAAGTGTGCCACTTCAGGCCTGCTAGCACAGTGTCCATGACTCTCTGAAACGTTGCGGGCGCCGTGCACAGCCCAAACGGCATCACCTTGAACTCGTATAGACCGTCCGGGGTTATAAATGCAGTCTTCTCTCGGTCTCTCTCGTCCACTTCAATTTGCCAGTAGCTGGTCTTCAGATCCATGGATGAGAAGTACTTGGCGTGGCAGAGGTGGTCGAGGGCGTCGTCGATTCGTGGCAGGGGGTACACGTCCTTTTTGGTGATTTTGTTTAGTCTCCGGTAGTCAACGCAGAATCTTAAAGTGCCATCTTTTTTCTTCACGAGTACAACCGCCGCAGCCCACAGACTTTTCGACGGCTGTGTTATGTCGTCGCTGAGCATGTCATCTACTTGAGTCCGGATGGCTTCGCGCTCGTTTGAAGAAACGCGGTACGGTGACTGTCTGGTAGGTCGGGCTCCATCTTCGGTTATTATCCGGTGCTTCGCCAAAGGTGTCTGACGTAACTTCGAGTTCGAGGAAAAACACTCGCTGTAGCGACGGAGCAACTCCAGTAATCTGTCCCGATTTCCTTGCGACAGCGCCGGGTTCACGTCGAAAGGATGTGGCAGCCTGGAAGCATCTGCGCCTGCGCGTTCAAAGGTGGCGACTGTGATCACTTGACTCGCTTCTTGCGTTTCTTTGAGGAACGCAATGACAGCGCCCTTGTTTAGATGCTGGTACTCCTCGGTGAAATTGGTGACCAAAACGTGGGATCTGCGTTGCTTAAACCGCGCAATGCCTCTTGCGACAGACACACCGCGGTCTTGAAGCAACCTTTGGTCAGTCTCCACGATAGCGTCGACGTCAGGGGCAGCACCTTCACAATAGACGGCGATAATCAAGCTTGCGCGGGGTGGCAGGGTGACGTGATCGTCGGCGATCCTTACAGCAGCACGGTGTCCGAGGTTCGGCTGCGGGGTCGTGGAGTGATCGGAAGAAAACGTTATCGACCTGGTCTGCAGATCAATTATTGCGCCATTGTCCGTCAAGAAGTCCATTCCGAGAATTACGTCGCGGGAGCAGTTAGGCAAAATGACGAACTCCGCAGGGTACGTAGTGCCATCTATGGTGACGTGCGATGTGCACATTCTACTTGGGGTCACGAGGTGGCCTCCTGCTGTGTGTATGTGCGGACCGTCCCATCTGGTCGTAACTTTCTTTAGCTTGGACGCGAATGACCCGCTCATGACCGAGTAGTCGGCTCCCGAGTCGATAAGGGCGACTACGTCAAGGCCGTCGATGGACAACTGGACGTCGGATGCCGCTTTCCTCGAATTTCGGGTGCGTCGGGGCGTTGCATCGCGGCTTGCGCGTGTTGATGGTCGGGCACCATGCGTCGTCATCGTCGTCTTCTCAGCGACAGGCTTCGTCATTTCGGGTACGCGTCGCGCAGCGTAGCTGTCGTCGTTTTCGGGGGTCTCGTCAGGGTGTCGTCGGGTCGTCGGGACGAGGGCATGTCGTGAATCATGGTCTTGCGTCGTTCGAGGGTTTTCATTTTTTCGTCGTTGTGCAACTTCACCTCCAGAAGTTGCTGCTTTTAGTTTCCCCCTGGTGGGTTGGGGGACCTTCCACGGGCGAAGTCAGCATTGCTGCGACGGTTGGGGGATTGGTACGGGTAGGGAGACGGCGAACGGTTGAAACGGGATGGTCCACGGCTGGTGTTCGACAGGTATTCTTCGATCTCAAATGGGCGCTGGCCGGCTCGCGGGTGGGGTGCGTCGACGGAGAACCCACGCAAACCCAGCCTCTTGTACGGGCAGCGGCGGTAGACGTGGTCGGCCTCTCCGCAGTGGTAGCACAGCGGACGATTATCTGGCATTCGCCACACCTATGTCTTCCTGGGCGCCTGGTTTCGGGTTACAGGGGGTCGGGCGGGCGACATTGGGCGGCGGTACGGCGGGGCCTCTTGATAACGGGTTGGGACGGGTCGGGGTCGACGAGCAGCAGCGGAGTAGGTCATCGCTTGTGGTTCGTAAGATGCTTCCGACGGCGTAGAATTCCCCATTGCTTGCTGAACCTCTTTGCGGACGACGTCAGTGAGGGAGGCGACTTGGGGCTGCGGCGTTGCTGGGAACAATTTCCTCAGTTCCTCGCGAACGACGGCGCGGATGGTCTCCCGCAAGTCTTCCGTCGCCAATCCAGAGGCGTTTACCCGGTTCACCGAAAGGGTGTTGAGTGGTCTATCGTATTGCCGCGAACGCATATCCAAGGTCTTCTCGATCATCAAAGCCTCGGTGACGAACTCAGCGACGGTCTTAAGGGGGTTGCGGATGAGTCCAGCGAAGAGCTCTTGTTTAACTCCCCGCATCAGAAAGCGCACCTTCTTCTATTCTGCCATTTCGGGGTCAGCTCTCCGGAACAGCATCTTCATCTCCTCAGCGAACAGTACAACACCTTCGTTAGGGTGTTGCATTCGCGTCTCCAACAAAAGGGCGGCTCGTTCTTTCCGCACAAGCGTAGCGAATGTTTTGAGGAATTCGCTCTTAAAGACAGTCCAGTCGGTTAGGGAGCCTTCATGGTTCTCAAACCACGTTCGAGCTGCATCCTCTAAATAGAAGAAGACATGACGAAACGTTTCTTTGTCATCCCACCTGTTAAAGATGCGGATGCGCTCCAGCTTCTCCAGCCACTCTTCCGGGTCTTCACCAGGAGATCCTCGGAATGATGGGGGCTCACGAGGTTGTTGCAGAACGACGGGAGGGTTGGTAGCGCTGGTCATGGTGCCTGCGTCGATCATCGTGGTTTTTACGTCTTCTTTCCTCCTTTTATCCGGGAGCAGTCCAAACTCTGGCTGAAGGCCTTGCTGTCGGCGGCTGACACGAGTTGGGCGTGCTTGTCGTGTTGGGCTTGCTTGTCGGTTTGACAATGGCTTAGGGTTCATGTGCCCCGCACCTCTACCAGATGTCACGCAGCAAAGGACGACGCAGTTGTCTATAAGGAAAACAAGTTTATTGGAGCGAACTTGTGCTCCCCTAACAACTGAAAGAATACACAGGCGGCGAAGCAGTGGTCGGCGAAACGACGTGCACGCTAGTGAGCGTCGGCGATCGAATGTCGCGGCGTCGGCTATGCGGGAATTTATATCCCTCGGCGCGAGGGTTTCTCGAACAGTCGAATTGTATCGAGAACGCTGTGACAGCGTTCGTTCGAAACGCTGTTTGTTCGGAACGCTCGAAACGCTGTTCAATAGCGTTTGTTCGAAACGCTGTGATAGCGTTTGTTCGAAACGCTGTGAAAACAGTGATAGCACAGGCCGGCGCAGCCAGGCCGAAAAAACAAAACACAAATAAACAAACTCAATGCATGGTTCGCGGCAATATATTTCTTTTTGTGATAGAGCAATCGAAGGCCTGCTGTTGTTGGCGCTATTTTTTTATGTCAATCATGTCGTACTAACTTGCCCAAGCAACCACGTTAGCTACTTTGATTTCTAGTAAATTGCGCTCTTTGAATGGTATCACCATTCAGCCATGCGTCATCGTCGCCATGTACGTCTACGCCGTGTGCAATGCCCGAAAATTCTCTTTTCTTGTCCAGTACAAACAACAGCCTCCCGACATCCTGCTTCTTTTTGGCGCTTTCAAGCCTTCGCAAGGACACAGACTCAAACTGTCCCAAGTCCTTAGTTTTGAATGGCACCGACAAGCTCGTTTTTACAAGCAGCGCCTATTTTTCTCGCTTCAAGGGACTACGAATTACAACGAAGGCAAGAAGTTGCTTGATAACTGTGAACTAGCTAATGCAGCGGTGGAATTCTGTTGGTGGCAGATGCTGACAGAACTACGAGCTTAGCTGCCAAAAAAGTCTTCCCCCAGCCAGGAAGAGCAATTATCTGACTAATGTGTCTTTGCCTGAGAGCATTTGTAGTGTACCTAGCCGCGGCTGTTGAGCCAGGAAGGTCAAGGGCGGAACTTCTAGGCCTGGTTGGCAGCATTTGTAGGAAGGTACCTGCTGACTGTGCCGAGAGGTGTGTCTTAAAGGGTTGTGACATTCTTTGTAACCAAAGAGCAGGCTTAAACAGGATTCATGTAAACAAAGTAAAATTTTTCTTTAAGGAAAAGTCATTGTCCTTGGCAGCAGCAGATAAGGAGGAAGGTTTTGTTATTATTCCGAATGAACTCTATGAGAAAAAAGCTGGTGAGGCGCTTTTGTCTGTTTTCGAGCACCTAGCTAATGTGTCGCTTCTGAAGGTTAAAACCTATGCAAAAAGTCTGTGTGAAAGGTCGAATCCTAATAGTTAGGTAAAAAAAGATAGATGATGGGAAAAACCTTACCATGGAAACTTTCTTGATGTGAAAACGCACAAAGTTAACTGTCCTTTCCGTGTTATAGTATCAGAGGCTAACTCGTGGCAGAAAATGCTGGCACAATTTCTTTAGTGTAAACTGATGTTATTAAGCATAGACGATCCGTTTATAGCTAAGAAGTTGGATGATGTGGTTTTCGTGCTGAAAGATAACAAATTTTCTGGCTACCAGCCATGATAAATAGATGATAAAGATCTTCTGATTGCCACACAGTGAGCTTCTAGCTTGCATTCGCAGGTGCATTGACAGTTTTGGTGTAGTGAATTATCAGAATGCAGTAGGCCCCGCCGCGGTGGTCTAGTGGCTAAGGTACTCGGCTGCTGACCCGCAGGTCGCGGGCTCGAATCCCGGCTGCGGCGGCTGCATTTCCGATGGAGGCGGAAACGTTGTAGGCCCGTGTGCTCAGATTTGGGTGCACGTTAAAGAACTCCAGGTGAGCAAAATTTTCGGAGCCCTCCACTACGGCATCTCTCATAATCAAATGGTGGTTTCGGGACGTTAAACCCCACATATCAATCAATCAATCATATCTGTTGAATGTTTTATGGAACTGCTAGATTATTACCTAAGGTCGACATGTGCAGAGTGGAATGATTGTATTCACTTGCAACGTCAAGGGGTGTGCAAAGGATTATGCATTGCGCCCATTTTAAGTGATTTATTTTTATTCAGCCGTGATCGTGCCATTTTTGCTTGCAATCCACAACTGTTAAGAAAATGTTCCGCTATGTTTACGACTTTCTCGTGTTTCACGCTGGAACCTCGTCAGCCGTCTCATCTTTGACTAGTATTTCAGAAACTTTCAGTAAGTGCCTTTCTCCGCTTGTTAAAACACATGAAGTTCCAGACAGAGGAACCATCAGATTCCGAGATTTTATTTAACGTTGAGTCCTTACCACGTGTGTTGGTTCTATGAGCCCGCGCGCAAACAAGCCAATCCTTCCTTTTGGATCGGCAAATTAAAAAGTGGTGAAGCGCGCTATGGTCAAGACTTGCTACACAAACGCTCTGTGAAGGTTCTGCCATCACATGATTCGGTCCCGCTTTAATCAGCGAACTAAACGCCTCACTGAGGCTGGTTTCCCGATGTACGTTTTGACCGCCGTTGCTGAGTGTCTACTCTGAGAAATCAGAATGAGCCCAGAGACTAATGCTCGAACCCATACTAAGGATAAGGGACGGGACAAACGAAACTTTGTCGTTATTCCCTATATCCACAGCGTCAGCCACAACCTCAAAAAAGTGGCCAGCAGGTGCGACGTAGACTTGATTTTTTCTGCCCCAGAAAAGCCGGCTAGCATGTGCAAGGCCGTGAATCCTGTTTCCAGGCGAGAGCGAGGCTGCAAAGTCAAGCATCGGAAGAAGTACGTTCCATGCATCGAAGGGGTGATGCACTCTCTACCCATGTTCTGCGGCAAGTGTTACATTGGCCAAACATGCAGGTGTTTAAATGAGCGGCTGAAAGAACATGCTCACAACGTCTCTTCTACAGTATCGGGCCAGCTAAGCATGCATTGCCGAGACTGCAGTTTTGTCCCGGACTTTCAGCATCGTACCGTCATTAGGCGTCATTGAGACCAGATGATACGCGAACTTTATGAGGCTGCTGAAATAGAAAGGCTGGGTAGTTCATGTGTCAGCAGGCTCTCGATTGCTCTATCACAAAAAGAAATATTTTTTTTTCAGAACGTGGGCACACGTGGTGTTCATGGCGCGTTATCACGATGATTACTAGGTTTTTAGGTGATTTCTGTTTTCTTTGGTTTGTCTTTTCTTTTTTTGTCTGATACTGATCAAGTATACATTGAGTGGTTTCACCAATTAAATCTTGTTGTAAGTCAGTGCCGCTGTCTGTCTCCTTCTTTCTTTGTCCCTCGCTTTTGGCGCTGTTTTTTATGTGAATCATGACACACCAACTCGCCCAAGCAACCAGGTTAGCTCCTTGAGGTGATCACCATACCCAAACTCAAAAGACGTTGGTTGGAGATGTTCACCGGGAGGTTGAGGGCACGCTTGTAGCTTTTGCGGAGAACAACTTCTAGTGCATTCTCGTCGAAAATGCGCAGGTGGAGATATGAAGCCGAATACAGGACATGGCTGCTTACGAATGCGTGAGTCAGCCGCAAGGCATCTGTGCTTCGTAACTCTCTCCGCTTGTCTGAAACCTGGCGGACTATACGACCTATCTAGTCCCCCACCTTGTGCAATTTGGCCAATGTTGTGTCTGCTTGGCGACTTTCGTGTACGAAGAGCCCTAATACTCTGATTTCGTCGCGTTCAGGTATGGGGCCGCTGTGAAGGGAGAGGTCAATTTTGGTGATGCACTTTTCCAATGCGCGTATGTGCTTGAATTCCGATTTGGACGGGAGCATTCAAGGCCGCAGCGATGGGCGCAGTCGTCAATAATGTCCACCGCTTGCTGCAGGTTGGCCTCCATGTCTACTGCCGAGCCGTGTGACGCCCATATGGTGATGTCAGCATACAGCGTATGCTGTATGCCTTCTATGCCTTCGACTTTCCCCCTTCTAGCTCGGGGGGGGGGAGTCCTAGCATTGCCAGATTGAATAGGAGGGACGAGAGTATGTCTACCTGCGGGGTCCCTCTCGTGCCTAATTAGTGAGGACCATGTTCAGAGTCCTGAATCCGAATGCATGATTGTTGGTCAGTGAGGAATTGTTTAATATAGATAAAGGTGCGTTGGCCGCAGTCTACTTGTGAGAGATGTATTACAGTAGCTTCATCGGTCACGTTATCAAAGGCCCCTTCAGATCCAAAGCGAGCACAATTTTGTCATTTTGGGGATACTGGACCGGAGTGAGAATCTCACGATCGATCTGAAGCAAGACATCCTGCGCAAACCGGTGTGGGCAGAACCCAAACATGCTGTCTGCAAATGCATTTTTTGGTTTGCAGAAACTCGTACAACCTATCACGCTCCATCGTCTCCATTATTTTCCCACACAAGAAGTAGGGGAGATGGGGCGGAGGTTGTCCGTGCTAATGGCTTTGCCCACTTTGGGTATGAAGGTGACCAGGGCAGTCTTCCACTCAATCGGGAGAGGCGTTTCTCCGATCCAAATGGAGTCGATGTTGACTATATAATAAATGGCTGCACAGTTTCTTCCCTCAGCTGTATTAAATACCTCGACGTTAGCATTTCACAGAACCCAAACTGGTCTTCTCATGTAAGTGAAATAGCTAACAATGCTAACAAAGCTCTTGGTTACTTGCGTCGTAGTATACATCTTGCCCTCATTCAGTAAAATTCTAGCCTACAAAACTTTAATTTACCCAAAACTAGAATACGCATCCACCACTCGGGACCCACCACAATGTAACCCAAGTAAGTCCATCGAAATAATTCAAAACCGTGCAGTTAGATTCATCTATTCTGACTACTCATATCACACCAGTGTTAATACCCTTAAATGTAAGGCAGATTTACCTAACGTTGACCTACGTCGTAAGATTTCTAGACGGTCCTTGTACCACAAGATGTATCATGCGTTTCATTATAATTCCGCCTGTAGTGGGGAAGAGGGAGACAGACAGTATCTAGTCGGAGCACCTGGAAGACGACTACGACGAAGAGCTGAGCTCGTGACAGTGACTGACGCCCCTTGAACCAGGCAGTTGGTTTTAGTCAATACACCCCCTTATAATTTAGTAGAAGTGCTGAGTAGTCTTCGAAGCTGGAACTATGAAGTCGCACCTTACCTCTAGTGCCAGCAACGCCGGAAGAACCTTCCACCCAAGGTACCTCGCAAGTCCCCGCCTTTACATGTCCCGGCGTGTGGCCACTGCGTTACCCACCGATCTTCATCGGCACTGACGGCCAAGACGTTGAGGAGTAGCTGGCTACTTACCACAAGGTGAGCGCAGTGAACAAATAGGACGATGCGGCTAAGCTGACTTATGTAAGGTTTTACTTGTCCGGCGTCGCTAGTCTCTGGTTGCGCCATCACGAAGCCGACATTGCCAGCTGCGATTCATTCAAGGCCTCCTTTTCGCAAGTCTTCGACCGCCCTGTTGTGCGAAAACTCCGCGCAGAACAACTACTTCATGAGCGCGCTCAATAGCCAGGAGAGGCCTTTACCAGCTACATTGAAGGCATTGTTGACTTGTGCAAGCGGGTAAACCCAGCGATGCTCGAAGCCGACAAAATCAAACAAATTATCAAGGGCATATGTGATGACGCATTTCAAATGTTGTTAGCCAAGGACCCACAAAGCATCGCCGATCTCGTCAGCTTGTGCCAGAGTTTTGACAACTTGCGCAAGCAACGCGCCCAAACACTGCGCTCTGTGGAACAACGTGACTCGATCGCGGCTTTGACTCTCGGAGACCAGAACGACATGTTGGATCGCATAAACCAGTTAGTGCGTGAGGAGGTCGCTCGGCAGCTCTCTATTTCATCGAGCATGCCCGAGCCAGCACAAACGCATCCTCTGGCCCCAGATCATCTGGCCCCGACCATAAGGCACGTCATACAAGATGAGGTAGTTGACACTTTGCCTTTCGCTCGTTCACTACCTCTGGAGGCCGCACCCTTGACGTATGCGCAAGTCGTTGCAGCCAGTGCACCTCGACAGCCCACTTATGCTACCTCACCGGTCCCTGTTCGGTCATCACCAGTTCCGTTTAGCAGGCATATTGCGGCGTTTCCCAATCCGTGGCGCACCGCAGACAACCGCCCGATTTGCTATTCTTGCGGTTACGCAGGACATGTGGCTCGCTTGTGCCGCCGCCACCCTCTCGTTCAGAGCGACACCATGCAAAGATCGTCACATGACTCTCGGCGCTTTAACACGGCACGTCAACAAGGATACTCTTCACCCGACCGCCCAGCCTCCGAGTTTGTTAAGTGTGCCGAAATGTGCCGCCAATTAGCGCATTCACTGACGTCCGTCGCACAAGGTCTCCAAAAGAACGACTTGACCAAGACAAGCCTGCTCACAGCTTCCCCGTAGGCTCATTTGTATGGCTTTTGGATCCATTCCAGTCCCCCGGCCTCTCCCGAAAGTTTGCACGCAAGTTTATTGGTCCATACCGCATCGTTCAATTCACGTCATTGGCCAACTATGTCGTCGAACCAGTGGCACCTGCCGATGACAGACGATGCCGTGGTCGTCAGACAGTCCACATCAGCTGCTTAAAACCTTGCTATGATCCCCTTGTGTTTGCTTCGCAGTGAGTCGCCAGGATGGCTCCTCTTTACCACCGGGGCAAATGTAGTGGAGAAGAGGGAGAGAGACAGTATCTAGCCAGAGCACCTGGAAGACGACTACGACGATCCAAATGGAGTGACAGTGACTGACGCCCCTTGAACCAGGCAGTTGGTTTTAGTGAATAAACCCCCTTATACCTCATTCAACCAGCCCATCGAACTTCAGCCCGCACAAGTCACCACAAGGCCGTCTACCCCCCTCCTGCTTGCACCACAGCCCACCATCATTCCTTTTTCCCCCAGGCAGCCAGTGACTGGAACGATTTTTCCTCAAGTTTGGTCGACCATTCCAACCCAGATACATTTGGGAATGACATAGAATCGTCGTTTTATTAGGTCTATATTGTTTAATCACTCCCTCATGTAAAACACGCTGTTGAGGGCCTTTGAGATTTATTAAATAAATAAATAAATAATAAATAAATAAATGTAAGAAGACTTGTGTAGGTCGAATCGGGAAGGTTGGTAAGTAACTTTATTGTGATTTTATTCTTTCCTGGTGCCATTCCTCGCCTCATTTTCGCTAGAGTCGTTTCAGGTCGTGTAACTGGAATAGTTGACACGGCCCCACGTTCTAGGTACCTGCATACGAGTGCGCGGGCCCTCGAGGGTCCTGCTTTGTGCATAGATATTGGTCTCGAAGTTTAAAGGCCAGTTTTGCTGTGTCTCCATCGAAGCTGTGAAACACCCGTTAGAGAGGCTTTTGTGTCTCATACTTTGTGTAAAATCAATCAGGGTGCGGAAGAGGCACCGGGTACCACGACTGGACATTTGTCGAGCGGCCGTGTTGCATCGGTCCACCCAGTTAGAGTCAGCGAGCTGGGCCACGTACTCTGCCGCTCACTGGGTGAGCTCAGCGATGCGAACTTTGGGTTTCCTATTGAGCTTTTGCCGGCGCCATTGGCAGACAAGGCTGTGCCGGACCTCTCAGAGGTGAAGGAGGTGGTTATCCACCGCAAGAGTCGTCGCCTCCGAGAGTTTGATCTGTGTTTGTGTGGAACGAAGGGTGGAAACCAGTTGCTCAGACCAAGCTTGGTATCCTTGCTCCTGAATGGGGGTCGAATTGGTGTACAGTTGTCGAAACATTGTCCGATCAGGTAATTTGGCCTCTCCGTAGAGTCTTGCTAAAGGACGGGTGCGAATGGTAGTATTGAGTTTGCAGTGGTCACTGCCGAGTGTCTTTTCAATGTTGACTCAATCCACACACTGCATAATTTTGTGAGGGTAAGGTCTGGACAGGTGTCCCGGGTCACAGAGATACCCACGCGAGTTGGGAAGGCACAGTCGGTGTGGAGAGTTAGGCCCAGCGTGAACGTAAGCTCCACCAACTTATGTCCTCGTTTCTATTCACGCACATACCCCCAAAGTGTGCCCGGGGCATTGAAATCACCCATGATCACCAGGGGTTCCTGCGTGCAGCTTTTAAGGCGCTGCTAAAAAGGTCTGCGAATGTGATGTTGGCTAGTCTTGGTGAACAATAAATGTTCAGCACGTGCAGTGGTGGATCCTGCTTACGCAACAGAAGGAGTGCCACCATCACGCATGAGAATTCGGGCTTAAAGTCGCGATCAACTTGGTTGGCCGTATAATTTTTGTACACGCAAATGCAGGATAAAAGATCCTGCTGAAACGCGGTGTAGTTTGTGAGTGTGGCAGCACTCCCTGACCCCTGGAGCGCTGCGACAGTCGGAATAGTATTAAATGTTGAAAGGGGAAGCCGGAGGTTGACCCTCTTAGTGTGAGCCTTAAATCCCCGACAATTCCACTCCATGATTTGGATTAGAGTGGCCGAATTCAATCGCAGTGATTTTTTAACTCTAAGGGTGCCCGCCATGGTCTGTAGTATTAACGTGTGATTGAGGTGGCGGCGCACCTGAGCCAGCACTCACGAGGAGAGGGGTGTCTTCAACTCCGGAGACGGAGCATGTGTCATCATTCTCAAATTCAATCTGTTGTCTAGGCGTTTTAAGGTAGCGGCCGGACACATCCTTAATTGGGCCGGCTTGTTTGGTGAAACGCAAGACTTGCGGGTCTATGAGGGTGAGGATAGCCTCTGACATTTTAGCAATGGCAGCATTTACGGCCGCTGAGATTTGAGTTTTGAGGGCAGTTAGCCGGCTGTCCATACGGACCTCAAGGGAGCTCACCCAAGCCTCGTGTGTGGCTACCGCGTCCGTCGCCGCCATTCCGGTCTCACTTTCTATTATCTCAACCGCGGGTGGAGAGGGAGTGGAGACTAGTTGGGTCTGTTTGACCTCGGTTGCAGCCAGTCTTCTCTGGAACGCTTCAATTCGCGCCTGAAGGCTAGCAATAATATTTTGTTTGGTGGTATGCGCTGAAGAGGGAATAGCAGGGGAGATGAGGAGGCAGCCCTCTCCGCACCACTCACCTGTTTTTCATTTTTTACAGCGCTGGCCCATGACCCACCCTTGACGGGTGGTCGCTTCGTCGGCTGCTTCCTGGTTCCGCCGTGTGGTGGGGTCGACGGCTGCTTCCCGATGCATCCGGAATGAGAAGCAGGCTTATCAGTCTTGGCGACGTCCCTGCGCGGTGGCTCACTGAGAGGCTGATGTTTGCGGCGTTTCTTGGACGCCATTTTGGACTTGCTTCCCTGTTGAGAGGCCACTTTGGAAGTACGGTATTTGGCCGTACATGCACGAGAGTTTGTGGCGTGTGCTCCACCACACACCGAGCATACGGGTACACATTCATGAGGAGCCCGCATCCCCTCCTCTACGAGTGCAACTTGCTGTCTACACAGGCCACATGGAACCAGTCTTGTGTTCGGACAAGTGTCTATCTGCTGGCCGATGACACCGCACTTGCCGCAGGCCGGGATTGTGTGGTAGTAAGGCTTGACGGAGATCAGCATCGAGTCGTAGGGCACAAAGCATGGATTTTTCTTGCCGGCGTAGTTGACACGCGCGTTGTTCGATGTTCCAAATTTGCCCACCTCGACGATCGTGCCTGACCTCTGCTCCGACGCTTCAGAGAACATACGCTCTTTCGGAGCGTCTTCGTCGTATCTGTGTTGTGCACTATGATGACTCCGTGGCAAAAATTTCTACCATCTTGTATCAGGTATCCGGGGAGAACCACCCTGTGCTCGATCTTTACAACGAAATTTCCGATGATTTTGTCCGCCATGTCAGGGTCCAGGGTGTGAATAATGATCAGATATTGCTCTCTCGAGAGAATAACTGTCAGTGTCTCAGCGCGCTCAGGCTCAAGGTGTGCCTTGAACGCCGTCCCGTAACAGCTCTCGAAGAAATGCAAGGAGCCGCACTCGCGTGGATTTACGACAATGACATAGTCGTCTGGATTCTGTTTTGGAAACGGACGAGGCTTTGAGCTGGTGAAAACCTTGCCTTTGCGTTCCGCAACGCGTAAAGCAGGATGGTCGGTCTTGCCAACTGGTGTGCCGGACGCCAGAGCGGCGGCGGGTGCCACCTTCTTGGCGTTGGCTTGCGAACGGCGTTCCCCCGCGTTGCTGATAGCTTGGCTCCGAAACATCAGTAAGGAAGCAGTGTTAGGCGTTTCGGAAAGCGTAATCGCCTGCCACGCCATATTATGCGGGTCGTATCTACGCTAGGTGAGCGTAGAGGCGGTCATGTTACCTCAGAACGCCGGTCCCACGCCACCAGGCGTCGGCGTCGCCGTTTCGCCTAAAAACGTCTCCAACGTAGTCGGGAGACAATCGGCCGTAAAGCTGCTGAGAACCGGCCCACCTGGACTATGCTGGTATCCGCGTGTTGCCTGTGAGTTTCCGTTGCGAATGATGCTGGTATTGACGGGGTACAGAAAAGTTGCCCGTGGGTCCAGCCGAAATTCAGCAGACCCGAATTGCAGCACGGCCTACACCGATGAATGGGTGGATGGACATTGCTGTACCCTTTAGATCGGGTGGTGGCCAGCGCCACCAAGCGGTAATACTTAATGAACCAAAAACTAGATTTATTTTTTTCTTAAACAGTGAGGTTGAGGGATTCGTACTTTGCAGCGAAGGGTTCAGTTTCCACTCGTGCCTTCACTTCAGCAAGCAATCAGATAACCTCCTTCTAGTTAATTCTACCCGCTTAAAGTCCATTTTGCCCTCACTGTCCCTAAACCCCAGAGCTTTGAAAAACTCTGCGCCATCAACCTGAACTACAGGGTGAAGCCCTTTACAGAACATTATCAAGTGTTCGGCAGTCTCTTCTTCCTCTCCACACGCACTGCATACCGTGTCTACCCTTTCGTATTTGGCCCGATATGTCTTTGTTCGCAATACTCCCGTGCTGGCCTCAAACAGTAGGAAACTACCCCGAGTATTATCATAGATCCTTTCCTTGGCTATTTCCTGCTTAAACGTTCGATAGATCTCTAGTGCGGACTTCTTAATCATGCCAATTCTCCGCATATCGGTCTCAGCTTCCTTCACCTTCTTCTTAACCGATAATTCTTTTTGGTTTGGCCCCCTGCTGTTTACCAAGTATTTACCAGTCAATTTTATGGTTCGCTTCCGCCATTTTGTATCGACATTATTCATGTACAAGTAGCTGAATACCTTCCTAGCCCAACGCTCCTCCTCCATTTCTCTCAATCGCTTCTCAAATTTTATCTTGCTGCTAACTTCCCTGCCCTCAAATGATGCCCATCCCATATCACCTTGTACTCCCTGATTTGGTGTGTTCCCGTGAGCTCCCAAGGCAAGCCTACCTATTCCACGTTGCTTACCACCTATTCCACGTTGCAAGCCTATCATCGCGCGCTGGCAGTGGGTTGGGGACAAGAATCTCGCATGTTACTGGTACGAAAACAACCGATAACAGTGTACCTCACCGGGCTTGTAAGCATGACATTGCAGGATGCATCTATAGTACGAAATGCGGCTTGGTGGCGTTCGAGGACCTTGGAGAGTGAACAAGCACGTGCGTCCACGGACCATATAACGAGCTTTTACGATGTGGTGAGTGGAGCAGGTCAAAGCAGCGACAAGGCCCTTCCGCAATTCCCCTGGGTCAACCCCAGAGACCACATGCCGACTGGAAAAATTGAATTGCTCCACAAACTTGAAGGAAAACAAGGGAGACAGGAAAGAGCGCAGACTACCAACTCTTTGTTGTCGTTTCTTGAAGCCAATATATACGCATGCTACGCTGCGCTTCCACGATGCGCACAAAACCAAAGATGCCGCAAACAAAGCCGTCCCAAAACAAATCAATTCAAATGTGACTGCCACCACAATGACAAATGCGAAAAATGGCAAAATTACAAAAGTGACGCCCACCACAATCTAAACTGCGTATTCCCAAGGTTCTTTCTTAGTGCGAAGTTCTTCGGCAATCGTTCCTACTTTGAAGGAAGGCTTACCAGTGGCGTCCATGGCTTTTTAATTGATGTGAAAGAACTTTTTTACTCAATTTCACATGCTGGGCTTTTTGGTGCTGTCAGGAGTGCAATCGATGAATTCGGGGAAGTTAATTTCCAAAACAAGCTTGGTATCTTCGTGAATAACGTTTTGGTTTTTTTGAAATTCTACCTTGAGTTTACTGCAATCAACCACCAGGAGGGTACCAAAAAGCTGGAATTTGTATCGGTTCTGCAGTTGCGTCTGTCCTCAGTGATATATTCTTGGCTGCCTTCGACCAGCGCCTGAAGGATGAGTTGCCCCATTTGGATGTCGTTCGCACCTTCATGTATGTGGACGACTACCTTTTTGTGCTTGGGAAGGTTCCATGTGAACGCGTACCGGGTGTTGTGAATGGTGTCCTTGAGGTTTTCTACAGACACTCTAGTGGCCTGAAGTTCACGCACGAAATGCTGGTCGAAAATGAGATCCAGTTTCTGGACCTACGGCTGAGGTTTGCCAAGGAGCACATCTGCTTCAAATACAATCCGCGATTGAAGAAAGGCGTGTTGCCTTTTGATAGCGCGCACTCGAAGTTGATTAAGAGGGGCATTGTGTTGTCAGCTTGTGCGGCAGCCCTCGACAAGTCTTGCCCACATCTGATGCTAGAAAGCTTTGAGAATCAGGTAGCTCGTCTGGGTGCAGCTGGATACCCGGCACAGATTGTAGCTAGTGCTTGCAAAAGCCTTCTTAAAAATACAAGGGTGGGGGTCCAAGCGTCGAAGGAAGGTAGAGGAGGACTATTTATGTTATGCCGTACTTACTTAGTGTTTCCCAATATGTAAAAAAGGTGGCTAATAGGTACGGTGTTGATGTACTGTTTTGAGCGCCTACAAAGTTAGGTCAGATATGTTAGTTATTGACTGAACAGAAGAATGCAAAATGCACAAAAAAGCATGCGAACGTGTTCATTAGGTATGTATTTGCTGTTGTATATCTGATCCCTTTGTCGAGTGGGAGGGTGTACATAGGGCAGACGGGGCGTTGCCTCAACGAACGCTTGCGTGAGCACAGTCTGGCCGTAAAAGGAAAAAATGGTGGTCATTTATATTATCAGGGGGTGCAACCGCATTTACATGCGGCTGCACCCCCTGGTTTGAGAATGCGTCAGTCATGGCTAAGGCACGTGAAAAGACCGAAAGGGAGATTATCGAAATGTACTTTATCAGGCAATTTAATGGCAAGTGCATAAGCATGCCTTCAATTTCACTTTCGGACAGAGAAATGGCCTTCCTACATGGTCATGTGTAATGTTGTGGGTAACGCCTTGCATTGTGTTCTCTTCCATTTCTATTCGTTTGTTTTGTTCGTGAGTGTTCCTGTTTTTTTCCCATGCGACGCTACGCAATGTTTTGTAAGGTTTATTTTTGTTACTATATTTTTTTTACTCTCTTGGCTTACTGCTTTTTCGGGTTTGCTCACTTGGGGCTGTTTGGAGTGACTATAAAATTGTTATTTTATTGTTTCATTCGGACTAAGCGCTATTTTAGGTGTTTTTAAAGAAAGGTCTCTAGAGTACGTTTTCATATTTTCACGCTTTTGTTGATGCTTGGTGCAATAAAAATACAAAAAATGATAAAAAATAAGTTTTAGATTAGATAAAAGCGCACACCTTGGAAATACGCAGTTTAGATTGTGGTGGGTATCACTTTTGTAATTTGCCATTTTTTGCATTTGTCATTGTGGTGGCAGTCACTTTTGAATTTATTTGTTTTGAGACGGCTTTGTTTGCGGCATATTTAGTTTTGGGCGCATCGCGGAAGCGCACCGTAGCATGCGTATATATTGGCTTCAAGGAACGACAATAAACAGTTGGTAGTCTGCGCTCTTTCCTGTCTCCCTTGTTTTCCTTCGAGTTTGTGCAACAATTCAATTTTTCAAGTATGAACCAACTAGTCTGCAAAAAAGTATTGCGTCACATACCGGCGCAAGTCCGAGTCGAAACTCATGTACGCTTGCACTCGCACGATAAATGAGCTGTTACTGGCAGAGTTCGCAGCTTGGTGAGTTTGTCAACATCCGCTAGCGAACGCATCTATACCGATACGCCGTTGGTGGGATCGTGAATGGAGAAACCTTAGGACGTGGTAGTTTCGAGGCAGGCTTCGAAGGCTGACTGAAGGAGCCGATTTGACAATTTTGGTACGTCGAAGGACTCACGTGTTTTCACGACGACCTTGTACTTAGACTCGGTGCCAGGTGCCGCAGCAGCTGCCGGAGAGGGGCATTCCCGCTGGCTTGCCAGTGTGGCTGAAGCAGACAAACCATCTGCATTCATTTGTGAGTCATTGATTGATATGTGGGGTTTAACGTCCCAAAACCACTCTATGATTATGAGAGACGCCGTAGTGGAGGGCTCCGGAAATTTAGACCACCTGGGGTTCTTTAACGTGCACCCAAATCTGAGCACACGGGCCTACAACATTTCCGCCTCCATCGGAAATGCAGCCGCCGCAGCCGGGATTCGAACCCGCGCCCTGCGGGTCAGCAGCCGAGTACCTTAGCCACCATTTGTGAGTCAGCCACGCATTTCGCACTGCGTTTCGGAGCGTAGGCTGGTTGTGATGCCTGCATCATAAGCTCCGCTGCAGCCGTCGATACTGATTCACATGAAGAACGCGGGAGCGGATCCGCCGCCAGATGCAACCGGCAAGACGCCGAAACTGTCCTGTCCAGCGTCCCACGCACAACCATAGCCTCCTCTATAACTTTGTGCCCGAGCGGTCGGTCCCTCAGCGCCGTCCCCCGATTCTCTCGTTTTGCGCCTCGGCGCTCCGCCAGGAGCGCTCGCATCCCATAATAGCTCGCGCCTCGCTTGCTGCAGCAACAGGCGCACACCGCTACGCCGCGGTTTTCCCGTCGCGCGCAAATTTGGTTTGCCGTGCTCGATGTAAAACTGTGCTTGGCCCATTGTGTTTTCTGCTTGCCCTTGATGTTTTTTCTGGCACAATAGTCTCCCCCAAGAGCTTCGTTAACTGCAGCGCTCGCTGAGACAACCGTGACTGTATCAAGTGCGATTCGGGTAAGTTCTTTGTTAAAAGTGTTACATCGTTAAGACATCCGCTTGCTGCAAGGAATCGTGCCTAAACGCTGTATTTTTGTTATCTGCAGCACTACCGTAAAAAGAAAGGCGACTGCCCATGCATGGTCAGGAGTTTGGCTGCGCCCCGAACGCTCCACAATGCCGTACTGCTGCATACCACGCTGCAAATCATGGAGCGGCCGGAAAGAAACCGGAGTATCTTTTCACGAAATTCCGAGCGACCAAGAACTTCGCGAAAAGTGGCTTAAGGTAATCTCGAGAGACAACTGGACCCCGAACAGCACATCTTGCTATTCTACCGTTTGCAGCCGACACTTCGTCCCGTCCGACTTTAAAGAAGGGTGCACGACGCGAAGACTGAAGAAAGGCTCTGTGCCCAGCGTCTTCCACGAGTACCCGTCGTATTTGCAACCTTGCAAACAAAACGAAAGAAGCGATGCGGCCCTCAGGAAGCGTGCTGCGGCTGTATTAACTGACGAGCCAGCAAGAAAAAAAGAGCAGTCGGTGGTGGTGCACCACATGTGTTTACGGACTTACGACATGACCAGTCGTGCGCGTCGGACTCCCAACTTGTTGAAGAAGTGCCCAACTCCAGCAGCAGGACTGACCAAGGCTTCGTACCGAGAACGGCGCAGATGGATAGAGCAGTGCAAGTAGCCTCACGCATTTCGTTGCCAACCATCGAAAGACGGAAGTGGAAGCGTAAGGAACGCGAACTGAGGGCGCAGGTTGAAAGGCTCAAAGGAACTGTTGAAAAATATAAAAGGGAGCTTCAGAAACCTAAAGAAGACTGCTATGTCCCAGCGTTTTTGCAGGTTGTCGAGCAGGCAAGTGAAAATGAGTTGGCTGCCTCAATACTGCTGGAGCAGGTCAAAAATTTTCAGAAGGTGAAACCGACGTGGTCCGAAGTTACAGTCCGCCACGCAGTGATCCTTCGTAACCTCTCAGCGAGGGCATACGAACACTTAAGGAGCTCAGGGCTACTCCGCCTACCCTGTCGAAGCACGCTGGAGCGCTTCCTCGGTTCGTCACGCAATGAAGTAGGCGTCACAGACTTGATTAAGCAGAGGCTGTCAGCTGAGCTCGCTTCACACACGAGTGCTCAGTCACAGACGTGCTCGCTCATTGTGGACGAAATGAGGGTCAAGCAGCGCTTACTCTATCTCAAGCAGAGATGCCTTCATTGGCGAAGTAGACTACGGTGACTGCTTGCCGCAGAAGCAACCGAGCAAGCCAGAAGAGCCAGTTCTTGCAAACTCGCTGCTTTGCTTCATTTTAAGTGGCTTGTCAACGAGATATAAGATTCCCGTAGCCTATTTTTTTACTAGAAATTGCACCGGTGAAAACCTTCACCAGATCATGATGAACGTACTCAAAGAAGTTGAGAGTATAGGTTTTAGAATCGTGCGGATCGTTACCGACAACCATCGGATTAACGTGAAGGCGTTCCAACTGCTATGTGGGGGTAACCTCAAGCACTGCATACCACAACCAACAAATCAAGATGGCAAACTTTTCCTCGCTTTCGATCAGTGTCATTTAATTAAAAACGTACGGTCACAGTTTCTGTCACGCGATATCGGAAAGGATGGCGAAATAACTGCCCAGTACCTGAAAGACCTCTACAAAATGCAACAGCGCAGTATTGTCAAGCCAGTGCGGTTCTTGACAAGAAAGCACGTACATCCGACTAGCATGGAAAAAATGAACGTCAGGAGGGCAGTGCAAGTCGTTTCGCCACCTGTGACCGCGGCCCTGAAGCTCTTGAAAGAGCAGGCAGGTCATACATGTGACGCAAGCTTCGCCCACGTTGGTCCAACCGTCGTATTCATGGACACCATGTACCGGTGGTTCACCCTCATGGACGTAAGCAACTGCACCCAGCATTTCCACCAGAACAACCCGGACTGCAAGCAGTACGAATCCGAAGACGACGAACGGCTAGGTTGGCTTGAAACATCATTTCTTGACTACCTGGCCGAAATCAAGCGGCAGAGCCCGGCTAAGAATTTTCTGACCAAGGAAACGTACGAGGGCTTGCTGATAACAACCATCTCAAACGTGGAGTGCGTTCGGTACCTTCTCACGGTCACACGCTTCCGTTTCGTTCTGACTAGGAAGATGTCCTCTGACCCAATAGAGGCCTTCTTTGGGTGGTTGAGGAAATCTGCAGGCTCGAACGACCAGACAGACGTGAGGGCAGTTTTGTCTGGGATTGAGAAAGCACTGAAGACTGGCATAGCCTGCACGTCCAGCAGCAGCAACGTGATTACTGCAGACAGCAGCAGCTGCTCCACATCAGCACTCCTACAGCGATCGGCAAGAGCAGCGCAGAATGACGGTGAAGCATTTCCAGCAGAATCAACCACGATCCTCGAGGAGAGCCTCGACAGGGGGAAGACGTTGCTCCCAACGCCAGATGTTGCTGCACTAGCGATGGTTGGTGGCTATATTGCAAGAACAGTCCACGAAACCATTTCCTGTGATGAATGCTTCACTTTGGTGACTAAACCAAACACCTCTGCGCCATCGGATGCATTAATTAGGCACCAGGACAGAGGTGGACTCCTGTATCCGTCAACTGAGCTCGTAATGGTTCTAAATTCTCTAAAGAATTACGCGGAAGTTTTCCTCGCAAGAGCGAGAAAGATGAATCAGCCACTGAAGGCTGCCGTTGACAACGCCGCGCAAATACTACAGAAACGTGACAAACTTAAGTGCTCGACCCCGGGACATCATAAAAAACTTTTGGAGGTTGTGCTCGTGAAGTTTCTCCGCCCACTTTTTCTGAACTTCGCGACGAGTGTGACTGACAAACACGACTTGGCAAAAGATTTTCATGTCAAACCATTGTCTCGAAAAGTGCTCAAGCTTTGAGCGCGAAATCAAAAAAAAAGCTCACATTGCATTCTGAATACAGTGCTTGTGTTAAAAATTTGGTGTGTGCGCACTTCTTAACGTATACGCATAATCCAATGCAATGTAGACGGTTTCTAGACCGTCATAAACGCAAGCGTGCATAGGCCGCGTCGTCTGCTGTTATTATGGGATTGGTGCGGCATCTGGCGGCGAGCGCCAAAACTATAAGGGACGGATGGCGCGTATGTATTTAGCGCTAATGCGCGGGCACAAAAAAATATAGGAGGCTATGGCACAACGTTGAAGCGAATGGCGCCAAGGGTGATGAGTAGAGACCGGAACTTTAGGAACGAAAAAAAAAGAATGTTTTAGGGGCCTATATTAGGCACTAAAACTGTCATTAAGGCATAAATAGGTGTTAAAAACTATCATTTAGGCATAAATAGCCACAATTCATAATTACTTCAGTAGCGGGCTTAGGAAAATATTTAAATTCTAACAAACACAGCAGGTAAATTAGGTGCTTTTGAAAAGCTAAATTTATCTTTTTCATGAAAGCAATAGCAAGAAGCATAATCATTTGAACAGATTTAGGTGAAAGCTGACGTAATTTGACATTGTGGGAAATGCTATGAAAACAGTGAAAGACCATCATCATCACAAAGTCTTCGGTCTTGAATTGTGCTTGCTTTCAGTCATTATTTGCTTTCATGCGGAAAAGAACGCTCGACGTCCACTAAAGTTAGTGAAGCGTACTTGTGGCCTAGCACTTTCAATGATTTAGTTGCATCCAGAACATTTGAATTAGCACCACTCGAAACTTTAGACACTTGCTTTAGCACGTACAATCTGGGATCCTTTTCAAGGCAGATACAAGCTTTGCGCCAACCCTGTCAGCGACGGGTCTATTGGGGACGAGGTGAACCTTTCCTGCACGTCCGAAAAAAACAACAACAAATGGGTATCCTTCAGGTTTCCCTTTAAGCGTTGAACGCGATAGCGATCGTGTCCCTGATGCATACTTCTACCACTTAGCGTATGATGTTACTCGACAAGTTCAAATTGTGGATTACTATACAGTATAATCAATTAAGTTGAAAGTGACTTGTGTCATTGAAGCTTTCACATATGACTGCATTCTGTGTAATATGTGCATGCGAGTTATGTGCATGCGAGTTCACAGATGTGGACATAAATATAACAAAATAAATCTGCGTGCTTGTGGAATGACCACAAAATACGTGTTATTCACGCAGATTCAGGTGTTATTTAAATAAGTTGGCAGTTGCGTACCCAACTTTGGAAGTTCTATGCCTATGTGTGCTTCAGAGGGGACATTAAACTTCAAATATTGTTCATCTTTTCAATTTTTCCTCCCCAGCTTCTCAGACGGACCGTTTCTCGATCGACGGAGTAGCGCTGTGATCCACTGTTTCATTGCCTGAGAAGGTCATTTTAAGGCTTATCTTTATTCCGCATTGCTCGGTGGAATAAAGATAAGCCCATTGCTCGGTAGGCTTTTTTATCTCTCTCTCTCTCTCTCTTTTATCTTTTTTATCTCTCTCTCTCGGTAGGCTTCCGACAGCTGCCGTTATGAAACAAAAAACATAAATTATAACAAAACTTATGTGTCGGCTGTAGTCGACAGCGTTAGGCTAGCTTAGTTTTGGCTCACTAACGTACGTTCAAGGTACACTGTACTCTGGCCTCCCTAACGCAACCGCCGAGCTGCACTACTCTCGAACCTAGCGACGGGAACTTCAAGAGGCAGTGGATACAGTAGCGTTAGCCCCTACTCGCTTCGCTACAGTACACTCTATAGCCACATTCACACAACCAACCATGCTGCACTACTCTCGAACCAAGCGACTGAAATCATTTAGGGGGGGCCTGATAGCGCTACAAATGCTAGTCTCACTTTTCCTTGATGAGTACAAGCCCCGCTCACGTAAAAGCACGTTTAAAGTGCGATGTTATAAGAATTGGCCAACGTCACATGCGTCGGAGCGCGTTGGCCGAGTCTAGATATATGTTAGCTGTGGCAGTGCGTCGACTTGTGATGTTTTCGCCAACATAACACAATGTATGCGCGCGCCGACCCTACGTCGAACCATAATCGCACCTTACCAGTAGCTAAAAACATCAACGAAAAAAGAAACTAGCGCGCTATGCATTTGTTGTCGTTGATAAGGCCGCACCAAGTGCTTGTTGTTTTCCTCCATACGAAAAGTTCGTTTAAGCGAAACGTTTACCAGACGAACGTGAAAAGGCATTTATTAGGCACTGAAAAGCTCATATTGGCACAAACCTCAAAATAGGCACTTATGGGCACAATAAATACGGTATTAAAATGTTTACGATCCCTTAGTTAGTGTTTATATGTGAAATAAGCTTGAAACGGACTAAAAAACGCATTTTGCCTAAAGTTCCGGCTTTTAGTGGTGAGTCCAGGTCGTCGATGGTGTCCGGGAGAAGAGAGCCTGGGGCGACCCCACGGCCTCGTCCAAGGCGTCTGGCAGGTCTGTCCTTAGCCGGTGGGGCCAGACAGCTGGGCATCCTTGCATTGAGCCAGGGCGCATACACTACGGGGACGCCAGTGGGGTGATGGTTGCGCGAGCCGGTGCTATCAGCCGATATTCACGGAGCTGTCGAAACGCGTCCGTTCTCGCAGGCAGCTCAGCTGCGTCTTCCGAGAAGCCGTATAACGAGGTGTTTTTATCTCCGACGCACAAAGCCAAGAAGAAAATATATCATGTCTCAGGTTAGTCTTCACAGCGTTGTACTTGATTTATGAAACGGAGTATAGAAAAATACATTCGTAGAATGCATGGACATGATCTTAGAGGTGTCGCTCTCATGTGGGTGCCGTCATAATACCCAATTATTTACGAATACGCACAAACCCGCCCTCCTACTAAGTGAGATGCTGAGCCCGATTGTGCTGATACTCTCTAATGTGTGCGTTCGTGCAATTCGTCACATTTAGAAATCGACTGTCAGCGAAAATAAATAATTTTCTAAAGGAAACACTTCGTGGGAGATTAGTTTACCATTATATAGGAAGTATATAATGAAGATGAAAGATGGAGAAAGCAAGACGGGAAACAGCGTGAGCCAACTTATGGATTATCGCACGGGATCACAGATACTAGGTGTTCCACGTAGTTTAGATGAAAAGCTTTAGAAATACCATGTGCTCTAAGAGGTTCCAACTCCTTTATATTAGTGGAAATCTTGTGTTCATCTAATAATCAGCAATATGCGCCTTATTTAGGTAACGCTTTTGTTGTAGTTTCAGAGGGTAAAATTTATTGCCAGCCTAGGGCTAGGGAAAAGGGTCTACGACTTCGTGAGATCCTTTCTTTACAAGAGAACCACCAAGCTCAAGATCGAAGGGTACTTCTCACGAGAGATCAACCTCGGTTCACGCGGCACGCCTCAGGGCTCAGTTATTTCACCAAAACTATTTAACATCGTGATTATCGGGCTCTCCAAGGAACTCGCCAAGATTCAAGGAATCAATCATACCATCTACGCCGATGATATAACCATCTGGTGCACCGGCAGGAGCGATGGCCAAGTTGAAGAAGCCACGCAGCACGCGATCGACGTGACCGAACGTTTCCTCCGTCCCACCGGTTTCGGGAGCTCCCCATCGAAATCTGAACTTCTGCTCTATAAGAAAAGACCCCGAGGTGGCGGCCACCGTGACTGGAAACCTGCGTCTCAAAGTGAAATATGGCTTTTCACTGGTGACGGGTCCCCAGTGCCCAGAGTGGATTCGCTCCGAATATTGGGAATGTATATCGAGTCCAACGGCGCTAACGGAGCTGCACTGAGACAGATCACTACCAAGACGGAAGGTGCTCTCGGCCTCATCCGGAGAATCACCAACAGACACCGCGGAATCAAGGAAGACAATTTCATCCGCATCATACATGCGTTTGTGCTCTGCTACCTTTCGTACTCGGCGGCCATGTACAATTGGCATGTTGCAGAGAGAAGTAAGCTCAATTCCCTCATAAGAAAGGTCTTCAAGCTCGCGCTCGGCTTGCCTGTAAGCACTCGCACTGAAAACCTTTTCAAGCTCGGTGTTCACAATACACTTGAAGAGATAATAGAGGCGCAAGAACGCTCACAGCTGCTCAGGCTTTCCGGAACCAAATCGGGCCGCAAGATACTCTATGATTTGGGCCTCAGCTCTATTGACCAGTGCCCCGATTACATGCAGATTCCCAGAAACATCAGGTCTCAACTGCGCATTGCACCCATTCTCCGCATTATGCACCCTGCGCACAACGTCGGTCGGCGTAGGACCAGGGGTAGAGCTCTGCTCGAGCACGTCCGTAGCAACCCCACTGATGCAAGCTTTGTGGATGCTGCGTCATATGTCCAACAAGAGCCATTTGCTGTTTCTATCGTCGACTCAAATTCCAGGCTCACTTGCTCCGCCACAGTACGCACATCGAAGCCCGTGATAGCCGAACAGGTTGCAATCGTGCTGGCTATGCTAGATAGTCGCAGAGAGTTAATATACAGCGACTCCAAGGCGGCTATCAAAGCCTACGAAACCGAGATGGTAGCCCCTCAGGCCCTCCGCATTCTCCAAAGTGTCAAGAGTATCATGTCCCATTCTCTCACTTGGTTTCCCGCTCACCTGGGGTCGATTGAGGGCTCTACCTCTAACCCGAACGAGGGCGCACACGAGGCCGCGTGAGGACTCACTGACCGCGCCGCCTCCACAGCCCCTCTGCCTCGCTGGGAACCCTTACTTACGTTCAACGAAATAACAAAGCACTTCTATCTGTCCAGAAGGGTATTCCCTCTCCCACACCCGGCCTTGTGCAGGGCGCAGGCAGTCACCCTAAGACTATTGCAAGCCAGTGCGTATCCTAACCCTGCGGTTCTTGATGCCATCTACCCTGAACGGTATCCAAGTGCGGATTGCGCCACTTGTGGACTATTAGCAACATTCAACCATGTGTTGTGGGAGTGTGAGGCCACCGGCCCCGCCCTCAGGGAGGACAGTTGGGCTGCGCTCTTACGCAGCCCCGAACTTAAGGATCAAACCCTGGCCGTCCAGAGTGCCCGTGAACGGGCCGCCAAGCTCGGCTTGACGGTCCCAACGTGGGATTAGCCGGGTGGCGCGGGGTCTCCACTGCGTCTTCTCAGGACAAAAACAAAGTTTTAATCAATCAATCAGGGTCAAATTTAGCAAGTAACCCCAGAATTCCGTAAGGTTATCTCGTGCTGAAATGTGCCTGGCTGTTTTTTGTAGCGTAAGCTACATTGGCTGAGGTTGAGCAGTTTCGCGTGAATTACTGCGAGCAGTTTTGCGCAAGCGCAAGGAGCAGTGACGTAACAAGGTGCACAGCTGCTCTCTGACGGCATGGAAGTTTCTGGAGTAACGCACATGTCACTAGTGGGCTGGTGCTTGTCTCGTGTGGGATCGCTCGCTCGCTAGTTCGTCCGTCCATCCGTCCATCCGTCGATAGCTCAAGCTACACGTATCCTAGCATAGCCAAGCTAAGTAATTGTAATTATTTTCTCGATACGCGAAACATTCCAAGAAAAAAAAAAGACGCGCTCGGACGACGCTGCATCAAACCAGCGTGAAGGCCGCCACATCGAAAAAAAAAAGAAAACAGATTCCACGTACAGTGGGAATCGGTTATATGCGAAGCACGAATGAGAAAGGTTGATATACCACTTTGAAATCAGCACAACGTTACGAGTTGGAGGTAAATGATGTCGTACATGACTTCCGTAAGTGTCATGATTATCATGTTTGGATGCGTCGTTTACCTTCGTCAGCTATTCACGTCACGTGATACCAAATTTAGTATATTGTAGCGACACTTCAGGGTTGTTTAAGCTCGACGCCTCCCTCTGAAGGCCATCGAGGCGAAGAAGCGTGGAAGCAATTCCGCACAGGCAAGCGACGACAAGTCGACGCAATAATTTTGGGGAGCACTCATTGGGGGTTTATTTATCTTATACGACTTGAATTCACCCATAAGTCACAAATACAAAACATGGAAAATGTTGGTATACCCTTGGGCTTACATGACTGGTCTCATATGATGAGATGCGCTGTTGACTAGTCCACTCACCCCAAAAAGGGATCGATGCGCTGCTTAAATAGAGTTTTCCAGCGTCGACGGGTGCGCGGACCAATCAGGCAAGCCGAGGATAACCAATCCAACACGATTTTTCATGGTCGCGTGAAGCCTTCCTTGCAACAAAACTGTAGCAGATTTTTTAAACGGGCACATTCTCTAAAACGACCTTGACGCGCAAATATCGCTCAAATACGACGTGCTCAAATATCGCTCCCCGATTGTCCCGGAGGACGCAAACGGCGGCTCGCTCGTTTAGGGTGGTGGTGGTAGTGGTTACAAGCGGAGAAAGGCACCTAATTTCTGCAGCCAGGTCGCGAGCACAGCGCAGTGCCTGGTGTGGCGCGGGACGCCTAGTGACTGACCGGATGCAGCTTTTTCTCCTCAGACACTCATTCTTCCTCGTATCTCCCTCCTCTAGAAAAGTCGTTAAATAGTGCCTCTCAGAAGAACATCTGGCAAAGAAAGAAATCCAGCTGTAGCTGAAAAGGAAAAAAGCTTTCCGCAAGACAGTGCCTTCGCGACAATATGTTAAGCTAGCGAAACGGCTGCGAGCACGCTATCGGCGTGGTATGTTGTCATGTTCTTACATGACACGCGTGTCACGATTATCATGCTTGCACCAGTGATATATTTTGTCATCAGTTGACGGCTCATAACACCAAATGCGGTATATGTGGAGCTAGCGAAACGGCCGCGAGCGCGCTATCAGCGTGGTATGTTGTCATGTTCATACATGACACGCGTGTCACGATTATCATGCTTGCACCAGTCATATATATTGTTATCAATTGACGTCACGTAACACCAAATGCGGTACATGTGGAGCTAGCGAAACGGCCGCGAGCGCTCTATCAGCGTGGTATGTTGTCATGTTCATACATGACACGCGTGTCACGATTATCATGCTTGCACCAGTCATATATATTGTTATCAATTGACGTCACGTAACACCAAATTCGGTACATGTGGAGCTAGCGAAACGGCTGCGAGCGCGCTATCAGCGTGGTATGTTGTCATGTTCTTACATGACACGCGTGTCACTATTATCATGCTTGCACCAGTCATATATTTCGTCATCAATTGACGTCACGTAACACCAAATGCGGTATATGTGGAGCTAGCGAAACGGCCGCGAGCACATCATGAATGCCCCAATATACTACTATGTAGCATTGACGCGCGCGCACGCTGGGCACAGTGACGCTACGTTAGCAAAACGCGAGTACTCTACAGTCTGAAGCCAGGCACGACCAGCGTCCATCAGCGCAGCCCGACGGCAACCGGTGCGAAATAAGACATGCTGCATTTCGCACCGATGCGTTACCCAGACAACACTGCGCCTCCCTCTTTTCGTGACGGAGGGACGCCGGGCGCGCTGAAGCGCGCATGCGTCAAAGCAACGCAGCGCGGCGCGCGCCTGCAAGTATATCGCAGGACCGCCGCCTGGCGGGGAAACGTCAGCATGACACGACGAAATGAACGCCGGCGAGCACGCACACCGCGTCACGACGACATGTATTGGCGCCTTGTTTGTGGCATATAGTCATGTTCTCACATGACAAGCATCTCATGATTATCATGTTTGCACCAGTCACATACCTTCGTCATTCATTGACGTCACGTAATACCAAATTTGGCATATGTAAAGCTAGCGAAACGGCCGTGAGCGCATCATGAGTGTGCCATGTAGTCATGTTGTTACATGACACGCATGTCGTGATTATCATGTTTGTATGTGTAATTTACCAATGTCGCCCATTCGCGTCGCGTAATACCGACTTTGGTACATGTGAGGTTATCGAAACGGCCGCGAGCGCATCTTGTGTGTGGCATGTAGTCATGTTGTTACATGACACGCATGTCATGATTTTCATGTTAGGATCTATCACTTAGGATCTTCGCCCTGCAATCATGTCATACCATACCAGTTTTGGGGCATGCCATGTGAACGAAACCACTGCAAGTGCTGCAGGAATATGAAATCTAAATCATGACATTCGTGACATCCATGTGATGGTTTTCATGCTATGACTTGTAAAATACGTTCTTCATGCAGCCATGTTGTGCCACAACAAGTTTGGTATCGATACCATTATCGAAACGGCCAGGAGAGCGAAAAGTTGTTGGCGGATAGATATATAGATAGATAGATAGATAGATAGATAGATAGATAGATAGATAGATAGATAGATAGATAGATAGATAGATAGATAGATACGCGCAATGTCGCTGGAGTTCGCTAAGAAATGCTTCACATTGAAAAAAATGGCAAATCCCACGTACAGTGCGAATCGATGATATGCGAAGCACGAATGAGAAATGTTCATATGTCACTTTGAAATCAGCACAACGTTACGAGATAGAGGTTAATGAAGCCGTACACGACTTCCGTGTCATAATTATCATGCTTGGATGTGTCGTTTACTTTCGTCATCTTTTCACGTCACATGATACCAATTTTAGTATATGTGGAGCTAGTGAAATGGCCGCGAGCACGCTATGAGCGTGGTATGTTGTCATGTTCTCACATGACACGCGTGTCGGGATTATCATGTTTGTACCAATTATATATTCACAGTGAGAGGAACAGGCTCTAGGTGCCGACCAGTGCGGACGCGCGAAGATCGGCTCCTGCTTTCAAGAATGCTTTCCTGTGGTATTCACGAATTTGCCGCCGAGTTTTTACTCTCATCGTGTGCCTAAGTTCTGAGAAATCAGCAGATACCACCTTTGTGCTGGTGAGTGGACTTTTAAACCGTTTTTTGGGACATTTTTACACGGCAACGCCACCGGGGGATTTAGGCCTAACCAAGGAGGCGATTGTCGCCGATGCGCCGGCCCGGCGCCAACGCGACTCAACGCTCTGCGCGTTCCAGTATCTGCAACTGCAACTGAGAATGGAATACCAAGTAGATGGAGAGGACATCTCTCCAGAGGATTGCACGGAAGAAATGGGTTGGAAGGAAGCCGAAACAAGACGCTCAAGGAATAAGCAAGCCGCGGTTAGCGTTCCTGCTGCCAAGGGTTCGACCGAAGCCGGCGTTGCGGGAGACGCTCGAGCCAGTCGTATTAGGTATGACACCAAGCATACAATCGTGCGAGCTGGACGCATGCCGCCACTACCTAAGGACTTCAGCAAAATTGTGCTACGACCACGTGGAGGATTAAATATCTCGAGAATTGGCACTGGAGCCGTGGCAGACGCGATAGTACTGGCGGCCGGCGTCAAAGAGGAAGAGGCCATGCAGGACATTATCTGTTCCAACTTGCAGCAGAACATTATGGTGGCAAGCACTCCGGACCAAGACAGAGCTTCAAGATACCTCAAGGTCAAGCAAATTGACATTGGAGGCAAAGTTTTCGAGGTTAGCGCGTACGCCGCGGCACCCCACGACACTTGTAAAGGAGTGATTCGCGGGATCCCCGTAAGCGATACTCAGGACATTTTGACCCGAAAGATTGTGAACGCGAACAACCCGCTCGCGCTGCAGGCGAAGAGAATCAAGGACACCGGGACAATCATCATAGCGTTCGAAGGACACAAGGTGCCCAGATTCGTGAGATATGGACCTTCACTTTTGCAGTGCTCCCTTTACCGCAAGAACATCGATATTTGTTACGTCTGTGGAAAGCTGGGACATCGGTCTGACGTCTGTCCGAACCCAGCTGAAACAATCTGCAGAGGCTGCGAGATCAAGAACCCAGATAGCCTGCACCAGTGCAATCCAAGATGCAGGCTGTGCGACGGTCACCATCCCACGGCAGACAAGGAGTGCAAGAACAGGTTCTTAGTGCCATACGTCGTCAGACGCAGACGTTGGGAAAGATCGCGAGCAGCCGCAGAAGCCCGGGACGCATCAATCACATCGAGTCCAGACATCAATGACAAGCAGCTTATTCCAGCCTACGGGACCCAGAGCATCCAGACTACACAAGAACAGGAAAGGCGGCCCCACTCCAGGGGGAGGTCGCGTTCCAGAAGAGGTTCTAGACCCAAGGCCCGCTCCCAATCACGGGGGCGCTCGAGTTCTCAAGGTCACCATCAGGGTCGGGATCAGCCTGGGCGGCACCCGAATGGCCAGCTGCCTGGCGTTCAGTTCGAGATCACGGCTTCACACCCGGGGAGGACGCCTGCAGTTACTTCGAAAGGCAGCTGGGCTGAGCGAGTGCGCAACGGCGGGGCAGAGGTGATGACAGGTAAGCTGCCAGAGCATGATAGAATTGCACAGCTAGAGCAAGAAAACGCGAGACTTACAAAATCGAATGAGAGGCTATCAGCTGAGTTAAAGGAAATAAAAATTCTTCTCACTAAGCTAACTAGCGCGCAACCTTCACAGCCAATGCCTCAGCCAGTTGATGTCCCTGTGGCTGAAAACGTGGGGGACTTGAGAACCGCGAAAAAGAGGGCAGTCATGGCAGAACACGTGGAAGCCAACCAAACGACCATGTCAGATATGAAAGAGGTGTTCGACACGCTCAGCAAAGTAGTAGCCAATCTTAGCGAGCAGATGGGTAGGCTACAATCAAGCGTGGCGGCACTGGAAGAGCATATGACTTTGCGCATTACAAAGCTCGAAGCAGATCTGCACAACACAGCAAGGCCTCCTCATGCACCAAGCTCACCCCTTCGGCCACCAATACTAGTGGTACCAAGCCTGTCGACAGGTGCAGCATCAGGCTCTGGCCGCCCATGTAATAACCATGATGGCAGCGCTACGTGAAGCATTTCGTATCTGGCAATGGAACTGTAGAGGTTACCTTAAAAAGAAGGCAACCCTGCAGCAGTATATCAGGAGCAGCGAAGAAAAGCCTCATATTATATTATTACAAGAGACCCTTTCACCGCAAGCAATGTTGCCTGGATTCCGGCCTGTAATAGGGGATACTGAAGGGAGGGGAGTCTGCACCTTCGTATGCAACAAACTAACGCACGTAACCCACGACCTCAAGATAGAAGCAGGCCGGTTGGAACACGTCTTGGTAGAGATCGTGCCGGGTACCAGCATCCGTCAGAGCATTTTCATTCTGAATATATACAGCAGTCCAAAGGAACAAAAGCAAGGGTTCAAGACGGTTCTAAAGAAAGCTGTTAATATCGCCGGGGAATGTCCACTCGTCATAGCAGGTGATTTCAACGCCCCTCATCATACATGGGGTTACAAGTACAACACTGGGAAAGGAAATCGACTTTGTCAAAGTGCCAGTGAACTTGATCTCACCCTAATCACAGACCCCAGCCTACCAACAAGGCTTGGTACATCTTGCTGCAGGGATTCCACCCCGGACCTTACATTTGTAAGGAACATCAAGAAGGCCCAGTGGATGAACCTTGCTGTAGACCTAGGGAGTGACCACTGCATTCTTGCCACTACCTTCTCCGTGGAGCGTAAAAAGCAGAGAGAATTTCACTTCACAGACTGGGATAAGTTCAGGAAGATAAGGATGGAAAGGGAACAAGATGGCCACAGACAAGGCTTGGAGCAGTGGGTCAAACAGATTAAAGATGACATCAAATCCGTCTCCTCCACCATTACCACAGATTTTCCGGTTGAAAGAATGGATAGCCGGCTCGCTCATCTTCTTGAGGCAAAGCAAGCACTACTGAACCGTTGGAAGGGTCAGCGCCTGAACCGAATACTGAGGAAGAAGATAGCTGAGGTAAACAGATCACTCGAGGAACATTGTCGCGCACTATCGAGGCAGCAATGGGACGAAATCTGCAACTCCGTCGATGGTCAGATGCGCAATGGCAAGACATGGAATATGTTAAAGCATCTCCTCAACGAAAACACCACCAAAACAAATCAAAAGCATGTTATCGCTCGAATTTTGCATAAAGAGATAGAGCGCACTACAGAACAGCAAGTTGTGCAGCGGCTCGTGCATAAGTACCTCCCAATCAAAAGAGGATTGGCACCATCAAGTAGACAGTACCAGGGCACGCCAAATCCAGGTCTTGAGGGCGACTTTAACATCGAGGAGATCAGAAGAGCTCTGCATGATCTCAACGGCAGGTCGGCCCCTGGCCCGGACGGTATATCAAACAAGGCCCTGCGTAACCTTGATGACGATTCAATTGAAACCCTGAGGGATATGATCAATTCAGCATGGAAAGAAGGCAGGGTGCCAGAGCAGTGGAAGCTGGCCAGCACGATCCTTATTCCTAAGCCAGGAAAGCCCCCTAACTTGGACAACATGAGGCCAATATCCTTGACATCATGTATCGGCAAGGTCGCAGAACATGCCATACTGCACAGGATAAACAAGTACTTGGAAGATAACAACATATATACACACAATATGGTTGGATTCAGGGCAGGGCTATCCACACAAGATGCATTGAAGCTTATCAAACACCAGGTCATTGACAATGAAACCAGAGACGTGAGAGCCATTCTGTGCCTAGATCTAGAAAAAGCGTTTGACAACATCCACCACTCATTCATACTCGAAGCAATTTCCAAGCTTGGTCTAGGAAAAGCCTTCTATGACTACGTATGGTCCTTTCTTACAGATCGGAAAGCCGTGATGAAGATTGCAGATATCGAGACCGCAGCAATCGAACTAGAAGCAAGGGGCACGCCACAAGGGGCAGTGATTTCACCAATGCTGTTCAACATTGCCATGATTGGACTGTCAAAGAAATTATCGAGCATTGAAGGATTGAAGCACAGCATCTACGCAGATGACATTACCATCTGGTGCACAGGTGGAAGCGAGGGGCAGATTGAGAGCGCTCTGCAAGAGGCGATTGACACCGTAGAAGACTACCTTCGCCCTTCCGGGCTCAAGTGCTCCTCGAGTAAGTCAGAACTTTTGCTTTATCGGACTGCACGCCGGGGACCGAAGCCCAGGGGATGGAAGCCGTTAAACCAGATAGACATCCATCTCCGTACAAATCAAGGGGATGCCATCCAGAGGGTCGACTCCATCAAAGTCCTGGGAATGCTGATAGAGTCTACCGGCGCCAACAGCAAATCTATAGCCAAGTTAACTCGGAAAACAGACAGTGCGTTGCACCTCATACGCAGAGTGGCCAACAAAAGAAATGGGATCAAGGAAGACAACCTCATCAGGTTGATGCATGCGTTTGTTCTAAGTCACTTCACATACGAGGCGGCAATGCACAACTGGTCAAGAGCAGAGTCCGAGAAACTGAATGTGCTCCTCAGGAAAGTTATCAAGAAGGTTCTGGGCCTACCCATACATACCAGCACCGAGCGTCTGCTTGAGCTTGGCATACACAACACGCTCGAAGAAATAGCAGAAGCCCAAGAGAGAGCACAGTTTGCAAGGTTATCTACTACAAGGTCGGGGAGAATGATCCTGCAGGAGCTGGGCCAACACCCAATAGCAATCAGACGCAATTACAATGATATCCCTGACAACATCAGGGAGACTATCACGGTATCTCCTATACCGAGAAACGTGCACCCAGAACACAACGTCGGAAGAAGAGTAGCGAGGGCCAGGACTATACTTCGTCAAGTCTCAAACGAGGAACGAGGGGTCGTATTTGTTGACGCGGCTTCCTACGCCAATGGGAAAGCGTTTGTGGCAGTGGTAGTCGATGGGGCTGGCCATGTCGTCAACTCAGCGACGGTCAGGACGAAAGACCCAATCATTGCGGAACAAGTGGCCATCGCCTTAGCACTCAAGATGGATAACATTGAAGTCGTCTACAGTGATTCCATGGCAGCACTACGGGCGTTCGCCAAGATGACGGTCTGTGGACAAACGCTGAAAATACTGCAAGGCAAGAACATAACACATCATCTTCTGAGTTGGTTCCCAGCTCACCTTGGACAAATCAACGATTCCCCTCCCAATCTCAACGAAGCAGCACACGAGGCGGCGCGAGAACTCTCCAACCGCGCCTCCCCGGGGATGCGTTCTACCGGTGAAGGGGATAACCTGGAAATTCTTACAACATATAACGAGCTCACTAAACATTTCTACCTGTCTAGAAGGATTTTCCCTCCACCTCACAAAAATCTAACCCGGCCCCAAGCACTTACATTAAGGCTTTTGCAAACGCGGATGTAGCCTACTTTGAAAATGTTACACATCATGTACCCTGACCTATACCCAAGTAATCTTTGTCCACATTGTGGGGAAATATCTGCATTAGAACACATGCTCTGGCAGTGCACCAAATTCGCTCATTTATCGCACATCACCTCTGCCAGATGGGAGGCGGCAATCCGCAGCTCGTCCTTGGCAGATCAGCTCTGGGCTGTCCACCAAGCCCGCGAGGCGGCTGAGGAGGTTGGCATCTCAGTCCCCACGTGGGAGCTGCCCGCAACACAGTGATCTGTGTTTTGGAGGACCAAATAAAAGTTTATCCAATCCAATCCAATTCACAGTGACGCTACGTTAGAAACACGAGCACTCTATCGTCTGGCGCCAGGCGCGACCAGCGTCCGTCAGCGCGGCCAGATGGCACCGGCGCCGAAATTGACATGCTGCATTTTGCGCCGATGCGTTACCGCGACAACACTGCGTCTCTCTTTTTTCGCGACAGAGGGACGCTGGACGCGCTGAGACGCGCATGCGTCAAAGCAACGCAGCGCGGCGCGCACCTACTAGTGAATGGCAGGACCGGCGCCTAGCGTGGCAACGCCGGAATGACACGACGAAATGAACGTCTGTGAGCACGCGCACCGCGTCACGTTGAAATGTATAGCGCTTTGATTGTGGCATGTAGTTATGTTCTCACAAGACACGTATCTCATGATTATCATGTTTGCACCTGTCAGATACCTTCGTCATGCATTGACGTCACGTAATACCAAGTTTGGCATATCTGTTTGTAGCGAAACTGCCGCGAGTGCATCATTAGTGTGGCATGTGGTCACGTTACATCACACGCATCTCATGATTATCTTGTTTGCATTCTTCACATACCTTCGTTATCTATTAACGTACTATAATGCCAAATTTGGTACATGTGACGCTAACGAAACGGTCGCGAGTGCATCATGAGCGCAGCAAGTAGCCATGTTGTTACACCACACGCATCTCATGATTTTCATGTTAGTATCCGTCGCTGGTGTTCGCCGTGCAATCATACGATATAATACCAGTTTTGCAACATGCCGTGTGAGCAAAACTACCACAAGAGCTGTAGGTCCAATAAATGTAAATCATGCAATTCATAGGAGAGATGTCATCGTTTTCAAGTTATGACAAGTAAAATATGTTTGTTCTCCATGTAGTCATGTTATGCCATACCGAGTTTGGTATCGATACCATTATCGAAACAGCCAGGGGAGCTAAACGTCGTAGGCGGATAGATAGATAGATAGATAGATAGATAGATAGATAGATAGATAGATAGATAGATAGATAGATAGATAGATAGATAGATAGATAGATAGATAGATAGATAGATAGATAGATAGATAGATAGATAGATAGATAGATACGCTCAGTGTCGCCGAAGTTTGCTAAGAAATGCGTCGCATTTCAAAGGTTAGCGGCCATGCCAGTGCACTCAAACGCTTTGAAGCGTTTGGTTCATGTTATGTTTAATCGTTATTACATGGACGTGAGCAAATGAGAGAGAGAGTGTGCGTGTTTGTGTTGTGCGTATACGCGCGTGCTTACACTTGAGCAAAACAACGCCGGTCTCAGTGTGCCAGCTCTCACTGGGGCACCTTTCGTCGTGTCGTCACAACGACGGTAACAGTTGGTCGATTGTAGGTGAAAGACGCCGTCTGCGTTTGTGTTCCTTGATTTTCTTCGGCCGATTTCCGTCACCTCGCGTATCATACAAAAAACGCACGAGGCGACGCTAATCATATTAGCGCGGGCAGTTCTGTGGCTTTTTGCAATCGTGGATGAGTGGCGTTCTCTGGTGTCGTTTTTTGAACTATTGGCTAAAACGAGAGAGTGCAACGCCACCTTAAAAAAAATATTGGCAGCATATCCACGGAGTGAATGATGGAAAGTGGGGCGAAACATTCGTCCGTCCATTTGTTCTCACTTCTGTCCGTCCATGCGTCCGTCTGTGTGACCGTCCATGCGTCCATCCGCCCGTCCGTGCGTGCGAATGTTCGTGCGCCCGTCCCTGCGTTCGTCCATGCATCCGCCTCTGCGTCCGTTCATGCGTCCATCCATGCATCTGTCTGTGTGTCCGTTCGTCCATCTTGTCCCCACTCCAAGTACCACCATTTCGAATTTTTTCATCCACGGAGGAAGGAAAGGTAAGGAGAGAGCATGCCCAGCCGGCGCGGGGCGTGAAAAGTGTGGCGGAAATGACATCATGGCGGCCATATTCACTAGGCACAATGGCGGCGTTGCTATAGTTACGTGTTGTGCAGTGGAGCTGGTCTCGCAGTGAGCGGCCGCGGCTGGCGGCGGAATGTGTGCCTCCCCAGGTCTCGTGCTGAGCCATGGCGGACAATATCTGTGCTCTGCGCCGCGTTATTGGTTACGCAGTGTTCTCCTGGCAGTTACATTACTCTTAGCAACGTTTACAAATCCTTGTCCATCACGGGGTTTCAACAGTACGTAGAACAAGTGCATATCCATGTGTCCTGCGGCGGATGACAAGGATGAAGCAGTTAGTGTTCAGCGAAATTGCGTTGGGCACCATGACGAAGCTGAACGACGACGAACGCCTTGCAGGTCAGTGACGGTTGGACAGTGCTCCTGCTTGTGACAACGGACGACGCTGTTGAGCCCAGCGACGCCATTAGGACCATGTGCACGTACGAACACGAACTATAGTTTCGTGTTGTTTGTGTACAGTAACAACTTGCATGTGCGTATAAAAACACCTTTTCTGTTCCGCTTCGTACACTCTCCACCAGCATTGCATGCAATCTCAACGTAACATCAACCGCGTTCAAGTGTCACATGCACCGTGCTCAAAGTTACCACGGTCGCAGAATGCTGATGCCCGTGAGCTTCACGCGGAACACGGACACCGTGGCCGGACGCTGCGTCGGCCGCGTGGCGGAATGCAACCGTAAAAGGCGCACGACCGATCGTGTTGTCTGTACAGTTGCTGCATTATTGACGTGAAAGCACTCGCCGTTGTCAGTGCATCTAGCGCGCGTTCTCTCGTAGTTGCTTCGTTGTCGGCGAGCTGTTACTCCCTGTTATTACTCGGGAAGCGATTTCGCTGAAGGTGTCCCGCAGGCTCAGAGTAATGAGCCCCGTTCCATTAGTTTCGGATCGTCACGATACACGCGCTGCACAGCCCACGTGCTTTCCGAGCCGGAGAGAGAGTCGTGCCTTCTGCTTTACATTCGGATGTAAACAAGGGAGGAGAATTTGCCTAGTCAATATGGGCGACTTCCGGCTTCATCCCGGCTTCACATGGAGTGACGTCAGGGCCTCTCCTTACCTTTCCTTCCTCCGTGTTTTCATTATATATTCGGATGGATGGATATGGCTGTACCCTTTAGATCGGGCGGTGGATAGCGACACCAAGTTGTAATACTTTATGAACCAAAACTAGATTTATTTTTCCCTTAAATAGTGAGGTTGAGGTGTCGTACTTTGCAGTGAAGATTTTAATTTTCACTCGTGCCTTGACTTTAGCCACCAATCAGGCAACTTCCTTCTAGTCAATTCTACCCGATTAAAGTCTATTTTGCCCTCCCTGTCCCTAAACCCCAGTGCTTTGAAAAACTGTGCGCCATCATCCTGAACAATAGGATTAAGCCCTTTACAGAACATTATCAAGTGTTCGGCAGTGTCCTCCTTTTTTCCACAGGCACTGCGTACCGCGTCTACCCCTTCGTATTTGGCTCGATATGTCTTGGTTCGCAATACTCCCGTCCTGGCCTCAAACATTAGAGAACTACCCCGAGTATTATCATAGATCCTTTCCTTGTCAATTTCCTGCTTAAATGTTCGACAGATCGCTAGTGCAGACTTCATAATCATGGCACTTCTTCACATATCGTTCCCAGCTTCCTTCACCTTCTTCTTTTTGGTTTGGCCCCCTGCTGTTTTCCAAGTGTTTACCAGTCAATTTTCTGGTTCGCTTCCTCCATTTTGTATCGACATTCTTCATGTACAAGTAGCTGAATACCTTCCTAGCCCAACGCTCCTCCCCCATTTCTGTCAATCGCTTCTCAAATTTCACATTGCTGCTAGCTTCCCTGCCCTCAAATTATGTCCATCCCATATCACCTTTACTCCCTGATTTGGTGTATTCCCGTGAGCTCCTAAGGCAAGCCTACCTATTCCACATTGCTTAATTTCTAATCTTGCTTGAACTTCTGATCTCATGCACAAGACCACATTGCCGAACGTCAGACCAGGAACCATGACCGCTTTTCATATTCCTCTCAAAGCATCATACTTATTGTAATTCCACAGTGCCCTGTTTTTCATTACCGCTGCATTCCTGTTACCTTTAGACGACACGTATATTTCGTGTTCCCTTAGGTACTTGGCTCCATCGCTTATCCATAGGCCTAGATATTCGTATTTATCTGTTATCTCTAGCGTGACCTCCTGTATTTTAAGCTCACTACCTTCATTGTCATTAAAAATAATGACTGCTGATTTTTCCTTACTGAATCTGAAATCTAACCTATCTTCCTCATTACCGCAGATGTCCACCAATCTCTGCAAATCTTCCTTGTTGTTGGCCATTAGCACTATATCATCTGCGTACATCAATGTTGGTGGTGCCTGTTCGAGGAGTTTTCGTTGTTTGACTAAAGAGAGGTTGAAGCCAGTCCACTTCCCTCTAATTTGGCCTCTAATCCTTGTAGGTACATCATGAATAATAAGGGTGACAGGGGACACCCCTGGCTAAGCCCCTGTTATACCTCTGAAGGCTTGGATACCTGTTTTTTGCACTTTATAATCACCTCTTTATCTTTATAGATATCCTTTAAAAGGTTAGTGACTACATCTTCCACGCCTAGTGTGTCCAGTATTCCTCACAATTCCTCTTGAACCACGCTATCGTACGCTCCCTTGATATCCAAAAATGCTAGCCACAGGGGCCTGTGTTCCTTTTCTGCTATTTCGATGCACTGCGCCAGTGAGAACAGATTGTCTTCCAACCTCCTGTGTTTCCGAATCCCATTCTGCAGTTCCCCCAGCACCCCCTCATCCTCTATCCATGCCTGCAGTCTTTCCTTTATAATCTGCATCACCAGCCTGTAGACCACTGACGTCACTGTTATAGGACAATAGTTGTTTATGTCAGCTTTGTCCCCCTTTCCTTTATAGATCATGCTCATCCTGCTAAGTTTCCATCCATCGGGAACTTCACAATCGATCATTATTTTTCTAACTGCCTCTCTCAAAGCCTCCTTAGACTTCGGACCTAATGTCTTTATCAGCATAATTGGAATGCCATCTGGGCCTGTTGATGTACTACTAGGAACCCTTTTTTCAGCCCTTTCCCACTCTTGTTGTGAAAATGGAGTCATTGCACCACTTGATTCGTCCTTGTCTATTGTGGTGCATCAAGTACTTCTTTGCCGAAATTTTTCTGTCACCCTTGTTCTTATATATTCAATAGCTTCGTCCCCTTTTAGCCTAGCACCTTGGGCTGTAGTTATAAAACTCTGCTCTAGGCTCGTCTCATTTTTTAGGGAGTTTAGATGGTTCCAAAATTTCGCAGCTGCCTTTCTATCTTTTTATGTACTTCTGCCAGCCACTGAGCTCCCTTCCTTCTAATTTTTTCATTGATCAGAAGGGATGCATCCCTTCTACAGCTTAGAAAGGTTTCTTATTTCTTTCAACATCATCCGTCGGTTCACCCCGCTGCTTAGCATGTCTGTGTTTCCTAGAGGCTTCCTGACGTTTTGCTATGACTCTCTGAACTTCCTCATCACACCAACTTTTGGGTTTGTGTCTTCTTTTGCAGGGTGACTTCTCACGTGCCTTAGCAAGCTCTAGCTCAAACAGTCTAATAGATTCGTGTATGTCCACACTGTTTTATTATCCACAGTGATTACTTTCTCAAGTTGTTTAGTGGCTATTTCAATTTGCCTTTCTGAATAAAAAGTTTTCTGTAGTTGCTCATCTTGTCTTCTTCCCACTTTCACTGCTCTTTCAAAACTTAGCTTGATAGGTTTGTGATCACTACCCAGACTTCTGGAGCCACCTTCATCTATTTGCATTCCCCTGAGCTTATCAAACATCCTGTGTGACATCAGTGCGTAATCTACCGTCTACTGCAGCCTTTCTACCTCCCATGTTATTTGCCCTTCACACTTCTCGGTACTGTTGCAAATGATGAAATCGATTCTTTCAGACATATCCATGATAATTTTGCCTGTCGGGTCGGTATACCCATCTACATCTTTTATGTGTGCATTCATACCTCCTCATATAATTATCTCGCGCTGTCCTCCTAACTCCTGAATGTCCTTTGATATACACTCTACCATTGCCTGGTTTTCCTCTCTGGTCTTTGCCCCCGTCCACAAGTACACAAAACCAAGAAGTGTCATTTGCCCTGCCACTTTCCCTTTTAGCCATAAATGTTCCGTGCACTCCTGCTTGACCTTTTGCCAGTCTGTACTTTTATGAATGAATGCCCCAATAACACCCCCCTCTCTGCTGCCTTCTGTTCGATTGCAATATTCTTACGCGTAGTCAGCATTGTTAGGAGGTTGTTCTATGTCCCTGAGATGTGTTTATACAAAACCGTATACCATCGGCCTCTCCTCCCTTAGCTGTTCTTGTATCTCTTCCCACTTCAGCCTCTTCCTACCACCCCGCATGTTAATATACCCTATGTCTGGATTGGCTCGGCGCCCGAGACTACGTCTATTTCTGCCACGGGTTCTACTTATCTTAGATACTGGTTCCACTTTGGAATCGTATCTGTCCATACCACCTGTCAAAGAGTTTCCCTGGTTGTTTTCCTCGTTACTAGCTATCCTGCATCCTGAAGGGCCCGCTTGCCCCCCCAAAAAGCTTCTGCGCGTCCTGCAAGTCGCCAACCCACCTCATGACCTAGCCGCCCATTGAAAAGAATTCTGTCTCGCTGAAAACCACCCCACCTATGCACCTCTCTGTTGATTTCCACCACCTAAAAGCCTTTCTCTCGACTCATCCGCCATATCTCTTGGTTTGCGTTGAGAACCGCTCTTTGCAGGTTGCTATCCCGCACCGATACCTCCGGTATCAGGCAGATGACTACCTGTACCTTAGGAGAAGTGGCGCGCATGTAATCTACGCCTTTCGCCAGTGTGGTTGCTAGTCCTGCTGTATCTTCATTTAAGACATCGTTTAAACCGCCTGAAATTATCACGAGGTTTCGTCTTTCAGCTGTAGTTTTGAGTTTTGCGCTCACTTGCTTCATGACTGCTCCAAGCTTGCGTCCTGGGAACGCCCCTACTGCAACCCTCTTGTCACCTCTTACCCTCTCTTTGATGGCTTCTTTGCATCGATTTAAATTTGAGTCCCCGGTGATGATCACGTGCTGTGACTTTTCAGCTGGAGCATCCGGCACCTGGGGGTTACTTGTACCTGTGACGCCGTCTGCTTTGTCCCCTCCCAGCCCCACCACTACTTCTCTGAAGCTGGACCTTGCAACAAATTAACCAGCTGAACCTGTTTTTTCCAAACTTGCTTGCTCTTTATTTTCCGCAGTTCTGGTTGCCGGTTCCCTACTGTTCTCTCCTTAGGCCGCTCCTCTGTTTATCTTGGCTAGTGCTTCCTCGGCGGACTTCAGCTTTTCTCCCATAGCCCTCGTTTTCTCTTGCTCTGTCGCCAACGCAGTCTCGAGCTCGGTAATTTTCATCAGCAGGTCACTCTGGGTAACCATCATTTTCTCCATTTTTTCCTCGACCTCACATTGCCTACATCTCGCGTCAACCTCTTCTCCTTCCGCTTCTACGCTTGGGTCCACTTTCAAACCAACCCCACATCCTAAACACTTCACAGTCTTTTTAACAATGTCTTTACGACACCTTAGAAATGTGGCAGCTTGGGCTAGTTGGTATGGCATGACACTTCCAACTGAGTTTATTGCGCAGAGCACGAAAATATATAGAGGAGACAGTAACCATGTGATAAAAACCATATGGCAAAAAGAGCAGAACATGATTAAGAGAAAGACCAAAGACGAAAAACACAAAAACAAAAGTACAGAAAAACGGCAAAGAAAAATCTATAATTAAACGAAACAAAAAGGTAAAGATGATATAACTACCTTCGCGTACCGAAACGTTCGAGGAACCTGAGTTCCTTCTTGGACAGAGCCACGGAGGGCTTGCTAATACAAGGCACCTGTTCTAGTGTCATCTGCACGGCCTATACAATGACTCGGGTGCGCTCATCTCTGTGCTTGTACAGCGTCGCTGTGTCCTTGAAGAGGGGAACACAATTGCACTCAGTGCAGTGCTGAGCGAGAAAACCGATTTTCCCGTTTGTAACATTGTTAGCGTGTTCTCTCAGCCGATCGTTCAGACACCTTCCGGTCGTTCCGACATAACAAGCACCGCATGAAAGGGGGGTCCTGTAGACAACTTCACGGGAGCAGGCCGCATACCTGTTTCTATGTTGAATTCTGCATTCCGTTGATGACTGCGTTTTCAGGGGGTTTGTAGATTTAATGAGGCTGATTAATTTGAACGGTGCCGAGAACAGGATACGAACTCCAACACGTTTTCCGATTTCCTTGAGCCTGTGTGAGATCTGGTGTATGTATGGAATCACGACTATCCTTTCTCGTTCTGTATCTATGTGGCTCGGATTCTGTCGCTGCCTCTGCTCTGCCTTATTAGTACGCAGGATAGTCTCAGCAACGGAAGCGATAAACGCCTCGGGGAAACTCGAAGCCTTAGGCCGGGAAACGAGCTTTCAAGCTCGCAGAGATATTGTGGGCGCACGACCCATTTAAGGCATTTCCTAGACAGGTTCGTGCTATGCCTCGCTTAACTAACTTGCTGTGAGGGGAAGAAAAGGGAAGTAGAGGTTTCTGCGCACGTGGTTCATAACACTAACAGATGTGCTGTGAGCTAAAAACCATTTTTAAATCCAAAAAGCGTAACTTGTAATTCTCGGGCATTTCATTTGTCAACAAAAGAGCCTTTAAACAATCTTCGAACACACCTATCGTTTGAGTTGCAAACGAGTGGAACAGCGAATTACAATTTAGAAGAACCAACAAATCATCCTCGTATCTGAATACTTTGACGACGTGTGAGCCTTCTAACTTTTCCTGCAGTTTTTTGCCCGTTTTCGCCAATAGAAGATCACTGAGTAGAGGTGCTATGCATGAGTCGATTGAAACACCCTTTTTCTGCAGATAAGTTCAATCATTCCATTGAACGAAAGTAGAGGTAAGGTACAGCAGAACCAGGTCAAGAAAATCTCGCGAACTGATGCAAGTTTTCAATTGGAAGTTCAATGTTCAATTCCCCGAAAATTTCTATGTTATTCCTTATGCATTCTGAGGAGAAAAGAAACGGGAAAGTTGGTTTTACGACACCAATTGTCCCTATGACTTGTCTCACTCGATAATTACAAACCTCGAGCCCTGCCCTACGCAAAAAGGAAAGTCTAAGCTCTACTACAAAAAATTGCGTGTTTATTGTACGTGTACCTTCCCCACGGGGTGGCGAAAGAAAAAGAAAAAAACAAAAAAACAAAAATTCAAAAGCACACACGCACAAACTAATAAATACCTGGTGACTGACCTCCGAAAAAGCCGTACAATAAAGTAAGTGCTACAGCAATTTTAACTGCTGCCCTATATATATATAAATACAAGCTCAAAACATGCAAAACAACTTATCTGCTGTTACGCTTCATTTTACGCGAACCCCTTTGGGCCCAAATGCAAGACCACGGACAGCGTGCGAACGCTCCCGGGCCTGTAAACGTATCGGGGGTAGAGGCGCAGTAGTGTATGCCCAGACGCCGAGGAACCTGAGACGCTGCTGCCGCGAAGGTCGTCATGTGCTGTGCGCGAGAACGCGGTGAGCTCATGGCTCATTCGCACCTGGCTCTTGAGTGTGGGAACGCCGGTGGTGTGATCCGTGGCGCGATCAGTCGCGTGATCGGTGGCGTGACCAGTGGCGTGGTAGGTGGTGCGAACACAAGGTGATCCATATTTGGTCATGTCTGGAGGCGCCTGACGTCACACAAGCGTCTGGAACCATTTAAAACGCGCAGGGAGAGACTGGGTGAAGGAGACTGGATTGAGACTCTGCCGGAACTCTGCTCCTCGGCTTCTTACCTTTGTTTGTAAACTTGAATGTCCACTTTGGTCTAACTATGTAGTATTAAACTCTATTGATTTGCTGTTCTGCGCCGTCTCGCCGGTACTTCCCTTCTCGTCGGTCCTGATGCAAGTTACGAGCACTGCTGCTGCTGACGGCGGCGGTCAAGAGACACCCTTAACAACTGGTGGCAGCGGTGGGATGCTGCAGTCATTTTGACGACTCGAGGGCTGAGCTGCGACACGGATCCACGAGCCGTCTCGTTTGCCAGGCCGCAACCAGATGCAGTGTTTGCGAGGGTCTACGCGGAATTCTTGGCTGTTGAGTGGTGAGTGCGGGGCTTTGTCTGCTGAGTTTTGCCAGGCTTTTTCAGTGGGGAAGCGTAACTGGTAATTCGAACTATTGTTGTCGCAAAAGTGGGCTGCGGCAAGATAGTTGTGTACAGTAGGAAAGGTCGCACTGAACACAGCCGTGAATTTGAAGTTGCTGCGTAAAGCGGAGTTATTACAGCTTGCAAAGGAGTTGCGTTTGGATGTTTCTGACGCACTCCGGAAACCAGAATTGATCGAGGCTATTAGTGCTCTGGAGGCTGAGGAAGATGAGCTGACGGAATGCCTTGAGATAATTCGAGAAAGGGAAGCCGCAAAAAGACAGGCAGAGGAGCGTAGAGAACAGCAAGGGAAAGAGCGTGAGGAAAGGGAGCTCGAATTAAAACGACTCGAGTTTCAACGTTCGAGAGAGCGCGAGGAACGCGATCACGCGCTCGAGTTAAAGCGACTCGAGGTTGAAATAGAGCGCGTGCGAACGGCAGGGCAGAGAAGCGAGGCAAACAGTGCAGGGGTGCACATATCGCTCAAAATGACAGAACTAATTCGCCCTTATAAACTCGGAGAGGACATTGGGTTGTTCTTGGTGAACTTTGAGCGGACGTGTGAGCAGCAGGGGTTCTCCCGTGAGTCGTGGCCACAGCGCTTGCTCACACTCTTACCTGGCGAGGCAGCAGAAGTAATCGCTCGTTTATCCACTGAGGAGGTCGACAATTACGATAAAGTAAAATCCAGTTTGCTTAGGAAGTACAGGCTGTCCGCGGAGGCATTCTGGCGGAAATTCCGTGAATTGGAGAAAGGAAGGAGTGAGTCATACACTGAATTTGCCTATAAACTGAAGTCAAACATGGTGGAATGGCTAAAGGAGAAGAAGGCCTACGGTGACCACGCAAAGGTTATTGAGTGTTTTTTACTAGAGCAATTCTACAACCGGTTACCAGAGAACATTAGGCATTGGGTGCAAGACAGGCCAGATGTTAACTCTGTAGCCAGAGCCGCAGAGCTAGCAGAGGAATTCGTCACACGTCGGGCTCGCGAAGGCAGTGACAGTGGTCGAAAAGGGGGTCCCGTTTTTAGGTTCAAGCCAAAGAGAGGGCCTGTGAAAACGAAGGAAGAGCCTGAAATTGGGAATGCCCGAACCGTAAATACGTCGGAGTCGGAACGGAACACCGAACCTGCGTTAGAACAGCAAAGGAAGCTAGAAGCGAGGAAACCGTTCCTTTGCTATAACTGCCATAAACCCGGTCACATTGCGGCGCACTGTAAGAAACCAAAAGTTGTGTTTCTATCCATCAGTGGTAGGGACGAGAATATCGAGCTTCTCGAACCTTACATGCGCGACCTTGAAGTGAACGGGAAGCCATGCCGCGTACTGCGCGATTCTGCGGCTACGATGGACGTAGTTCACAGCTCGTACGTTGAACCGCAAATGTTCACGGTTGAGTGTGCTTGGATCAAGCAGGCAGTAGAGTCGAGCAGTGCATGCCTTCCCGTCGCAAAGGTAACTATCAAAGGTCCTTTCGGCACGCTCGAGACGGAAGCTGCCATGTCGCCGGCACTCCCTCCGCAATACCCTTACCTGTTTTCGAATAGATCTGACAAGATGCTGCGCGAGAGAGGGCAGCTGTTTGGGGAGGCAAATGTGATGGCGCTAACGCGTTCGAAAGCACGGGAACTCGCTGCGAAGGCAGTTGCCGAGTCCCCTTTAGCTGAAATCGGCCTGACGCAGGACTCCCCAGCAGAGGTCGAACTTGCGCCAGCGTTACAACAGCAGGAGGTTCCATCCGTGGAGGATGAAGCTACGGCACGGGCGCCATCAGAAATATTGGAAGAGCATTCCAGAGATTTACTTGTAGCGCCTACGTCGGAAAGCTTACAGCGACTGTTAATGGTAGACAGCATGGCCTTGAGGAATCAACAAGATAAAGACCCGAGCTTGCGAAACATCCAGAGCAAGGTAAATGAAAAGATAGCCCCGAAAAACATAAGTTATTATGAGAAGGATGGCATACTGTACAGGAAGTATGTTGACAAAAGGGGTGTAATGTTTGATCAGCTGGTCGTGCCTCAAGCTTATCGAGAGGATTTACTGCGCTTGTCGCATGGAAGTTCTTGGGCAGGTCATTTAGGCGTCAAGAAAACGAAGGGACGGTTGTTGCAGGAGTATTATTGGCCAGGCTGTTTCGGCGACGCAGAGCGATCTGTAAGGACATGCGACACGTGTCAGCGTGTAGGTAAGCCGGGTGACAAGTCGAGGGCGCCGATGAAGCTGGTGCCTATCATCACAGAGCCGTTTCGGCGGCTCGTAGTGGACACTGTAGGCCCACTGCCGGCGACATCGTAGGGGTACCGCCACGTGCTGACCGCGATATGCCCAGTGACTAAGTTCCCCGAAGCGGTTCCACTTAAAGAACTTAGCTCTGTGGAAATAGTTAACGCGCTCCTTTCCATATTCGCACGAGTTGGCTTTCCCGCCGAAATACAGTCGGATCAAGGCTCTGTGTTTACTAGTGCTCTTACCACTACGTTTTTGGAAAGGTGCGGAGTAAAACTAATTCATAGTTCAGTCTACCACCCTCAGTCTAACTCCGTGGAGAAGCTCCACTCCGTTCTGAAGCGAGTGTTGAGGGCGTTAAGCTACGAAAGGAAGACGGACTGGGAGCTATGTTTGCCGGCTACCATGTTCGCGTTAAGGACTGCCCCGCATGAAGCAACGGGGTTTTCACCAGCCGAGATCGTGTACGGCCGCTCGTTGCGATCTCCTCTTCGCTTGCTTTGAGAATCGTGGGAAGGCCGAGCCGAAGACCCAGTAGTGGTCGAGTACGTTTTGAAGCTACTGGAGCGTTTAAGAAGCGCTCAACGGCTATCAGAGCAAGCCATGGCTAAAGCGCAACATAGGTCAAAGGTGTACTATGACCGCACAGCCAGAACCCGTCGATTCGATGTCGGGTACAAAGTAATGATACTGCGACCGTCGCAGAAAAACAAGTTAGAAGTGCAGTGGGAAGGTCCCGCCAACGTAGTTGAAAAGCTTTCTGACACAAACTACATGATACGCCTGCCCGGAAAGCGAAAGATACAGCAAGTGTTTCATTGCAATCTGCTCAAGCCATACCGAGAACGGGAAGCAGTGGTATGCATGATGGTGAACATCCCCGAGGAGATTCCAGTTGAACTTCCAGGGCTTGCATCAGTCATAAACGGTAAGGATGGTGAACCACTAATCAAAGAATTAATATCGAAAGCGCAGTTAGAGCCGGAGCAAAAGATCGAGCTCCAGGATCTTCTGAAAGAATTTCAGGACTTATTTGTAGATAGGCCTGGAAGAACCTCAGTTGTTACTCATGACATCGAGCTGACATCCTCAGAACCCGTGCGTAGCAAAGCTTACCGAGTGTCACCGCGCCAACGAGAGATTATGGATTCCGAGGTGTAGAAGATGTTGGATTTAGGCGTGATCGAGCCTTGTGAGAGCGATTACACTTCGCCCTTAATCTTAGTTGAGGTGCCGGGAAAAGATCCACGCCCTTACGTGGATTATCGCAAGCTAAACTCGATCACCAAAGATCAGATTTACCCTATACCAAACATTGAAGAGCGCATTGAGAGGGTTAGTGGAGCTCGATATATTTCCACGCTGGATCTCGTTCGAGGCTACTGGCAGGTTCCTCTCACCGAAAGGGCTAGCAGATATGCAGCGTTCATATCGCCGTTGGGAACGTTCCGCCCTAAGGTATTAAGCTTCGGTTTGAAAAATGCGCCATACTGTTTTTCAAGCCTTATGGACAAGGTGTTACGAGGACTAGGGGAATTCGCTTTACCCTACTTAGACGATGTGGCGATATATTCGTCCTCTTGGTCGGAACACATGCAACATCTGCGAGTGGTTCTAACGCGTTTGCTTGAAGCGGGACTAACTGTGAAGGCACCTAAATGCCAACTCGCTCAAGCTGAGCTGATCTACCTAGGTCACATAATCGGACAAGGACGCCTCCGACCTTCTGAGCTCAAGGTGGCTGCCATACGCGATTTCCCGCAACCACGCTCAAAGACAGATATCCGCTCATTTCTGGGGGTTGCAGGTTACTATCAACGTTACATCCCGAGATATTCGGAATTAGCTAGCGCTTTAACTGACGCGCTCCGGAAAACTGAGCCACAAACTGTCATCTGGGATGACCGTAAAGAGGAGGCTTTCAAAGCATTAAAAGCCGCCTTAACAAGTCAACCTGTGCTGAAATCACCTGATTATTCGAAAGAGTTCATAGTTCAGTGTGATGCTAGTGAGCGAGGCATGGGAGTAGTGTTGTGCCAACGAGGAGAGGACGGTGAACACCCAGTTCTTTATGCCAGTCGTAAGCTGACTGTGCGAGAACAAGCGTATAGCGCAACCGAGAAAGAATGTGCGTGTCTCGTATGGGCAGTGCAAAAGTTGTCGTGCTACCTTGCAGGCTCGAGGTTCATAATAGAGACAGACCACTGTCCTCTCAGATGGCTGCAGTACACTTCTTCCAAAAATGGTCGCCTCCTGCGCTGGAGCCTCGTTTTGCAGCAGTATTCATACGAAATACGGTACAAAAAGGGGAGTCTCAATGGCAATGCCGATCGCTTAAGCCGAAGCCTCTAGGTCATGAATTGGCCTCGATTGTTTTTCTTCCTGACATAGGTTTTTGTGTTATTATTTCTTCCGTAGTTTTGGAAGACCTGTGCGTCGTCAGGTGGGCAACGAAATTAGGGGCGTGTTAAGTACTTTGTACGAGTAATAAGATTGAGACTTTTGTGTTTAAGGTAAGCCTGGCGGGGCTCAGTGGATACGTGTCTCGCGCTTGCTTCTTCAGTGGCTTTGTTATCCTGTGTTTTCCCGTGGATTGTTTGTTCAGTCGACCGGCTCTACCTTGGCGAGGATCTTGCCCTCCCAGAGAGAGGACTTCGTTGTCATCCGGCATCTCTTCGGACACCACGTCGGTTCCAAACTCTTGGCAGGAACGCCGGAAGAACTTGTGGTTTCCCTTCTTGCTGATGAAAGACCTGAAGCGGTGGGGTGTGATGATCTCACCACCCGGAGCTGCCTGGCGACCAGCCCCACCGACGAGCCCCTGCGGGGTCGCCCCGGAAAGGAGCTCATACCATTGTCTTTGGCCACTTTTGACTGTCGCCATTTGCTGGATTCTATTGTATGGTTCGCCTCCAGCCTCCGGCGAACCTCGGCAACATCAGTGAAATCTGGCGGAACTACCTTACGAGACGGAACAGGGCCTAGAGCCAGGTATCACGTACCGTGCTCCAGGTTAAGAAGGCTACGAGCTTCGACGACTGATCCCTGTTGACAGTGGATGCTGTCCCCTGCCATTCGGGATCTCCATCCGCGAGGGGGCAGTCTGTTACGCTTCGATTTACGCGAACCCCTTTGGGCCCAAATGCAAGACCACGGACAGCGTGCGAACGCTCCCGGGCCTGTAAACGTATCGGGGGTAGAGGCGCAGTAGTGTATGCCCAGACGCCGAGGAACCTGAGACGCTGCTGCCGCGAAGGTCGTCATGTGCTGTGCGCGAGAACGCGGTGAGCTCATGGCTCATTCGCACCTGGCTCTTGAGTGTGGGAACGCCGGTGGTGTGATCCGTGGCGCGATCAGTCGCGTGATCGGTGGCGTGACCAGTGGCGTGGTAGGTGGTGCGAACACAAGGTGATCCATATTTGGTCATGTCTGGAGGCGCCTGACGTCACACAAGCGTCTGGAATCCTTTAAAACGCGCAGGGAGAGACTGGGTGAAGGAGACTGGATTGAGACTCTGCCGGAACTCTGCTCCTCGGCTTCTTACCTTTGTTTGTAAACTTGAATGTCCACTTTGGTCTAACTATGTAGTATTAAACTCTATTGATTTGCTGTTCTGCGCCGTCTCGCCGGTACTTCCCTTCTCGTCGGTCCTGATGCAAGTTACGAGCACAACCTGCTGACGGCGGCGGTCAAGAGACACCCTTAACACTGCGCAGTCGATCGGGAGCGGTCGAAAAACACGTCCATCCACCGTGATGGTCCCACAGCGCCCCATATAGAAGCACCGCCATCCGGCGGATATTCCGCGGACTAAACGAGAGGTGGCACACGCACACTTTCTTACGGCTTGCGCTTCGGGTCTACTTCCCACCTTTGACCACCTCGAGTTCATGGTATATACTAGTTCACTGTACTCATGGCACTGCGGCCCAACTCTCGCTAAACCTTTTTAAAACCAAGGAGGTTACTCCCAGCGAGTATAACGTAGCAACCTTTTCCTGTCGAACGAACTTTGAACTATGAACTTTACTTATTGCAACATACCGTCTTTTGGAATGCTGAGGGCCGGGGTCAAAAAGCCTCTTCACGGGCTTGACTAGGACCATGACCTCTTACAATGTGGCAGGCATAGGCGAGTGTACATTATACTATAAAATATATCAGACTATGTCACTCAATTACAACTGTAAATGAATGCATAATAGTACTGTAAAGGAATGCATAAGCATTTACATATGAACATATAGACAGATAATGCAAGGGAAACAGATCGAAAAATAAACCTTTAAAACAATGTACCATTTTCAATTCTGATAATCACATAAAAGATCAATAAGAGTGTACAAACAAAAAAGACATACAATGACATTACACAGGTAGGACAAAAACGCATCTTTAGCAATATTTTTCACAGTGTTAGTTGATTCAGATGGAACGGCAATAGAAAGCGCAGAATCTCTTTGCCGTAGTTCGTGCGCATGCGTGGAAGAAACCACGTGTGAACAAGACGATTGTTGTAAAAAAGGGTCCGGCGGTTTATCCGAGAAGTGTGTCCAAAAAGTTATCACTTTTCAGTCCTGCGTAATAGCGTTTCAAAGACTTGTTTGATAGTAATCTGGTAGGGTTAATAAGTTCATTTTTTCAAAAAGCGATGACGTGTGACTTCCATACGGAACATCTGCAATGGCGCGAACTGCCGTTTTCTGTATGACATGTAATTTGTGAATGTTCGTTAATGTTGTTGTGCCCCAAACCAGATGACAATAATTTATGTGTGATAAGAACAACGATTTGTAGATGAGAAGTTTGACATTTTTAGGAAGCAGGAAACGCACCCTAGACAAGATTCCTGTTATTCTGGATAATCTTGAAAACAGCTTTTCAATGTGGGAATTCCACGACATATGTTCATCAAAGATTACACCTAGACATTTAACACTTGGTACTCTCTGAAGTTCCGAGGTGCCGAGCATTAACGGGGCATGCTACGGTGGTGGTTTATTTCTAGGTTTAAAGTGAACAGCTCTTGTTTTTGAAGAGTTTAATTTTAAAGATTTATTGCATGTCCAGGATGCTAGCTTGAATAATACCTGGTTTGTGTCATTGATTAAATTTTTATAGTGTTGAGCAGTGAGAAGTAAGGGTGTGTCATCCGCGTATATAACATACTTTACAGATGCATCAATGTTTACGATATCATTAATATATACGAAGAATAAAAGGGGTCCCAGGATACTGCCTTGGGGCACACCTGCTGATATTGCTTGTAAAATGGAGGTGTGATCGTTGATGACCACCATATGCTGACAATACTTAAATTAAGATTCAATGAATTTCAGAAAGGCACCTCGGAAGCCGTAGTGATTGCATTTCTGTAAAAGTGCGACATGATTTATAGTATCGAACGCCTTTGAGTAATCTATAAAGATACCTACTTTGTGTAGTTGACGTTCGAAAGCGTCTAATATGAATTCCTTCTGTACTAGGAGAGCATGCTCAGTTGTGCGGCCTTTCATGAATCGAAATTATGATTAATTGATGATATGGTGTTTATCTAAAAAGGAAATCATACGATTGTAAATCAGTTTTTCTAAACCTCTTAATATTACTGGCAGTATAGATATAGGCCGGTAGTTAAACGAGTTCTTATCCCCTGCCTTGTACAACCCGATTACTTTCGCCAATTTCAGTTTCTGGAGAAAGATTCTAGTTGAAAGTACCAGGTTGAAGATATGCTCTAATAATTCAGCAATGATGTCCAGCACGTGTTTAATGGGTCTGATCTGAATAATATATACGTCACAACATGTGCTGTGCTTTACAGACGAGAAAACGTGGGCAATTTCGCTGGCTACTGTCGGCGCCAAAAAAAGCGCTCTCAGGAGTACTGTCTGATAAATATGTAGTACAATCTGGCTTGTTCGCTTTTTTTGTTAAGGACACAAAATAGTCATTGAACACGTTAGCTAAATCAGCATTGCGAATAGTGCCACCGTTCACAACAAGCTCAGTGGGCGGAAAGTTGTTACCTTTACGGCCAAGGAACTCATTCAGTCTTGACCAAGCTAGCTCCGATTTGTTCATTACTTCATTGTTGAAGATGCTGTTTAGGTACTATCGCTTTTCATGGCGCAGCATACTGTTAACTTTGTTTCTTTGCTCTTTGAAATGTTTTAGCGTCTCTTCATTCTTATTTTTAAAAAGTGTTAGAATAGTTTATTTTTACGTTTTATTTCCTTGATGCAAGATTTAGTAGCCCAAGGATTCTAGCTCTGCGCGCAGGCCTCTTTTCTTTGTACGGAGAGCACTGCTTATAAATTTTTTTTAGTTTTTCGTGAACAGTTGTAGGCACGATCAGGTTCCTGCTCACAAATAACATCTGACCAATCAGTCAATGATACCTGTCTGCGAAATGCAGATAATGTGTGCTCGTTAATATTTTGAAAAACTATTGATTGTTTTTGTTGTCACTCAGAATGACACAATACTTTTTTGCAGACTAGTTGGTTCATACTCGAAAAATTGAATTGCTGCACAAACTTGAAGGAAAACAAGGGAGACAGGAAAGAGCGCTCTTTCCTGTCTCCCTTGTTTCGCTTCAAGTTTGTGCAGCAATTCAATTTTTCGAGAATGACACGCTGTTTCGTTTGTAACCATATCTATGGGAAGGTGGTCACTAATGGATGCACTCAGTACGCCAGATAAACAGTTTGTAGCTTCTATGTTAGTAATGAACACGTCGAGTAATGTAGCGTTATTTTGTTCAATACGAGTCGGAGTAGTGATAACGTTAGCAAAGCCATTGAATTCAATTATGTGACACAGCTCAAACTGCGACTGTGATGATTTAGCAAGGTCGATATTTAAATCACTTGCAAGGACTAGCTTACAACCAGTGCCACCAGCCCAACCTAAATATGAATCTAAGAATTCTAGGAAACTTGTCTTTTTCCACTGGGAGGGCGATATAAAACACCAATAATGGAATTGTCACTTTGTACAGTCAGAACTTCATAATCATCAGTGGTGCGGGAAAATTCTTGAATCAAATAATAACACTTTAAGGAATTCTTAGCCATCTACAACACCCCACCACCCATTTTTCTGGCACGGTTAAAAAAATAAGTTGCATAGCCAGGTATCATCAAAACTTCCGTTTCCTTTCTGTACCATGTCTAAGTTATCATAAGATATTCAGGTTCAGAACAGAGAGTTGTCAAGAAAGCGCTTATTTGATCTACCTTATTACGTGTCGATTGTGCATTAAAATGAATGAATATTGTGCTATCTTTACACATCGAGAATAATACGCTTAATTTATATAGTGACACATAATCGTTCTATGCCATGTTAGTTTGATAACCGCCGCTCGGTTGATGACTAGTGACTATTCCGTAATAACATACAGGTGCTGAATGTTGGCGATAATGTGGACCCTGCTATCCTCAGTTTTTGGTGCCTTGATACGACCATTGCCAACCCATAGAAATTTCCTGTGTTTTTTCCTTTTCAGGGAGAGTGCATGTGCGAACAGTCTCTTGTTCTCAGGCGTCAGATGGTCATTTATGTATACGCTTGCACTTTCTGACTGAGGAAAGCCGAGTGTCTGGGTTGTTAGGCGAGCCTTGCGTGCTTTACTCAGAAATTTGTTTTAGGGGCGAAGCTCCTTGGGGCGTGGGCTGTGCGTCCCCTGTATGTAGCCACCTCTAGTTTAGTTCTTGCAGTGTTCACTAGATGGCGGTACCGTCCCCTGTATGTAGCCACCTCTAGTTCAGTTCTTGCAGTGTTCACTAGATGGCGGTACCGTCTCCTGCATGTAGCCACCTCTCGTTTAGTTCTTGTAGTGTTTACTAGATGGTGGTACTTGTAGCTGATGATGAAAAGATGCAAGATGTTATAAACTAGAAAGCGGTACTTGTAGTTGATGAAAGACGCGAGATCTTATAAAATAGGAATGATGCCACATATGGCGCGTGTCATTGGTTGAAGGCAATCGTTCGATTTAGTGCGGCGACGTACGCTAGGGGGAGCGATGTAATAAAATCGAGTGGGCAAAATGTACAGAGGATTCATGGTTTACCAGGTTTACCTCCGGAGTTTCGCCCACTCATCATCATTCACTTCGTGGATATGGCGGAATTTTTTTCTTGTTCCGGGAACAGAATCTAGCTATTATGTTTGTGTCTTTCTTCGCAGGCACATGGTGAATTGCAGCAATATCAGGGGGACATACAGGACATCCGATTACATCGCCCAATTTTTGAAGAATGGTGGTGCAGTCTTCACCTTTCTTAGAGGGCACACCCTTTATCTCGATTTTGTTTATTCGTGAACGCTGTTCCATGTCGGTTATTTTAGCAGTCAGCTGATCATTAAGTTTCTGTTGTGACTTTTTTTCAGCAGTGGGAGACTCTTGTTTCCTTTTCATTTCCTCGTAGAAAGCATTCATGAGTGACACACTTTCACGAAGCTGCGTGATCTCAGTGCGAAGCTGTTGCACTTCACGCGCCAATTCTGCATTAGAGGGCATCATGAAAAAAAAATTAAACAGTGCTCAATGTACATGCTTGATTGATTGATATGTGGGGTTTAACGTCCCAAAACCACTATATGATTATGAGAGACGCCGTAGTTGAAGGCTCCGGAAATTTACCACCTGGGGTTCTTTAACGTGCACCCAAATCTGAGCACACGGGCCTACAACATTTCCGCCTTCATCGGAAATGCAGCCGCCACAGCCGGGATTCAAACCCACGCCCTGCGGGTCAGCAGCCGAGTACCTTAGCCACTAGACCACCGCGGCGGGGCTCAATGTACATGCCAATGGCTGCTAATGGGAAATGAGAGACAGGAGAATTCGGCTTTTACTTTCTTACGGCTTGCGCTTCGTATCTACTTCCCACCTTTAACCACCTCGAGGATGGGGGCGCTCCGGTCGCCGAGCTGAGCAGACGTGCTCCGAATGAGCTCCGCAGTTTTCGCTAATTGTGCCGCCTTAACTGCTTCCAATCGATTGTATATCATCACTGCAGTGTCCGTGAACATCCCTGGACTCGATTGATGCTATTTTTGGTCCAGCCAACCGGACTTTTCGTCAATTTTTGATGTTTTCTTCACTTGTGCGATGCTGGGCCTAGCGGACCACGCCTAGGCTTAGCGCGAGTACGGCGGGGACGCGCAACTGCGTCGGCCGCCCGGCCCGGCTCAACGCTCGACTCCTCATCGCCGAAGATGGCCTCGGCCTCATCGCAGCTCAACGCCGTTTCCCACAACCGTTTCGCGGCCCTTGCTACGGAAGACATGGACTTTTGTGCTGGCGGCAACGACGCTACGACCACCGACACGATCAACGACCAAGAGGTGCTACGCAGCACCGGCCGCACCGCAGTCGCGGTGCGCGGCAACGACTTACACCCAAGCGACATCGCGGGATGGAAAATCTCCGGAAAACAAGTAAGCCAACGACTTAATAAGCCCCAGCTTAACGAAGTTACTCAAAGCAACAAGCCAACTCCGCAATTTAGTGAAGCTCAAGCAAAACGCATGGTAGCGAAAATTACTAAAGCGTCCCGCATGCCGCTGAATTTGCCGCGGGAAGAGCAGAAGATTGTAATACGACCGAGAGGAGGGCTATTCCTAGCAAAACTGGAAGCTGACATCGTAATTTCCTTAGTCATAACGGCAGCCAACGTTCCCAAGACCACAGCGAAAGCAGATACGATCTGTATTAATTCCACGCAGAACATCATCGTGATCAGCACGCCCGATGAAGAACGAGCACGTTACTACGCAAGCGTACGCTCTCTGTAAATTGGGGGCCGTAGCTACGAAACGAATGCCTACTGCACCGCGCCTCACGGCACAGTGAAAGGAGTAATCCGTGGCATCGCAGTAGAGAACACTGCCGAAGATCTGCACGAGAATATCGTTAACCAAGCAAACCCGCAGGCCCTCGAAGCACACAGGATTGGAAACACTACCTCGATCGTCATTTTGTTCGCAGGAACAAAGGTTCCCAACTACATAAAGTATGGCTCCATTATAGTAAAGTGTGGATTATACATACAACACCACAACGTATGCAAGACATGCGGCGAAATCGGCCATCGAGCCGATGTATGCCCCACGCCGGAAACCAAGATCTGCTTTGCGTGTGGCGCGCCTAACCCGACGGCAGACCACGCGGCGTGGTGCAAGCCACGTTGCAAACTGTGTAACGGATCCCACGCCACGGGCACGGAAGGCTGTACGAACAAGTACAAGGTGCCCTTCGTAGTTACTCAGCGCAGATGGGAGCGCAGAAACGCGGCGTCAGCGTTTTCGTTGCAAGACTTCCCGCAGCTGCCACCGCAACAACAGAACGAAGCGCATCTATCAAAGAGAGGACGCAGCCGCTCGAGGAAGCGGGATAAAAGCAGGAGATAATCGGCGAGCCGCGGCAGAAGCACCGACGGCAAGCGCAGCGAAAACATGAATTACAACCGCAACCAGCAGCGACCGGGCAATGTGATAAATGGGGCCCAAGCAATCAACCCGCAAGCGGCGAACCGCAATCCGCTCAACCACGTAGCTGAAGCAAAGGACAACACCATCCAGTCACTACGCAATGAAAATGACCAGCTCACGCGATGCATCGCTGAACAGAGAGCTCAAATGCAAGAGATGAACGCTAAGTTGAACCAACTCATCAACGCACAGCAGCAGCAGCAGCAACAACAGGTGACTCCGCCACCGCCACTGTCGCCACCGCAGAGTCAACCAAGACCCCCAACGCCAAAGGAAAACAACACAAACTCAGCCATGGAGGTAAAAGTCCCAGTTACTACGGAAGCTAACAGCGCAGAACCCGAAACGATCGACGTTGCTAGGACAAGCGAACCGGCACCCAAGAAGCGAGCGCTCGAATACGCACGTGAACGAAGAGTCAACGCTAGGCTAGACAGCCTAGAAGAACGTCAAGATCGACTAGAACAGACCATGAAAGCCAACTACGAAACCCTGAGCCAAGTCATCAAAGCTACTAACGATCGCCTCGATGCTACCAACGCACGCCTCGACACATTGGTGACACCCGTACATGGCATGCAGTCTACCATACAAGGAATACAGACTAAGTTGGATGCACTAATACACGCGCTGACGGCGTCAGGACTAATCCCCCAACAGGCCTTCACCCAACCGCAATAATGGACGGGACAACGGCAACAGGCACCGCTAACCACAGAAACAGAGCACAGACACAACAGCATCATCTCCTCATATGGCAATGGAATCCCAACGGCATACAGGGGAGAAAAGCATCGTTACAACAGTACATAAAACAAAGCACCAAGAGACCCGACGTTATAATACTACAAGAGACGCACAGTGAAACCCCACCGACGTTACCGGGGTACAGATCCTTTGCGAAGCCCCCCAGTGCACGAACAGTTGGGAAAGGCGCAGGGCAGGGGGTCTGAACCTTGGTAAAGAAGAATCTAACTTAAATAGATCACGAGCTGCTACCCAACGGCGCCATCGAGCACAGCACGGTTGAAATCGTCACCGGGAAGCGCAAGCGCCGTGAAAGCACTTTTATAATCAACGTGTACAGCAATCCGAAGCACTTCCACCAAAAATTCCGCACCCTTGTGCACAAAGCGCAAGAGCTCGCGGGCTCCAACGTAACCCTACTGTGTGGAGACTTCAACGCTCAACATACGGCATGGGGGTATCCATACACGACGGCGAAGGGCCACAGTCTCTACGACGAAACAATGGACGCAGGTTACCAATTGCTAAACGACCCCAACGCACCTACGAGAAACGGAACGTCATCGCAGCGAGACACAAACCCGGACCTCGCTTTCATAAGCACGGCCTCAGCACTGCGTGGAGTCACGTGGCGGAACACCGGGGAGACGTTGGGAAGTGACCACTGCATACTCGAAATTACAATACCCATCGCAGAGAACACGCAAAGAGCACAGCAACAGCAAATCATCGACTGGCATGAGTACAGAAAGAAATTAGAAGACAACGTTACGGAAACCATTGAAAACATAGAAGCATGGACCAACATGTTGAACGCCACGACCAAAGACGCCACTCAGACGGTAGAAGCGGAGCCGGAGGCTACGATGCTGGACAGCAGACTAGCGCACCTCATGGAAGCCCGCAACTCGCTGATACGGCGCTGGAAACGTCAACGCCACAACAGAAAGCTACGCAAACGTATAGCACAACTCAACAGAGACATCGAGCATCACAGCGCAGTCCTCTGCAGACAGCAGTGGCACGCGGTGTGTCAAGAAGCGGACAGTCAACTACACAAAGGCAAGACATGGCGCCTGCTACGCCACTCGCTCAACGATCAGACAACCAAGGGAGCTCAGCATTACATGCTGAACAAGACAATTCACAAAGCCGTCAAAGAAATGGGAGAGGCTGAGGTGCAACGACGCCTGGACGCCAAGTATCTCCCCGTAACGCCAACGCACCCACTCCCCAGCTACGAAGGGGCAACCAACGAGAGACTAGATGCCGACATCGAAGAATGGGAAGTGCGAGCGGTTCTACAAACAATCAACTGTAAATCAGCATCCGGACCGGACCACGTCACCAACAAGGCATTGAGGAACTTGAACGACACGGCAATCGAAGCCCTCACCAAGTACTACAACCAGTGCTGGCAGACGGGCAAGCTACCGACTCAATGGAAGACAGCGAAAACGGTCCTGATCCCCAAACCGGGCAAACCACCCAGCATAGACAACCTGAGACCCATCTCTCTAACGTCGTGCGTGGGCAAGGTGCTTGAACACGTCCTACTCAACAGATGGCAACGTTATTTGGAAGAATCCAACATATATCCACATACAATGCTGGGGTTCCGGGCCAAACTGTGTACCCAGGACGCCATGCTGTTGCTCAAGAACGAAATCGTGGACAGACACTTTCCCACGTTGGATAACAGAGCGGTGCTCGGACTGGATCTCCAGGGAGCATTCGACAACGTACACCACTCGGCCGTCCTTCGGCAGGTGTCCCACTACAACATGGGGGAGAGAACGTTCGCTTACATCACAGATTTCCTGACCAACCGCACCACGCGGCTTGTGGCAGGAGAACTACAACTACCGCTCAAGCAGCTGGGGAGCACGGGGACACCACAGGGCTCGGTGATCTCCCCTCTGTTGTTCAACCTTGTCATGATAGGCGTTGCAAGAAGATTGGAACGCGTTAGAAACATCAAGTACACGATCTACGCGGACGACATCACGCTGTGGTCAACGGGAGGAAGCGACAGCCAGATCGAGGCAGCCCTCCAAGAAGCCGTCGCCGCCGTAGAAGAATACCTACGACCTACCGGACTCAAATGTTCACCAACCAAGTCGGAACTGCTAGTGATCTCACCGCGAAGTGCGCGACGCCCGACAACACAGAACATCAACGTTGTAACCCAAGACGGAACGCCGATACCGCACGTGCAGACACTCAGAGTTTTGGGGCTGCACCTCCAGGACTTGAACCGCAACAACGTGACGGTACAGAAGCTCCACGCTGGCCACCCGCCTACTCAAGAAGGTGGCCACGCGGTACCAGGGCATGCGAGAAGACAGTCTACTACGACTCACCCAGTCGTTTGCAGTCAGCCACATCTCTTACGTAGCGTCGTTCCACAATTGGAAAGCGGCGGAGAAGATCAAGATTGACGCGATGATCAGAAAGGCGTACAAGACGGTCCTGGGCTTATACCCCCACACCAACACAAAACGCATGCTCGCGTTGGGCGTTCACAACACGCTGGAAGAAATCGCCGAAGCCCAGCGAACGGCGCAGTATCACCGCCTGTCTCAGACCAGGACGGGAAGAACAATACTACAGCGCATCGGAATCAACGCGCCAGCGACGACTCCGGAGGTAGCAAAGCAGCTACCCCGAGACGTTCTCCAAAGACTGAAGGTTCCACCCTTACCGAAGCACATGCATCCACAAGAGCACCAAGAAAGAAGAACGGCGAGAGCCAAGGCCCTCACAAAAGGTCACGCCAACGATCCACGCGCGTACTACGTGGACGTGGCGAAGTATCCCCACCGGCCAAACACGTACGCAGCAGCAGTCATCGCAGCAGACACTGGAGTACTCACAACGTCGGGAAGCATACGGTGCAAGTCGCCCACGCAAGCCGAAGAGTTTGCAATCGCACTGGCACTAGCGATCCCGGATTGCCGCACGGTCCTCAGCGACTCGAAGACGGCAATAGCCAACTTTGCTACAAACAACGTCCATGGAACCACTGCAAGAGTATGTTCAACTATAGCAAGACCGGAAACCAACATTACCGTCAAGTGGTTCCCTGCGCACGCCGGGGAGCTGGACGTGGGCCCGAACCGCAACGAGGAGGCAGATACGGAGGCACACGCGCTAACTAGCCGCGGGTCTCTGTCAACGCATTCCTCGGAGCCGCAACGACCCGATGCCGAAGACGGAGAGTATTTCATCACAACCTACGCCGATGTTCTGCAGTGGTACAGAACGAGCAGACGCCTCTACCCACCGCCTCACCGAGACCTACAACGCAGAGAAGCAGCCACACTACGGCAGCTGCAAGTACAAGCAATATGGACCCCCGTCTGGGCAAAGCACGTTTGCCCGGAGGTTTACACCACTGATGTATGCCAACACTGCAAGAAGGCGCGAGCCACCCAGAGACACCTCCTTTGGGACTATGCACCACCGCCGGGTAACCAAGAAGTAATGCCAACTGCCATAAGCAGCAAAATTATCAGCCGAGAGCCAGGCAATCAAAGAGACGTGGTCCAGCACGTGCTTAGCATCCTGGAACGCCAGCGGCCGAAAGCGGCGCCCCCACGGGTTTTACGCGAGTAGGTTGCTCCTCCGGGACGTCCGAGCACGCTAGTGTCTCGCTTTAATCCCCCTACCCCTTCCCCCTTTATGCCGGATTGTCAATAAAGTTGTTTCACTCACTCAACCACCTCGAGTTCATGGTATATACTTGTTCATTGTATTCATGGCACTGCGGCTCAACGCTCGCTAAACCATTCTAAAACTGAGGAGGTTACACCCAGCGAGTATAACGTAGCAACCCTTTATTGTCAGATAGTGCTCAATGTACATGCCAATGGCTGCTAATGGGGATCGTAGTGTACGCGTTAACTAAAAGCCGAAGGCTCCTGTCTCTCATTCCCCCTTAGCAGCCATTGGCATGTACATTGAGCACTATCTTTCATTGTTCAACAACGCACAGAAGAAATCTCTCACCGGCACCACCTTGGAGGTCAAAATGTTATACTTGTTGCACACTACAACAGCTACGAGGGACGAACAAGTGCCGCTATAATGAGCTTCGCCCATAAAACTGGCCCCGTATATGCTTGTTAATCTGCTAATGTCATCGAAAGACGACAGTCTTGCGTCTGGATAGAATGAACAAAACGTTTACTTGATGTTCTGCGCAAGAAAATCGGTGAATGGTACTCTAGAGGCGCTACGTTAGAGTGCCTCGAGCGTGCAGCGGAGGCGAACGAGCGCATAAAGTCACGTCACACAAGAGACATGAGCGCTATCTTGCAGTTATCTTGGAAAACGAAGGGCGTGCGCCCTGCGCGCCTGTCTCGAAGGTGTAGTTCGCAAGGCGACGGGTAGGTTTCCCCACCATGTCATCTTAGAAAAGGGTTGGAAGCACTTCCCTTTTTGTGAAAGCGTTGCATAGTCAGCGCCGCGTGATAAACGCTACGGTCCTTAAAATAATTGCATTTTCGAGTAAAAGACGCACATACAAAATATATAGGTTTTGTTATGGTGCCTCAGATATGCGCGGTAATTGCTTTTTAATTGACAATCGCAGAAGTATGAAGGCTGAACATTGAGCAACATTGGAGGGTGCTGCGGATGGGGTCGGCCGTTTAGGTAACCGCTGGTGCCGTTTAATGTGCCCGGTACCATTAATGGTGCACAAACAGACAAATGGGCAGACAGACAGACAGACAGACAGACAGACAGACAGACAGACAGACAGACAGACAGACAGACAGACAGACAAAATGTTTTCGTCGAAGCACCCCAAGAAAGACTATCGTCTTTAAAAACCGCCTTCCAGCGCCTTCCGAATACAGCAGCGACGTCCTCGGCCCATTTCGTCCACCAGGCACCTGTGACAACTTAACTCGACTCGTCAGGCGGGAACTTGAAGCGCCCGCCCCCACTATAGTACCATCAACTCCTACCTTCAATTCCCTTGCAACTTATTCAGGTAGTTGTGAGACCGGAAATCGCCAGCATGGGTCTGTGCTTTATTTCGACGCCTTCCTGGGTTGACTCCCAGCAACAATTCACGACTGCACGTTCATTACTGTCTGGCTCTCCATCGACGTTCCGCAATCCTTCAGCATGGTGAACACAGATGACAAGCTCATATGCTTCTCTTATCACCGTAATTTGCACATGTCTGGCCATTGCAGTAGACGTTGCCGTTTTACAGCACAACCATTCTTGCGCTCCTTCACTGCCCGATCGGTTTATTGTCAGGAGACCAGCCCCGACCATTTTGCCCATCAGGAACCCGTGAGTGATCGCCGCTACTGCCGCTCTCCATCATCACAACGTCGCCAGTCTTGTTTTCTCCAGCCACACCGACCACCTTCCTCCGCCTACCCTCGACGTTCCCCGCGGAAAACTAAATTTTGCAGGACCTGGAGGTGGTGTTGCATCAATTCGACTGACCGGACATACTCTTTTGACCATACAGACGAAATGGGACCTTATCGACATGCAAACCGACGGTGTTTCTGCTCTGGTGGACACTGGGGATCAACTTTCGGTAATGACGAGTTATTTTCGCCTCAACTCAACAAATAATTATTAAAGTAGATCGCAAATGAAGACGGGACACGGGAAACAAGCAGACATGATCGAACGCTCTATTCTGTCTACTTGTTTTTTTTTGTGTGTCGCGTCCTTATTAGCGCTCTACATTTATTTTTAGACATGCACCAACTCGCCCACCAACACATTTTATTAAGCTCGAGAAAGTCCTCACGCCTACGACGACTAAGTTCATCCATGTTGCCGATGGTGGAGCTGCATCTGTCGCTTGATTGTGCATGCTCTGCTCATGTAAGTATCGCTCATCGCCACACAGTTGCTGTGCTCGCCGTCCTCGAAAAGTGTTTGAACGACGTTATCATGACCATCGATTTCCTATCGGCGCATTCTACCCTCAATGACTGTTCGGCTAGTACACTCCATCTCAGAGACACTTGTTCAAAAAGACTCACTAAACAACGACCGAGTCGTGTCTCCACTGCCTGATATGCTCGTCTTCCGCCTCGAACACGGACCTACGTCGAGTTCGTATCACCTCCACCAGTTCCCAACGGTGACTATGTACTGACTCTCGTCACCGATGTCCTCATCAGCCGCAGTATCGCATTACCACACACCATCCTGTCTGTCGCAGGCAACTCCACGTGCCGTTCAGTTGTCAACAATTGTTTGGCGCCTTAAGTGCCGCCGAAAGGTATTTTTGTGGGGTCAACCTGCACCTTAGAAGACAACGCGCTGGGTGTTTTCACGGTGGCCGCTCTTGCCAACCTCCCTGCCTAGCCCATATCCACTTTTTATTGAAGTAGAGAATAAACAAAGGAATTATTGTCACCGTTACTTGGTCGACGGCTACCGTTTTCATTTGGTTGTTACAAATAAAAAAATTAAAAAAAACAAAATAGCATATTACCAAAAATTGGGGGACCCTTAAGCTTCGCCTTTAAGAGTTGAACGCTATAGCGAAATGCGGCGCTTAGTGCACCCTTTAACCGCTAAGTGCATAGTTATTCGAATGTTTTGTTACATACACACGCACGCACACACACAAACACGCACACGGTAGATTGGACCAGTGCGCGCTATTATCGCCTAATGGGCTCGTTTTCGTCGTGACGCCTGTCGAACAAAATGCGTTCAAAGGCTCCTGAAACACTTTTTCAAGTAACCTTAAAATGAATTCACTAGAAGACCTTTTTGCCTCACGAATTCAACGCCGCAAAAATTTTAGGAATCCGTCCAGCGCTAGTTTAAAAAGGTTTGTCGCATGCTGCAGTTTCATCTGTTCTCTCGTCCCGATGAAAGCGCTGGAAGCTAAGGGGTGGCAGGGCAAAGAAACTACCGCGCCTCGTGACCTTGAGCCCTTTTTTTCACGCAGCCACCACGCTCACTTTTAACTATGGTGCGCCCACTAATGGTCACAAATCTTTGTTTCTTCGAAAAAACGTTGCAGCACCTTCATTGTTTTGCGATTTATTTTAGGTGGCCGTGGGCGTAGTATTTTATCCAAATCAAACGTTCGCTCGGGATCTAGGGTATGGAGCTCCTGTTGGAGTCGCCATCGAGTCGCCATCGGTGTGTGTCGCGTTTCGGACAGTGGAGCAACAGGGGATAAATATCCTCGTCGCCGTGGCCATATGAACATGCTTTTAATAATGGTGCGCCCAGTAATGGTCACAAATCTTTGTTTCTTCGAAAAAAACGTTGCAGCACCTTCATTGTTTTGCGATTTATTTTAGGTGGCCGTGGGCGTAGTATTTTATCCAAATCAAACGTTCGCTCGGGATCTAGGGTATGGAGCTCCTGTTGGAGTCGCCATCGAGTCGCCATCGGTGTGTGTCGCGTTTCGGACAGTGGAGCAACAGGGGATAACAGGGGATTGTTTGCGATTTATATCCTCGTCGCCGTGGCCATATGAACATGCTTTTAACTATGGTGCGCCCAGTAATGGTCACAAATCTTTGTTTCTTCGAAAAAACGTTGCAGCACCTTTATTGTTTTGCGATTTATTTTAGGTGGCCATGGGCGTAGTATTTTATCTAAATCAAACGTTCACTCGGGATCTAGGGTATGGAGCTCCTGTTGGAGTCGCCATCGAGTCGCCATCGGTGTGTGTCGCGTTTCGGACAGTTGAGCAACAGGGGATAGATATCCTCGCCGCCGTGGCCATATGAACATGCTTACGATGTTGCTCGCTGAATCTGAAGTAGGAAGTGCTTCGTGTAAGCAGTTTCGAGTCTTAAGGGATGTATAAAGATGTCGATACGCCTTGAGACATGACGACCTAATTGACATTCAAGATTGGGATCAACAGCAAACAGTATCAATTTCTTTGTTTTGTCTGTGAACTGAGTATAGATGCATATTTCACGTTTCGTTGTTCTTAAAGTTCTACTAACATCACATTGAGATGAAGGAATGAGACGGGTTTGCGTAGAATGACGAGTGCTTTTTGCTAACTTATTGCCATTTCATTTCCATTGATTCCGCATGACTGAGAACCCAGTGAAATGCCACTCGACGGTTCCACTTCGTAGCTTGTGAAATCTCTTTTAATATAGCGTATGCTGTATACGCACATGAATGTATCTTGAAGTGGAATTTTCCACACATGTGAGTGCCGCCACAGAGTCTGTAATTAGCACTTGTTTTCTTGGTGCAGTTCACAGTTTAATAAAACTTATGGCTAGCGAAATTGATATGAGCTCCGACGTTGTTACCGACACGCGTATTCCTCGGTTAACTCCGGAATGATAAATTTTCATATCACTGTCTCTTTGGCGACGGAGGCGTCAGTGTACACGTGAGTGTGGCCTTGGTACCTGTCAAACAGATGATGTGATTCCAACTGCTGTGCGGCAAAGATCGGCGCTTCATATCCACTCATTGCTCCGACAGTGCAATTAGGTCTATGATTGCTCCTAATTTACCAGCGCAACAGACTGTCGAGCTCCACCGGGTTCCGCTCTTATACATCGACGTTTTCGACCCCGGTGGCCATCTACTGGCGAAAACTACTGGTGGGATACACCGCACAAACACTCATGATGAGCCTCCTATTCATAGGTGTCCATATCGCGCGTCGGCGACTATCCAAATTATCCAATCTGAGGTCGACAAAATGCTTGAAAACCACATCATCGAGACATCGTGCAGTTCTTGGGCATCCCATGCCGTCCTAGTTTGCATGGAAATTGGCATATGGTGTTTCTGCGTCGATTAGTGACATTAAAACAAAATTGTAGAAATAGACGTGTACCATCTGCCGCGAATCAATCATGCCTTTGATTGCCTCTGTGGTGCCCACTATTTTTCCACCCTATACCTACGTACCGGGTACAGGCAGATTGAAGTGGATGACATGAATTGTTTAAAGACAGCCTTTATCACTTCTGATGGCCTGTATCAATTCATGGTCTTGCCATTTGGCTTTTGTAATGCTCCACCCACGTTTGAACAAATGATGGCCTCTCTCTTCAGAGGCTCTAAATGGTCAACCTGTTTGTGCGATTTGGACGATGTTGTGTCAACCTACATTTTAGACTCATACAAATCTCCTATCAGCAATCTTAGATAACCTTCTGTCGTGCCTTTCTCCACCTGAACCCGTCAAAGTGTCACTTTGGGCGCCACCAAATTACAGTCCTTGGCCGTTTAATGGATGCTAATGGCACACAATAGGAAAATAAATCGGCACAGTCAAAAATCTTTCCCGGTACCATGATCTTGAAAAAGATTGCTATCATGATTGCTGGAAAAGATTACTAAATAAACTGAAACTGAAAGTGAAATGTACGCAGGATGTACGCAGCTTTTTCGGACTATGCTCTTATTTCTGTCGCTTCATGAAAAAAATTTTGCGTGCACAGCGAGGCCTCTTATGCAGCACCTCAAGCAAGACGTGCCATTTTTATTGGCCTCCGAAGAGGCATCTGCTTTTTCAAATCTAATCCCACGCCTTACTATGCTCCTCCGATTTTGGCCCACTTTGACCCTACTGTCCCTATTGAGATCCGTATTGACGCAAGTGGCCATGGCATCGGCGCAAATTTATACCAACAACAATGTGGTCATGGCTGTGTTATTGCACACGCCAGCCTCCTCTTATCCGCCCCCGACCACAATTATTCTATCGCAGAGCGCGAGTGCTCAGCTCTCGTGTGGGCGGATGCCTAATTACGTTAGTTACAGACCACCATGTGCTCTGCTGGTTGAACTCCCATAAAGATCCCTCAGGGCCCCTCGGTCGCTAAGCTTTGCACCTTCAAGAATTTTTTTACTCGGTCTTGTAAAACTCTGGCTGCCTGCACCAGGAAACTGATTGCCTCTTCCGGTACCTTGTCGACGATCCTGTTGAGCCCGACACGAACGCAGTGCACCCCATCTTCTCAGTGTCCGACTTCAATCATGTTGGGCAAGAATAGAGAAAGGATCCACAGCTGGTTTACATAATCATCCGCAAGAGGTCTTCCCAACAGACGCCCTCGTTCATCACTTTGTATTTCAAGAGAGCGTTCACCGCTATTTCCTACCAGACGGGCCTGAGCTTTCCATTGTCATGCCTAAGCACTTGCGGCGCAGTGTGCTCGCTGAACTTCACTATGCCCTCACAGAAGGACACCTTGGTGTATCTGGCACGTACGAGGCTGTTTCTACTGGTGCCTTGCTCACTCAGTGCATCGATACGTCGTCACGCGTGAGTTACGTCAACGTTGCAAAACACTCTCGCTGCTACCCGCTGGCAATCTCCAACCAATCGGCATACCCACGAAATCATTTTGCCACACCGGGTCGGAGCTGCTTGATCCTTTTTCTGAAGCAATAGTGGGCTACAAGTGCATAGCCGTGGCTAGTGATTACGCCACACATGCTATTACTCGAGCTCAACCGACGACTTCTGCGACCGACGTTGCTGAGTTCCTGTTATGCGACGTTATATTAAAATTGAAGTGGAAATTTTATTCCGCACAAAGACATGTTACGAGAGGACAGGTAAAAGCTGTGAACACAGTTTGAGAAGCCCTGACCCCCTATGACACATGATAGAACAGAAGACGTGCGGCTAAGGACAACAAAAATAAAAGTGTTTAACAATGTGCATTTAAAAAAGAAACACTGAAAGATTACAATGCAGGAATAAAAAAATGTAGTCACCAGGTTGCATCATTATATAAACACTAATCGCAACTTTTTTTGTGATACCCTAGATATGTCAATGTAATGTTCCATACACTGTAAACCATATTACACCCATATATGTATAATGTAGTGTTTATAACTCACACCCCTACACCCCACAGAATGGGTTTAACAACCAGGACTGCACCTATACAATGGACGTAATTTCTAATTTCCACCATAGGGTACAAACCTTTTTTGGGGTCTAAAAGCAAATGTAGACGCAAGTGGCCTCAAGGGAATGAGGGTGTAAAACTGAATGTACATCCACGTAATCTTGAAGGGAAGGTGCCGCCAGATTTTAAGGCTACCCCATGCCTTTTGTGGGTTTCCTCTGTATGCAAGGACTCTCTGCATGAAGGGTCGGACACAACAAACGCGTAAAATATATTTTAATTCACTTTTAAAAGTGTACCTGAATGCTCACTCTCGTGATCTAGTCCCATCGCTTTTAAAGAACCCCAGGTGGTCTAAATTTCCGGAGCCATCCACTACAGCGTCTCTCATAATCATATAGTGGTTTTGGTTCGTTAAACCCCACATATCAATCAATCATTAGTCCCATCGCTTGCGCAGGAACACTGACGTTTCAGAATAGGAGAAGATAGCAGTTGTAGTGACGTGACTGACCTCCGCCATCTCCGAAAAAGGCTGCTGTTACGAGCGTGCTGGCGTCCCTTGCAGATAGACTGTGCGCGTCGCTCGAGGACACTGGGTGCTTTCGAAGAGCCACTCCACGCGTCCTTTACGGACAACAAAGGCATCCGTCAGAGACGCCGCGCGCGTCCAACAATGGGGCTGTCCCCTCCGCCTTCTGCGTAGTGTAAATACGTTGTAAATAGTGACACGTGTGTATATGAAAAAGAACGACAATAGGAATGTTTTGTAGATTATAGCTAGTGGGACAGGTGGTTTTTGGGACGACAACGAAGCAGGCGTCTTGCTGTACAGCTGATCCTGAACACCCTCTTTTCGCTGCCGTAAGCTGCTGTCTTTTGTTCGCGTTGCACTGCGACACTAATGGAGGTGCTGGACTGCGACGCTGCCCGATGCTTCACACCCCTAGTGGGAGCAGCTGTACAGGATCAGCTGTACAGCAAGACGCCTGCTTCGTTGTCGTCCCGAAAACCACTAGCTAGAATGTACAAAACATTCCTATCGTCGTTTTTTTAGATGCGGAAGCATCTTATACTCGCGCCTTGTAGTGCGCCGTCCGCGCCGTCCGCACCGCTTCTCGAACATTCGACAGCTGACGCGCGCGCATGCGCCGTCGCGCCGTCGCCCACCATCTGTGCCGCGCGCGCTTCTCCTTCGAGAACATTCGACAGCTGACAGCGCATGCGCCGTCGCGCCGTCGCCATCTGTGCCGCGCGCGCGCTTCTCCTTCGAGAACATTCAACAGCTGACAGTGCATGCGCCGTCGCGCTGTATATATACTCAAGGTCGGCGCTCGCTCGCTCAGTTGCCGCTCGTCGGTTGGTTTGTACGGCGCGTCGACGTCAAAGGTCGCGGTGAAATGAATTCCAACGAATCCACAAACACAATGATCGACGTCCCTTCGACCAGCACCGTCCTTTCGCATACGTGTGTACGTGTTCACTCATTTAACACCCCTCCTACAACCACGTTAACCAATTTAGCCATCGACCCAAGTAAGTCGCAATTTAACACCCCATTTCACAACCACGTTAACCAATTTAGCCATCGACCCAAGTAAGTCGCACTTTAACACCCCGTTAACCAATTATATGCTCCGCATCCTCCTCAGTGTTCCCCCGAGGGAAGCTGCGGGCAATTTTTTTTCATATACACACGTTTCAATATAAACGCTTTGTTTCCTTCTGGCTGCCTTTTGCCTTGCTAGTGCCTGGATGCTGCAGCAGGTGGCCACGACGATTGTCAGCGCGTTTCTTTTGCTGGTGCTTGTGTGGCACGTCTGTGAAAGCAGACGAAACTCAGCACAATGTACGTCACAGCATTGCGTGGTGACGTGACCAGGCCACCTATGCGTCAACGTCACTTCCCGACTCGGTGCCGCGAAACCGAAACCTAGAGCACTAATAAATTATTTAGCGAAAATACACAAATATTAGGGCGTGTATTGTGCTTCCTGGAGCCGAAGAAAACGCTTCCAACAAAGAACATGCATGCCACAAATTTGGTGGCGCCACCCCTTCAAGGGCGTGAAGGTGTAACCTTGCTATTACACCCTAACACCCTGTAGGAAGACGTGCGGCGTTTAGTTTTCTACATCATTTGTTTATCCCTGCTCTGGCATGGACGTCCACAGACGCTGTCGTTCTTCGTGGCGTCTTCTTCTCTCGTGCTGAGTCGAACACGCGGAGCAGCTGTGGCGCAACTTCTTCATCTTCTTCAAGACGCTGACGTCTTGTCATATTGGTAGGAAGCGCAGCCACTATTACACAGAGCACACAACACAAGTGCTTTTGTGTAATAGTGGCTGCGCTTCCTACCAAGATGGATTCATACCAACTGGCGCGATACTATTGTTTATTCAGTTACATTTCTAGTTCGGCGGGCTCTTCACCACTAACGTCTCTTCACCCAACCCTTCTAGTATAAGCGCTTGTGTTGTGTGTTCTGTGTAAGAGTGGCTGCGCTTCCTACCAAGGTGTATTCATAACAACTGGCCCGATACGATTGTTTATTGGCTTGCTATAGCCCTCCCCCCCTCTAGCGAGATAGCCCGTGCGTGAAGGAGCGAACCCTATGAGCAGGTCGTAGGTTCTGCTATTGCGAAGCACGTTCATCTGTTTTTCGTGGAGGGCTTGTAGTTTTCGAGGACGGCGTCAAGGTCGAGGAAATCCGGCTTTATGCGATCAATGAAGACAACGTCTTCGCGTGCATTAAGCGACAGAACGAAATGCTTCGGGTAATGCTCGACGAACCTAAAGGGTCCATCGTAAAGAGGTTGCAGTGGTGGTCTGATTGCGTCATGTCGTACAAAGACGGGTGCAGTCGCGGAGCGCACGACTGACGAAACTTGGGCGGGAGTGTTGACGTGCAGGAAAAGGTGTCACATCTCTCATGCCTTTCTTGAGGCGACTGCCATAATCAGCTACGTCGAATGGTGATACCAATGACGTGTCGAAAAACGGCCCGAAAGCCTTAGGGTAGTGCCAAATACAAGCTCAGCTGAAGAGCAGGACGCGCCCGTACGTATCGTGCTGCGCAGGACGAGGAGGACGAGTGGTAGTCGCTCCGTCCAGGGTATTAACGATTGCGAGGTCATGAGCGAAGCTTTGAGTTGGCGGTGAAATAGCTCAACCATGCCATTCGACATGTGGTTAACACCAAGCATTCAGGACAAGGTGCGGAAGAGCGCGGAGTGAAATTGACTGCCTCGATCCATCTTGATGGTCTAGGGAACTCCGTAGTGGCTTATACACATGATGATGAGTCCATGGGCGACTGACTCTGCCATGATGTCGGTGAGGGGTAGTGCCTCAGGCCACCGCGAGAACCGGTCTACGCAGGTTAGCATACACCGGCTGTTTTGCAATGGGGCAAAGGGCCTACGAGGTCCAGGTGCGCGTGACTGAACCCTGAGTCAGGAGGCGTGAAGGTACCCAGTGGGCTGACCGTGTTGCTCTGGGCTTTGGTTAGCTGGCACTTGAGACAAGCACGTGTCCAGCGGCGGACGTCGATGTTCATTTGAGGCCATAGATATCGCCCTGTGATGAGGTGCTGAGTCGCACGTATACCGGGGTGAGACAAAAAATTGAAGGCGTTGAAGACTGCGGCGAAATGGTGCTGGAACGTAAGGGCGAGGACAACCGGTAGAGGTGTCACAAACGATGGGAATCGCGCAGCCTGAAAGTTGAACATCTTCGAGCTTGAGGAAGTTCTCTTAGAGTCACAACATCTGAAGCTTGCTGTCGTCCTGTTGTGCAGTAGACATAGCTGCGAAATTGACTGGTGGGCGCTCATCCATAGTTGCGTTGATTTCTATTCGGGAAAGCGCGTCAGCAACGGGGTTATCTTTGCCACTGATGTGCCGGTTATCGCTTTAACTACGATATGTAGGCAAGCTGGTGGATCTCACGTGGAGTGTTGGAAGAGTTGGTAGCGGTTGATTGACACGTAAGCGGCTTGTGATCGTTGAGGATATGGAATTGCCGACCTTCTAGAAAGTGTTGAAAATGCTTGACAGCCAAATAGACGGCGAACAGTTTCCGACCAAACGTGCTATAACGACGCTTGGTCTGTGGAGCTTCCGTGAGAAGAAAGTGACCGACTGCCATACTTCGTCGACAAACAGCTGCAAGACTGCTCCTATGGCGACGTCCGAGGCATCCACTGTGAGTGACGTGATGGCGTCACTCTTTGGATGCGCGAGGAGCGTTGCGTTATCCAGAGCTTCCTTGATGGAACTGAAAGCCGTTTCTGCATCGCCCGTTCAGGAGATGGAAGCGTTGGGCTTTGTTTGACCGGATAGAAGTGCATGGAGTGGTTGCAAAATAGCAGCGCAATGAGGCATAAACTGCCGGTAGTAGTTGGCAAGCCCAAGGAATTCTTGTAGTTTCTCCGTCGTTGTTGGTCGTGGAAACTGCAATATACCTTCAACACGCACGGCCGGTGGAGAGATCTCACGCGAATTTACGTGACTGCCGAGAAAGTCCGGTGAGGAAACGCCGAACTTGCTCTTTGGTCCGTTGACGACTAGTCCGTATTTGCGGAGTCGTGTGAAAACCTGACGCAGGTGAAGTTCGTGATCTTCTACAGTGGTGCTGAAGACAAAGATGTCGTCGATGTACGTGGAGCAGAACGTCAAACCACCAAGTACCTGGTCCACGAATCGTTGAAAGGTTTGTGCGGCGTTTCGTAGACTGAAGGGCATACGCGTGTATTCAAACATGTCAAAAGGTGTTATTATGGCAGTCTTCGGTACGTCGGAAGGCGCGACAGGTGGTATGCCTTTACTAAGTCAATTTTGCTGAATACAGTAGAACCATGCAGCAATGCCGTGAAATCCTGGATGTGAGGTATCGGATAGCGGCCCAGTACCGTCACTTTGTTTAGGACGCGGTAGTCACCGCATGGTTTTCAGTCACCTGAGGATTTGGGAACCATGAGTAGCGGTGACGACCGGACACCGGAAGAGGGGCGGACGTACCCGAGTTCAAGCATATGCTCGAATTCTTGGCGTGCAATCCTGTAGGGGCTGGAGCGACATGACGAGCACGTGCAAATACCCGCGCTCCTACTGTCACTACGTGATGAGTGACATTGGGGCGTATCGGGTCTTCAAGAGATGGAGCACCAAAAAGGTCGGAAAATTCTTGCAGAAGCGTGGACCACAGCGGGGAGATATTGGCATGGGCTTGCACGAGATGCAAGGGTGGCAAATTTGATGTCTTGCCCTGAACTGTGTCGAGGGTCTCAGAATCCACAGGACGGCAATGTCGTAGGTATACCACAAGCTTAAAATGCCAAAGTAAATCCGCACCGATGATGGGTACACGCACATCGGCGATTAAGAAGATCCACCGAAACGTGTGGCTCAGGTCGATGTCAAGCGCGAAGGAACTCTGTCCGTAGGTCCATATGGCCGTACCGTTGGCCGCGGTGACAGGCGGCGAGGTCTGGCGTCGTCGGCGGTCCTCCAAAGTAGGAGGAACAACACACACTTCGGCACCTGTGTCGATGAGGTAGCGGACTTTGGTGACGTGGTCTGTAACGTGGAATAGGCGGCTGTATGTCGGGTCTGAAACACTGGCCGCCGTCTGTTCATGGCCCGTGCGTTTCCCGCAAACTGGTATGGCTGTTCACACTGACAAACTGGTGCTCCGTACCGGTGGTTGTACCAGCGGACGCCGAGAGACAGACTTAGCGATCTTTCGTGGCTTTGGCGCCGTTGTCGTGACGCGTTGCGGCGGTGATCTACCTTGAGTGCGCTCAGTTCATTGGCCAACTGATCTACCTCGCGGTTTAGCTCCTCGTTAGCTTGAAGAAGGCGCTCCAAGGTGTCATCATGGACCAGTGCAGAGAAGATATATTCACGTGGTGTCTGGATTGCAGATATGGACGGCGCACCGATATCCATAATCTTGTCCGCCATCCGCGCTGGTGAGTCGAGGGTTGCTGTAGACGATACGCTCGAAATCATCCGCACCTGCTGGTGCAGTCGCTGTAAAAAGAGTTCGCGTAGGATGGATGCGTGTAATGCAGCATAGTGGTCCCTAATCAGGTGTCGCATGCGACGCAGAAGCTCCGTAGGCGTTCGGTCACCGAGTTCTTCCGAGGTGAGTAGCTGCTGCAGCCTATGCTGTTCCGACTCAGTTGTCCGGCGTATGAGCTCCTCTTTAAGAGTGTAGTGAATATTGTCAGCAGGTGGAGAACGCAGAATGTTTCTTACGATGGCGATGACAGCAAGTGGTAAAGTGCCGATGACGTAATCGTACCTCGGTGTTAGCGACGTTACCCGGTTTCGTCGGAAGAGTGGCTCACCGCTCAGAAAGCAGAGTTCAAAGTCCGCCTGCCAAAACTCCGGGTGCCTGAGAGTAGCGACGACAGGGTCAGGTACCGTGGGATTCGGCGTGGTGTCGCTGTTGGGGGCGGTGTCCATGGTCAGCCGAAATGAACGGGGCTGAAGAAGCGGAGTTGGCCGTGACGCTCGGTGCGTGGACGAAAGGACGAGTAGGTGCACGTTGCCTCTTGAAGTCCCGGTCACCACTAGTAGTAAGACGTGCGGCGTTTAGTTTTCTACATCATTTATTTATCCCAGCTCTAGCATGGGCGTCCACAGACGCTGTCGTTCTTCGTGGCGTCTTCTTATCTCGTGCTGATTCGAACACCCAGAGCATCTGCGGCACAACTTTTAGGGGCGAAGCTTTTCATAGCCGACAAGAGTGGCGATGTGGGCTTGTTGGTGATGCATTTGAAAGAAATTTATGTAGCGCGAGACAAAAAAACAGACACAGGAAGGAATAGACATAGAGAACAGAGCGCTACTAGCAACAATCTGTTTATTTTCGATCTCCCAGCCGCTTTTAAGCCATAATCGTCAGGCGAGTAAGCAGATAAGCACGTCTATTCAGACAAATGCACGACAATGCCATCTACCTACAAGAAAAAACGATAAATAGGACAACAAAAAACATCACAGATAAAATCACGTATCACTGCGTACGCATGAACCCCAGTTCCTTGGGTGACAAAGCAATTGAAGGCTTGCTAATACATACATCTCCAAGAGCATCAATAAGTTCGCCTTCTATGATCAACCGAGTCATCTCATCTTTATGACGACCAACAATCATTGTACTCTGGAATAAAGGCCGGCACCCACACGCGTGAATGTGAAGAGCGAGAAAACCTTCTGGCGGCAGTTTATCCACCTTGTAATTGTGTTCTCTCAGTCGCTCATTCACACACCAACTGGTTTGGCCGACATATTTTTCCCACATGTGAACAGAATAAGATAAATATCGAACAAAATGCACTTCACAAATTTGTGTGTATGCCTTTTTGTGCATAACACCCTTTCCCCACGTGATGGATTCGTCAGCACACAATATTTCCCAAGTTTATCACGTACTGAAAAGAGCACACTAATATTCGGGCTATCCGGATCATGTTTTAGTTTCAGTTGCGGAAAAAGAGTTGAAAAAGATTCGTGGAAGTTCAAGCCAATTTAATGTTCACGTCAATTCACCGGCACAATCAAGACGCACGGCCATAATTCCATATTTTCACCAGCTGTCACATAACTTAAATAAAGTGGCACTTCGGGACAATATTAGGATATATCAGGGGCGGATGCATGGATGAACACACGAACAGACGCACGCACGGACGAGCAGATGGACGCATGGACGGTCACACAGACGGACGTATGGACGGACGGAAGCAAGAACGAATGGATGGACGAACGCTTCGCCCCACCCTCCATCTTTCACTCCGTGGATATGCTGCCATTTTTTTGTCTTAGAGACGCTGACCGCTTGCCATAACTCTTAAGCAACAAAAGTAGTGTAGGGGTGTAATTCACTCAAACAGCTAAAAGGGTGTGGGGGTGTTTATGCAGAATTATGCCCCACCACTCATGCGAAAAATACCATAATTCGAGTGTTACCCCCTTCCAGTAGGCTCCCGTGGAAGCACTGGGAAGCTTACCCTTTAGCTAGACATTTCAGAAACAGATGTCGTATTGTAGTGGCTCCTGCCATAGTGTGAAAATCCTGGCCCTAGCACTGATTTTATGGTGCATATATGAAGCACGGCATATAAGGCTCTCACATAGAACATGTAATCCTAGCTGAATGCGAAGGCATTCCTCAAAATGAGCTGTCACACATAACACAACGTTCACAAAGTCATCCCATAGAGCAAAATGAAATTAAGCTTCAATTTATTAGACACATAGCACATACAGGCTTCAGAGACAAATTGTATCTTAACCAAAAACCTTTTTCAAGTGTGCAGAGCAGAATGCCATTTGCTACAAAAGAATACCGGAAATCAGGCATCAATGGTATGGCAAGGAGCTCTAACGATCAAGACATGCGTATCAAAGTACAATATAAGAGCCTTTATTTCAACTTAAAAATGAAGAACTAATTTTAACATGCTTCAATGCAACACAAAGTACAGTGCAATGAAGCATACAAACAGCATGTAGAGTGCAATGCAGCATGCCTTATTTTTCTTCTATACTGAAATAATATATCGAAGCACACCGCAATTGCCACATTGATATGCCACAGTTTGCGTGTGTTGTGGCATGCCTTATGCATAATATGCAAGCCTACGTGTATGATAATGAATGTAGTGACAAAGCTACCTTGCAATGGCATTTTTATTTCACAATAACCCTTGGGTGTTCAGACATTCAGAATACCAGTGAGTATGAGACACCAATTACCAGCGTGTTGGGTGTAGCGCAATTAATGCGGCTGATGTAGAGCGCGTAGCCAGTTCTCGACGTGTCAACTAGCGAAGCCGATCCGTTCCGCAAATGCGAACGCTGAAGACCCGAGCACGGGAAAGGAAGGAAGCAGACTTCTTCGTTCACACCGTTCACGAGCGGAGCCGTCAAGGTCGCCCCCGTTCGGGATTGGAAGGAGAAAGCTTACTCGGAAGAGCGTCTAGCAAGAAGCAGGGCAGGCGCCACCGTCTCAGTTTAAGCCATTGTTGGCATGCACGCGTGCCATTGAGAATGACGCGGGGACGCGACCAGTTGGCTGACCGAGACATAGTGGCAGTAGGGAGACGAGCATAACATCACCCGCTGTACCTCATTACCTGGCGTTGTTAGGATGTCGGGGCAACTCGCTGTCGCATGCACACCTTGTAAGGGCACAGAGCACTACAGTGTACTCACCGCTCTTAAGGACGCTTCTACGTAGCAACATTTAATGAGAGAGCTGACGGGGCTCAAGCGTGAGAACGACCGCCGACGGAAGTCGGCTGACGAAGGCAGCACGGCCTGGCATGGGAGAGAGTGTCACACGCGGAGAACCTATCCTTTTGCGTGGTGTGTTTGGTAACGGGGTTTTTACCAATGTAGTGTCTATTATGGAAGTGTTTCTGCAATTGGTTGAGGCAATGCGAGTTCACACGTGTGATTGGCCTCTGTGAAGACCCTTTGTTCAACCGAAGGTTGAAAAGAGAATGTCTGAATCTGAAATGGAGAGCGGAGGTTCGTGCTTGAACTCGGGCAAACACCTGAGGCTGCAATAAAGCGTCTCTTCACCAGACTACGGCTCTTTCTTCGTGCTGCCACCGTACACTCTAGTCGTCAAGGGGACCCCTTCCGAACCTCAAACATCTTCCCTCCTTAGCTAGTGTAGAAGCTAGACAAGGAGAAGGAAATTAACTGGCGCAGTCGACAGGATGTGGAGAGCCCACTGCGAGGAAGGTGCTGATGTTCGGGAAGCTGACAAGACGCATGCTGCTTTGGGACCTGCTGGTGCACTGCGAGAAGCAACATTGACATTCAGTACGAGCCTGCCGGTCAACATTGGAGCCTGGAGTTCGGCAGCGCTAGAGCGCTGCGCGTCAGTGAACGAGAGCAGATCCAAGGGTCATCGTTGAACGACGAACTTACCGGAGAGGTGCTGGAGGGTGCTGTTTCAGGAGCAGAGCAGCAGGGACAGTCGATGTGACAGACTGAGTCAGCGACAGAAGTGATCGGGTGGAGACCTGCTGCATTGGAAGTGGTCGTCGCACATAGCGTTGGTGACGGTACGGACGCAGTCCTTACTGTCAAGTTCATCGGGCGACGCATCCCTCCAAGGTGAGGTCTGCTTTGTGCACTCTTGGGGCCCCAACTTTCTTTTCTTCCTGAATTCACTTGTGTTCAGGTACACTCTGGGAGATGGCGGACTCGGACAGAGATGCGATAGAAGATGGCAGTGTTAATGAATTGGATCGCACCGTGAGTTGCAGCTTGAGATTGAAGTGCTAAAGCTCAAGCTCGAGCTAGAAAAGATGAGATCGTCGTGTGCCTTATTCGAGGAGCCGGAAAACCGGAACCAAGAAACCAGTATCGGAAGGTATCGAAAGAGCTGAAGGCAGTCCTTGCGCCCATGCCCATTGATGAGCCTATGATTCCCGCCTGCTTCAAAAATGTGGACGCTCTTTTTGCGGCATTGAACATAACAGAGGAAATACAGGGCACGATCCTTTTGCCATTCTTAAGTGACGAGATGGGCACATTCGTGGCCAATCAATCGGAAGCTGGGGTATTGCCGTATTCAGATTTAAAGTTGAGGGTATTAAAGGAGCTGAGAATGACTCCAACCGAGTACCGGCGAATGTTTCTGGAAATCAAACGAGGGGCAGATGAATCGTGAAGCCAAGTGATGGCGCGCCTGGGGACCATGTTCACTTACTACGTTAGAAGTAGAGAAGTGGAGACATTTGAAGGTCTTCAGGAGCTGCTGATATATCTGATAGGCTAAAACAGTTAATGCCAGATGATCTCCACTCGCTGGTAACTCAGCAGGAAGTTAAAGATTGGTTGAGGCCCAGGGATATTGCGGAAGTAGCCGCCAATTTCGAAGAAAGCCTCTGCAGTAGCAGGCAGGGCAGCTCCCGCAATGACGGGCAAGAAAATTCTAAATATAAGTCGCTAACCGACCCATCGGCTAGTGCTAATTTCCTCCCTAATTCAGGAGCGTGGTTTCGCTGCGGAAAACGAGGCCACTTAAAAAAATTGCGAGTTGTCATGTGAAACTGCCGCTCATACAGCCGAAGTTTTGTGCGTGGCTTCCCAGAATAAGCGATCATGTGAGAGCCGAGCCAAACCGTCACGACACTCAGCGGTTAAGGAAAACTCGCTGATGAGGGACCCGCAGATCTAGATTATCGTGGGAAGCAATTCCTGTTTTGCTCGCGTTGACACAGGTGCAGATGTAGCAGTGGTACGAGAGAATGAAGTGTCCGCTGAAGTTTTGGACCAGAGTACGGGCACAATAACGCTAACAGACGCTTTTGGTCATGCGGTTACTGCACGCCTGCTGTACGTAGCTCTAGCTCTTCCAGCCTCGTCGGGAAGCGCTGCTCAGCCTGTGAAATTGCGATGCGCAGTGACCGATCGGGTAAATACGAGTGTGTCGGTATTGCTCCGTCCCACTGATTATGAGTGCCTTCGTCATCATCTAAATGAGGGTAATAAGAGAGAAAGATCAGCTGTTCAAGACAGGGCATTACACCGGAGCAGTACTCACCGATGAGGGAGCCAGTGCATGTGCCTCGAGGTTCTAGCCTTAGCGCTAATGCTGTGCAGCGCACAGTGGTGAAACGGGACAGCCGAGCAAGAGAGTCGCAACCGACTAATTTAGCGTCACTTGTACAGCAGGCGCAGTTGAGAAGTTGCAGTGAATGTATCAATGTGGACAGCGCGCGGCTTGGTCCATTCGATGGAAATGATCTCGATGGAGAGAAGGAACGTGATGAGCCACTTGCCGATGTGCGGCATCAGGTGAAAAAGGGGTCGCACGTCAGGGTAACTGATAGGGCACAGTTGGACCGAAAGCAGTTATGCCAGTAAGTGGAACCAGCTAAAGTGTTAGCACACGACGGCCTCTGCGGTGGCAACTTCACAGAAAAGAACAGGAGAAAGCGCGTTAAAGCGTCTAGTATTGGGGTTCGGCGGTGGAAGAAGTGGGTTCTATGTCTGGCGTATTCCCCGTTCAAAAGGAAAGGCTGTCAGGACGGGACCATCACGAGTGCGACTCAAGAGTAAAGTGGAGTCGCAAGTTCTTGGAAGGATTTAACTACCAGATTTTTTTAAAGGTATTTTTGTGCTGCGTTGTCTTTTTTTAGTTTTAAAACAATTTTTTATGTAATCGCCGTAGACAGAAGCTATTGTAGTAACTAGTTTTGTGTTTTCGTTTTTTAGTGTTTAAGTATGACATGTTACCGATGAGCGGTGACATTGTGAAAGGCTTTCAGTGGAAAGTCAGGTAATTATCAGTAACGGTGGTTCAAGAGTGTCGAACCAAGACCACCTAGACTACTTACAAGGCCCCTCGAGGGAGAGCGTGACGTCACGCTAGTTACCCAACTGCACCCCGGCCGTTGTCGCCACTCGTTCTCTTTATATCTGCTGTGGGCACTAATTGAAAGCCGGTGTTTCTTTTTTCGTTATTTTTTGTTCCTGCGTGGTCTGCAGTTTGTTTACGCCTGCCTTTACACTTTAGTCATCAAACCGTAATAGTCAGAAATGAATTTGTAGAAGTGGTTTTATTAGGACGAAAGGCTAAAACCATTCTACCTCATTTTTTTGTTCAAGGTTTTGATTTTTCTGTCAGCTGCCTTTTTTGTGCGGTGCTTTGGATGGTGTCATTTCGAAATCTACATAAGTTGTTCAGAGCGACATTTGTTGCAACACGCACTACATGCCGCACGATAGTCTCAGAGGTATGGCTATTTTCACAAGTCTCTAGCTCAACATCTCCTAGAAGTGATATGGTAATGGAGCTTACAATGCCACGTTGGTTGTTTGACGCGATGAACGCCTTTGCATTTTCTCCCTTGGTAAGCTTTTCGACAACAAGCGTTGTCACCAGCACCATGTGCACAGTACATGGCCGAGGAAACTTTAAGCTTCCTCTTGACAAGTTGTCAATCATTGTGTTACCTTCCACATCTATGTTCGTGCTCTCCTGGACGAGTACGCTGCTGCTGCAAAATGCACATGACAGCTTCTTCAAAGCTGAATGAGCAGAATATCAAGCGATATAAGCAACGACCTCCGTGTCATGCTTTGGGTTGGAAATGTCATCATTTGAGATGATAACAGTGAAGTTATGTTGCGATATTTCTGTGTCACTTTCGCTGCTGATGTCTGGCTGCGGAAGCATCAGCAGCTTTTGCAGACGAATTTTCTTTTCAGACTCCAGAAGCTGCCGCACGGAAACATGATATTGTGCACCAGCAAACTGATGGTAGCGATCGAAGCGATCTTCAAGAGTGTCAGTTTGAAATTTTCTCAGCAAGACATACTTGAACTTCAGTTCTTCTAAACAGTACCGTTACAGCTCAACAAGGGAGTAGCAAGTGAATCTTAACGCAGAATGTGTTTTCGCTGTCAAGAAGCCATGGCTCATGTTGACGCTGCTCCAAGCGTCCAGCCAGTCTACCATACCACTAAGAAAAGTAGCTGTTGATCCACCGTAGAATTCACTGGATCTTGAAGGGGGTCGTTCAGTCGCAACCTTTCGAAGGGGTTTTCACGTTGACGATTTTCCACCACGTTGATATTATGTTTATGAAGAGAGCTGTTGAACTAGCACATGTGGTTTCAAGGGCATCGCCACGCGTCTCGAGTGCGTTTGATACAAACGGATTAATGACATTTAACACCAACTTTACATTTTGTCTCTCCATAGGTGTTGGATTGCTTGCCTTGGAATTTAGCTTGTAGCCAAGCTTGAGATGCGATGTCTGCTCCAGTGCATACAGCTGCTGTGCGGCTTCAAACGATGCTGCTTTCATTCTGGGAGGCCCGTTGGGCAATACTCCTGACAGGCTCACTTCCGAAAACTAAAATCATGTTCCTTTGTTTTTTTATTCATCCAGTTGTTCCTGATGCATTTCAGTATGTGCATATGGTCTATGACTTAAAATAGAGGCCGATTGTTGTCGGCTGGGATGAGGATATACAATGCTTACTTCCTTTTTTTTGAGAAAAACGACATCATTCTCCAGATGAGGGAATTGTTGTCGGTAATTACAGCAATGACCCTGAGGCTCATAGATTCCACTTCTAAAATTACTTTCTTGCAGAACTCCTGTAGCATTTCGGCGGTCATTTTAGCAACAGGAAGAATGTGAAGCACATCTTGTTGATAACAAGAGCAATTGAACCATGAAAACAGCTTGAAACAGCGGTTGTGGCTGCCTCTTCAGAATTGGCTGCAGATCCAACTATGCTGCCCCATTTATAATCGAAGTATGGCTTGATATGAATTTCATCAACCATTAGCGTCACCGTCTTTTCGTGCGGCTGCATGCACTTCACTCTTTCTCGAATGTAGGAGAGGAAGTTCGCTTCGTTTTGCTCCTTCAGTGGATCGCCTTCATACTTAGAACAAACGCAGCGCAGAGTTGAAGGATCGGGTAAAGTCAACGTCGACGCTGATCAGGCAATGTTATAGGCGTGCGGAGATATGGAATGCAAGATGCTAGAAAACCCTAATGTTTCAGCACTGTAGCGACGAGTGGGGGCAGCGAATACGAGAGCTATTTGCTCATTCAGCAAACGACACAAAGCACTGTGTTCTTCGGTCATGTCACTGTCTTGGGACAGTTTAATAAGGAGCCGATATGCGGCAACACTGACGTTGTTTTAGACGAACTTGCAACTTCAGGCGTCTCAGTAATGTGGTTTTCCAGCTGCGGAGCAGTGAGGACAACGTCCGGATGTCGCGCACTGCGCCTGGAATTGCGCCTCTGCAAGGTAATGAAACCAGCTTGATCATACCTGCTGAGACTGCAAGTGAGAGATCAGCTAGCACAGTGACGAAAAACCTCACGTGCGGTGAAGGATTATCCTCGATGCGGAGGAAAGATCACACAACGATCGTTGGCCTTGATGGTCCAGAAAACATTACTGCATACAGCAGAAAGCTTGCCTCTTAGGTGTTCGAAAGAGGACACAGCATTTCTCTCCTCTTCGCTTCTTTTTGCGCATGTAGAGTCCTTAATCGCTTTGCTCAAGGCCTCGTCTTTCATTCGAGCTCGTTTCGAGACAGGAGATTCTCGACGATTGCGATTCGTGCTCAGGTAGGACGGACAGTTCGGAAACACCGATGGTATAGCATCTGACAATAGGCGCACCCTCTAGGCGCACCCTCTCGCTGTCGTCTGTCAATGCCCGTCCCAACGCTGCGTCAAAATGTGAAAGCTTTGTGATGAAGTAAGCCTCGAGGAAGTGGAGTTCACAGACCTGCGCCAAGCATAGCAGTGACTTAATTACTTTCATACGAAATGGGCTAATGGGAACTTTGAGAAGAGCCTAAGTATTTCTGTTCTATTTTACCGCACCGCCCTACCTGAAGTGCGACGAAACTACCATCACTACTCAGGATACTTCCTCCGTTCAGCAGTAACAGAGCCAGGACACCAGTAATGTGATAGAGCCGGTAAGATAAATTTCAGCAGTTTCTCACCTTGGAGCGTATGCTTGGTGTGAAGTCTTTTCGCGGAATGGCTTTTATCCAAGACTCCTTCTGAGCTTCATCCTTGGGGAATGCGAAAACATGCACTTTGGGACCACTGTCATAATTGCCGCGGTACCCGGGAACACAACAACGTCCCATGTCACACTGATCGATGTGTAAACGCATACTCACAAATGCAACACCAATAAAATAGGACACGTGGGAACGGATGAAGACTCAGAGCAGTGCGATGCAGCACCAAGCCTAACGCAGTCTAACGAGCGAAGCAGGTAGCGATGAAAGGCAAACCTGTCGTGGCTTGTCCACCGTTCGGGGTAAAAAAGTGCGCGGGGTTACCAACACCACCGCCTGAGCGACGCGTCCTCGGCCACTGGACAGTCGGACAACTAGCGTGACGTATGCCGTCTGGAGAGAGGGGTATAAACGGGCCTTGTGAATAGTCTAGGTGGTGTTGGTCGAACACGCGGTTGTGAACCGTAGAGGCACAGGTAGTGTTTGATTGAGCTAGAACACTTGACGTTGTTTTCTGTAGTTTATGGCAACCAACCCATGCGAAGCTTTTTGTTTGGCTACGAACGCATTGCAAAGGCCAATGAGGGGTTGGCTCTCCCAAAGGATAGGGGCAGGTGAACGATCAGTCGTATTTTGCAGTGAGAGGCTGAACCAGTCACAATGAGAAGCGTCCACAGTTAAATGAAAGGCGAATGTGAAACAAAAATTGTTCGCAAGTAGGGCACTCTGAGAGAGGCTGCTGATGATCTTTCGCGTCTCGGATGATCAGTGGAATCAGTGATAGTGACTCTTAGTGGCAATGTGATGTTTTGCCTGTTTCATATGGCTGAGTATTTTTTATCGTTGTTGTTGTTGTAGATATGTAGCCATTGAAGTAGTCTCTGTGAATTAAATGACTGTAGAGAAGTTTTCATCACACGTTAATGCGTTATGCGCGATGTTTATGTGGGTCGAACAGACTAATAGTTCCAGCGTGATGTAAAAATATCTTGTCTGTTGTGCATGTCTTGTTGAGTTGCTTGTTACGATACGAAGTTGCTTCCAAGTGGTAGAACTGCTTTTAGGTGTAGTTTATGTGCTGTGTAGGAATAATTTTGTAGATAAGATAGGGTAGCGTTTGTGAAGTAAGTTCATTATCAATTTTTTTCTTGGTGCGATCCGTTGAGACTTAGGTACACCTATACCTCTAGGTCCATCGCTCTCTTTGAGTGTGTCATGCAGGGCCTGGAGGGTGCATGGAGTGGGTATCCCGTGTTGGGACAATGACCGTGTGGTGTTGTGAGTTTAAAAGACAATATGCCGCCGGTATATGCACGGTGCGTGTGCCCTGTGAGAAGCTAACGCGGACTGACTGTCGCTGTGGACTTAACATTCTGAATGCGTTATTCGGTGTTGTGCATTACGAGAGTGTTTTCTTTCGGAGAACCATTTGAGAGCATTATAAATATATGTTGCTGCTTCTATTTCGCCGAAGGACGCGAAAGTTCTCCTGTTGAGATGGAAGTGATAATCGGTTTACGCATGTGCGTGCACCGAGAGTGAGATTATTTTGAACAATTTTTTGTCTGTTTTTGTATCGCGTTACTGGACATCGAGTATCCAGTAACACTCTTGAGGGGGGAGGAGCTAGTATGAGGCACCAATTACCAGCGTGTTGGGTGTAGCGCAATTAATTCGGCTGATGTAGAGCGCGTAGCCAGTTCTCGACCTGTCAACTAGCGAAGCTGATCGGTTCCGCGAAAGCGAACGTGGAAGACCCGAGCACGGAAAAGGAAGGACGCAGACTTCTTCGTTCACACCGTTCACGAGCGGAGCCGTCAAGGTCGCCCCCGGTCGGGATTAGAAGGGGAAAGCTTACTTGGAAGAGCGTCTGGCAAGAAGCAGGTCAGGCCCCACCGTCTGAGTTTACGCCATTGTTGGCATGCACGCGTGCCATTGAGAATGACGCTGGGACGCGACCACTTGGCTTACCGAGACATAGTAGCGGCAGGAAGACGAGCATAACCTCCCCCGCTGTACCTCATTACTTGGTGTTGTTAGGATGTCAGAGCAACTCGCTGTCGCATGCACACCTGGTAACGGCACAGAGCACAACAGCGTACTCACTGCTCTTAAGGACGATTCTACGAAGCAACATTTAATGAGAGAGCTGACGGGGCTAGAGCGTGAGAACGGCCGCCGACGGAAGTCAGCCGACGAAGGCATGCAGCCTGGCATGGGAGAGAGTGTCACACGCGGAGAACCTATCCCTTTGCGTGTTGTATTTGGTAATAGGGTTTTTACCATTGTAGTGTCTATTATGAAAGTGTGTCTGCAATTGACAGTACGTTATGTGGGGCTAGTTGGTACATAGTAGGCTGAAGTACGAGGAGCAAGGTTGCCATAGAGAAGAACGAGAAGAGAATCGCGGCTGCGATTTGGCGCTTTTTCTGTCTTTTCCTGTTCTCCTCTTTGGCAACCCTGTGCCACGTATTTCAGCCTCTCCAATTGGTTGAGGCAATGCGAGGCCACACGTGTGATTAGTTTGTGTGAAGACCCTATGTTCAACCGAGGGTTGAAAAAAGGATGTCTGAATCTGAAATGGACAGTTGAGGTTCGGGCTTGGACTCGGGCAAACGCCTGAGGCTGCAATCAAGCGTCTCTCCACCAGACTACGGCTCTTCCTTCGCGCTGCCACCGTATACTCAAGCCATCGAGGGGACCCATTCCGAACCTCAAACATCTTCCCTCCTTAGCTAGTGTAGAAGCTAGACAAGGAGAAGGAAATTAACTATACCGGAGAACCTATAATGCAGGAGCAAAAAGAATAGGCAAAATCACAATGGCTTAACAGTGTCACTACATAATTACCATGAAGATTACTTGGTGTAAAGATGTAAAACAGTAAGCGCATCACATAATAACATGTCACCCTGAAAGAATGCAACCTCAAAGAACATAAAATGGACACACAAAAGCAGGGTGCAAGAGCAACCACTTATAGCTAGCAGAGGTGGAACAGCCAAGATAAGATCTGGAGAAATAATTTGGAGCATCATATCTTGCTTTTCCCGGAAGAAAACTTAAATTTAGAGTAGGTTTTAGGAAAAACGAATGCAGCATTTTCTAGCATCAAATTCTAAATTTACAGTAGTGATTAATTTGTGGGGTTAAACGTCCCAAAACAACCATATGAATATGAGAACGCCGTAGCGGAGGGCTCTGGAAATTTTGACCACCTGGGGTTCTTCAACGTGCACGCAAATCTGAGCGCACGGGCCTACAACGTTTTCGCCTCCATCGGAAATGCAGCCGCCGCAGCCGGGGTTCGATCCTGCGACCTGCGGGTCAGCAGCCTAGAACCTTAGCCACTAGACCACATCGGCGGGGCTCCAAGTTTACAGTAGTACAACAAATTGGACTGAATCACACAAAATAAAAATATATGTAGAAATGATCTAACATCCGCTAATTATTCAAAATACACGTGAGCGCAGAGATTTCAATAAAAGCAGTCTCTTGAACTGTCCCACAGCGCAAACAATGCTAAAACTCACAATTGCGTTTGCTGAGCTTGTAAAACTGTTTCGCAGGCGACCTAGAATTTCGAGAAATTCATAAAGAAGGAGAAGTACTTTGGTTTGGGCTAGTTGGTTCATAGCGCTCACATGGTAAAGGCAGCGCAAAAACTCGGGAAAAAGGAGGACAGTAGAGACAGAACGCTGACTAACAACTGAAACTTTATTGCCACCACCTGTGCATATATAGGCACATATATATGCACAGGTGATGGCAATAAAATTTCAGTTGTTAGTCAGCGCTCTGTCTCTACGGTCCTCCTTTTTACCGCGTTTTTGCGCTGCCCTTTCCATGTGAGTAAAGAAGGAGTTCAAGGGAATGGCGACAAGAAAAAAAAGTGGCGTACGATTTTCTTTATCGTTTCTTAAAACCACAAAAAACTCATAAATCACTCAGAAAGACGGCCGGCACTCATACAACAACAACAACAACAACAACAACAACAACTTTTTGTCGATCGGCATGGCAGAGCTACGCTTTATTCAGCATTGATATATCAATGGGAGCTTGTGAGTTTAACCCCACATATTAATCACTACTGTAAATTTAGAATTTCACGCTAGAAAATGCTGCATTTGTTTTTCCTAGTACACGTTATTGTACGGCATCTGCATGCGTGAGTAATAATTGGAAAAAAGAATATTTGGTGTGCTGTGCCAGCGAGTATTAGAAGACCCTTTCAAATCATAGAGCAGTTTTCCGTAGAGCAAAAGCGTAGAGTGGCGAAAACGACCTAAAAAGCTTATGCACCTCTTAGAAAGGGGTGCTGAACATTGTTTTAAACTGCTCTAGTTTTTTTTCTTTTCTTTTGCCGTGAGGTTAGCGTATATTAAAAGTTGTAATTACGGCTGGCACATTTGTGTTAGATTTGATGATGATGGCCCCGCCACGGTGGTATAGTGGCTAAGGTACTCGGCTACTCGGCTGCAGGCAAAAATTCTGTAGGCCCGTTTGCTCAGATTCGGGTGCACAAGAACCTCAGGTGGTCGAAAATTCCGGAGCCCTCCTAAGGCGTCTCATAATCAAATGGTGCTTTTAGGACATTAAGCTGCGCACATCACTCAATTGAATGGTGGTGCACAAATGTATGGGGATTACCGGATTTTATACTTCTTGACAAAATTACCATTACTGAGAAAACATTTGCGCTGGCTAGGTATTTTCTAACGGCTTTGTGTAAAAATAAGAAATTGTATCCAATTGACACAATTGGTGCAGCTGTACCTCTCTTGAACAAGTAAATATGAATAAGAAAATACCATGTAATATTATGCTACAGACATTAACCATACGCTGTAAATATATGAATGCCTGAATTGAATAGTCGATTTCGCAACGAAACCGCTACTACACAAACGAAGAAAACACATAGTGTCACAGAACGAGCGCTCAAAATGGGTGCGCCGCCAACTTCTTGCGATAACGCGTGGGAGAGACGTGGCGAGGTCAACGAAAAAAAAATAAAAGAGAAAACAAGCATCCAAGGCTCCCTGGGCGCGCGACGCTCTCCCCTCGGAAGCGTGGCTTCGCCGATGAAGCTCTTCACCCCACAACGGCGGCCGAGCAGGGTGAACGGCAGGCTGACGCCGACCGATGCAGCCAACTACGCAAAGGTGAAAACTGCTTTGCTGAAGCGATTTAGATTTACTGTGGAAGGATTCCGGGACAGATTTCGGACAGGAAAGCCAGCTAATGGTGAGACGGCTACGCAGTACGCCGCCCGGCTTAGCCATTATTTCGACAGATGGATTGAATTTTCAGGGACAGCGCAGGAGTACGAGGAACTTAGAGAGCTCCTAATTAGAGAACAATTTCTTACTAGTTGCCACCCAAGCCTGTCGCTGTACTTGAAAGAGAGGAAGGCTGAGTCACTTGAAGGAATGCTTAAATTGGCTGATCAATTCTTAGAAGCGCAAGGTGGAACTAATTTGGCCATAGTCAAGAAGGAGTGCCCCGAAGATTCGAAAAATTCGGCTGCCGAAGAAAAGAAGCGTGCACCGGAGAGCATTCCGCGATGTTTTCTGTGTAACCGAGTGGGTCATCGCGCGAAAAACTGTCGAACGATCTTTACGAGCCCTACGGTAGTAAAATGTTTTAAGTGTGGTCAGACTGGGCACACAGCAGACGCATGTCGAAACGGAGCGAGTCAAACTCACCAGGTATCCTGTGTGCAAGCGGCACCGAAATCCGGTAATAATGCCGTCACCGATGGGTTCGTAGAGTTGAAAAATAGGGAGAAAATTCCTATTGTGGGTGCTGTAATGTCAAAACAGCCAACCGGTGTTACGAAGGGAATGCCAACGCTGCCTGGAAAAGTTGCGGGCAAGAAGATTACGGTGTTAAAAGACACCGGTAGCTCCACGGTTATCGTGCGGAGAAATTTGGTACGGGAAAGTCAGTTGACAGGCAGAACGAAACCGGTTTGCCTAATTGACCGTACAGTTCGGATGCTTTCCGAAGCAGAGATTGAGGTTGAAACTCCGTACTTCAGTGGGAAGGTTACCGCTCTATGCATGACGACCCCCCTTTACGACCTTGTCATCGGAAACATCGACGGGGCGCGAGGACCGAATGATCCGGAATGTTTGGGAGAGGACCCTAAGATAGAGCCCTCGCCAACCCAGCGACCGCGAGATACAGTGGAGGAGCATCCCGTGACGGATCTCACTAGAGCCCAAGGTGAAGCCGCGGCGCAAGAGACAGCGAATGAGAAGATGACCGAGTTGAATTAGTTCACGTGCTGGGCAGCTGGACGTACGTCGGCACGACCCCAACCGACCGACAGTGCAAAAATGACGGAGTCGGCCAGCCAGACCCAATGCCGTGACATGAACAAGCTGGTAAATAAACCGACAGGACCCGTTGAACGTTATGACCCGTTAACGGTGTCGGAAGTGACAACGATGGCTGAGACGCCGCCTCAGATATCGTCGTTGGAAAGGGCTCGCCGAAAAAGAATGAGGAAACACAAGAAGAGATCGAGCGAGCAACGCAAGAAAGGACGCAAGCGCAGCTCGAAATACACAGGATAAGTGCTGAGATCGAATCAGAATGTGTTTGGCAGTGCTGAGTGCCATATGTTGCGTTAATGTTGTGTTATCTTTTGTCACAAGTGTCGAAGTGTTTGTGCTGTGATGTGATGTATAGTGTTGTATAATTGTTGTAATGAGAGAACTTTGTACATTTGTATTGTCGGGAATGTGTGGTGGAGTGTTGTACTCATGTGCCTGTGGTTATATTTCATGTGTTGTGTAATTGAACTACAATGTACAATTGTATTAAGTGATCTATTGTGAATGTGAAGTGTCATGAGCGACGGATGGTGTTACAGTCTGTGAGAGTGTGTGGTGGCTGTTCGCGCTCGTTTGTGTGGTTTTGAATATTATGAGATAATATTCTTAAAGTGGGGGGCAGTGTCACAGAACGAGCGCTCAAAATGGGCGCGCCGCCAACTTCTTGCGATAACGCGCGGGAGAGACGCGGCGAGGTCAACGAAAAAAAAAGAAAGAGAAAAACAAGCATCCACGGCTCCCCGGGCGTGCGACGCTCTCCCCTCGGAAGCGTGGCTTCGCCGATGAACCTCCTCACCCCACAACGGCGGCCGAGCAAGCACTGGAAAATTCTAGAAGAAAATAGGCGTGGTCATGCCGAGTTGAGTCATCCGACGCGGAGGGTATTCGAACCGTCTCGCCCTCTCCCCAGCCTTCGCTGCGTATCGCGCTGACGAAATGACGAGAACCTTCTGGAATCTCGCACGGAAGGTATTTAACCGAGCAGCGGAGATGAGAGATGAGGAGAAGACGGAAGTTAGCGCTAGAGCGCGTAGGGATTCCGCCGTGTAGTCGGCGAAGGTTTTGTCCGTAGAGACAAAGCAGGAGAAGGAGATGATTTCCACCTGAGGGGTGACGACTCGAGCTACAGGCAAGAGTGTGTGTTTACCGCTATCGAGCGAAGATGCGTGGCAACAGCTGCGTGTGTGAAGCCGAAGTGTTTCCGGCGAAGAAGTTTGAAGGTTGGAGAGTGGCCAATTGAAGACGCGAGGTTTCCTGGAAGAGAAACTTCGGCGAGGTTTCCTGGAAGAGAAACTTCAGGGGGCTGCGGAACGACAACAACGCTGGACTTTGAGTGAGTGATTCTCGGAAGAGTATCATCCAGACTTTTGTTCCAGGAACTTTGGACTGAATAGGTTTTCTATCTCTTTAGTCTTTAAGTGTCTTGGTTGTTCAATGCATGCGACTGCATTGTAGTGTGTATTGTTGTCGGTGTCCGTTGTTTCGAGTGTGGCTGATTGTACTGTGTAGTACGTTGTTTGATCGGTTACATATTGTACTCAACTTTTGTGGAGTGTACATACTTGTGTATTGTTTTCGGTCTGCCGTTATTGAGAATATAGTTTTGTTTGTTTATCAACTCTCGGCTCTGACTTGTTTTTTGGGCCACACCCGGCGTCCGCTGGCGCGCCAAAAAGGACCACTTCTAAATTGTCCACGCTTTCGTGGTGCGGTGCGGGAGACCGATACTTCGGCCCTTGGAATTAGCCCGGCGATCGCCTCCCTAATTAACGGGACCTGTGTGACACATAGACAGGACGGGTGCTCACTAAGCAGCTGTGTGTACCACATATTCATAAGGTTACACACAACCTTAAAAACTTGGCGAGTCGGCATGAAGTACTGTTGGACCTCGCCACCCCTAACAAACTGGCAAAGTTGCGCCGGTGCATCCCTGGAAATCATGCTCATGCAGCAGCTGAAAGGCTGCAAAAAGAAGGACGCGTGGCCGTGCACGAAGTGTGCCGCTAAAGTGGTTTACAAAATATTCCTATGGTGCAGAAAAAGACATGTTAGCCAGACGACGGGGTGCTGCGTGAATGATCGAGCGAGAGAACACGCTCTTACGATAAAGAATATCGATGGTGCCAATTCAAGCGCGCATGTCACTCCATGTGGATTCACACTAAGAGAAATTTTTGGAGGCCTTTCACAAATGAAACGGGGTATCAATGGCGTTAGCGAAACTTCACTAATCTTGTATGAGTCGGAAGCAAGGTATCTAGCGATCATATGTCCTATAGCGTGATTAGGTAAGCGACGGCCTGAGTACGTTGCACATGTATTGAGGAAAACTGGGTATGTATCTTACAAACTGCTGCTTAGTGAGCACCCGTCTTGTCCATGTGTTTTCTTCGTTTGTGTGGTCCTAGTTTCCTCGTGAAATTGACTATTCAATTCAGGCATTGATATATATTTACAGCACGTGTTTAATGTCAGAGGCATAATGATTACTTGCTATTTTAACAAGGCATAAAAAGCGCAAATTGCTGGCCGAACAAGGTACATATAAGTTTTTAGGTTAGCTGCATGATTTTTAACGAAATACATGTCAATCCGCTGCAAAGTGCAGGCATTAAAAAATACTGATATAATTTTGAAATATTTTTGAATTGTTGCTTTAAATAGCGCATATACTCGCATTATAAGCGCGCCCCTAATTTCATTCGTTGAAATATGATTTTTTTATCTTCACCGCCGTAATAAACGCACTCCATTTGTCCACTGCAGTTCTGCTAACTGAAAACTGGCGCCTCCTTTCCAGTTGATCCGTTTCGTTTTTTGTTATTATTATGCCATTCCTTTCGCCCACATCGGCTTCCCGCGCCATAAGGTATATCTGCGTGCGGCACATCCCCCCCCCCCCCGTGTTTTTTAACCGTGCGTCACAGCGAGGTTCACGAACGCTGCGACTGTTGAGACGTTGCAGCTGATAAGCACACAGCAAGCCCCGGAAACTCAAGTTTCCGCGATGGCCGTAGAGGGCAAAAAAGAAAATCAACCACGGTGAGTTTCGTCATTTGCTCCAATAGTGGAACTACTAATTCCTCTTTTAGCGGTTGGACAATTTAGTGTCCATTTTTCCTGTTAGGGGTGCTCAACGCGACTAAAATTTTTATTTCAATATGTATAAAAACCGCTAAAATAGTAGTTACTACGTCGTGTTTCAATTAAATTGAATAAATTATTTTTGTTTTACTTTTACTAATAATACAAAAGCGGTCATTGTTTTAGTTCAAGTATTAGGATTATCTTGGCGCTTTAAAACCAGCAGCCCATTGGCATCGATTGCGTTTCTGTCGGTTAATTTGTTCAAATTGTCCGCGGTAGATGTCCACGTGTAAATATCAGATTATTGCTCTATTCTAAGAATAAATTTATTTATGTAAGTGATTGTATGCATTGCATTAAGCACCACACTTTCCTGGGCTATCCGTAATCTTTATATTATACTTACATTATTCCAAATTTGAACAGTTATTTTTAAAACCACTCGATTCTTGGCCGATCCCCCATAGTGGGTATGCGCCATGATAAATAGCTGAAGAACAACAACAACAACGACAACAACTTTTCGTCTATCGGCATTGCAGAGCTACGCTTTATTTCAGCATTGATATATCAATACGAGCTCGTGAGTCAGACTTTACGGGCCGCTACGGCGAATTTAACGTGTCTAAAGGCTGTGAACCATGTCAGCTGCTGTGCTTCACCGACATCCGGCTGCGCAGCCTCCAGCGTGAAAATTCAACGCTGGTAAATCGCTTGGAGGCTGCCTACGAAGACGGAATAATCTTGCACAATGTGGGCGCATTCGCCGGTGAGTGAAAATTCCCTGCTTTGCATCTGATCACGGCCCTTTTTTTTCATGCGCTACAGTTTTCGTCATTTCATAAGGCTTTTCGGCTTGTACAGCCAATGAGATGCACACCTTGTGAATGCTTGAGATTGTTTACTTCGTTGTCACATTCGTTGAAAATATATTTACTGCTAAAACTTGTAGCACAGATCACACCATAAGTTTTGCCCGTTTCCGCTCAAAATGAGCATGCTGCAATATATGCTCATAAATTCAATACATAGTAAAACCAATGGAACCTTTAATACATACACACAATTGTACATTTTTCGTAAGTTTGCAATGAAGCATATTACATTTGCATGAACCATATAGTTCATCCAGTTGGGGAACTACCTAGTTTTCCCCATTGAAGAACGTAATTAAAACGAATTCATTATACTGTCATTCACAAGACAAATTCATAAAAACAGCAATGTTATGTCCACACTACCTTTCTTATATTTTTACGGGGTCGTGACGTGGCCGAAGACAGGAGACTTCGTGCTGGGATTTAACTGTTTATTTGGGCGAACCTGTGCCCGGTAAACGGAAAGTCCAAATACAGCAGTAGTCTTGCACAGATAGCAGTCTCGGACTGATAGCGGCGAACGGAGCGTCGGCCTTCGATCAACAACTGACAAGTGGCGAAGCGCGTCGGCATTTATACTCTTGCTGTCGAATGTTCTAGCGTTATCGCTGGCGGTGGCGTAGGTTCCAGAACAATCTGTACCGTTCGCGCAGTGGGCGTGATCTTATCGAAATGATCTACTACAGTCCGGAACCTTCTCGAAAACTGCAGGCGCGGTTTGCGCTGAGAATCGTGTGGTGTTTTGGGACGATAACAAAAACTTGGGAAATGAAACGTGGCATTGCCCCCCCTCTGAAAAAAGGCATCGTCCCGATGCTTTAATTAAAGATGAAAGTACAATTATAATGCAAGAAAGCACAATGAATAAATCACGATACATCAATAATACAAAAAACACTGTTTCAGTTTGTGAACGCGCATGAAACGGCTTGAGGCGCGCGACATGTACGACTTCAGATCGCGGTCGGCGTCGTTGAGAGTTCATGATGCCGTCGGGGACAACCTCGTAATCAAGTGGGCCGAGACGTCGAACCACCCTGTACGGTCCGAAGTACTGTCGCAGAAGCTTTTCACTTAGTCCACGTCGGCGTATCGGCGTCCACACCCAAACACGTTCATCGGGCTGGTATTCCATGAAGCGTCGTCGAAGGTTGTAGCGGTGGCTGTCGGTCGTCTGTTGATTCTTGATACGGAGACGCGCAAGTTGTCGGGCTTATTCGGCGCGTTGAAGGTACTCGCTCACACCGAGGTTTTCTTCGTCGATGACGTTGGGTAACATGGCATCAAGCGTCGTTGCCGGGCTCCTTCCGTAGACCAATTTGTATGGAGGTATCTGCGTCGTCTCCTGCACCGCCGTGTTGTATGCGAAGGTCACATACGGAAGAATGGCGTCCCACGTCTTGTGTTCGACATCGACGTACATTGACAGCATGTCGGCGATCGTCTTGTTAAGCCGCTCGGTGAGGCCGTTGGTCTGTGGGTGGTACGCTGTCGTCCGGCGGTGGTTTGTTTAGCTGTATGCCAAGATCGCTTGAGTTAAGTCGGCAGTGAATGCCGTTCCTCTGTCGGTGATAAGGACCTCCGGGACGCCGTGACGTAGGACGATATTTTCGACGAAGAACTTAGCTACCTCGGATGCACTGCCTTTTGGCAGGGCTTTTGTCTCGGCGTAGCGGGTGAGGTAGTCGGTAGCTACCACGATCCACTTGTTTCCGAAAGCCGACGTCGGGAACGGCCCCAGTAGGTCCATACCAATCTGCTGGAAAGGTCGGCAAGGTGGATCAATTGGCTGCAGAAGTCCCGCTGGCCTTGTCGGCGGTGCCTTGCGTCGCTGACAGTCCCGGCATGTCCTCACATAACGAGTGACGTCGGTGGTAAGACGTGGCCAGTAGTACCTTTCTTGTATCCTCGCAAGCGTGCGATAAACACCGAGGTGCCCTGCCGTCGGATCGTCGTGCAGGGCCTGAAGAGTTCTGGTCGCAGAGCTGAGGGAACCACATGGAGGTACTTAGCTCGAAGCGGTGAAAATTTTTTCTTTTGTAGAAGACCGTTTCCTAGAAAGAACGACGCAACTGCGCGCTTGAATACCTTCGGGACTTCGGCGGTCCTGCCTTCGAGGTATTCTATTAGGGCCTTAAGTTTCGGGTCGGCCCGCTGTCGTTCAGCGAAGTCGTCGGTAGTTATCGTTCCCAAGAAGTACTCGTCATCCGGGTCGTCGGGTAGCGGTTGGTCGACAGGCGCACGAGAGAGACAGTCGGCGTCGGAGTGTTTTTTGCCGGACTTGTAAATGACAGTAATGTCGTACTCGTGAAGTCTCAGGCTCCATCGTGCGAGGCGACCTGAAGGGTCCGTCAAGGTGGCTAGCCAACACAAGGCGTGGTGGTCGCTCACAACTTTGAAGGGCCGGCCGTAGAGGTAGGGGCGAAATTTCGACGTAGCCCAGATGATGGCGAGGCACTCCTTTTCTGTTGTGGAATAATTTGCTTCTGCTTCGGATAGCGATCGGCTGGCGTAACTAATAACCCTTTCAAGTCCGTCAGCCCTCTGCACAAGAACGGCGCCAAGACCTACGCTGCTTGCGTCAGTATGTATTTCTGTCTCCGTGAATTCGTCGAAATGGGCAAGTAATGGAGGCGTCTGGAGGCGATGTTTAAGCTCATGGAAAGCGTGTTCCTGTGGCGTTTCCCACTTGAACTCCACGTCTGCCTTGGTAAGGTTAGTGAGAGGATCGGCGATGTGGGCGAAGTTTTTCACGAACCACCTATAATAGGCGCACAGGCCCAGAAATAGGCGCACGGCCTTCTTGTCAGTGGGCGGCAGGAAGTCGGCGATGGCGGCTGTTTTCCGTGGATTGGGACGGAACTCCAGACTTGCTGATAACGTGTCCCAGAAACAAGAGCTCCTCATACGCAAATCTGCACTTTTCTGGCTTCAGTGTGAGTCCAGACGCCTTGATGGCTTGAAGTAAAGCTTCAAAACGCCGAAGATGCTCGTCCAAACACGAGAAAAACACGACGACGTGTCCAAGTACACAAGGCAAGTCTGCCACTTAAATCCTGCCAGTACTGTATCCATAACGCGTTGAAAAGTTGCAGGCGCTGAGCAAAGGCCGAAGGGCATCACCTTAAACTCGAAGAGGCCGTCCGGTGTTATAAACGCCGTCTTCTCTCGGTCTCTTTCGTCGACTTCGATTTGCCAATAGCCAGTTTTGAGGTCCATTGACGAAAAGTACTTGGCGTTATAGAGCCGATCAAGTGCGTCGTCTATTCGTGGGAGAGGATACACGTCCTTTCTTGTGTTTTGTTCAGGCGGCGATAATCGACGCAGAAACGTAGGGTCCCATCCTTTGTCTTCACTAACACCACGGGGGATGCCCATGGACTCATGGACTGCTGGATAATGTCATCCCGCAGCATTTCATCAACTTGTCTCTTCATGGCCTCACGTTCTCGCGTCGAAACCCTGTGCGGACTCTGATGGAGTGGTCTGGCATTTTATTCGGTTATGATGCGATGTTTCGTGAGTGGGGTCTGCCGAATTTTCGATGACGACGAAAAGCAATCTTCGTATCGCAGGAGCAGGGCCTTGAGCTTTTCTTGCTTATCGTTCGGAAGTCTGGGATTGACGTCGAAAGCTATGGGAGGGGCTTGGTTCCTCTGAGCAGGTTCCGCGGAATCGGCGAGGGCGAAAACATTGGTGGCTTCGACAATTTCTTCGATGTATGCGACCATTGTTCTTTTGTTCACATGTTTGTACTCATTGCTGAAATTCGTGAGCATAACCGTTGCTTTGCCTCCCCGCAGCTCTGAAATTCCTCTTGCGACGCAAACATTTCGGGTGACCAACAGATGCTGACTGCCTTCAACGAGAGGGAGATTAGCGGAGAGGGAGATTATAGAAGCCCTCTTTATCCAGAGGGAGGGGCCCGATTGCATCAGCCACCCCTCTATCAGTCTGCAGGAAGGGGAGATAGCCTATCTGCAACGTTACTTGTAGGCATGCTGAGCATGTAGTTTTAGTTTTTGGTCGATTCGTTGGGTTAAATTTGATGTCACTGCGGTATAAATGGTGTTTCCTGAATAAAATATTCCAGTTGCTAGTAGCGCGTCGTCCCGTGTACTTCTTCTCTGTTGTGTGTCGTTTTTTTTCGCGCCCCTTATCATCATTAACTTTTGGTTGTCTGCACTCAGTTCCTCAGGGGCCTGGCGGATGTGATCCAGATGTCGAGTTAACCGTCGTCCGTCTTCTAGTAGAACATCCATGGACGAAATGCGTTGATCGGTGACGACTGCAGGGAGCCACGCAGGTCCTGGATGGGAGTTCCTTGCGAACATTTGGTCACCCGGGTGTCCCGAAACCCTGGGTCTTGTTCCTTGGTCGCATCTAATTTTCTGCTTAAGTTGCTTCCGTAGCACCTTGGTCCTTAGGTCTGGGTGTAGCAGGTCCAACGCAGTCCTCAGCTTCCGCCTCGACAACAGCTGCGACGGACAGCAACCCGAGACCTCGTGAGGCGTTGACCTGTATGTCAGGAGCATGCGGGCAATTTGAGTGCGAATATCTCCAAGGCCAGCCTTCCGCAACTTGTTTTTGACAGTCTGCACGGCCCGCTCAGCAGCACCGTTTGACGCTGGATGATACGGTGGCACCAGCATTCGCCTCACCCCGTTTTTCTTGAGGAATGCGGAATAAAGCTCACTGGTAAATGCTGGCCCATTATCCGACACGACCACATCTGGAAGGCCTTGGTTTGCGAACATAATGCGCATGCAGGAAATAGTTGCTTCAGCCGAGGGTGTAGAGATTGGGAACACTTCAATCCACTTCGAAAACGCATCGACTGCGATAAAAAATATGTGTTCCTGTAAGGAGCGTAATAGTTCACATGCAGCCGTGACCACGGTTTCTCCGGGAACGGCCAGGGCATGACAGGCACTGGTCGTGACACTCTTTGATGCTCCTGGCAAATACGGCACCTTTGAATGGTTATCGCTATATCGTTATCCAGACTAGGCCACCACACTTGGCTACGCGCAACTGCCTTCATTTTGGACAGTCCTGGATGACTCTCATGCAGCAGCTGGAGGACTTCCTTTTGCAAGGATTTCGGAACAATGACTCTGTTGCCCCACAATAGACAGTTTCCTTGCACGCTCATCTCATGAAAGCACGTTTCCTAGGGTCTTCCCTCTGACCATAGGTTTATCTGGCAGCCTGACCACAACGCTGCTCTTACTTGTGACAGCACCGGGTCTCTGGAGGTGACTGCCGCAACAGCATTTGACGACAGCACCCCTGGGTATACTCCTTCCAGCATAAACACTTCGGCAGGGCAGTCAACAACAAATTCGGCAGTTGGCAGAGGTAGCCGGCTTAACCCATCGGCATGTGCAATTTGTGAACCCGGCCTATACTTCAGGTCGTAACTGTACCCCTACAACAGCAAGGCCCACCTTAGCACTCTCGGAGAACAGGATTCGGGAACTGGTTTGTATGCTGCGAGCAGGCCGAGCAGCGGTTCGTGATCTGTGACGGCTTCGAATTGCCGGCTCCATAAGTACTGCCTGAACTTTGTAACGCCAAATACAAGGCTCCATGGCTCCTTATCTAATTGGCTGTAGCTTTTCTCCGCGGTTGCCAGGCTGCGGGAGGCAAAACCAACGGGGAGCTCTTTTCCAGATGACTCTCGTTTCGCCAGTACTGCTCCAATCCCGAAGGGAGATGCATCAGTGACAAGCACAGTTGGCTTTCCTGGGTCAAAGTGTGCCAATATAGCAGCAGAGGCCAATAGCTCCTTTCTTCTCTGAAATGCCTGCTTTTCATCAGTTTCCCAGCGCCATGGTGTTCCCGACGCCAACAAACTATTGAGTGGCTGTAATACGGCAGAAAGGTTCAGCAAAATCCTTCTGTAAAAATTAACCAACCCGAGGTAACTCTGAAGTTCCTTGACCGCTCGGGGTGCGGGGGCTTCCAGCACTGCTTCAGTCTTAGCCGGGTTTGGACGCAGCCCCGCCGCACTAATGATATGGTCCAAGTACTGGACTTCTGGTTTCTTGAATTCGCAATTGGGTAACTTCAGTTGCAGTCCCGCGGTCTTCAGGCGATCCAACACTCGGCCCAAGTTTTCCCAATGCTCTTTGTCACTGGTTCCTGTGACCAGAATATCATCAAAGTACACTACAACATGGTCAAAGTCGTGCAACAGATTTTCCATCTCTCGCTGAAATATAGCCGGAGCTGATGAAACCCCGAACGGCAGCCTTGTGAATTGGTATAACCCCTTCGGAGTGTTAATGGTGACTAGCTTTTGGCACTCCTCATCGAGTGGAACCTGCTGGTAGGCATCGTGCAAGTCAAGCTTTGTGAACTTCTTGCCCCCTGTAAGTCGCGCAAAAAGTTCCTCAATCCTAGGAATAGGGTAGGACTCGACGACTGTCACCGGGTTTATGGTAGTCATAAAATCGCCGCAGACCCGAACCCGGCCGTCGCGCTTCAATACAGAAACGATGGGCGTGGCCCACTGAGAAGTTTTCACCGGTTTGATAACGCCTTCCCGTTCCATCCTTTGTAGTTCTTCAAAAACCCTATCGCGCAAAGCAAATGGTATCGGACGTGCCTTGACCAAACGTGGCTTCGCACCCTTTTGTACGGATATAGACGCTGTAACGCCGTGAAACGTGCCAAGCTGCTCCGAAAAAACTTCGTGATATTGGCTTACCAGGTCTTCCGTAGACTTCACGACGTTGACTCCCTCCGTCTGAACGATGCCTAGCTTGAAGGCCTTCATCCAGTTTCGTCCAAACAGCGTAGGACACGCCCCTTTCACGACGAATAGTGGTAGCTGGCACTCCTTGTCGCCAAGTTTGACCATTGCTTCCAGCTTTCCCTGGACGCGTTTCATGTCGCCGAAAAAACTTCTCAGCTGCACACTCGATGGCTCCAACGGCACCGACGGAAAAAGCTCGGCAAACTTGCCATCATCAATGGTCGACACACTAGCGCCGGTGTCCAACTCCATATCGAACGTTATGCCATTAACTTCAACAGCTATGCGCATTGGCTCCGAACTAGCTGTGTGAAGCGTCCACAAGTCGAAAACTTCAGGCTCTTCAGCAGAGACAGGCAGGTCGCCCAGGTTGTTCACGTGACTAGGCTGGCTCCGGTCGAAATTTCTACTTCCCGGCTGAACTCTGCAAACTCTTGCAAGGTGCCCTTTTTGGCGGCAGCTGTGACAGATCGTACTGCCGTGCTTACACCGACGCACAGAATGACCTCCCCCGCAACGGAAGCAACAGCTATCACTTTTCCCCGAGGTGACAACGTTCGCTTGCTCCGGAGCTTCGTGAGATAATAGCTGTGCTTGCTGACAGCTCAATGTGTGTGAATCTTTACGCGCAGCCTCCATAGCTACGACGGTGTCCTTTGCAGTTTCGAAGGGTAAACACGTCGTTTCCAGCAGCCGTGTTTGCATGGTTACGTCGTTGATTCCGCTGACTATCTGGTCGCGCAACATGCGCTCTCGAAATGTTGCGAAATTACAGTCTTTGGCTAATTTCTTCAACGAGGCAATGTAGTCACGGTCTCCTCCTCTTTTCGATGTCCTGAAAAAAACTTGAAACTTGCCACTACTTCTGATACGCGAAGGGCGTAGTGCTTGCCAAGTGTGGTCAAAATTTTGGTCAGTCCTGCTTGGGCGGGCCTGCTTGGTGCTAGGAGGCCTCGTAGCAGAGAATAAGTCTCTGGACCGCAGCATGTCAAAAATACGGCTGTCTGGTTGTCGCTCGGGATGTCGTTCGCGATGAAGTACAGCTCGGCCCGCTCACGGTATCCTGCCCACTCCGATGTACTCTGGTCGAACGGATCCAGCTTCCCGACGACTGGCATGACGACGTGTGATTGCGTTGTGCCCGTCCGGTTCGTCAGTCGACCTCGTCGCCACTTGTGATAATGGGATAGTCCTGGGCCAAGCCGGTCGCTGGACCGAATCACACACACGTACGTTGGCGGGTTCCACACTGACTGGCTGGTCATGGACACCGTATTTATTTTCTTGCAACATCGACGCCCCCGGGCGCCGGAACGGCAAACTAATCTTATCACACTGCATTCACGATTGTCAATAAAGAATGTAAGCTTACTTGCTTGGCGTGTTTTTGCCAGTAGAGGCCTCTCGGTACCCTCGCGGCGTAGCGGAAATATTTAGAGCAACGTTAGGGTGCCGTGTGCGCGAATACCACCCCGCAATAGCAAGCCTGCGGGTGTGCACCGCGACCCCCCCCCCCCGCACCCGCTACCAAAGAAGCCGACATATTGCGCTCGCGCAATGATGATAATAGGCCTACCACCGCCGTTTCTAAGTCGGATAAATTAGTTCACAACGCCACCGCTACCCTTAATTTTGTTGCACTGTCAAAGGTACAGTTTCCCTTCTCTAAGTGGTAGTGTATAGGTGTTCTGTGCACACAGCGAGCGAAGGTCAAGAAGCTACCGGTGCCAAGAGATGGTCGCTTCCTGCAAATAAGAGTATCACGGGCAAATCGGGAGTTGGCAAGCAGGCACTTCTGCACTTCGTTGGTCGCATGCACGAAATCTTACCTTTTCAGCAATAGCACGAAATCCAAAAGCGTTCTTCATGTAGTTCCCAGCGTAAACTACGTTGCATGCTTCATCAGAAACACTCAGTTTGCTGCGTGCACAAGCTTCAACGAAAGACGTTGACAGAGGACATACACTCCACCGCACCGAAGTTGTTTTGTACTTGCCGACGCACCGCAGATTGCAGTGACACGTACACGATTACAGTGATCACAGTGATACGTACTATATCTACTGTAAGCGCGATTGAAACCGTGCGAGCCATATAAGTACACATCCTGGACAAAGCAAGTGAATAGTAAGACAATCCACCACCGTCAGCCTGCAGCAAACACGCACACGACATGTTACCACCCAATTCTAAGTCTGCCTGTTGGCGACGGCGATGCGCAGTTGCCCCGAGCCCTCAAAACCAAAACCGAAATTTTTAGCACTACGTTTTATGATATAATTTCCAAGCTATGTCAAGCCACCAAAATACAGTGTAATATTTTATGCTTGACAACATATTTATTTGATAGCAGAGCTTGAAAGTCTTTTTTTTTCACTGACGTGTGCAGGTGGCAAATGAGTAGGCTTCGTGATGAACATTTTTTTCCCCGAGTGAGGTTTCATTGCGGCGTCGTTTCGACAATTCGGAGTCCAAATTTGTTACTTGTGCAACGTAGATATAAAAAAAAGTTCACGAAGGGCGGCGGGGAGGTTGTTGCGTATTTGACACATCTCCACCCTTAATTTATGTTTGTTTGAGAAGTTTTTTTTCTGATTCAAAGTGGGCCAAATCTAGAACCGAAACAAGCTCAACTAACGCTGCCTTGGTATATACATGCTATGAACGTTCTTCTAGAACAGTAATAATTATAAATATTGTTTTAATATTATTGTTTTAAAGGAAAGATGAAAGTATGCATGAGCCAATTGAGTGTCATTTGAGCTAATTTCGGGTCAAAATTTGGCCCATTTCTAAAAAAAGAAAGATCCCGATTTGGATCCGCACGTATGCAGACACAGGAAAACTGTATTGTACCGAAGCATAGTGGCACCAGCTGTTGTGTTTTGGGTTTTCAGTTTCGGTTTCGGATTGACATTAGAGGATGCCAGGGGGCGCCGCTCTGGCACCTAGGATTTCAAGGCGGCTGTAAAATAAATCAGGTGTGTTAGGTAGCCGTGGAGTGTGGTTGTTGTGCTTTCTTTCGGCGCTACGCGCCAACCCGCGTGTTCGGGCTGGTCGGTGTCCCCGCCGGCCGCGTACGTCTCCGTCGGCCGTCTTCTTCTTCTTCTGCTTCGTTGGGACCAGCCAGCCCCCGCCACAGCAATGGCGACGGGTACCTGTAAGAACCCGTTTCGTTCTCCGTGTTCGTGCTAACCCTAGACGCTCTTTGATCCCAGCAAGGTGGCTACTGCGTGCTGCGTCGCTTCATTTCTTCATTCAGCTACACCGCCTCTGCCTTCGTCTTCAAACAGTGTACTGGCGTCATTTTCTTCTCGTCTGCACCTCTCCATTCTTCTTGCTTGAAATGGCGTCTCCAATTCCACCTCCCCTATTTCTTCATTCGCCCGGAGATCCGCCACTTCCGTGGGTGGACTGGAAATTGGTGTTTCAGGCCTACGCAGACGCGGTCGAGGAGGACGCCAGCAAGCCCGAGCGTCGCAAGGCCCTGCTGCTCAACGCATTGGGCCCTGCCGGGTTAAAGCTCTTCTATACTTTGGAAGCAACCAACGCGTCACCGACGCCAGCGTCGGGCGATGCCTTCAAGAATGCTGTTGCTCTTTTCGATGAGCATTTTAAAGATGTCTCGTGTGATTATCTCGCACGCATAAAATTCCAAGAAAGGCAACAATTGCCTGGTGAGCCAGTCGCCGAGTTCATTACTTCTCTTTGAACGCTCGCCGCGTCGTGCGGCTTCGGCGTGCTCGAGGACGATATGATCCGCCATCAGCTTTTCACTGGGGTAGCCTCGCAAAACGTCCGCTGCCGCATGCTTCAAAAGGGCTCCTCGATTTCATTATCTGAAGCCCTTTCGATTGCGCGAGAGGACGAGCTTATTCGCTCCCAGTTGGAGCAATTCGCTCCGCATTCAGTGCAGCAACTTTCTGCTGCGGGGGGCCAAGGCGGCGGCTCTTCGTTTCACGGGGCGCGTCAACATGGCGGCCCTTCGTCTCGGCGCGGCGGCCAACATGGTTGCCCCTCTGCGTCACGGGGGCGAGGAAGCCGACAATATGGCGACCCCATTCCACCAAATTCTGGTTTTCAGGAACAGCACCGAGCTCCTAATTCGCGTTCGCAAATTTCTTCTCCAAGCGCAACCGCGCATTGCTTTCGTTGTGGATCGGCTCGGCATTTAGCCAATTTTGCGCAGTGTCCCGCGAGAAACCGCACTTGTCTTGCGTGCGGAAAAATCGGACATTTTCAGTCCGTATGCAATTCCCGACCAGAAAATCTTCCAGTACCAGTTTCTTCGTCCGCTCCTTCGAGAACTGCACAAACCAATACGGTCACTGTTTTAAATGTGGATGGCCTCCACACTACGTCCGAGCCCACCATCGTAGTTTCAGTGGGCCATGTGCCCTTGTCATTTCTCGTGGACACTGGTGCCTCAGTCTCTTTAATCAGTGCCGCTGACTTTCATATTGCCTTCACAAGTCGTTCTACAAACATATTCCAAGGAAACGATTGATAATTTAGGTCATTTTACAGCTCAGGTCTCCTATCGCAGTCGCACTGCTTCCATTACTTTTTATGTAACTGCCAATGGCAGCTCGCTTTTGGGACGTGATGCCATCAAGGCTTTGTTCATCAACATCAACGGTGCGTCTATGACGTGTACTAAAGTCGACGTCCAAGATGATCTTCCAGCCAACGCGCCTTCTCAATTCCACCACCTGTTCACCCGTGAACTGGGTTGTGTGCACGGTTTCGTGCATAAAGTGATGCGTCGACCAGGTGTGTGCCCTGTGCGTGCCAAGCTGCGCCGCATTCCTCTTCTTCTCCGGGAGCAAGTCTCTGCGGAACCGTCTCGCTTTCAAGCCAGCGGAATCATCGAGCCTGTCTCTGCTTCCGACTGGGTTTCTCCACTGGTCGTCGTCAAGAAAAAAGATGGATCCCTTCGACTATGCGTCGACTTACGAGAACCGAACAAGGCAATCGTCGTAGACGGGTTTCCACTTCCTCACATTGAAGAACTGCTTCATCAGCTCTCCGGATCAGTATGTTTCTCCAAGCTGGACCTCGCGTCCGCTTATCACCAAGTTGAACTTTCTGAGTGCAGCAGAGACTTGACCACATTTGTATCGCACGAAGGCTTGTTTCGGTTTCGCCGCGTGTGTTTCGGGCTTGTATCTGCCCCTGCAGTGTTTCAGAAAATGATGTCAATTATTCTTAAGGGTTGTAATGGCGCTCTTTGTTACTTGGATGATATTTTGGTTTGGGGACGTACTCGCGAAGAGCACGAAGAGCACGATGCAGTGAATGTGGTATGAAACTTAATAACAAGTGCATTTTTTCTGGGAATGAGTTACAATTTCTAGGACATAATGTCAGTTCCCGCGGCTTGACACCTGTTGAATCTAAAGTTCAGGCCATTGTCAATGCCCCACGGCCTACTGATGTTAAAACCTTGCAATCTTTTTTAGGTCTTGTTGGTTATTATGCCAAGTTTGTTCCTCACTATGCTGATGTTGTTGAACCACTGCGTGCTCTACTTCGTCAAGCACAGCCTTTTTGACTGGTCAGCTGAAGCTGAGCAGAGCTTCATTCAAGTTAAGTCTATACTGGCCTCAAAGCCAGCTGTTAGTATTTTCAATGAGAAGCTTCCTATCGTCATCACGACGGATGCGTTCGATGTTGGACTGGGAGCAGTGTTTCAACAACTCAGGGATGATCAGCTGATTACTATTGCTTTTGCATCTCGTACATTGACCCCTGCTGAACGCAAATATTCAGTAGGAGAGCGTGAAGCTCTCGCTTGTCTTTTTGCCTGTGAGAAATGGCATGTTTACTTGTGGGGCCGGCACTTCACATTACGTACAGATCACCAAGCACTAGTTGCTCTTCTTTCTGCAGGATCCGAAGGCCGCCGCCCCATTCGCATTTCCCGTTAGTGTGCCAAACTCATGTATTATAATTTCAGTGTTCAATAATGTAAGTGTTCCAATTAACGTGGTTGCTGATGCACTGTCGCGCCTTCCTCTTCAGATACCGGTTACTGAAGAGCGGGATGAGGAAGTTTTTTCATCAGTTACTTCCTGCATTACTAAAGCTGAGCTTCAGGCAGCTACAGCTGCAGATTCCACTTTGTCACAAGTTCTCAAATATTTACGTGAAGGATGGCCTTCCAAATGTGCTCTTGCTCCTGAATTCTTGCCTTACTTCGAAGTCCGACAGGAAGTGTCTTGTGTCGAGGACTTGCTTTTCCGCGATGAACGCGTGATTCCCCCTGCTTCTTTCCGTAACAAGCTAATACAGCTTGCCCATGAGGCCCATCCTGGCATTGTCCGCACCAAACAGAATCTCAGAGACAGGTACTGGTGGCCAGCCTTAGATAAGCAGGTCGAGCATGCAGTTTACAACTGCCATATATGTCAGGCAGCTGACAAGTCCGCCAAACCTGCATTTTCTCCGTTGCAGCCAGTCCAGTGGCCTGATCGGCCTTGGCAGAAACTCGGCATGGACATCATCAGTCCTTTGCATAATGTTCCGCAAAATGCCCGGTTCATTGTTTCTCTCATCGACTACCATTCCAAATGGCCAGAATTTTGTTTCACACATACGGTTACTTCTGAGGTCATCATTGAGTTTCTGTCTTCAATCTTCAGCCGGGAAGGTTTTCCTGATGCCATAGTTACGTTAAATGGTCCACAGTTTCAGTCCCAACATTTCCAGGCTTTTCTTTCACAACGAGGAATTCAGCACTTGAGGTCATCAGTTTTCTATCCCCAATCAAATGGGCAAATCGAGCGCTTTAGTCGCGTTCTGAAGGAACATATCCAGATCGCCCAATTAGAGCACCGTCCCCTCAAGCAAGTCTTGACGGAATGTTTAGCTTTGTACAGGTTCACACCACAAGGCACCACTGGAGTGTCTCCTGCTCAACTTCTCCAAGGTAGGCAACCGCGAGTTGCTCTCGACATAGTCTCTTTGCCTCGTAACATAGCAGTGTCTTCTCCTGATCAAATCCGCACCAGGATTTTTTCTCGTCAACAAGCAATGAAAAAGTATGTCGACACCCGTCGAGGTGCAAAGCAGTCTAAAGTTCGCACTGGCGATCTAGTCAAGGTTCGTGTGCCAGGCAAGCGCCCCAAGTATCGGGGTCCTTACAAAGTCTTGAGCCCCACTTCTTTCCGCTTAAGTGATGGTAACATCTGGAATGCTTCGCGCCTTGTTATTTTTCATACGGATTCGCCTTCAACACCTAAAAGTCTTCCTCATCACGTTCCGTCCACGCCTTTCAACTTCGCATCAGACTGTTACGTGTGGCCTCCATGTACAGGCATTTCTTCTTCAAGGGGGGAGGAGTTACCAGGCGGTGTCGCTGGTTCAAGTACACCAAGTCATACGGTTCACTTCGAACCTTCAAACACGGCTGAGACCGTTGAACCAGACTCCGGTCCGCAAAATTCTTCCGAAGCTCATGCTGCGAGCCCTGATGAGACCCCAAATTTTAACGCTCGTTCAGAGCCTTCACAATCTTCCACTCAAGGTGCAGAGACACCTGATTCTACACCCAAAAGGGCCCGCCCTTAGCGGAAGCGGCAGAAGCCGCGTCGGTTCGAAGATTACGTGATGTAGAACTCTTGTTCCGAACAGTTGTGTACATTTTTCTTGTTGTCAGTGCATTTTCAGGACTTGTAGTGTGCGAGTTCGGTGTGCCGTGTTCTGAATTTTCATATGTTCTAATGTACATATCTTGTAAAATATGTTGGTATCTAGCATGTATAAATATAAACAGTGTATATGTGTGTTTTTTTCGAGGAGGGGATGATTGTTGTGTTTTTGGGTTTCAAGTTTCGGTTTCGGATTGACATTAGAGGATGCCAGGGGGCGCCGCTCTGGCACCTAGGATTTCAAGGCGACTGTAAAATAAAGCAGGTGTGTTAGGTAGCCGTGGAGTGCGGTTGTTGTGCTTTCTTTCGGCGCTACGCGCCAACCCGCGTGTTCGGGCTGGTCGGTGTCCCCGCCGGCCGCGTACGTCTCCATCGGCCGTCTTCTTCTTCTTCTGCTTCGTTGGGACCAGCCAGCCCCCGCCGCAGCACCAGCTCTGTGCCAGCGTGAAAGAATACGTTGACGTCCGTGTGTGGCTCGTGCTTGCCGGGTTCCTGCCTGTACCAGCTTGTTGCGGCTAACGTTTCTCGAATAATAACCTGTGTTTTTACGCAACCTTCCTCGTTGCATTTGGTGTAAACGTGCTGGGTAACGTCCTGGAGCTCCGCAGCCGTAAGCTACCATCTCAGTCCACGATGACCGAGCACGTCGATCCCCCACAAGGCTCTTCCACGCTGCCACCTGTAATGTGTTCTGGTGTACTTCGTCTGCGTGACCCACCAGTCTACAACGGCACTGAAATCAAGATGTCGCAGACTGGCTGGCAGAGTACGAGCATGCCAGCGCGATTAACAAGTGGGATGACCCTGCGAAGCTGACTCACGTCATCCTCTACTTGACGGATTTGGCCAACCTATGGTTCACCAACCACCAAGCCGACATCCCCACCTGGTCAGTTTTCAAAGAGGCCGTCACCTCGTTGTTCGGTCGTCCTGCCATGCGTAAGCTTCGTGCTGAACTGGGACTGCGGGGTCGATTTCAGCGAAATGGTGAGAGCTTCACGAGCTACATTGAGGATGTGATCAGCCTCTGTAGGCGAGTTGATGCCAGGATGACGGAGGCTGACAGAATAAAGAATATAATGAAAGGCATTGATGAAGACGCTTTTCATATGCTTGTGGCCAAAGACCCACAGACCGTCACGGCCGTGATTCAGCTATGTCAAAGTTTCGATGAGCTGCGCAAGCAACGAATTTCTACACGTCGCGCTAATACGCAAACAACTGATATTTCGGCCTTGGAGTGCAAAAGCAGTGGCCCCGACTACAGCGTGTTAATGCCTCAAATTCAACAGTACATCCGGGAGGAAGTTGCTCGACAGCTCTCTCTTGTCGCCACCATCAACGAGACCCCCACAACACTGGACCACTCACTTCGCCGTGCTATTCAGACGCAAGTTGCCGAGGCTCTCCCTTCGCCCGCGTCCCCAATATCAGTGACTGCACCGCTGACTTATCCAGAAGCCGTCCGCCGACCTCCTGCCCAACCGCCGCTCCCTTCATACAGTCCAGCCACCAACTACTACAGCTCACCAGTTTCGGTTTATCCGGTAAATCGGCCCTTTCCACCACCTCGAGCACCTGTAAACTCTTGGCGTACTCCGGATAACCGGCCCGTCTGCTACAACTGTGGTATTCCAGGACATGTCGCGCGCTACTGTCGTCGACGTGGATTCTATTTTAATGATGTTCAGCATTCCGGCAACATACCTCGGCAGTCAGAATCGCATGTGACACCTGATTCGCATGACCCCCGCTCACGTCGACCAGACTTCAGCCGACGTCGATCTCCTTCACCCCGTCTTCGGTCTCCTTCCCCCATGCTTCGCTGTTCCAACCACGCCCAGGAGGAAAACTAACAGTCGCAGTTCCTGAGGCAAGAGCTGGTGCCAGTATGCTTCAGTACAGTATATACAGATGGGTCAGGCCCCCTTCTTTACTCTTTCCATCCCCCTCCATGCATAAATCCTAGCAACACCCATGCTGTGCTATCAGCTTCTTTTAAATAACACTCTGCCATTCAGCAAGAACCTGGGAACTATGCTTTTTTTACTGGCAAAGTATGAATGACGCTTGCTTTTATTTCAAGTATTAAATTTCGTGCGAGCATATGAATGTACGATTACCAGTGCATTTAACGCCATAGTAATAACTGTCAATCACAGTGCTGAAATTAGTCAACTACTCTCCCTTCTTGTGGCACGGGTACAGTGCGCTAGTGTTGTCTTCAATCGTTCACGTGTATATAATACGACGCGCAAGCGTTCATATCGAGAAAATAAAAAAATTCCGCCATATCCACGAAGTGAATGATGATGAGTGGGCGAAGCTCCGGAGGTAAACCTGGTAAACCATGAATCTTCTGTACATTTTGCCCACTCGATTTTATTACATCGCTCCCCCTAGCGTACGTCGCCGCACTAAATCGAACGATTGCCTTCAACCAATGACACGCGCCATATGTGACATCATTCCTATGTTATAAGATCTCGCGTCTTTCATCAACTACAAGTACCGCTTTCTAGTTTATAACATCTTGCATCTTTTCATCATCAGCTACAAGTACCACCATCTAGTAAACACTACAAGAACTAAACGAGAGGTGGCTACATACAGGAGACGGTACCACCATCTAGTGAACACTGCAAGAACTAAACTAGAGGTGGCTACATACAGGGGACGGTACCGCCATCTAGTGAACACTGCAAGAACTAAACTAGAGGTGGCTACATACAGGGTACAGGGGACGCACAGCCCACGCCCTAAGGAGCTTCGCCCCTAAAAAGAGCAGTGAGTGCCCCCAGAGTGGTGCGTCCCATTGGACGAATTGACCCGTGCATAGCGGTTGTGCGCCAAGCTTGTCTGGTGGCGCAGCATGCGTGCACAGGCATGCGTGAACAGCAAAAGCTTAGCCAGGTAATCGTAAACATGCCTAGTTTCATGGCAATGCGAATGGTGCAAACAGTAAATTTGAATGACGTAGTGTATAGATCTAAATATAGCTCAATGAATAAATCAGCGACTTGTGAATTGATGCGAAATACTTCAGTGTGAGGTCATATGTGGACCCCACTGTAAATAAAACAAGACCTCTGGTACGAAAAACTTTGTGTGATTTCAAAAGAGAAAGCGCGCACGATAGCCTGTTGAAAATGATGTGTAATCGTTTCATGTTAAGTTTAGGTGCACCATAATCTCTTTTACCGATGTCTCTGTGAGAATTTCAGATGAATGGGCATCAGCGGCAGCAAAATATTTTTTCTTAAAAATACCAAAAAGTCAGCCCTCGAATCAAGTCATTGAACATTTCAGGAATCTTCTGAATAACGTAAATACGGGGTGGTATATAAACGTAATACATAGCACGATATATTTCGGCGAATGAAACGTGAAATGAAAACAAATGCCGAATCAATCATCGATCTTTTTATCAGAACTTTGGCGTGCGGTTTGATTGCGTCCGTTGAGATGTATTATGTATCGATGCTCTAAACTGTATACATATATGATAGGTCTAACATTCAAGGAAACACCCTTGAGTGTAATTTGCCTACATACAACTTTAGTACATTTAAAATGACAAATGGGTACTCAAAAGGTGTAATTGTATGCATTAATCTTTGCGGATAAATTTGGCGGAAATAATAGGGGTAAGATGGGTGATTTATTGAAAAATTCACCCTTAAAGGTGTGAAATGTTTGCAGTGTAGTTAGGCAGTTTAGATGTGTAGGCAGTTGAAACTTCAACATTTGAATTTCGTATTTCCTTCTACACCTTGATATGTAGAACACTTCAGAATGACGTACATTATAAGCAGGGAAATTCTTCTCCAACCTAGCTATTCTAGCAATCATATCATTATTTTTCGATAAACCGAATTTATATAAACGACTTAGTTTTCAATCGTAAAAATTGATTCAACCTGAATAATTCAGTGTTTTTTAAAACAATTTTGCTGTGGGGCAGCGATGTAGTAATTTAAAGGCAATACGCAGAGCTTTCTTTTGCAAGATGGTTAGTTTGCTGACATTTACAGTTGTCGTTGTAGACCGTACAAGAAAGGCATAATTCAATAAAGAAGAAAACAGTGAGTTTTTCCAAAACAATAAGCATGTTAACGGGAATAGGGAAGTTGTAGCAATGGTGGCACATAATACCGATTATCCGAGATAGTTTAGTAATAATATGGTTCACGTGATCAATCTATGTCATGCTTTGTGTAAAATACACTCCTATTGATTTAGAACTTCTGACGACTTCAATTCCTGTGTTATTTAACCAAATGTTGGGAAACTGAACTTGTGTGTTGCGGGGGTGAAAGCTTTTATTTTATTTATATTTTGTTCTAAGAAGTTTTTTGGGCCCATAAGCTAATTTTAGACAATGCGTTGTTCACTTGGCTACCTAGATGGCTGCTACATCTGCTTTAAAAAAGTTTATCGTCAGCGTATATAATGTAATGAGATGATTCTTCACTACGAACTATCTCATTAACGTAAGGCATAAAGATAAACGGTCCCTAGATGCTTCTTTGGTGGACGCCGCCGCGTAGGTCTAGTGGCTAAGGTACTCGGCTACTCGGCTGCAGGCGAAAATACTGTAGGCCCGTTTGCTCAGATTAGGGTGCACAAAAACCTCGGGTGGTCGAAATTGCCGGAGCCCTCCTAAGGCGTCTCATAATTAAATGGTGCTTTTAGGACATTAAGCTGCGCACATCACTATATTGAATGGTGATGCACAAATGTATGTGGATTACCGGATTTTATACTTCTTGACAAAACTAACATTACTGAGAAAACACTTGCGCTGGCTAGGCAATTTCTAACGGCTTTGTGTAAAAATAAGAAAAATTGTATCCAATTGACACAATTGGTGCAGCTGTACCACTCTTGAACAAGTAAATATGAATACGAAAATACCATGTAATATTATGCTACAGACATCAACCATACGCTGTAAATATATGAATGCCTGAATTGAATAGTCGATTTCGCAACGAAACCACTACTACACAAACGAAGAAAACACATAGACAGGACAGGTGCTCACTAAGCAGCTGTGTGTACCACATATTCATAAGGTTACACACAACCTTAAAAACTTGGCGAGTCGGCATGAAGTACTGCTGGACTTCGCCACCCCTAACAAACTAGCAAAGTTGCGCCGGTGCATCCCTGGAAATCATGCTCATGCAGCAGCTGAAAGGCTGCAAAAAGAAGGACGCGTGGCCGTGCACGAAGTGTGCCGCTAAAGTGGTTTACAAAATATTCCTATGGTGCGGAAAGAGACATGTTAGGCAGACGACGGGGTGCTGCATGAATGATCGAGCGAGAGAACGCGCTCTTACGGTAAAGAATAACGATGGTGCCCATTCAAGCGCGCATGTCACTCCATGTGGATTCACACTAAGACAAATTTTTGGGGGCCGTTCACAAAAGAAACTGGGTATCAATCGCGTTAGCGAAACTTCACTAATCTTGTATGAGTCGGAAGCAAGGTATGTAGCGATCATGTGTCCTATAGCGTGATTAGGTAAGCGACGGCCCGAGTACGTTGCACACGCGTTGACGAAACCTGGGTATGTATCTTAAAAACAGCTACTTAGTGAGCACCCGTCTTGTCCATGTGTTTTCTTCGTTTGTGTGGTCCTAGTTTCATCACGAAATTGACTATTCAATTCAGGCATTGATATATATTTACAGCACATGTTTAATGTCAGTAGCATAATATTACATACCATTTTAAAAAGGCATAAAAAGCGCAAATTGCTGGCCAAACAAGGTACATATAAGTTCTTAGGTTAGCTGCATGATTTTTAACAAAACACATGTCAAGCCGCTGCAAAGTTCAGGCATTAAAAAAATACTGATATAATTTTGAAATATTTTTGAATTGTTGCTTTAAATAGCGCAAATACTCGCATTATAAGCGCACCCCTAATTTCATTCGTTGTAATATAATTTTTTTATCTTCACCGCCGTAATAAACGCACTCCATTTGTCCACTGCAGTTCTGCTAACTGAAAACTGGCGCCTCCTTTCCAGTTGATCCGTTTCGTTTTTTGTTATTATTATGCCATCCCTTTCGCCCACATCGGCTTCGCGCGCCATAAGGTATATCTGCGTGCGGCACATCCCCGCCCCCCCCCGTGTTTTTTAACCGTGCGCCACAGCGAGGTTCACGAACGCTGCGACTGTTGAGACGTTGCAGCTGATAAGCACACAGCAAGCCCCGGAAACTCAAGTTCCCACGATGGCCGTAGAGGGCAAAAAAAAAAATCAACCGCGGTGAGTTTCGTCATGTGCTCCAATAGTTGAACTACTGATTCCTCTTTTAGCGCTTGGATAAGTTAGTGTCCATTTTCCCGGTTAGGGGCGTTCAACGCGACTAAAATTTTTATTTCAATATGTATAAAAACCGCTAAAAGAGTAGTTACTACGTCATGTTTCAATTAAATTGAATAAAATATTTTTTTACTTTTACTAATAATACAAAAGCAGTGATTGTTTTAGTTGAAGTATTAGGATTGTCTTGGCGCTTGAAACCCGCAGCCCATTGGCATCGATTGCGTTTCTGTCGGTTAATTTGTTCAAATTGTCCGCGGTACATGTCCACGAAATTATATACATGTAAAAATCACATTATTGATCTATTCTAAGAATAAATTTATTTATGTAAGTGATTGTATGCATTGCATTAAGCACCACACTTTCCTGGGCTATCCGTAATCTTTATATTATACTTACATTATTCCAAATCTGAACAGTTATTTTTAAAACCACTCGATTCTTGGCCGATCCCCCATAGTGGGTATGCGCCATGATAAATAGCTGAACAACAAAAACAACAATGACAACAACTTTTTGTCGATCGGCATTGCAGAGCTACGCTTTATTTCAGCATTGATATATCAATGCGAGCTTGTGAGTCAGACTTTACGGGCCGCTACGGCGAATTTAACGTGTCTAAAGGCTGTGAACCATGTCAGCTGCTGTGCTTCACCGACATCCGGCTGCGCAACCTCCAGCGTGAAAATTCAACGCTGGCAAATCGCTTGGAGGCTGCCTACGAAGACAGAATAATCTTGCAGATTGTGGGCGCATTCGCCGGTGAGTGAAAATTCCCTGCTTTGCATCTGATCACGGCCTTATTTTTTTTTTTTGCATGCGCTACAGTTTTCGTCATTTCATAAGGCTTTTACTCTGCTGCTCGGTTAAATACCTTCCGCGCGAGATTCCAGAAAATTCTCGTCATTTCGTCGGCGCGATGCGCAGCGAAGGCTGGGGGAAGGGCGAGACGGTACGAGGGCCGTCCGCGAAAGATGACGCAACCTTTCATCACCTTCAGTAAAACTTCTTTTGGGCCTAGTTGGTTCATAATCATAGGGGTACTTTTACAGCGCAAACACGACACACCACAAAGAAAGAGACGACACACACAAGCGCTGTGTGTGTCGTCTCTTTCTTTGTGGTGTGTCGTGTTTGCGCTGTAAAAGTACCCCTATGATTTCATCACCTTGCCCCTTTCTATCGAGAACTTTTTAGGGCTTGCTCGGCTGCCGATGCGAGGAGGTTCGTAGGCGAACCTACGCTTCCGAGAGGGGAGAGGGAAGCGCGCCCGGGGAGTCTTTGGATGCTTGTTGTTTTTTTGTATCGTTGACCTCACGGCGTCACTCCAGTGCTTTGTGGCAAGAATTTGGCGGCGCGCCCTTTTTAAGCGCTCGTTTTGTGACACTGCCCCGACTTTAAGAATATTATCTCATAATATTCAAAACCACACAAACGAGTGCGAACAGTCCCCACACTCTCAAAGACTGTAACATATCCCGTCGCTCATGACACTTCACATTCACAATAGACCACTCAATACAATTGTACATTGCAATTCAATCTCACAACACATAGAATATAACCATAGGTACATGAGTACAACACTCCATCACATTTTCCAAACAATACAAATGTACGAAGTTCTCTCATTACAACAATTGTACAATACTATACATCACATTACCGTAACTAAAATTTTGATTCACTTGACATACAGTTGTGACACAGGACAACAACCACATTAACTTAACATATTGCACTCAGCACTGTCAAACACATTTCGATTCGACCTCGACACTTATTCTGTGTACTTCGAGCTGCGATTGCGTCCTTTCTTGCGGTGCTCGCTCGATCTCTTCTTGTTTTTCTTCGTTTTGTTCCGGCGAGCCCTTTCTACTGATATTATTTATTTTAATGCATACTGCAGACCTTCACAGGTCCAGGCAGGTGGGCACGGTACAAGTAGCAAGTACATGTTAGGCACTCAAGTTACGTAGAAAAGGAAAAAGGAAAGAATTCAACATACAAGTACAGGTTTACACACCCAACACACTGTTCACACACAGTAAATCAACCAAAGTGAATTTTTAAAAAGAGTCTTTTAGAAGGATCAATTCTTCCACTGTTCTTGGAAAAAAAGAAAATTTAAATGCATCTGTCCGTGCAAAATAAGGTGTTAGAGTTCCGGGGTGATGGTGTCTCTTATGCTTTGTCAATATGGGTGTCAGGTACTGTGTAGGGTCAAGTGCTGTTTGTCTTTGAAGAAGTTGGGAAAGAAAATTAAGCCTAAAAAACTTCCGTCGTGACTCAAGGAGTTCAATGCCATTAGCTCTAATTAACTGAGAAAGTGAATCAGTTTGACGAAACTTAGAGTATATATACCTTACAGCTTTTCTTTGGATTCTTTCTAGTTTATTGACGTTTTTCTGTGTGAACGGGTCCTATATTATGCATGCATATTCTAACTTTGGTCGGATTATTGATTGGTAGGCCAGGAGTGATTGGTAGGCCATCAGTAGTAGCGTTTTTTTAATATGTGTTGTAAGAAAGACAGTTTACGAAAGGCGGTAGCGGAGATATTGTCAATATCTTGATTCCAAGATAAATTACTTGTGAGTGTTACTCCTTAACATTTGAACTCAGAAACTTGCTGTAGAGGTGACTCATTTAATGTATAAGTATACTGAAGTGGATTTTTCTTCCAGGTTATACGCATGCATACAGTTTTATCTAAGTTCAATGCCATCCCCAGCGATTGCACCATTGAAAAACATTAAACAACCTGTGATTAAGGTCATGTTGATTTTCTGGGCAAGTAATTTCCTTATACAAGACACAATCGTCTGCGAACATACGAATTTGCACAGATGAACATACCACACTTACAATGTCAATTATATACAGCAGGAACAGTAGGGGTCCCAAGACACTCCTCTGCGGTACTCCAGAGGCGACAGGAAGACAACCCGATTGCTGATCCCCAATTTCTACGTACTGAATTCGGTTTTTTAAATAATCAATAACCCAGAAAACTAAGATGCGAGGAAGATCAATATTGTTCAATTTTAGTATTCTGTCATGAGGAACCCTGTCAAACGCTTTACTAAAAACCAAGAATATCGCATCGGTTTGACCGTTCTTATCTAGAGTAGATGCAAAGGAATGAGATATAGTGAGCAGTTGAGTCACAGTTGAAAACCCTTTTCTGAAACCATGTTGAGAAGCAGTTAAGACAGTATTTTTTTTTCAAGATATTCGGTGATATGTTGCGCGATTATATGCTCAATTAATTTACAGCATGCTGATGTTAAGGATATTGGACGATAATTTTCAAAAAGGAAGCGGTTACCTTTTTTAAATACCGGTGCAACTCGGGCTGCCTTCCAGTCACTAGGGGGCTTTGAAGATATCAGAGATACACGGAATATAATCACACGATATTTCGCTATCACTTCAGCATATCGGCAAAGAAAGGTGTTTGGAATATTATCAAGACCGCCTGATTTCTTAGTTTTAAGTTTTAAGAGCATGAAAAATACACCCGGGTACGAAACAAAGTCAGCCTCTGTTGTGTGTAACGATGGAACATCAGATGGATATACACTTGGGCTAGTAAACCCGCTATGGTATCTGAGGCGGCGTCTCAGCCTTCGTTGTCATTCCCGACATTGTTAACGGGTCATAACGCTCAAACAATCCTGTCCGGTTAATCACCCGCTTGTTCATGTCCCGACATTGGGCCTGGCTGGCCGACTCCGTCATCTTTACACTGTCGGTCAGTTGAGGTCGTGCCGACGTAAGTCCAGCTTTATCTCCTGTCTGTCTCCTGACAGACCCACTGCGTCTGTCAGGAGACAGACGCATCGGGTCTGGTGGCTAGATAGATAGATAGATAGATAGATAGATAGATAGATAGATAGATAGATAGATAGATAGATAGATAGATAGATAGATAGATAGATAGATAGATAGATAGATAGATAGATAGATAGATAGATAGATAGATAGATAGATAGATAGATAGATAGATAGATAGATAGATAGATAGATAGATAGATAGATAGATAGATAGATAGATAGATAGATAGACTAGATAGATAGAATAGATAGATTATTCTCAATGTCGCCGAAGTTCACTAAAAAATGCTTCGCATTTAAAAGTAGATGGCTTTCGCCCTCAAGTCATCTTGGGCGAATGAATAGGAAACTATGCAAGTTTAAAGCACTCTGACGTAGTGTTTATTTTGCTGTTTGCTGGTTCGTTATGTTCACTCGGATATGCTTGTTTGATAGATATACTTGATAGATAGATAGATAGATAGATAGATAGATAGATAGATAGATAGATAGATAGATAGATAGATAGATAGATAGATAGATAGATAGATAGATAGATAGATAGATAGATAGATAGATAGATAGATAGATAGATAGATAGATAGATAGATAGATCTATCTATCTATCTATCTAGATAGATCTATCTATCTATCTATCTATCTATCTGTCTGTCTGTCTATTTATCTGTCTATCTATCCTGGCCGTTTCGATATTGGTATCGTTACGAAACTTGGTACGGCATAACATGACTGTACGAGGAACATATTTGACCAGTCATAACATTAAAATCCTGACATTCATGTCATGAATGTCGCGATTTACATTTCATAGTCCTGCAGCTCTTGCGCTGGTTTCGTTCACATGGCATGTTGAAAAACTGGAACGGTATGACATGATTGCATGGCGAACACAAGCGACAGACCCTAACATGAAAATCATGACTTGTGTGTTTGTCCTGATTTTCAACATGACTATATGCCACGCTCATAATGCGCACGCGGCCATTTCGCTAGCGTCACATACACCATATTTGGCACAACAGTACGTGAATTGATGCCGAAGGTAAATAACTGGAGCAAACACGACAATCATGAGATGCGTGTCGTGTAACAACATGACTGCATGCTGCGCTGATATGCGCTCGGGGCCGTTTCGCTAGCTTCGCCCTGCCGCGTTGACCTAGTGGCTAAGGTACTCGGCTGCTGACCCGCAGGTCGCGGGGTCGTATCCCGGGTGCGGCGGCTGCATTTTCAATAGAGGCAGAAATGTTGTAGGCCCGAGGGCTCATATTTGGGTGCACGTTAAAGAACCGCAGGTGGTCGAAATTTCCGGAGCCTTCCACTACGGCGTCTCCCATAATCATGGTGGTTTCGGGACGTCAAACCCCACTTATCAATCAATCAATCAATCAATCAATCAATCAATCGCTAGCTTCACATATGCCAAATTTGGTATTACGTAACGCCAATGAATGACGAAGGTATGTGACTGGTGCAAACATGATAATCATGAGATGCGCGTCATATGAGAACATGACTGCATGCCACAGTCAAGGCACCAATACATTTTGACGTGATGCGGTGCGCGTGCTCGCCGGCGTTCATTTCGTTGCGTCACGCCGGCGTCGCCACGCCAGGCGCCAGTCCTGCCATATGCTCGAAGGCGTGTGACGTGCGGCGTTGCTTTGACACACGCGCGTTTCAGCGCATCCGGCATCCCTCCATCACGAAAAGAGGGAGACGCAGTGTTGTCTGCGTAACACATCAGCACGAAATGCTGCATGTCGCATTTTGTGACGGTTACCGTCTGTATCGTATCTTGCGCAGCGTGCGCCTCGTGTCAAATCCGTTCCTCAAGATATGGTTGTGTGGCGAAGGTTCGCACCCTCTCTCGTTCTTCTCGGTATATAAAGGCCGCTCAATAAAGATATGCCTCGGTTCGCATCACACTCCCGTGTCATGTATTGCTCGACCACAAAACCGATACATGGTGTCAGAAGTGGCTAGCCAAACTCACGACTTCTCCGGAGGAAGACGACGACAGAACAGCCATGGACTTTCTCAAGCCACCAGACCCGCTGCGTCTGTCAGTAGACACCAGCAACAACTGGAAGCTGTTCATTCGGAGGCGTGAGCTTTTCTTGACCGCATCTGACCCCCCCCCCCCCCCCCGCAAAACCTCAATCAGGCAAGGTGAAGGCGGCTGTACTCCTGAGTGGTGCCGGCGAAGAAGATCACTTGAGCGATCCGCAAGGCAGCAAGCAGCTCGCTACAAAGACTTACACATCGCTTTACCTTTGCGCAGATACTGATACTACGGTGGGGATCCCGTCCCAGCGCACGCCGCCATACCGAAGCTACAAATTCGTCACAGCAGTCGTCACATCCGACCCGTCAACGAAAGCTATAAAAGAAGCAACCAAGCCCACTCGTATCATCACTTGAGCGACCCGCAAGGCAGCAAGCAGCTCACTACAAAGGCTTACACATCGCTTTACCTTTGCACAGATGCCTATACTACGGTGGGGATCCCGTCCCAGCGCACGCCATCATACCGAAGCTACAAATTCGTCACAGCAGTCGTCACATCCGACCCGTCAACAAAAGCTATAAAAGAAGCAACCAAGCCCACTCGGATCATCACTTGTGCGATCCGCAAGGCAGCAAGCAGCTCACTACAAAAGCTTACACATCGCTTTACCTCTGCGCAGATACTGATACTACGGTGGGGATCCCGTCCCAGCGCACGCCACCATACCGAAGCTACCAATTCGTCAGAGAAATCGAGTCGTCACAGCAGTCGTCACATCCGGCCCGTCAACGAAAGCTATAAAAGAAGGAACCATGCACACTCGGATTATCACTTGAGCGATCCGCAAAGCAGCAAGCAGCTCGCTACAAAGGCTTACGCATCGCTTTACCTTTGCGCAGATACTGATACTACGGTGGGGATCTCGTCCCAGCGCACGGCATCATACCGAAGCTACCAATTCGTCAGAGAAGTCGATTCGTCACAGCAGTCGTCACATCCGGCCCGTCAACGAAAGCTATAAAAGAAGGAACCAAGCCCACTCGGATCATCACTTGAGCGATCCGCAAGGCAGCAAGCAGCTCGCTACAAAGGCTTACACATCGCTTTACCTTTGCGCAGATACTGATACTACGGTGGGGATCCCGTCCCAGCGCACGCGACCATACTAAAGCTACCGATTCGTCACAGCAGTCGTCACATCCGGCCCGTCAACGAAATCTACAAGAGAAGCAACCAAGCCCACTCGGATCATCACTTGAGCGATCCGCAAGGCAGCAAGCAGCTAGCTACAAAGGCTTACACATCGCTTTACCTTTGCGCAGATACTGATACTACGGTGGGGATCCCGTCCCAGTGCACGCCACCATACCGAAGCTACGAATTCGTCAGAGAAGTCGATTCTTCACAGCAGTCGTCACATCCGACCCGTCAACGACAGCTATAAAAGAAGCAACCAAGCCCACTCGGATCATCACTTGAGCGATCCGCAAAACAGCAAGCAGCTCAGTACAAAGGCTTACACATCGCTTTACCTTTGCGCAGATACTGATACTACGGTGGGGATCCCGTCCCAGCGCACGGCATCATACCGAAGCTACCAATTCGTCAGAGAAGTCGATTCGTCACAGCAGTCGTCACATCCGGCCCGTCAACGAAAGCTATAAAAGAAGGAACCAAGCCCACTCGGATCATCACTTGAGCGATCCGCAAGGCAGCAAGCAGCTCGCTACAAAGGCTTACACATCGCTTTACCTTTGCGCAGATACTGATACTACGGTGGGGATCCCGTCCCAGCGCACGCGACCATACTAAAGCTACCGATTCGTCACAGCAGTCGTCACATCCGGCCCGTCAACGAAATCTACAAGAGAAGCAACCAAGCCCACTCGGATCATCACTTGAGCGATCCGCAAGGCAGCAAGCAGCTCGCTACAAAGGCTTACACATCGCTTTACTATAGCGCAGGTAAAGTATTTTGTCGTATCTTCTACTACTGTAGCTCTTTCACTAGTCTTTTCGGATCGCTCAGTGTGCCATGGAAATGCCGACGAACGTGGAGTTAGAAAAAGAAATGAAATCTATGAAAATGTTGTTTCAAGAAAAACTAACCACATTAAGAAATGATTTTACAGCAAAGATTTCACTCAGTGAACAAAAAGTGTCAGCATGCCGTGCAGAACTAAGCGATGCACTTGCCAGCATAGACTTCTTGAGCATAGAATAAGGTACGATAAAAGCTGCAAATGACAAGATGCGTGCCGAGAACGCATGTTTATTAAAATCAAGTGATGACCTGCAAAGTGCGAATGCTGGCCTGAGCAGGGAACTGTTTCACATAGAACAATACACGCGCTTAAACAACATAGAATTTCGAGGAATGCCAAATGCAGCAATTGAGAACCTTCCACAACTAATAAGTGATATTGGTTCAAAAGTTCAGTGTGAAATAGGATCAGCAGACATCGACACAGTGCACAGAGTGCCTACACCAGGAAGTTCTAAAGCGAACAACATCATTCTATGATTTGTTTCACGAGATAAGAAAACAGAATTCCAAAAAAAACTCCCAAAGCTCGCTTGACCGCAAGGGACCTTAGAAACAGCGTGGAGTACACAGCAGTATTCTTCAATGATCACTTGAGTCCGAAAAACACGTCGCTATTCTCTGAAGCACTGAAATTGACAAAAAAATCATCAGTGGCAGTTCCTGTGGACTGAACAGTGCGTGATCAAAGCCAGAAAAACTGCAGCAAGCCGTGTGCACAAAATACAAACGAATGACGACTTGCGCGTTTTCTTGCGAGAGCAGTAAGCGACCACTGGATAATGTCACTGCTAATACACCTTGGGAATCACCATGGCTCTGGAACTGCTTGAAGTTGAACACTTTAATCAACAAATGAAAACATCGTCTGATCTGTCACAACTTCATCTAAATATTCGCAGCCTGCAGAACCACTATGACGAACTGCATGTCTTGAGCGCTTCATTAAAGCACTCATTTCATGTGATCGCACTATCTGAAATCTGGCTCAGCAACGGCGCTGATGCTCCTTATTCATTACCAGGTTATCAACTCGAAATAGCTAACAGATCTAATTTATTGTCAGACTAGCTGCGCACTGCATCGTCGCAGGGGGGGGGGTGGCACTTTATATTAATGCATCAGTATCTTATCCTGTCAGGCGCGACATTGTGATTTCGTCAGATTTATGTGAAAGTTTGTTCATTGAAGTTCAACCTGATTGTACCACAAAAGGCTTACTGCCACACAAGACTAAAAAAAACCTTGATAGGGGTTGTATACAGGTCACCGCTTAACAAAGTCGAATATTTTTTTACAAGAACTTGGAAAACTACTCGACACCTATATTGAACTCAACATTCATGTCATTTTCCTGGGCGATGTCAGTATTGACATCGCTCAAGAGGACTTTACTAATTATTCTTATGCTGACCTGCTCGCTCGCGAAGGTCTGCTGCAAATAATAACACCTGCCACTCGTATAACCAGCTCGCGGCAAAGTAATACTTGACCACCGCTTAACAAGCCATCCATCACCGATCTTTGTAACGGGCACCATTTTATATGACATCACAAATCATCTGCCAGTGTTTGCGATATCAAATCTGGCCAACCTAACAACTAAAAATAAAGTCGCGCGCACATTTTATGACAAGAAGCAGATTTTCAACTCTTTGGCAATAGAAAACTGGCAATATATGTATTCTGCAATTTCAACTGAAAAAAAATGCAGTGCTTTTATCAATATCTTACAGAGACACATGACGGTTGGTGAGACCACTATCACTGTTACAAGAACTAAGTTTAAACGCAAACCATGGATAACGGGCGGCTTTTTGCGCTTCATAAACCACAAAAACAACATGTACAAAAAGTTAAAACGGCAACCACATAACGTCAACCTCGACGCTAGGTACAAGCGATACAACAACCACCTTAACAAATTATTGGAAATTTCGAAGCATGGCTACTTCAGTTCAAAAATAGCACAAGCTAATAATGACAGTTAGGCGACGTGGAAAGTTATTGATTAAGCCCTCAATAAAAGAAAGGTGGATAGCAATGTTACAGCAACTATTGATGGTGATGACATTATGGTTAATAATACCGCTATAAGCAATGCTTTTGATGATCACTTTGCAAATGTAGGCACTATCGGTAACACAATTTCATGCAACAACACTTGTAGCCTTCATGGCGGATAAAACGAGAAATCTATTTTCTTTTATCCAGCAGCCAACGATGAAATAAAAAAAATAACTCTTCCACTTAAAAACACCAGTCGATAGGTGACGACGGCGTATCGGTTCAAATTCTAAAACATTTATCCACACTTCTAGCTGAGCCATTAACATATGCCATCAATGATATTTTTGAAACTGGTTGGTTTCCTTCGAAATTAAAAGTCGCCAAAATAATATCCGCGTTTAAGAAAGGCGACAAGATGAAAGCAGCAAATTATCGTCCGATCGCCATAGTGCCAGCATTGGCCAAAGTTGTTGAAAGGACAATATATATTAGACTGAACAATTTTTTGGGGAAATACAATCTATACGCACCTGAGCAATGCGGCTTCAGGAATAGAAAATCGACAGAACATGCACTACTGAACATTGTTGAAAAAACAAAAGCAAACATAAAAATAACCTACCTACGATGGGTATTTTAGTTCACCTCACGAAAGCGTTTGACATGCTTGATCATGACATATTACTAACTAAACTAAATCACTACGGAATACGCGGGACAGCGCTAACGCTTTTTACGAACTATATGAATAATAGAGAGCAATATGTGTATGTGAACGGTGTGTCGTCATGTCGGTGTATAACTAATAGAGGTGTTCCGCAAGGTTCACTTCTCGGGCAATTTTTGTTCTGAGCTTATATTAATGATCTGCCATCCACAACATCGGAAGATTGTATCCTTTACGCGGATGACACTAACATATTTATAACAGCAAAAAACGAAAGTATCCGACACCATAAAGCAACAACGACCTTACAAAAATTATCATGTTGGCCTAATGCAAACAAACTACTTGCCAACAGCTCTAAAAGTAAATACATTGTCTTCGCCGCCCAAAACACCCACCTTACATTAAGTAATCAGCTTGAAATGAATAACACAGTACTAGAAAGGGTTAGTAATACAAAATTTCTCGGTGTATACTTGGACGCACAACTTTCATGGCACACACACGTACATGAGACAACACGGAAGATATACAGAAAAATACCTATTCTTTACAGGCTACGCTACATTTTCCCAATAAAGACAATGTCAACATCATATCATTCTTTCATACATTCACACATAAAATATGCTATAGTAATTTATGGATTGACCTACCTGACAACACTGAAACCCCTCAAAGTAGCACAGAACACGGCTGGGCATGCCCTTCTCTCCATACCAAAAACAGACTCGGCTTCCTATGCTTATAGACTACTAAACATACAACCCATCACAGTTTGTGTCAATTACCGTGTTTTACTACTTGTCTACAAACTTTTGCATAACGCTGTTCAATGCCCTCTGTAGCATTACCATATCAAACGCCCACATATTCCTTACTTTCTACTTTAGGTAAAGCGTTATGCATACCTCAGATAAGGACTAACTGCGGATCACTTTCAGTTTCTTATATTGCATCGAAACTCTGGGACACTTTACCTTGCACCATCGCAGCATCCCCATCATTTCATTTGTATAAACAATGTGTTCGCAATCACCTGCAAAACTCACAACAGTAATACATGAATTAAGAATATTATTCCGATTTCTTTGTATTTATATGTATTTTTGTATTGCTATGTATCAATTATATGTATTCATTGTATTTCGTTGCACTTGTGTGTACTTACCATCTGTTGGTAGCTCAGCAGTACCTACTGCTGTTAAAAAACAGACCCCTGCTACTGCCTTGACTGAAATCTGGGGTCCTACCTGTATAACAATAACCAGCCATTATATTGTGACGGGGCGAGTCTTGGCTTATAGGATAGCATCCACCGAGAATCGGCAGCCGAACAAGATGTCTGAGTAGCCTCTCGCGCAAGCGCCTAACACACAGGCATCTTCTTCATCTTCGCAAAGTGCCACGCTTGGTCCTGTCGATGATGCACCGTAACATCACTCCCCTGCGGCAGAAGCGCCGTCACGGCGCTTAGTACGGCGGCGACGAACGAGGAGGGTGATACGGTTTGAGTCTGGAAACGTGTACAACGTCTGTCTGGAGTGAGGTGGTCGAAGAGGCATTGTTTAGGGGTGCGATCTCGTAGCTCACGTCACTAAGTTGTCGTAACACTCTGTAGGGGCCATGTTAGTGTGATAGTAGCTTCTCTGATAAGCCGACTTGGCGGTTTGGTGTCCAGAGAAGTACCAGAGACCCCGGCGAGAAGTGCACGCTCTGGTGGCGACTGTCATGGCGGTCTTTTTGGCGCGCTTGGGACAAGTGCAGCCGATCACGGGCAAGCTGACGGGCTGCATGGGCTCGAGAAGCGACATCGCTGGCGTACTCAGTAGACAAGAGGGCAGCCGAAGGAAGGAGCATGTCAAATGATAATGCTGGATGTCGGCCAAATAGCTGTGTCGTGCCGTGAAGAATTGTACATGAACGTGACAAAGGGGAGTGCTTTGTCCCAGTCACGGTGATCTGACAAAACGTACATTGACAGCATTTGCGTCAGCGTTCGGTTCAGACGCTCGGTCAATCCATTTGTCTGTAGATTATAAGCAGTGGTAAACTTGTGCTCAGTGGAGCAGGCGCGGAGAATGTAATCCACAACACGTGAAAGAAAGTACCTTCCTTGATTAGTAAGCAGCTGCCGCGGAGCGCTGTGGTGAAGAATGACTTCATACAACAGAAAGTCAGCGATGTCTGTGGAACAGCTTGTCGGCAGTGCTTTAGTGATGGCAAAGCCTGTGGCGTAGTCTGTGGCGACTGCAACCCATTTACTTCCGGAAGTGGACGTAGGAAACGGGCCCAACAGGTCAAGGCCAACACGGAGAATGGTTCCGTCGGTATGTCAATGGGCTGTTGAAGGCCAGACGATAGCACAGAGGGGCGCTTCCGGCGTTGGCAGCGGTCGCAAGCAGTGACGTAGCGAACCACCGAACGATACAGTCCGGGCCAGAAAAAGCGACGTCGCACACGATCGTAGGTACGAGAGACGCCTAGGTGACCGGCTGTAGGTACGTCATGTAGTTGTTCGAGAACGCTGGTACGCAGGTGATGGGGAAGCACGAGTAGTATTTCCACCCCACCACGGTGGTCTAGTGGCAAAGGTACTCGGCTGCTGACCCGCAGGTCGCGGGATCGAATCCCGACTGCGGCGGCTGCATTCCGATGGAGGCGGAAATGTTGTAGGCCGGTGTGCTCAGATTTGGGTGAACGTTAAAGAACCCCAGGTGGTCAAAATTTCCGGAGCCCTCCACTACGGCGTCTCTCATAATCATATTGTCACGTCACTCCAGGGGGTGTCGACAAGGTTTACTGACGTCTGAGCAACAGGGCTCTAACCAAGCGCGTCGGTTTGGCTTGCTTACCAGAGCGGGGGCCCACGTGCACTTCTTTCTTCTCTGTGGTGTGAGCCTTCACCTTGGCATACGACCCACTACTAGAAGTAGGTGGCAATATTCCCCCTCAACAACAAAAAAAGAGCATCGTCCCGATGCTGTAAAGTTATTGAAAAAAAAACCAAAACAAAGTAGTTTAAACAATGAAAAAGGGCACCAATAATCAAATGTTAGACGCGATAAGTTCACCAATGATGAGGCAATTGTCGGAGCACAAATAAAAAAACATAGGAAAAGTGGTCTTTTAGGAACGCGCAAAATAAGGCTTCATGCGCACCACGTGAACTATGTCAGAGGTCGGTTGTTTTCGTTGTACCCATCGTGACGACGTAGCGTCCGGAACCACTTCGTAGTTTACGTCACTCACGCGGTGTAATACTTTATACGGACCGAAGTATCTGCTGAGCAACTTTTCGGAGAGGCCACGGCGTCGAACAGGGGTCCAAATCCAAACTTGGTCTCCCGGTCTATAAGATACGTCATTGTGACGCATATTGTAACGTCGTGCATCGACCTGTTGCTGCTGACCACTGTGTAGCCGGGCGAGCTGGCGAGTTTCCTCGGCACGCTCTGCAAATTCTTCTGCGTCAGTTGTTAATTGATCTGCGCCTTCACAAGGAAGCATCGCATCCAGCATTGTCTGAACTTCGCGGCCGTAGAGAAGGCGAAACGGTGTAAATCGGGTTGTTTCTTGAACGGTGGTGTTATAAGCGAACGTCACATAAGGCAAAATGCGATCCCATGTTTTGTGTTGGACGTCGATGTACATGGAGATCATGTTTGTGACTGTCTTATTTAGTCGCTCGGTTGAGCCATTGCTCTGCGGATGGTAAGCAGTCGTCGTTCGATGCCTAGTGTTACTTAGTCGAAAAACTTCATCAATAAGCTGGGCAGTGAACGCTGTTCCTCTGTCAGTTATCACTGTGGATGGAGCACCGTGGCGCAGAACAATGCGGCACATGAAGAACTGTGCTACCTCAGAAGCCGTGGCTCGTGGTATCGCCTGTGTCTCAGCATAGCGGGTCAAATAGTCAGTTGCAACAATGACCCATTTGTTGCCGTCGGACGATAAAGGAAATGGGCCGAGAATGTCCATGCCGACTTAGTCAAACGGCTTGCGGGGTGGATCAATTGGCTGAAGTAATCCAGCCGGCTTGCTTGGTGGCGACTTTCGACGCTGGCATTCACGACAGCTTTTAACGTACTGCTTCACGCTTGCCGAAAGTCCGGGCCAGTAGTACTCCTCACTTACTCTGGCGAGCGTTCGCGAGTAACCTAGGTGACCAGATGTGGGCTCGTCACGACACGCAGAGAGGACTTCGTCCCGCATGTCCTTCGGAACGACGAGGAGGTAAGCGCGGCTCGTAGAACGGGCGTTTTTTTTTTTTTGTACAGGACATTATCTCGGAGGCAGAAAGGTGTCACGACGCGAGATAGATGGCGAGATATAACGGCGCTATGACCCTCCAGATAGTCGATGAGTGGTCGAATCTCTTCATCCTCTCGCTGGCGTCTACTCAAGTCAGATGAGCTAAGGGCGCCCAGGAAACCGTCATCGTCCTCTTCTTCTTGATTGACTAAAGGTATGGGTGCACGCGACAGCGTATCAGCGTCTTCATGCTTCCGTCCAGACTTATATACGATGGTAACATCAAATTCCTGTAGACGCAAGCTCCATCGGGCCAGTCGTCCAGAGGGATCACGAATGTTTACCCACCAGCAGAGTGCATGGTGGTCCGTCACCACTTTAAATGGACGACCATAGAGGTACGGGCGAAACTTGGTGATCGCTCACACTACTGCGAGACACTCTCTCTCTGTGGTCGTGTAATTCACCTCAGTACGGGACAGTGAGCGGCTGGCATAGGCTATGACTCGTTCTTTCCCGCGTTGATGCTGGACGAGCACTGCACCGAGGCTGATGTTACTGGCGTCAGTGTGCACCTCTGTGTCAGCATCATCGTCAAAATGCGCAAGAACAGGGGCTGATTGCATCCGCTGTCGTAGCTCGGCAAAAGCAGCCTGTTGCTCAGTAGCCCATACAAACGGTGTGTCGTCGCGTGTAAGGCGAGTCAAGGGTTCCGCTATCTTCGAAAACCCTCTAATAAATCGTCGATAGTAGGCGAACAAGCCCAGAAAGCGCCGCGTCGTTCCAGTCGTTCAAAGCAGCCACGCGCTCGAAGTCGACCAACCAGTCCTCGACGTCTTCGAGCTCGGTGCCATGAAACGGTGCCGGAACCTGTGGACTTTCGAGGGTGTACCGAGTCACCGGGGGGTTTTCCGTACCTGTTGAAGTAGTTTGAACGGACGCGCAAATCATACTGGTGTGAACTGTAGGTTCAGCTTCGGGATGCAATCCCCTGATCCTGTGGCTTGTCCGATGAACGGGGTGTTGACTCGCACTGGGCTTGTGGTGCCGCTTCCAGGAGGGGTCTGAAACTTCCGTGAGGAGCCTACCCAGCACCTCCACCAATTGTCACGTCACTCCAGGGGGTGTCGACAAGGTTTACTGACGTCTGAGCAACAGGGCTCTAACCAAGCGCGTCGGTTTGGCTTGCTTACCAGAGCGGGGGCCCACGTGCACTTCTTTCTTCTCTGTGGTGTGAGCCTTCACCTTGGCATACGACCCACTACTAGAAGTAGGTGGCAATATGGTGGTTTCGGGACGTTCAACCCCACATATCAATCAATAAATCAACGAGTAGTAGTTCCAGGCCATCAGTGTTGAAGCTGCGACGGTACAAAATGTTGTCGTGCAGTTTGAACAGGCGAACGGAAGGGTCTGTTGGAGCAGAGGTCAGACGCTCCATGATGGAGAGTTACGACGGGTCACGTCGTTGTTCGGTGGAGATATCACCCAAAGCGTGGATAGAGAGAACGCAAGTGTCTGAATCAAGGTCTGTCAAGTCGGGCGTTTCAACCGGATAACGAGACAAACAGTCTGCGCTGTGTGCAGGCGTCGCGACTTGTAGTGGACCACGAACGAGTATTCTTGCAGACGGAGTGCCCAGCGACCGAGACGTCCAGATGGGTCCTTTAGCGATGACAGCCAGCAAATAGCGTGATGGTCCGTAACAACGGAAAAAGTTCGGCCATACAGGTAAGGCCTGAATTTCACCACGGCCCACACTAAAGCTAGGCATTCACGCTCAGTGATGAAGAACTTCCGTTCGGCCGGTGAAAGAAGACTACTGGCATAAGCAATCACGCGGTACTTCCCGTGCTGTCGTTGGCCAAGGACCACTCCAATTCCAAAATCCACTGGCATAAGTCCGAAGCTCTGTAGGTGATACAGGGTCGAAATGGGCAAGTATTGGTGGCGTAGTCATCCGATGGATAAGAGCCGAAAAGGCGTCTGCTTGCTCTATACCCCATGCGAAGGGAACCTCCTTCTTTAAGAGATCAGTAAGCGGTCGAGCGATGTCGGCGAAATTGCGGACAAATCGACGAAAATAGGAACACAGCCCTACAAAACTTCGGACGTCGTTGGTTGAACGTGGTTCAATAAATTGTTGTACTGCTCGCACCTTTTCGGGATCTGGTTGAACACCATCGGCACTGACAAGGTGGCCGAGTATGGTGATTTGGCGACGTCCGAAATGGCATTTTGCAGAATTGAGCTGGAAAGCAGCTCTTCAAAACACATCCAGAATGGCTGACAGACGTGTTATATGGCTGTCAAAGGTAGATGAAAAGACAATGACATCGTCCAAGTAACATAAGCAGATGGACCATTTTTATCCTCGGAGAAGGGAGTCCATCATGCGCTCGAAGGTTGCCGGCGCATTACACAGTCCAAACGGCATGACTTTGAACTGGTACAGGCTGTCGGGCGTAACAAAAGCAGTTTTTTCACGATCCATGGGATCGAGGGAAATTTGCCAATAGCCGGACCGAAGATCGATAGACGAAAAGTATTGGACACCATGGAGGCAATCGAGGGCGTCATCGATCCGAGGCAAAGGGTAGACATCTTTGTGGGTCACTTTGTTTAAATGGCGATAGTCCACGCAAAAGCGCCAGCTGCCATCCTTCCTCTCAACGAGCACGACTGGGGAGGCCCAGGGGCTGGATGAGGGTTCTATTACGTCTTTAGTAATCATTTTGTTCACTTCATTCTGATTACTTGGCGTTCCTTGTGAGATACGCGATATGGATGCCACCGTATAGGACTGGCATCACCAGTGTTCATCCGGTGAGTCACTGCAGTTGTTTGGCTGAGAGGGCGGTGGTGAAAGTCGAAAACGTCTCTATATGATGTTAGCAGACTACGGAGGCTGGCAGCTTGCGCTGCAGTTAGCTCTGGAGCAATCATCTTGTTAATGTCATCTGCAGGCAGAGTGTAATTGCAGCCAAGACAGGGGGATGTAATATCGGTGTCCAAACCAGTAACGACGTTGCAGCTGTCAAGTGGAGATAGGGTGGCCAAAGACATGTCTTGCGGAATAACTTGAGTCAAGAGACTCACGTTGAGTAGTGGTATAACCACTGTGTTATTAGCGACGGCGACAAGAGTGTGAGCAAGGCTGACGTCTTGGGGCATCTGTACGTCGACTATAGGAGTGACGAGGTAGTCACGATCGGGCACATGACGTGAGCACGACAAAGTGACATAGGTAGCAGCTTGCGGAGGCAAGAAAACGTGGTGACGAGAGCATAAACGGGGAGAATAGTCAGCTGGAAAATTGGCAAACTGCGGCAGTTCAAGTTGAAGAGCACCAGTGGCACAATCGATGAGCGCAGAATGACGTGACAGGAAGTCCAAACCAAGTATTAGGTCATGAGGACACATTTCAATGACGGCAAACTGAACTTGTAGGATGACCGGCAATGGACACACGGGCCGTGCACATCCCTTGAACGTCAGGGGTCCTCCCATCAGCGACACGAAGTGTGCGGGAAGCGGCAGGCGTGAGCACTTTATGTAGGCGTCGGCGAAGGTTCGCGCTCATTACAGAAATGTGCGCTCCAGTATCTATAAGGGCAGAAATAGTCACACCGTCACCGTCAACGTCTAACCAACTTTGTCTCGTCGGAAGCGTCAAGAGAGGATTTGTGGAGGGAGTCGAAAATGCAGCGTCACCTCCGGGCACTGCACCGTTTAGTTTTCCGGGTAGGCAGGAGCGGGGTTGAATGGGGACGACGGCCTGCGAGTCTGCGGTGAGCGAGATGACTGGCGACGTCCTGGAGGCGAACGTAACTGACGACCATGCGGTGACGGAGATCGGCTGTTGAACCTTCTGTAGTTGTTTGGCGGAGAAGGCTGCGCGGCAGATGCGAAGCGGGTGCTGTCCTGTCGGTAGTGAGGTTGAGATGAAGTCCGAGGTGGCGAGGACCAGCGGTAATTGCAGTAACGGACGACATGACCGATACCGTAGCAATGAAAACAAATGGGTCGATTGTCGACGGTTCTCCACGCAGCAGGGTCGCGAGATCGGGCCGTAAACTGCTTTTTATTTATTTATTTATTTATTTATTTATTTATTTATTTATTTATTTATTTATTTATTTATTTATTGTACCCTCAGGGCTTTACAGCATTGCAGAGGGGAGCGGGCACTGACGAATAATGTTAAAGAAAAGAATACATAGACAAGACACTAGAACATTATTAAACACTGGAAAGCAACTATTATCAACTGCAACATTGTTATACAGCCAGTAGATTACACAAGAAAACTAACAACAAAATCAAACGTTTACATTTTCAACACCAAGTATGTTATCGAGCGATGTTTTAAAACTGCAAGGCGAGGTGATGGATGCAACTGATTGTGGGAGGTAGTTCCAATCCTTGCAAGTTTTAGGCAGAAATGAGTGGGAATATGTTGATGTTTTGAAGCGAGGAACAGCAACTTTGTGCGCATGGTCAGTACGAGTTGAAATGTATGACGGTGGGGTCATTAAAAGTGAACGCCGAAGGGAGTTGTAAATTTTGTGGAAGAGTACGAGACGGGATATCTTACGGCGTGTAGCGGGTAAAGGAATGTTAATTAATGATTTCATGTTATTTACGCTAGCGGTACGGCGATAATCTGCTAATATAAATCTTACAGCGCGATTCTGAATGCTCTCAAGTTCATTAACTAAAGTGATATTACCAGGGTCCCATATCGATGACGCGTATTCCAAATGCGGACGAATGTACGTAATGTAAAGAAGCTTTTTTAAATCAACAGGGGCCATGTAAAAGTTTCTTCGCATGAATCCTAGAGCCCGGTTTGCCTTTACATGTGACAGAGTTGATATGATGTTTCCAAGATAAGTTGTTAGTAATATGGACACCAAGGTATTTATAAGAGGGGACGGGATCGAGTACGGTGCTGTTAAGGAAATAATTTGGACATGCGGTAGTATTACGTGATATGCGCATAGACTTGCACTTCGAAACATTTAATTCCATTTGCCATAATTTACACCACATAAGCACGTTAGTCAAATCTGTTTGGAGGGTAGTGATGTCATTATTATTAGATATTTGGCGATAAATTACACAATCATCCGCGAATAGGCGCACTGTTGAAGAAATATTGTTAGGCAAGTCGTTAATGCTAATTAGGACCAGCAATGGCCCAAGGACAGACCCCTGTGGCACTCCGAAGCGAACTGGTGTAGTAGACGAGTCGAAATTATTAGCCGATACGTATTGGGACCGGTTAGTAAGAAATCTACGGATCCAAGCGAGCACATATGAGTCAATGTTTAATAGGCTTAGTTTATGTAGTAGTAGGGAGTGTGTTACTTTATAAAAGGCTTTTCTGAAGTCTAGAAAGATGCAGTCAGTTATTGTTCCAGAGTCAAGGGATATGTGTAAGTCATTAGTAAAAAGTAGAAGCTGTGTTTCACACGAATACTGTTTTCGGAAGCCATGCTGAGCGGGTATAAAGAAATCATTGTCTTGAAGAAACTGGATAAGGTGAGAGTAAATGACATGTTCTAAAATTTTACATCGTACTGATGTGAGAGAGATGGGACAAAAGTTACCTGGATCGTGGGTTGTTCCGGACTTATGTAAAGGTTCCACCCTATTAATTAACCAGTCGTTAGGAAGCACTGCCGTAAGAAGAGACTGTATGAATGTTCGTTCAAGGATTAGAGAAGAATACTCTGCCGTGTTTTTCAAGAATTTCGTGGCGATACCATCGCAGCCACATGAAATCTTTAGTTTATTGATGATGGACCGTATTCCTTCTGAGCTAATGACAACTATGTCCTTTGAGGGAAAATTAAACGGCTTTGCAGGAAGTATGTCATTACTACTGGATGGTTCAGAGAAAGTTTCACCAAAAGTACGGTTAAGTAAACATGCACACTGATGTTCCGGAATTACATTACCTTGGGATATTAAAGACAGGTGGCTATGCTTGTTACCTAGTACAATGTTCCAAAATTGTTTGGGATTTTTTGCAGCACTGATGGTAAGGTTCTGTTAAAAAAGGTAAATTTAGCTTCATTTAGTTCACTTAAGTAGGTAGCAGCTGCAGATTTGTAAGCTAGCCATCGAGCCGAAGACTGGGATGTCCTCGCAGCTCTAAACAGTCTTTTCTTGCGGTTAGAGAGTCTATTTAAGTGTCGGTTGTACCAGTATTGTACCAGGTTGTACCAGTCTGTATTAGTATTGCAGTACACCTTTCTTACCAGAATATATTCATTTGTTAGTTCCAATATTTTAATTCTAAAGAGGTTCCAGTTATCTTCTGCAGTGCGTTCAAAACTTGCAGGGAAAAAAAGTATCTAAGAAAGAGCATAATTTAGTATTTATGGTGTTAAAGTCAGCTCTGTTATAATCTCTGATCATTTTAAAACGGTTGGATGAGCGCAAGCGTGGAAACGATAGAGAAAAATGAATTATGTCTTGATCACTTAACCCAGGCAGCAGTGTTATCGGGGACACAAGATCTCGAGATGACGTCAACACGAGATCTAGAAGTGATGATGTAGTCGAGGTGACACGTGTGGGATGCTGAACTGCTTGTGATAGCCCAAAGTCGTTACAAATCGAAATAAATTCGGTAGATTCAGATGACATTGCCATAGAGCACTGGTAAGTGTCTGACCACTGAATGTTCGGGAAGTTAAAATCACCTGAAAGAATAATAGTCGCACCTGGGAAACGAACAGTAATCTGGTTTAAGCAGTCATGAAAAGAATCGCAAAAGTTCGATGGGCTGGATGGGGGTCAGTAACAAACTGTAATTATTAGCTTTTTAAACCCAGTACGAATACAACACCATACCGATTCCAAGTCAGTGAGAACAGGAACAAGGAAACATTCAATGTCATCTTTAATCGCAAGTAGAACACCACCACCTCGTCGCTCATATCTGTCACAGCGAAAGACCTTGTAACGTTGTTCACATTTTAATAATTCGGCATCAGAGACTGTATTCGACAACCACGTTTCAGTTAGAGCGACAATACCAGCGTCACAATCATTCATCAGGGCACACAAATCATCACTTTTTGACAAAAGGCTACGTATGTTAGTACTTAGTACAGAGAGAGCACCGCCCCCTGCGTGACCCTAACTTAGATCACTTTGCGGCATACGGCCAGACCGGAGTCGACGCGGGGAGGCAGCATGACTTTTTGCGGTCCTGTATGTGGAATTACTGACGTTTTCGTCGTTACTTTCAGCGTCGCTAACACTTGCGCTATCTCCTACGTTATTACTAGCCGGGGAACTTTTTCTTGTGGATGGACCGATGACGTACACTGCTTTAGTGGTTTTATCATAGCCGTAGCATTTTTCGTTGGCGAAGAGTTTCGTGTGTTGAAGATTGAACGGAACATGCAGTTCTTTGCCATACTCGTACAGAGCCTTTCTCGTATCACGCGTAGTTGCACAAATGTCCTCACTCATAGAAACATTGCAGCCTTTTAGTAAGAAGCGTTTATCAAAAACGGTTTCTTTTGTTTTGTAGGCCGAAAATTTTACGATAAGAGGGCGGTTCCGGCCACTAGAGAATTCGTCAATTCTATGCGCACGGGCTATACTATCGGACGATATCGTCAGCTGAAGCTTACTAGCGAAAAGTTTAAGAACTTTCATTTCAGATTGTTCGGCAGTCTCTGAAGCGACATCTTCAATCCCAAAGAACACAACGTTGTCCCTTCGGGAGCGGTCCTCGAGATCGTCAAGACGGGTTTGAAGCGAGTTCGTTTCAGTTTCCACGCGCTCCACTGCAGCACGTGTCGCATTGAGTTTTTCCCTCACGCTGTCGAAACAAGCTAATTGGCTTTCCACAGAACCCAGACGCTTGCCAATGTCGGCGATTTGGCTCGTAACTGCTTTCTGTAGCTCCTTTATCTCGGATATGTCATTGGACAAGGCTGTTTGAGATGCCTCTATTCTAATAGACCGCGCGGACAAGTCCTTCAGCATTTTGGCAATATGTGCCAGAGAATTATCGCCAGGACCAGCATTTTGCTCCACATCCTCACACATAAGCAAGAAAAGGGCACTGAATGGTTCAAGCAATGCTTCTGGGCATGGAAGCACCACACGAAAGCGATCATCAGATTTGAAACAGGAATGAGGAAGTTGACTAAGGTAACTAACCTGCGAAAAAACGAAAAACCACGGTATGAGCATTGTTCTCTCGGCGCCTCCATGCCCACTGGCGAAGACTAGCGCGCGTCCGGGGTTTGTAGGCCGCGGTGGAGCCACTGTTGCAACTGCCGATGTCGATCCGGGATAGCTCGCAACGAAGCTTGCTTGGGCAGGAAGCGTAGCAGGAAGATGTGGTTCGAGCGGCGTTGGTGAATGCGTGCTAGTCTTCGCCAGTGGGCATGGAGGCGCCGAGAGAACAATGCTCATACCGTGGTTTTTCGATAGGCACATGCCGGTATCGTTGGCGGCGAAACACATGACACGGGGGCTGTCAAGGAAGACACTCATGCTGCTATCACCCATCGATCCACCGGGCTGGAAGCCGTCAGCGCAGGCGCCAATAATCTGCGAAAAAACGAAGAACCACGGTATGAGCATTGTTCTCTCGGCGCCTCCATGCCCACGCTGCTCGTGATTGGGTGAGGGTGGGCGCCATGCAGCTCGCTGCGGGCTGGGCAAAGCGCACACCGAGGGAATACCTATGCGGGCGAGTTCTTGGCGGACGATGGCTTGAACCATGCTAGCAGTGAGTGGGGTCGTGTCACTTGTAGCGGTGTGAGCCGGAGCAGAGGCAATGGCTTCAAGTTCGCGCCGTACCATTCGGGTCACCTGATCCGATGAATCTAGAGGTGGTGGCTGTGTTCTTGCACGGTCTTCACAAGACGACTTTGCAGCCGTATTCGGAAGGCGGGTAAACACGCTGTTATTCCGCCGGCTCTTCGCTTGCTCAAAGCGCCGACATTCTTTTATAATGGCGTCCACTGTAGAAAAATTTTTGCAGATGAGGAGGTTGAATGCGTCATCCGCAATCCCCTTAAGAATATGTCTGACCTTGTCAGCCTCCGGCATCTCGGTATTGCCTTTGCGACACAACCATAACACATCTTCTATATAGGAGACGTAAGACTCGGTCGAGGTCTGCGCCCGAGACGCGAGCATTTTGTTCGCGGTCATTTTTCTTCCAATCGGCTTTCCGAACAGGTCCAACATTTTCTCCCCGTACACTGCCCAACTCCGAAGTTCTGTTTCGTGGTTCTCATATCACGATTTTGCGGTTCCCCTAAGATAGAATAACAGGTTCGCCAGCATAAGAGTCGGGCCCCATCGGTATCGAGTACTCACACGTTCGTACTCTGCCAGCCAATCTTCAATGTCAACTTCATCTGGATCGCCAGAACCGCTGAACGTGCCAAGATCCCGCAGGGGTTCGAGCACGAAGGTTGTGGTCGCAGAAGGAGATGTAGTTACCGCATCATCTCCGGCCGCAGGAACACCAGGAGCAGATGCGGACGCCGTACTTTCCGTCGTTATTGTGAAATGACCCTTCAAACGACGGACGCTGCGAAGTTCCGTTGCGAGGCGGTTACCCAGCACGTCCACCAATTGTGACGGGGTGAGGTCTAGGCTTATAGGATAGCGTCCACCGAGAATCGGCAGCCGAACAAGATGTCTGAGTTGCCTCTCGCGCAAGCGCCTAACGCACAGGTGTCTTCTTCGCAAAGTGCCACGCTTGCTCCTGTCGATGATGCACCATAACAATATGTATGATACACAATAAAACTGATTTATTGATTGATTGATTGATTGAAGCACTCGAAGTCTTCAACACCTTCACGTTTGCAGAGTACGAGAGCAAGGAAGACTATGCTACGATTGTGGAGAAGTTCGAGGAATACTGCGCTACACAGTACAATGAAATACATGAGCGCTATGTCTTTCGGAACGTGAGTCAAGACCCCGGTGAGCCACTTGAACATTTTCTACGGGATTTGAAAACGCAAGCCCGTGAGTGCAACTTTGGCGCACTAATCGATTCCATGATCCGGGATCAACTTGTTTTGGGCTAAGCGACGATAAAACCCACGAAAAGCTGCTCAGTGACAACAAATTAACCTTGGATAAGGCAGAGCAAGTTTGCAAGGTAGCGGAGGCAACGGCGGCTCACCGTGGAATATGGAAAAACCAGCAGAATCAAGTAAACACTGTGCAGCAAGACAAGGCAGGGTCAAGGCAACCGTACATGCCTCAAGTGCGGGCGCACGTACGCTAACGGAAATTTCCCTGCATACGGCTGCACATGCCGATGGTGCCAGCGAAAAAATCACTTTGCCGTATGTTGCAGAAACGCAGCGCAAGTTGACGAGGTAGAAGGCCATGAAGACGACTTCAAAGTACTGAATGTGTCCGTGAGACGGTGGACTAGTCAACGTGACTGGGTGCTTCAGGTGAAATTCCAAAACGTCGCCGTGGCACTGAAGATTGACACGGGATCACTAGCAAATTTGTTGCCCTTCGGAGTGTTCAGCAGGATGCATCCGAAGCCAGCACTGAAACCTAGCTGCGCAGTTCTTCGCTCGTATGGAGGTGGAGTAATCATACACGCAGGGCTGACTCGTCTAGAAGTGACAGTGGATGACCCCACCACAGCACTCGACTTCTTCGTGGTGCAAAAAAGACAGGCCATCCTGGGCCTAAACGCAAGCCAGCAACTAGGATTGATTCCTCGCATACATGCAGTGTCCCGTTCAAGCTCCGAAGAAGTTATCAACGAATTCCGTTACCTCTTTACCGGTACGGATTGCGTCAAATTCGCCTACAAGATGGTCCTCGGCAAGGGAACCATACCTGTGGTCCAACCAACTCGACGTGTACTCCTGACTCTCCAGAAACCACCTAAGGAAGAATTAGAACTCATGTAACGGGCCCACATCATCACAAAAGTAGACGAGCCGACGGACTGGGTGAGCCCACTTGTAATTGTTCATGAAAAAGACGGGAAGCTGTGCATTTGCATAGACACAAGTAAACTAAATCATTGCTTAAAACGAGAGCACTACGAGCTGCTTAGGCATGAGGGCATAGAAGCTGAGCTGTCTGGCGCTATGCTCTTCTCTCGCTATAGATACAAACTCAGGATTCCATCAAATACCGCTCGATGAGGAGACTTCTAAAATTTGCACGTTCTCAAAGCTGTTCGACCGGTACCACTTCCTGAGACTACCATTCGGTAGCATCCGCATCAGAGGTGTTTCGGAAAACTTTAACAGAGATTTTTGATGGTCTTCTGGGTGTTCAAGTGTACGTTGATGACGTTCTGATCTGGGGCTCAACTCGGCGAGAACATGACGCACTCCTAAGAGCTGCGCTACAAGCAGCCGAACAAGCTGGCTTAACTTTCAACCCCGCCAAATGCACCATCGGCGTAGAAGAGATAGAGTATCTTGGCAATGTAATCAGCAAGGACGGCATCAGACCAAGCCTCTCGCTGATAAAATGCATGCTGCAGACGCCTGAGCCGGAGGACAAATCGGCAGTCCAGAGAATGCTAGGAGTCGCGAATCATTTCGGCAAGTACCTTTTGTCACCAGCAGAACGGACAACGCTCTTGCGAAGCCTCCTGAAGTGAGACACAATGTTTGAATGGACTTGTAAACCACGCGATTGAGTGGCAGCAATTATGCACCGACCTCAGCAGGCAGCCCGTACTTTCCGTTTTCGACGCCACTAAGGCGACTAAAGTATCGTGCGATGCATCGCAGAATGGCATCGGAGTGGCGCTGCTCCAGTGCAACGATGAGACATGGAAGCCGGTCGCCTATGCCTCACGAGTGCTAAGTGAAGCCGAGAAGCGCTATTCGCAAATAGAGAAACAAGCGTTGGCTATTGTATATGGCTGCGAACGCTTGCAACACTTTGTATATGGGCGAAAGGTTATCGTAAAGACTGATCATCACCCGTTGCTCGCTATCGGTCAAAAACCAATTGGTGAAATGCCGTCCTGGCTGCAAAGATTCTTTTTGAGAATAATGCGCTATGCCATGGACATCCGATTCATTCCAGAAAAACAGCTGCTACTGGCCGACATCTTCTCACGGACTCCCACCTCAAGTCGCGCCGGTGACGTCAGCAGCGATGACGTGGACGCGGTGAGTGTCGTTTCATACCTCGTCAGCAATGAAACGTGGGAGCTGCTGGCCACAGAAACGAGTCGAGACGCATACCTGAAAGGGGTGCTAAACAATTTAGAACACGGGCATTGAGGGTCCGCTGAGGCCGTTCTCTTCGGAGCTGACGCAGGTACGGGAAGTGCTGTTGAAAGGCTGCAAAGTAATCATTCCTAGCAGTTTGAGAAGGGACACCTTAGACAAAATTCACCAAGGGCACATGGGCATGAACAGATGCAAAGAAAGAGCAAGACGGCTTGTCTTCTGGCCGGGCATTAACGCTGACATTGCGGCATTCGTGCAGAAATGTGTTATTTGCAGGAAGTATGCATACATGCAGCCACAATAACCTTTCCTGATGCGCCCTGTGCCTACACAGCTGTGGCATAAAGTTGGCATCGATATCTTTGAGAACGGCGGATGGTCGTACGTCAGCGTATACGACGCCCTGTCAAATTTTCCAGAGGTGCAAGAGCTACGAGACACCTCGGCGAGCACAGTGATTCAGGCAAACAGCGCCATATTTTCTAGGTATGGCATACCATTGGAAGTTTAGACAGATAATGGCCCTCAGTTCTCATGTCATGACTTCGGGTCCTTTGCAAAAGCACATGACTTTCGGCACGTCACATCTAGAACAGGATTTTCGCAATTATATGGTTTGTGCCGAGAAAGGCGTTCAGGTTATCAAGAGAATTCTGAAGAAAACTGCATGAAGCAAAGCAAGATTTCCGGCTTGGTCTCTTTTCTTACAGGACAACGCCATTAGAGTGCGGACGGGCCCCAGCGGAGATATTACAAGGCAGAAGATTGCGCAGCACCTTGCCGGACATGGGGAACGGACCGGTACACGGGTACACGCCGTCATGAAGTGCTCCCAGACCGACCATCCCGGAGGACTGCCGCCACCGCTCGAAACACGGGCCACGGTTCGTCTACGTTCATAGGAGGCCTGGACAACCAAAGTTATCAAACCTTCCGGACACCCCAGGTCTTACGACGTCACGACAAAGCAGGGGCGGCAACTATGACGGAATCGTAGACACTTGCTGCTATTAGCGGGACCTTCTGCCCGGACCTTTCTGAAGCCAGCGAGGATGAAGCGCAGCCTACAACGGCACAGGCGGGGCCATTGAACTTGCCCTTGCCGGAGTCCAGTGATGCGACACCGAGCACGGGCGTAGACGCATCACCAATTCTACGGAGATCACAGCGACAGCGCAAAGCGCCTAAACGCCTAGCTTATAACAAAAACTTTGTTCAAGTGCCGTGAATGAAACTTAACACATTTTGAATGCATGCTCTGCGATTTCCATTGTTCTATGCAGCAAGGAGGATGTATCGTATCTTGCGCAGCGTGCGCCTCGTGTCGTCAAACCCACCCCCTCAAGATATGGCTGTGCGGCAAAGGTTCGCAGGTTTTCTCGTTCTGCTCGGCATATAAAGGCCGCCCAATAAAGATATGCCTCGGTTCGCATCCCAATCCCGTGTCATGCGTTGCTCGATCACAAAACCGATACACCGTCGGGCTGCACCAACGGACGCTGATCGCGCCTGGCGTCAGACTATAGAGTGCTCGCGTTTTCCTAACGTAGCGTCGCTGTGCCCAGCGTGCGCGCGCGTCAACGCTACTTTGGAGTATATTGGGTCCCTCATGATGCTCTCGCGGCTGTTTTGCTATCTCGACATATACCATATTTGCTGTTACGTGACGTCATTGGATGACAAAATATATGACTTGTGCAAACATGATAATCCTGACACGCGTGTCGTGTAGTGGGCACAGAAACAGCATTGACAGCGTTGTGCTTAACCGACAGGTTTTCGCAATGCGAAAGACGTTATCACTCGTTCTTGCTTGGTTATCATCCGTCCTTGATCGCCACACAAGCCCAGTCTCGCCACCTCGGAGCTTCGGCTTTGATAATGGCTCGTGCACAAACGCCCATTTTCTGAATACCAGCAACTTCTTGGATCCAACTTCCACTGTCAAACTTTCGCGTAGCTACCCAGCACCAGCATCAGCTGGACTGGCGTACTTAAACAAGCGGCCATGAAGGAAGGAAACTGAGGAGAGGCCGTGACGTCACATTTTGTGAAGCAGGAAGTAGAGATGAGTAGGAGCGCTCCTCCTCGCGCTTGTGGGCACGCTCATGCATCTGGTTGCTAGGAGACGATATTGCGTCGCGCGGGAAGAGCGCAGGGACATCGCCAGCTGACCGAGCTGGAAAGCGATACATCTGATCGCATCGGCTAAGGAGCTGAGATGCCCTCGATAAAACGGGAACCAGGCATCAGCTTACACAAGTGAGTGTATTGAATTTAGTTTATGTTCGACGTACGGTGTGATCGAGAGTATCCTCGCAGAACATAATGCACAATACTGCATGCGTCAGCGTAGTGTTCCTGAGGTTTATTTACTGATCTTGGTGACAGTTTTTGAACGCAATAAAACGCAGCCCAATTAACCATGACGATGTAGATACGGCGCTAGCGCCGGAGTTTCTTCTTTTGTTCGCTTTGTCCGCATCGTGATTTCAATTTATTCATGACTATTTGTTCATGTGTCAATAATGACAGCAAATTTGCGTACATCTAAATTGCTTTCGTGCCAGTTTCCCAAAGATCCCCGTTGAAGGAGGCTATGAATCGTGACCATTAGACCCAGCTAATGAGACTGGGAACCAACGAAATTGTCTTTTGTGTGCTCAAAACACTTCCCACCTGAGCACTCCAATCAGGCGGCGCCAGTGGCAGTTCGCCTTCACGAGGATGCCGTTTTTACTGCCGTGAGAAACCGCAACGACGCGCGCGCTGCAGATTTAAATGCGCAACCTTGATTGGAGAGATATGTGAATTGACTGCATGCTGATACGTCGGTATATTGCCCAGGCAAGTGTACAGGAAATGGAACAAAGCTTTATTGTGTGCAAGCGTTGCTATTTAGCTTCTCAAATAAACTTCCAGTGACGTGCTTCAAGCCTACTGAGCTGAATGCAAGAAATATACTGTGACTCTCGGCAGCGTAATCGCCGTGGACCTTTTTTTTTTCAGGTTAACCGGTAAGTTAAGGCTGCGAGACATAATTTAACAGTGCCATCTGCATTGGCCTTCCTCCGTAGAAGCATGTTGCATCTTCAGATTATGCCTTGCATCTGTGCGTCATAACATTCGCACCGGTACCATAGAGTTCCATACAATCGCACCAACGTGACGCACTTCAGTCAAGCTACAGTGAGGTGGGGCGGTCGTTCGGGTATGACCGCTTCGAAGAGAACTTCGGCCCATATAAAACTACCTCGCACAAAACGCAATGGAATCTGAACACTTCAAGCAGTTTCGCAAAACACCTTCTTATGTCAAACACAATTGGGTTAGGCACGTATTTTCTACTCTTGACGATGCAGCCTTCAGCGAGAGCACCGGGCCAATGCTTTCCAATCGTTACCGTCGCGCACGGAAACGGCTCACCACTGTCTCACACATCAAGAGCCGCCAGAGGTGTCGTTCCGTTCTCGGAAGTGAATCCTTTCATCGCGGAGGAATGCAGCAGGACGGTGTCGAAAGTAAACAGCGAAGTTACGGTGCGAAGCCTCCTCGGGGAAGCTGCCGTGGGCTTCGAAAACCCCTCGCAATGGCACGCTAAATGCTGCGCACGCAAGCGTGATCACATACGCTCACTGTAGGATGAACTTCTAAAACCTTACGTCATCCGCGAACACAACGATTTAATAAAAATGCAGATTCACAGGCAACAAGCCGATCAAAGGTGTGTTTTGCCGACGACGCGAGACGGCGGGGCCATGACGGGGCATCGATGGCGTGCCCACATTGCCATGGCAACCGTTGCGCAAAAGCCCGTGACTTCTGCCTCACCTTTTTTCTGCTGCCTGGACAGGCGAGCGTCTATTTGTCGTACAGAATATTGCCTAGGAAGAGGGTTTTCTGGGGATCCTTTGATCTAGGGGGTTTCGATGGTGGCGCCGTGACGTCGCAGTGGAGCTATTCGGAACGCCGCTTCGCCGGCCCAGAGAACCCGGTAAGTGGTTGTCTATAGGTGTTCCGTGGAACCCGATGAGGCCTGATCATTGGCTGATTCTCATTCTTAAGGGCTGCAGAAATTAGGCGTTTCTTTCTTCATCTAAGCACAACCACCATTCTCAAACTAGCGCTTAACTGAACGTTCGGGCAGTACAATTCATCGTGCTTTGTCTCCGCAAGTCGTGCAGCTGCGTGCAGAGAACGCAGTACGCGAACCGGTGTCTCGTAACGATTTCGTCAACGTCGTGGTGACTAAGCTTGCTCGATCGACAGACAATGTAGTAAACCGGTGCCCCGTGGCGATTTCGTGACATCGTGGTGACTGCTAGATCGACAGGCGTCGCAGACTACAGTGCGCTGCCTTGCAACAACAGGTAAGCAGTCGTCTCAATTATTTGTAGTTGTACACTGCCCTGATGGTCGCTATCGCATATGTAATATATATCTAGAAATACCTGTACAGTACATATCAGACAGTGTCATAATGTAGAGGTATGCTGGCGGGCTTCGAGAAGACTTTCGCAGAGGCTTCCCATGTGGATAAGCACAATAGTGCTGAATTCTTTGGCACTTGTTATAGCATCCTGAAAAGTTGAGTAACTTGCTCTGAGTAATCTGCTCACTGCGCTAATATGCCGGAATGGCGAAATTAAATTGTGTTTCGCGTTGGCCATTTGGGATTAGGAGAGTAACACTGGTGTAATTGTAATGACCCCAAATGCTTAGGGTAAAACATGCATTCGCCCGCTTTTGTGGAACTGAACTGCGATTAGTTCTTCTCGCAAAAAAACAACCATTGCTTCGGGCGCGTCAAGAGGTATAGCACAAACACCTTAGGTCTCCGTACCACACGTACAAGGCGGTAAGGCCGGACTTGTGAATGTCAGTTTGGTAAAATCATATTTGTTTCGACCGCGTGCTTCTCCGCAGCGCATGTACTTGGTGGTGAAATCGAACGGGTGAATGCCAGTGTTTTACTGTGTGATTTTCCGCAGCACACATGTATGACGCTGAAGCACAATTTGTGATCGTCAGTTTGCCTATTGTTTTAATTTTAGTATATGTACTTTGGAAGTACGATTCTCAGTTTGATCAATTTGTGCTTGTTTTACCGTGTGCTTTCCCGCAGCGCACGTGCATGGCAGTGAGGCTAAACGTGATCATGCTTTGTTTGCTTTATTTGCAGGCATAGAGATGAACATTCCAAGCTCAAATCAGCATGTTTTTTTTCTGTTACGTTCATCCAATGACTTATTTTTTTAATTATCTGGACGTATTTGTCATTAACTTGCCACCAAAATCCTAAGCTCTCATATTATGGAAAAAAAATGCAGCATATCCACGGAGTGGCTGATGGATAGTGGGGTGAAGCATCCGTCAATCCAATCGTTCTTGCTTCCGTCCATTCAAGCGTGCGTCTGTGTGGCCCCCGGTGCGTCCAGCCGCCCGTCCGTGCGTGCGTCTGTTCGTGTGTCCGCACGCCCATCTGTGCGTCCATCCTTGCGTTCTTCCATGCATTCGCTCCTGCGTCAATCTATGCGTCCATTCGTCCGTGCAGCCATCCATGCGTCCGTCCATGCATCTGTCTGTGTATCCGTTCGTCCACCTGTTCAACACTCCAAGCACCACCATCTGGAATCTTTTCATCATATATTCCCCATATAGAAACACCGCCATCCAGCGGACATTCCAAGGACTAAACGAGAGGTGGCACACGCACACTTTCTAACAGCTTGCGCTTCGGGTCTACTTCCCACCTTTAACCACCTCGAGTTCATGGTATATACTAGTTCACTTTATTCATGGCACTGCGGCCCAACGCTCGCTAAACCTTTCTAAAACCAAAGAGGTTACACCCAGCGAGTATAACGTAGCAACCCTTTCTTGTCATATAGTGCTCAATGTACATGCCAATGGATGGTAAGGGGTAATGAGAGACAGGAGAATTCGTCTTTTATTTAACGCGCACGCTGCAAATTTTTTATTGTTCAACAACGCACAGAAGAAATCTCCCACAGGCACCACCTTGGAGGTCAAAATGTAAGTCTGGTTACACTTTACGACTACTACGGCGACTACGAGGTACGAACGGGTCCCGCTATAAGGAGCTTCACCCCTAAAACACGTCATCATTTGGTGCCTTCAACACACTGCTGTACCAGGGAATGAACATGTCCGCTGTTTCTGATTCTAATACATACTGGAAGACAGAAGGGCCATGGGATGAGTTTGTAAGCAACTATTCAGTCGAGCTAACATACGCAAATTTACCGACCTACTAAAAGCTCCATTCCGCAATATGCTGAGACAAGCACCCCTGGAACTTAGCGGTGCGAACGCTTACACATATGTATGAGCGTCCGTCATGTCCCTGTGAGGTGAACACAATACGTGGTATGCACTGCACCTCGATCCGCGAGGTGGCGAAAGTATCGCCGGGCAGCGATGCCATTTTGGTCGTCTGGCCATTTTTGAGCGCAGTTTTGGGCTAGGCTACGTTCTGTGTGCACTCTGTCTTCACTAAGTCCGCATGTCATAAGAGAAGCGTCAAAGGTCCCTACTGTGCAAGCCGTCCTCTTTAATTTATATACAGCAGTGTCTTGTGCGCAGTGCATATTTATTACGTGAACAATATTCGAACAAGTTTATTTGCGTTTGTGGAGAGGCGGTACGTGCCGTGGTTGCACTCCAGCCAGCAGTGACAGTGGTGAACTTTGCCGTATTTGATTGTAACAGCTACGCGAAAAATAAGCCAGGGGATAAGAATGTTGCCTCGGCAGGTCTTTTTTTTTACACCGAAGGTGCTGAATCATACCAGAAGACCGCAGAGGTAACAGCACGATGAAGGGTGTAGTGGTTTCACCGCATGAACCGCCGAGGCATCCTGCCTTCCCCTGGCCGTGTTTACCAGATTCACCGTGTTTACCAGATTCACTGGGGCGAGCACGACAAAAGAAACGCGGTTAGAAATAAACGGAAAGTCATCTTACCTTTTCGACAACAGCAATCGTGCAGTACGGCAGAACTTTCACGCCTACACTAAACAGCTACGATCGCTCGGCTACACAAGCTCTGAAGAACGCTTCAGCTATATAAATGTTCTCTAGTCCTGCTACAACTCAACATATACAAGCTTGTTTGAAAAACTCCCTTCGCTAACATCTGTAGGATCCCCTATTGGTCTTTGAACGCCGAAGCCTGCAAGAGACACTAGCAAGCTTTGCTTCTTAAGTCTTGTTAACTTTCCGCTTGAATCTGATTCTTCAATTCAATCTACTCCGTAAACCGCCAAAAGTAAACTGCTCTACTAAGTTACGAATATAGCATCTTGGCCAATTTAGCAAAACTGCAGCCAAAAATGAATTGGAACGCTATGTGGCGAGAATCCAGAGAGGGCACCTTGGTACTCATTTCTGCTAATTAGATGCCAGTGCACATTTGTGGCAGGTCATTTCATGCTTTAACATTGAACAGAATTTACTTATTAGTCGGGGACACTCCACAAACAAGCAGAGACGGATTCACGTGAGCAATAGCCCTTAGTGCCACAATATATGAAGCTATTTGTGTTCCAAAACACATGTATTTACGCGGCAGAGTTTATTCAAACAAGATTTAAAGACTTTCTTTCTTAGTTTATTCATAACAATAGTTAGATTTGTCAAAAAACATGGCTAAAGGCAAGTATTGCCAGACTAGGCTGTTCCGCCAATGCAGTAGTAGCAGCAGACAGACTGCATTTACAACCATAAAATCATACTTGGAAATCAATTACTGCACTTGTTTTGCACAGAATAAAATACTGAGTAATTTGTATGATCATCTTAGGCCGATTCATGCAAATGTAGACGAAAGCGACGGGGCTCCCAGTTTGAATTACCCGTTGTTGATATTGGCGTGTTCAAATTATTTGTATTTTCCCCCCATAAAATGCATAAAGCTGTGCCAAGAATAGGGTGTCAGTTTTAGTTAAAGCGGCCTTGCAACACGTTTTGAGCATGGTTGGAAATCGGTAGTAAAGGCTCCCGCGAACCTGTGAGCCAAATATTATTGCACAGCACACGGCCTGCAATTCACAATAAATATCCCAAGTCAGCTAAAAAGTGATGGAAGAAGCTCAAATGATGGAAGAAGCTTTTCAAGTGATGGAAGAAGCTTTTCTCTCGTCAAGTGATGGAAGAAGCTCAAAAATTGCTCGTAGACGGCCATCGCCAGCCTTCGGCCTATCGCGCCCCAGAATTCGGCGCTCGTCAAGGAGGAAGAAGTTGGCTTTGGGCCACGCGGCCGGTGCAGTACGATAATAAAAAAGAGGGGTTCGAAAACTGAACGCTGTCAGGGCTGGATCTTCCTCGTGTTAACTCCTACAGTTAATGGTGACCCGATAAAGAACACACAGCCCCGATCATCCTGCGTGGGTCTCGCCAGCTCTTCCAATAATCCTACCGGTCCTGACGCCCAAGAAGACGCCAGACCTAGCGTTGCCGCACTCGCTGCGATTCAACATGTCAACCTGCCGCCATTTTGTCCCAACAGCCCCAGCACATGGTTTCTGCTGGTCGAGGAGCACTTCCATCTACCGCAAATCACCAGCCGACAGACCAGGTACTGGCATATGGTGTCCTGCTTACCTCCGGACGTAGCCGACCACTTAGCTGCTATTTTAGCGTCGCCGCTCCCGAGCCATCCCTACGACACGTTGAAGGCAGCTATCATTTCCCGCAAGTCTGAATCCGAACACGGCAGACTCCAACAGCTCATCATGGCTACAGAGCTCCGTGACCGTCGCCCATCACAGCTCCTGCGACGCGTGCGCCAGCTCCTTGGCGACCACTCCGCCCCCTAAGAGGAGGAGCTGTTACGTGAGTTGTTCCTCCAGCGCTTACCACAGAGCATGGTCCCGGTCCTCGTAGCTGCGGGAGATGTCTCAGTAGACACACTCGCTGAAATGGCTGACCGAGGGGCGGACTCGCGGCAGATAGCCTCAACGCCGTTACCACACCGCCACCGGCCACCGTTGCAGACCCGGCACTCGCGAGCATCGAGAACCGTTTGGACGCCCTTGTCAGGCACCTCGATGACTTTGTACCTGTGCATCGTTGACCGTCGGCTAGGTTCCAAATACACAGTCGCTCCCCGACGCCCTCACGTTCTCCAGAACTTCGGCCAAATCGCCGCGCCACGGGACGTCTCAACCTCAACCGTGTGCTGGTACCACCGTGAATTCGGTGCCTCTGCTCGCAAGTGCACTTGCCCGTGCTTCTGGTCGGGGAAATGCGATGACCGGCCACTAACGGCGGCAAGTGGTACTGGTCGAAAATCATGCCGCCTTTTCTATGTTTCTGATAAGATCACTGGCTTTGCTTCCTAGTGGACACGGGAGCCCAGGTTATCGTCACCACGGCCACGTGTGCAGATCGCCGTCGCAACGAACAGACCTGCCCACTCCAAGCGATCAACAATCCCGCCATTCGCACGTACGGCCAACGCTCTATTACACTTGACCTTGGACTACGCTATACGTTCCGCTGGATTTACATCCTCGCTGACGTCTAGGAAGCTGTTCTTGGAGCTGACTTCCTCAGTTTTTTCAATCTTGCTGTGGACATGCATACTCATTACCTCATTGATCTCAACACCCACCTCTCCATCAACGGTGCACTCTGTACTTCCTCGCCAACGGGACTGCGAGCTCTCACACCTGCTTCGCCGTATGCAAAAGATGTTCGGCGACTTTCCCAGCATCACGAAGCCGCACACCAGAGAGTCACCGGTGAAGCATTTCATCACTCACCACATTGTGACCACTGGACGCCCTGTTTTTACACGACCCCGTCGACTATCTGGAGAACGTCTCTCCATCACCCACCGTGAATTTGATCACATGCTTGAACTCGGCATTGTGCGGCCTTCCTCCAACAACTGGGCATCGCCACTCCACCTGATGCTGAAGAAAGATTCTGGCGACTGGAGACCATGTGGGGATTACCGCACTCTCAATGCCCACACGTTACCAGACCGCAATCCACATCCTCAGATACAGGATTCCACGTCAAATTTGGCTGGGTGCACAATCTTCTTTAAGACTGACTTAGTGAAGGCTTACCATCAGATTCCTGTTGAAACTGCCAACATTCCGAAGAGGGTCATCAGCACCCCGTTTGGTCTGTTTGAATATGTGAGAATGCCTTTTGGATTGCGCAACTCTGCACAGACCTTTCAGCGTACTATCAACAAGGTCACGCAAGGTCTTGATTTCGTATTTGCCTGCCTTGATGACCTCCTTGTAGCAAGCTCATCCGGCCCTGATCATAAGCCCACCTGTGCACACTGTTCCACCGCCTGGATGATTACGGCCTCGTAATTAATACCAATAAGTGCCTCTTCGGTGTCGCTACAACAGACTTCATAGACCACCTTGTCCCTCCAAAGAGTATCTAACCACTCGCCAGCAAAGCTAAAGCTATTCAAGACCTTCCTCTCCCGACTTCACTAAAGAGACTCCGAGAATTTCTGGGCCCACTAAACTTCCATCGCCACTTTCTTCCAAAGTGTACCACATTCCTAAAGCCCTTGATCGACCTATTGGCTAAAAAGAAAGACCCGGCATCGGCACTGGAGTGAGCCGAGGATGCTGCATGTGCCTTCGACACTGCCAAGAAGGCTCTGGCCGATTCCATCATGCTCATACGTCCCGTTCCTGGTGCCCCAATTCATCTCATCACCAATGTATCAAGCGTGGCAGTTGGCGCCGTTCTCGAGCAGCATGTATTCGGTTGGCAGCCCCTTGGTTTTTTCTCGCAAAAACTGAAGCCACTAGAGGCAAAATACAGTACATTTGCCCGAGAACTCCTCGCGGTATACCTCGCCATCAAACATTTTCGTCATTCATTGGAGGGCCGAAACTTTTATGTCGTTACAGACCACAAGCCCTTGGCGTTTGCCTTCCATCGCAATCACAGCAATTATACTGCACGGGAGGTCCGTCAACTATGATTTATTTCCGAGTTCACTGTGGATCTCAGACACCTACATGGGCAGGAAAATGCTGCTGCTGATGCACTATCCCGCATCAATGCCTTGTCGACTCAGCCACCACTAGACATGAAAGAGCTAGCTGCTGCCCAAAGCAAGGATCCTGAGCTGCATCGTCTTCGCTCTTCATCCACGTCTCTATCTTTCACTGAGTGCCCGCTTCCATTTTCTGCCTTAATAATAGCATGCGAAATGTCTACTGGTGTCCCTCGGCACTTCGTGCCTTCGGCTTTTCGTCATGCAATTTTTGATCAATTGCACAACATGAGTCATCCTGGTATTCGTGTGAGCCAGAAGCTAGTCACATCTCGTTTCCTTTGGCCAAGCATCAATTCTGATGTCCGACGGTGGGCGCGAACCTGCCTTGAGTGCCAGCGGGTTAAACTTCACCGTCACTCAGTCACAGCAACATCCCCCTTTCGGCCCCAGACGCAAGGTTTTCCCACAGCCATCTCAACATCGTCGGCCCTCTTCGTCATCGCAAGCAGCCTGTTACCTGCTGACATGTGTGGGTCGCTTCACCAGGTGGCCGGAAGCGCTTCCAATTTCCGACATTACTGCACCAACAGTTGCCAAGGCTTTCACAAATTTCTCGATGTCGCGCTTTGGATGCCCTTCTGTCGTCACCACTGATCGCGGTCATCAATTTCATTCGGCTCTTTTCACCGCACTTGCCAATATCCAGGGCATATTCGACACATCCACACAACTGCCTACCATCCTTCTGCCAATGACATGGTCGAACGGCTTCCTCGACAACTGAAAGCTGCCCTCACTGCTCATCAGCCAAGGGAACGTTGGCTCGACCACATCTCTTACGTACTTCTGGGCATCCGATCAGCATTGAAAGTGGATCTCGGCTGCTCATCAGCCAAACTAGTCTATGGCGTTTTCCTGCGTCTTCCAGGAGAATTCTTTGAGCTATCATCGCCACCTTCCACTCACGATGCCTCCACGTACATTTGAGAGCTGCGCATCACGTTTAGGGACCTTGCTCCTGTGATTACTGCCGACCGACACCCCCAGTCTGTCTTCGTCAGCCAGGATTTCCATGACTGCAGTCACGTCCTCGTTCGGCGTGACCAAATACTGCCACCACTCACACCAGCCTATGAAGGCGCATTCCGCGTACTCCATTGTACACCTAAGACGTTCACGCTGCAATAAATGGCCATGAAGACGCCGTGGCTGCTGATCGACTGAAACCTGCGTATATCGCCGCTCTCGCAGCCGCGGGGTCTCAATCTTCAGTCTGGATGCCTGCCATCTAAGCATGTTTACTGGGCGACTCCTCTGGTGACTCCTACGGCTCTCGCTCTACGGGGGGGGGGGGAGCCCTGTCTCGCACCAGAATGCGGCACTCGTCAAGGAGGAAGAAGTTGGCATTGGGCCACGCGGCGGGTGCAGCGCGATAATGAAAAAAGAAGAGTTCGATAACTGGACGCTGTCAGGGCTGAATCTTCCTCTTGCTAGCTCCGACAGGTGGATTTGAACAAGGTGCATTCAGTCGTTACGGAGATCAACGTGGGAGGCCGGGACTTTTCCATGCGTGCAAGCACGATCACACTAAAAAAGTTGTGTATCCGAAAAAAAAGAAAAAAAGTGCTCAAGGTCACAAGGCACACGTGGCGTATTTTCATTGCCCGTGCCATCCCTCCCTGCTTAGCTTCCAGGGATTTCGTCGAGACAAGAGAAGAGAGTATGCGATAGCAGCGTGCGACAAGTCTTTGCAACTCCGCTCGTACTCGACGGATTCTTAAAATTTTTTGCGGCGTTGAATTCGTGACACAATAAGCTACTTTAGTGAATCCATTCTATGGTTAGTCGAAGAAGTGTTTGGGGGCCCCTTTAATGCTTGAACGAATGAGCTTTTACTGTACTATGTGCCAGGCCATACTTCTGTGACATAGAGAGCATGCTGGGAGAAGTGAAATGATGTGGATGATGCAGCATCAGGCACAGCCCTCCGCCAAACATTGTTTGCAGTTGCCGGATGGGCACCTGTTTCATAATATCTGTTATAAAATAAAACTATTTAAATGTTTGTGTATTTTTTGCAACATTTAAAGCAACGCTGGCGTTAGCAGCCAGCACCAACTAGAAACCAGCCCAAGAACGCAGCAAGAGAGGTTAATGACGATAGCCTTCGTCGTCGACCCTGCAAATTCGTCTGTCATTGATGTCTGCTATACTCGCAGAGCAGGTGAATTGTAACATTGGGCCTGAGCAGGCACTAAATTTATTTCACTGGTAATGAGTTCACGAGGTGTCATGACCCGATAGAGGCACTTGTGCTTACTTTGAAGCCATATTTATATGTGTTGGAGAATACAATAACCAGTAATAAATGGTTTGTATATGAAGCCCAACAACAATCTTATTATCTTTAAATATAAAAACCAAAGCAAATTTTCACATTGTCATTTTATTGGCATTCCGGAACAACATGACCAGATGACTAAAGTACGTGCCACTTCTGGATGGAAATTGTATGTTCAAGAATGGGTCGCGAAATGTAAAAGGTAGATATTGGCGTTCTCGTGGAACCATCAGCTGTTCGACATCTGCAAGGTGCAAAGGTGAACACACTGACATGTAAACAGGGCCATGTGCATGCACTGATACAAGTTTGTTTGGCTTTTGTAGAAATGACCAAAACTATTTTGGTTCGCACGTACCAAGAACAAAAAAAAATGAAGGCCAAAGATCAGAGAGGTATTCAGCATTCAGTATGTTTTACTCTATCATAATTACTTATTCCTTTGCTTTATTTTTGTGATTACCTGCCAGGTAATCATAATGAAACGGTGTTTATTGGCACAAGTAGTACTTGCACAGCAGGTCTACTGATGCGGAAAGCGGGCGGCAGCAACGAACCCAGGAATCACAGCACTCGGGGCAAACGCTCGCGCTTGGCTCCTCTCACTAAAGGCGTGACCCACTGCGGCACATAATCTTCTTCTTCTCTATATTACCCCGGTGACGAAGACGGGCCATCCTGGCAAGTCTAGGTGACGAGAGTAGGAGTGGGTCGTGATAGGACTTGAGACGACTTACGTGGACAGTCTCACGACCAAGGCGTCGCCTGTCTGTAGATGGCGTGACCGGCTCGATCACGTATGTTACATGAGATCGACGGTCGGCCACGCGATAAGTACCGTGAAACTTGGGGCCAAACTTAGAGGACAGACCTGGGGAATGGAAGGGCAGTCAGAGCCAGACAAGTGAGCCCACGGCAAAAGTCTCGACTTGCTGGTCACGGTCGTGGCGGTCTTTTTTGAGTGCTTGCTTGTCCGAGGTGAATGATCGGGCCAACTGACGACACTCTTCAGCGTGGTGCACAATTTCAGAGAGAGGGTTGAACTCGGAGACGTCGGGACGATACGGCAAAATGGTGTCAAGGGAGGAGCATGACTCACGCCCATATAAAAGAAAGAAAGGCGAGAAGCCTCTGGTTGACTGCGCCGAAGTGTTGTACGCATAAGTCACAAATGGAAGAATAACATTCCAGTTCAATTGGTCGGAATTGACATACATGGCGAGCATGTCCCCTAGCGCTTGGTTGAAGCGCTCAGTTAGACCGTTGCTCTGCGGGTGGTAGGCTGTCGAGGTTCGGTGCACCGTGCGGCATGCCCGAAGGAGTTGTTGTACAACTTCGGATAAAAACACATGCCCTCGATCACTCAGAAGTTCACGTGGTGCCCCATGACGCAGTACGAAGCGTCACAAGACGAAATTGGCTACGTCACGTGCGCCAGCCGTAGGTATAGTGGAGCTGTTTCAGCATGCCTCGTCAGATGGTCGACCGCGACAATGATCCATCAATTTCCAGTGACAGTGTACGGAAGGGGACCATATAAATCAATTCCAACGCGGTCTAAAGGGCGCGCCCAACACGGTAGAGGTTCTAATAATCCGGGTGAACTGGCCGCTGTCTTTCGTCGTTGGCATCAGGACCGAAGGTATTTTTGTACAAAGGTGTACATACCACTCCAGTAGTAACGCTGGCGGATTCGGTGATATGTTTTAACACACCAGCGTGAGCATGTTGTGGGTCGGCATAAAAATACGCACAGATATCAGATCGCATGTGGCGTGGTATAACCAAGAGCCATTTACAGCCATCCGCATGGTAGTTTCTGGGGTATAGTTGCGCATCCCGTATCTCGAAATGTGTGGCTTAGCGGCGAAGAGCGCGTGGGTACGCAGACTATGAGGAGTCGGAAAGAATGTGGAGGAGAGATTTTATCTATGGGTCTTTCCGCTGTTCAGACGACATGCTTGAGACGGAAAATGAGAGCGATGGGAAAGTTGGCGTCCGAATGCAGGTCTTCGTTGGATCTCACTGGTGATCGTGAGAGAGGGCGTCCGCATCAGATTGTTTTCGTCCTGAGCTGGTAGACGTCACGAATGTAGAATTCTTGTAGGCGAAGAGCCCAACGTCCAAGGCGACCTGAAGGATCTTTTAGCGACGCCAACCAACAAAGTGTGTGGTGGTCTGTCACAACGTCGAAACTCTGTCCGTACAAGTAAGGACGAAACTTGCTCAATGCCCAAACAATTGCGAGGCATTCTTTTTCAGTTACGGAGTAGTTCATTTCCGCTTTCGTGAGTGCGCGGCTTGCATATGCGACAACGTACTCTGGAATATCGGGCTTTCGTTGCGCGAGTACGGCTCCCAGACCAACGCCACTAGCGTCTGTGTGCACCTCAGTGGGGGCACTTGGATCGTAATGGCGTAGAATGGGTGGCGACGTAAGTAGGCGGCGCAGTGTAAGGAAGGCTTCCACACATGCCGGGGTCCAGTTAGAAAGATTAGCTGGACCATTCAGTAGTTGCGTAATTGGGGCTATTATTGATGCAAAGTTGCGGAGGAAACGGCGAAAATACGAGCAGAAGCCGATGAAGCTCCTAAGTTCTTTAAGTGAAGTCGGCTTCGGAAAGTTGGCTACGGCTCAAAGTTTGTCCGGGTCGGGGCAAATTCCATCCTTTGACACAACGTGACCAAGTATAGTAAGTTGGCGAGCCCCAAAGCGGCACTTCTTTAGGTTAAGCTGGAGGTTTGCCTTAGCAAGGCACTGAAGAATTCTGCGCATACCGGTCGACGTGGGTAGGGAAATCAGGAGAAAATACGATAACATCATCAAGGTAGCATAAGCATATCTGCCATTTAAGGCCGCGTAAAACGCTGTCCATCATTCGTTCAAACGTTGCAGGTGCATTGCACAGACCGAATGGCATAACCGTGAATTCGTATAGGCCATCCGGCGTAACGATCGCTGTCTTGGGACGGTGACACTCTGCCATCGGAACCTGCCAGTAACCTGAACTTAAATCCAGCGAAGAAAAGAATTCGGCACCTTGTAGGCAATCGATAGCGTCGTCTATGCGGGGAAGAGGGAACACATCTTTCCGTGAAATTTTAATCAGTTGCCGGTAGTCGACACAAAATCTAATCGAACCGTCTTTTTTCTTCACTAGCACAACAGGTGAAGACCAGGGGCTAGATGATGGCTTGAGGACACCGCGCTGAAGCATATCGTCCACGTGCTCTGCAATTACACTTCGTTCCTTGGGTGATACGGGGTAGGGGCGTTGCCGCAAAGGAGGGTGCGTTCCAGTGTAGATTGTGTTAGCGACGTTGTTAGTTTGACTCAGTGCCTTTTGAGGAAGGTCAAATGAATCACGGAATTCATGCAGAAGGGTTATTAGCTAGTTCCGTTGATCCAGAGGAAGCTTGCTGTCTATGGAACGATCGAAGATATCCGAGGAGTAGTCATCCCGCGTAAAAGGAGGAGTAACAGCGTTGAGTTGAAGTTGCTGGCCAGTGTCGTGGGACTCAATAGGCACAATAACGTTGTCATCAACAGGAAGAACATATCCCAGTGTTTCGTGAGCTCTTAAGGTGAGAGGGCATGAGCTAGGATTGCAAACTACAATTCCGTAAGTATCTTGGTGAGGTGGCAGAACGGCGTGTGGCAGAGACGTACCATGGTGGTGACTGAAAACGTCAGATGGGGAGAACACAACGGTAGAGCCGGACAATTCAGTGCGATTGACGGGGACAACGATGGCACTAAGAGGGAGAACATCTATGTCGAAAGCAACAAGAAGCTTGCCAAGTTGAGTGAGCTCATTGTCGGTAGATGGCGCATCAGAAAACACAGAAAATTTCACCTGCGCGTGAGCGCAGTCACTACGGCATGGTGGCGTGACAAAAATACCATCCATGTATCACGTCGTGGGAACAAGTGGCCAACACGAGAAACTCGATGTGGTACAGGACGTCCTGAATGATTACTCTCGCTGTACATGCTCCGACTGGTAGAATAGGTTGCGTGCTCGCGGTATTCAGCAATACGTTGGAAGGCGGCGTCATTACTTTTCGTATCGAACGGCAGAGTTTTCGACTCATCACAGATATGGCGGCACCCGTGTCACCAAGCGCAAGAGTTCGTATACCTTCAACAAACAGTTCCAGAACGTTTGTGGGGGACGGGCGAGGACTTCTACAATGCGACGATTTCGCAGCTTGTGCCTCCGGAGCTGCGGCAGTCAGTTTTCAGTCTCTACGGTGCTCGGTCGGCGACGCAGCTGGGACGGAGAACGGTAGCAGCGTGGTGAGGATGAGCGACAAGGACCGAATGATCGGTAGTCGGCAGGAGGGTGGTGGTCTAGTTCGGATGGGGACGGGTCGCGTTGCACTGATTGTCGGTCGTATTGACGGGGCATATCTCGTTGCGCGTTGCTTGGGGCCGGGAAAGAGTCGTCAGAGTACGTCGGAGCTGCAGCCGGGCCCGTTGCGAAGCGCCGGCGACAGAAGCGCGCCACATGACCTGGATATCCGCATGCATAACAGATTGGACGATTGTCAACTGTGCGCCAAGGGTTTCCGTTATAGCACTGTTGTGTTGCTGGAACTGGCGTCGTTGTTACTCGTAGAGGCTGGGGAGTTGGCCGAAGTGAAGATCGTGGTGGAGTAGCAGCAACAGCAGCGTAAGTCAATGGCGCGGTGACAGGTGTCTGAGAGACGGACGGCAATGCCTCACAGACCTGCGCCTGTATTACCTGTCTGATGGCGGGGGCGAGACGCTCAGAAGAGGGTCGTTGCCTGGTTGATACGACAGACACGAAAGTTGTCGGGCCACCTCCTCGCACACATATCGTTTGATTTCCGACATGATTGTGTTGTGGTCTCCACCTAGGGTCAATGCCGCGAGAGTTTCATCGGTAGCCGCTGGCCGCCGTGTCATGACCCGTTGTTTGCGCTATTCCTGGAAGCTCTGGCAAAGAGTGGCGAGTTCAGACATGGTACGGGGGCCCTTGGCCAGCAGCATCTGGAAGGCGTCGTCGTCTATCCCTTTCAAGATGTGACTGATCTTGTCTGCCCCGATCATTGAACGGTCAAGGCGCTTGCACAAGTCGAGCACATCCTCGATGTAGCTTGTGAAGCCTTCCCCCTGAAGCTGTGCGCGTCCCCGAAGACGCTGTTCGGCGCGGAGCTTGCGTACCTTGGGGCGACCGAATACATCGGTAATGCGTAGCTTAAAAGCACCCCAAGTGGCGAATTCCGAGAGCTGGTTGTTAAATCAGAGACTCGCTACCTTTTTCAGGTAAAAGGGTACATATTGCAGCTTCAATGTGTCGTCCCACTTGTTGCTTGCGCCTACCTTTTCAAATGTCGACAGCCAATTTTCTACGTCTTGCTCATCGGTACCGTCGAAAAAATGTGGATTGAGCACCCGTAGCGCAGTGGGCACGATGACCATCGGAGGCTGGGTCGTACCTTGCTGGGTGGTTTCTGCCATTTCTGGGATGGCAGGTAGTTTCCTGTTGCGGAGTTCCAGGTTGAAATACCCAGCACCTCCACCACTCTGAAACGGGGTGTATTGGCACAAGTAGTACTTGCACAGCAGGTGTACTGATGTGGAAAGCAGGCTGCAGGAAGCGGACCCAGGAATCACAGCACTCGGGGCAAACGCTCGCGCTTGGCTCCTCTCGCTAAAAGCGTGACCCACTGCGGCGCATAATCTTCTTCCTCTCTACAATAATCTAAACAGGTTGTACTACTTTAGTTTTCTAGCACTATCAAAAAAGAAATAACTATCTGAGTAACTAGTGAGGGCAGGGCTCTAGCTCGTCCATGTTTCTCTACCCAAAAAACGAAAAATAGACTAACTGGTACCTTGCATGTGTACTTGTATTAGAAGCCCCAAAAAACTCCACAATAATCCTTGAAAAGGCCACCCTTCTCTGCGATAGTCTGTTGCGTGTTCCACGGGGGCCTCGCGAATTTCGTTACAGCTGAGTAGAGCTCTTTCAGCGGAAAGTTCTGCAAAGTAAATATGTACCAAGCAGATCTTAGCATAGCTTCGCATAGAGTGAGGGTGGAAAAGGGAAGCAAGGGTAAGGACAATCTTAGGAGGAGTTTAGAGCATAAAGCATAGCATAGTCTATCGTAGTATAGGGGCGAGAAGTTATGGTGTCGCCCCCCTAACGGATGCATCTCGCTTGCTTACTAGGTGGGACAGTGTCCGCACACTCATAAAAAATAACAATTTGCAGAAATCTGCAAGGCGACTCTCTTGCAAGGTTGTTTTTCAGCCAAAAGGAAAAAAAACTCTCGTGCCCATATTGCTTTTCTTACTTACACACGCAACAAAATGACCACCTCGAACGAACCCTCTGATGGCATTATGGGCGAAGCACCTGTCGTTGTAAAGAAGAGAATGGGGTAAGGCAACACAATGAGTGGGAAAAGCAGTCTGAGAACGAGACCTTTTGGTTGAAAAACAACTTTGCAGGAAAGCCAGCTTGGAGATTTACGCAAAAGGCTAATATGGCTATCAGTGCTTTGTAAAAATATCACGCACAAGCCCTGGTGGTCATTTCTGTGAATACTTTCTAAGGAAAGGAGTTTTTACTGTCAAAATAATAATCTTGGATACAAAAAAGCAAAGTTGTTCACAGGCATTATCTGTTTACAGAAATTGTACAGAGAGTGCACATTGCACATAATTGCTGCTAGAAAATACTATCCCCAACAAGCTTCTTTCAGAAAATGCTGGCAATCCCTGAAAAGTACACTCTTACACTGGTTTGCCTCAGTTAAAGGATGGCGTGGCGCAGCATAGATAAGCATCTATAACTGTGTACACGCATGACTGATTTAGCCATAAATATTATCGAAGCTTTTTGAAAATACGTCTTTGGTTACAGTGCGAAAACGGCGAAGACGGAAGACAGAATGGAAACAAACAAGCGCTGTATGGGTCCCTTCTTGTTGGTGGTCCTCAGCTCTCGTTTGTATCCTTTATCTCTTCTATCTTCATCGTTTTCACACTGTAATTAAAAATGCATACAAACAAATAAACCGCGGTACTTTTAATACTATTGCAATATATTTTTGAAGATCATTTTTCTAAAACTTTTAAATGAGTTGTCGATCTTGTACCTGCTTTTGGGAATTTTTTTTCTGATTGGAATGCATACGCCTCCATAGAAAGCAAATAAGGTTGGGATGGGGTGAACAACATGACTTTGGGAGTGAATATCAACCTATAACTTTGGGGAATATATGGAAGTATGCAACGTATGGGCCAGCTTATGCTACAAAGGCATCAGTAGTCATCCAGCAGGCTCTGGCAAGCGTCTCATTGAGCGCTTTCTACTACGCATAGGACATCGCAGCTCCATATGAATGCAAAGATCGTCCTCATGGAAGCACTGACTGCATCCACAGGTTGACAAAAAACATCGAGCTCACTCAGACTCGCGGCTTGACCTGAGCCTGAGTGAGCCAACTTATGAGTCCGTTAGTGCAAAACGAACTTTTTAATTATGGCGTCAATGCCCTGTACCGCCAATATCTTTTATAATCAAGGCTTTGCGATATGCCTTTTGGTCTTGCCCGTTTACATACGAGTTAACAGGGGTTTAAATGTGTGACTGACGAGAATAATTTTAACCAAGAACTCCTAGTGAAACAGTTTGCGGTGGGAGGTCATGGTACCTTTCCTCTAGCTCATGGCTCTGAATAATAAATATTGAGGTGGTGCATGAATGCTCGTGAATAATGTGTGTGAATATACTTGAGTGAGTTCTAAACAGACATAATGCTAAAGTTCATTTGATAGAACCATTGGCCGGTGATATAAGGTAGAGCTCACTCGTGGCATTTTCAGCTGGCAGCACCGGTGGCGTTTTCTGTGCACTCATGCGTTGCCGTACGTTTGTCTGAGCACTGCGCGTGAGGTGCTGCATGTTGGGCTAGGCCGGCCATGACACTAGTGCACGGCACCACGAAGGTCGACGGCGGAGTGTGGTGCGTCAGCCTGTGTGTGCTGGCAGATGACGTGGTGACATACCATTTCAGGCGTAATTTACAGTTGGCACTGCCACACAAAACACAGCCGGACGGGACGGAAAAAAACATGCGTTGGCTTACATCGTCCGACCGTACTCGCACATGCTGCTTTTGCTGCCAGGATTTCAAGGCGCTGAGAAAATTACTGTAACCCTCTACGAGTTGCTACAGAACTGATGCAGCACAACCAGGTGGAGAACCGATCCGCACCCACTGGACATGTAGCGTCTCGCGTCTCTAATTGTATGGTTTTCCGTCGTTTGATATTCTATTCTTAGTACAAACAGGATGCTAGAAATTGTCGTCTGCTGAATGGCGTCTTTCGCAGACCGCGCTGCTGCCCTGGCATCGAGTCTTGTGGCTCACACCAGTCGCGGGACGTGAAACACGGGTGTTATTTAACGTAACATCCCTTACTTTGTCACGGTGCCAGTGCACCTCCGCCCTCAAAAGGCTCACTTGGACTTATACTCGCCTAATTATTACTGAGTCGGTCTGTCTGGACAAGTTGACCCTTGAGTCAATTTTTCAACTTACAATTGTAGCCAGTGTAAAGTTTCACAATCCAACCTTCATCATACCCCTGCCACAGAGCCTTCCTCCGAAAAAGAAATTCACCCTCAGACACAAGACTACGAGTGATCTCTTTTTTTTTTGTAAACAGGGTTTGTCGCTCTCTTTCACAGCCATAAAAGAATAGCTACAAAACCTGTGGGTACCACTAGTCAGGAACTTAACTTAAATATGGATGAATTAGTGAATATTCATCATTCTGTTACCCAGGCTTTTAAAAAATTTCATATCTTGTAGAAGACGTGAAAACTATTTAAAGATTTTTCTTGTGAACTTTCTAAGCAGGTGGAATGCATTGGGTATATTACATGAAGATGCAAAGCACATCATATGCATGGTCTCAAGAAACGTGGCACTGCGCCGGTAACCAAAGAGATGCATGCAAAAAAAAGATGCATGCAAATATCAAAGATTATAACCAAAGAGATGCATGCAAAAAGTAACCGCTACAATTGTTGTAGAGGGAACATGCTTTATAGGCCAAGATAAGTAATTTTGTCTCGCCTGGTTCTCTTTGTCAAAGCTATTCCAATGCTTTTGGTAGCATGTCTGGAAAAAGAAACACTAAATAGAGGTTCTTGGTGCCATGTGCCTAAGAAACAATGCCTTCTCATTAAAAAAAAAACCTTTTTTTAAACTCTGTAAAAGATTTCTTATATAGGGGAGTTTTGTGTGCTCATGTGCTATGTTTTCTTCAGCGATGGTGCCACCATCTTTTCCAGTGGTAGGTTTCATGCTCACTATTGCAGTTAAAAAGTATATACACTGCGATCACACCAGTATTGAGGGGTAATATTGCAACTTGGCTGTTATATACTCAGCGACAAGTTATCTTGATGTTGGAGCACGGCTATGGAGGCGAGGTTTCACATGCACATTTGTGTTTTCATTTATTTATTTACAGAATTTCTGCAACACCCTAGCGGCATTACTGCAGGGGGTATGCATACGAAGTCCAATATAGTTGCAAATATTTCTGCAATATTACACCTTAACATTCTGGAAAACTATAACATATAATAATTACAGCATGCAATCAAAAATATGGCATGTGGCAAACGGGTTCAAAAAGTGAGTAGGCTCTGCAAATTAAGAGATAAGTGCGGTGTAACGTCAAGAAGCTACCATATGATTATGAGAGATGCCGTAGTGAAGGGCTTCAGAAATTTCCACCACCTGGAAATATTTAACGTGCACCCAAATCTGAGCACACGGGCTTACAGCATTCGCCTCCATCAAAATGCAGTTGCCGCAGCCGGGACTCGATCCTGAACCTGCGGGTCAGCAGCGAAGTGCCTTAGCCACTAGACCAACGCGGCGGGGCATGTTGCTCTACATGTTCGGTAGTTTTTGGATGAGGGACAATTCTAGACACTTAAAACATCACAAGCGAAACAAACAAGCAAAGGGTGTCCTTCTTCATTATTGTGGTGTTTTAGGCATTTAGAATTTTTCCTTAAATGATGTACCAACAGACTACCAACAAGTACTTCTAAGTTTTCGAATGATGTAGGTTTTTGTTAGCTCGCATCAGTAAAGACTATAGCGGTGCACACCAGGTTAGAGAACGAACATGCACACAAAGGGATGACACAAATGGTGTCTGCCAACCCGGAAAAGTCAGGTAATTTGGACTCTTCTGGAAAAGTCGGGGGATTTCTAAAAAACCTGGCCAGGTCATGGAAATTGACAGTTCTGCGCGGCCCTCACTAAAATAAGCATTACTATTGATCAAACCTTAAAAACTATCTCTCAACTGCAACTACAGTGAGCTGGTAGAAGGTTGCTTGGTTGCGAAACTATATTGTGGTCCTGCAAGGCACGCGTGAACGCGCAGCGGGTGACTCCCACGTCGGGACCGTTAGGCCATGCCTATCGGCCGCTCCGCGGGCCTGCTGGACGGCTTAAAGTTGGTCGGCTAGGATGGAGCTGCGTAAGGCCACCTCCCACCTGACCGATGTAGTGTCGGGGTTAGTGTACATTGCCTTGCACTCCCAGAGAATGTGCGCCAATGTGGATACATGTCCACATGCGGGGCAAGCGTCATTGGTGAACACGTCAGGATAAATAGCGTGAAGTGATCTCAGGTTAGGGTACGCGTCGGTCTGCAGTAGTCTGAAAATTAGGGCCTGTGGCTTATTAAGTTTTGGATGAGGGAGTGGATATAGTCTTCGCGCGAGGTAGCTGCTAGAAAGTGTGTGAAAAAAAAAGCCGCCCGCCTCTTCCCAACAGGGGGAACTCGAGTAAATGCGTTGCAGAGTGTTGGGGGTATCGGCAGAAGCTTGCCGGGCTACCTACGTCTTTTATTAAAAATAATACTCTTAATATATTATTATTATTATTATTATTATTATTAATTTATTGTTATTATTGTTGGTGATGCAATAGCAAACGTCCTCAGCTACACACTTATTGCTCGTGTTTCAAGAATAACACTTGGGTAACTTCAGCTAAATTTTTCATTGTAGTTGTCTGAGATTGTGTAAATAAACAACTTTCTCTTTGATTCAATAAATATGGACAATTAAGACAAAATGACAATTAAGCATTCCCAAACATTACATAATTATGCGAAAATCACGCGATACCCCCCTCCCCATTCTGTGACGCATTTACTCGAGTCCTCACCCCCTCGTGGGAACATGCAAGTTTTTTCTTTGTCCAGAACACACGAGTTTTACAAATCTATTTGGTGGTCTGTAGATTACGTGTGTACAGAGAGGGCAGTCGAGGCCACACATCGTTTCGTGGCGTCATATGTGTGTTGTTTAATTTTTTTCTTGAAATCATCAGTTTCAGCATTGTACTGGCTGTCCCAATCGTGGCAGCCTAGTGCATAAACAAGACTAAGAAAATTTCTGCTCGGCAACTTGTCCTTCACATTCGATAAACTTTAACTTCCATGTTGGCACATCCATTCTTTTGACGTCTGTTGCTTCTACATATCACACAGCATATTTGACTTTTGAACCAGAACTTTACTCATGTCTGTCTACGCCACGATTTCTGCTTGGCTTGAAGGCCGCCTGGATTGTCTAGGCTATAACTGCCATCAGCAGAAGCTTGCCGGGCTACCTATGTCTTTTAATAATAATAATAATAATAATAATAATAATAATAATAATAATAATAATAATAATAATAATAATAATAATAATAGTTGTTATGTTTTGCCGCTCATAAGCTGATCGTGCGGATGGGACAGCACCAGAAGCTACGTTATTCAAAGCTTCTTTCTCGGATCTCTCTCGGCAAGGTCGCAAATTGCTTCCTTGAGCATGAGACAACAGCGCGGGAAGCTACGTTATACAAAGCTTCTTTCTCGGCTCTCTCTCGGTATGCCCGTGTGACTGTACACCACTTATCCTCTGGAATGCAAACTACTTCCGTCTCCTCCGCTGCCGGGGGCAAACACACAATGTGAAACGAACCCGCTCTGCCAGCCGGCTTGGAATGTTTGTGGTTTAGAGACAAGTCCCCCTGCCGGGGGGCAAACGCATAATGGGGTTAAGCGACCCCGTCCTGCCTCTGCTGCCGGGCGCGAGCTCAGTGGGAGTAGGCGACACGCTCTGCCCTGGCGATCGGCTCGAAGTCGCAGCGATGCACGACCCGAACACAAGGAAAGCGGAGAAAGTCAAAGGCCGCTTGCTACCCGCGGGGGCAATAACGCTCCGCGCGCGATCATTCAACTTCCGGCTTTGAGGTTCGTCTCGGCTCGCTGGGTGTGGGAAAAGGCATGAATGTACCGGGTCTACAATGCCGATATCTCCCTAGCGAGAGAATTCCTGAGCGCGTGGGGGGTGGAGAGAGACATGATGGGAAAGAGTGCCAAAACGCCTGTTTAAACTGTAGAAGCGCTGCTGTCGAGGGTAAGGTCAGCCCAGTAGGGAGTGACTTAATCTGAGTGGAAACAGATTGGGTGAGAGAATGTTCAGGTGGACCAGCAGTGGCCACCTCCCCTTTTTCTTTGTTACCGCAAGATACTTGAGACTGGATGGAATCCGTTTCTCTTCGGTCGCGGCTGCAATCACTTAACTGATAGATCAGTACGACTCCGTACGACGCAACTTTTGTCTGGGCCGTAACCACTTGGTGGTCCAACAGTGAGACTAAGTACGTTGTATGTAGTAATAGTGTTCTAGGCTCTAACTTAAGAAAAGTTAAGTAGAAGAGTAAGACGCTGTTGATGTCTGTGTTATCATGAGTGTGCTTCGGCAAGATGTACATATGACTGTAAATAATTCGCTGTAATATATTTTCAAGTTTTCATTTACAACCTGCCTCCTGCTTCATCGACGCCGATCATCTCCTTGACGGGACTTCAATCCACATCAAGGAGATCAACGAACAAGAAGGAAAACTTAACTATAATAATAATAATAATAATAATAATAATAATAATAATAATAATAATAATAATAATATAATAATAATAATAATAATAATAATAATAATAACATTAATTTATTGTTAATAATGTTATTATTATTTTTATACTATTATTATTATTGTTGTTGTTGTTATTGGTGATACAACAGCAAACGTCCTCAGCTACACACTTATTGCTCGTGTTTCGAGGATAACACTTGGGTAACTTCAGCTAAATTTTTCATTGTGGTTTTTCTGAGATTGTGTAAATAAATCTGCAATTATTTTTCAGTGTCACGTCCATAGCAGAGTACTTAAATCAAACTAACGTGCCGACATTCGTGATTCTTCTGTGGAATCAAGAAAGCTGTTGCACCTTGATCGATTCACTCTTGCAACCACATATTCAAACGTCGGCACCAGAGCACTGCACGGGCCTATTTTTCCGGCCCGGGCCCGGCCCGGCCCGAAAAATTCATGCGCAGGCTCGCCCAATCCCGGGCCAGGGTCTTAAATACGGCCCGTACACGGCCCGGCTAAGGGCCCGGCGTTTTTTAATATGGCCCGTACCCGGCCCAAGCCTGAAAAGTTTAGGCCCGGCCAGTTTTTTGCCAATACGCCTTCAGCATAAACGAAGCACTGTCCACTATTCGGTTATTGAGTGCCTGCAGCACAACTGCAGCGCATAAGATAACTTCTAAAAAGTGTTTTGAAAATTTTTTTTAGGACCGCAACCCTAACCGGTTTCTGTGCATATTTCCAGTTAGTTATACCTGTAACGGTTCTGGAAAATATTTTTAGAACAATCACAAATGAAACTGGAATCATAGCTGGTTTTTTCATCTTTTTTATTGCGACGAAGACTTGCCTTTAAGGCATAATTTTTTTGTGTTAAACGTGTGCTGTTAGGCCGGTGTTGTGTATAAAGTGAAGCAGTGTCTTGTGGAATCTGTTTTTATGCATCCAGTGGTTGTAACTGGCTGTGTCGCTGTAGCGAAGGCCGGCTTAAGCGAGGAGATAGGAGCGTTCTGGCTGCAACCCTTTACATGCCCATAAAAGGTGGTATGTATCTGCTTGCATCGCAGGGGTGGGACAACATGGACACGTATCACCAACTCGTAAATGTGACCAGTTCCTTGACGGCCGGTGTAAGGGCCACCCCTGCCCGAAGCCTCCTAATCACAACTTCCTCCGCCCTAGTAAGGAGATGGAGGAGAGAGCAGACACACAGCAGAATGAGAGCACGTGTATCCTATCGGAGAACATTTTTACGGGTATGGAGTAAGTTTAGGGGCTGAGGTGAAAGGGAATGGCTGGAAGGTCTATGTCTGGAGGGCAGTGCGCCTGCTGGTCAGTAGCAATGTTGTGTGGGTTCACAGCATGGCCTTGAATCCAATGAACTTTCACGCAAGTAGCCGTTTTATGGTTCAGCTTATGAATCGTCTCGCAGATCTCCATCGCCTTGTGTACTTTCTTAAACTCCTTAATAGCCCCTAAGGAATCAATCTATACGTCAATCTGCCTAATTGTGGGCAGCTTAGAGGTAGCATCCTGGATTGTGTCGTGGATAGCTTGAAGCTCCATCACAATAGGAGTGGCTTCCGTAGATAGATAACGCTGGTGGCCTCTGACAAAAGTATGTGTAGTACTCAGGAATGATGTCCTTCCGCCGTCTTGTAGGTCAGAATCTGTATATTGCCGCGTGCATAGCTGAATTTAGCGGCGAGATAGCGACGACGACGAAGAACGCGGATTTGCTCGAGAGGCGCAGCGCAGCAGAATGAAGAAGACGATAATCTTAGCGGCCTTCTCTGAGAGCGTCTCTGCAAGTCCTACTGTCCGAGTTTTTAAATAAACTCCCTGTATTTTATAACTCGCGACACTGGTGGAGGTGCTGGGTACACTACCGCGGTATTCAGCTCGGCGATGTGGGCAAAAACGGCAAATGTGCCCTGGCTCTCCACAGTTATAGCAGAGTGGTCGACGATCCGCAGTGCGCCATATGTCGGTCTTCCGCATATAGGGTCGCCTGACAGAATCCTGCTGAGCCCAGGCTGCCACAGGATACGGTTCGAAATACTGCGGCGCTGGCATGGGCGTGGGTCGACGAACAGCGTCTGCATAGCTGTATCTGTTCGGTTGGTACGATACTTCTGGAGCCAATGGACGACGCACAGCGTCTGCATAGGTACACGAGTTTGGACGGTGCGGTGGAGAGGAATATTGCTGAGGAGAGGCAAACGCTTGTCGAAGTTCATGGCGAACGATTTCAGCGACGGAGGCTACCGTGGACTCCTGCTGCGGGGGCGCCTGTGACTGCAACGTGTATTTTGCGATCTCCTTCGCGATCTCCTCGCGCACGATCTGTCTAATCAGGTGGCGTAGTGAAAACTCGTCGTTTTCGGTAAGTGCGGCGGCGCCTGCAGCTGCGCCAGTGGGCGGCCGGTCAGACTGTCGGTACCGTTGCTGTAGCGCACGCTCTATTGTGGTGGCCTCCCTGGTGAACTCGTCCACTGTTGTCGGCGGATTGCGCACAAGACCAACAAATAGCTGCTCTTTGACGCCCCTCATGAGATGGCTTAGCTTTCGAGCCTCGGGCATGTTGGGGTCCGCGCGGTGGCACAAGCGCACCATATCCTCGGCAAACATGGCGACGCTTTCATGCAGCTGTTGGGTGCGTCCTTCAAGTAGGCGTTGTGCGTTTTCGCGTCGGTCCGCGTTACCGAAGGTGTCAAGAAACCGACGACAAAACTCCTCCCATGTCGTCAAGGTTGCCTCCCGGTTTATAAACCACGTCTTCGCGCCGTCTTCAAGGGCGAAGTATACGTGGAAGAGCTTTCCATCGAGACTCCAGTAGTTCGATTTAGCTACCCGTTCGAACTGCTCAAGCCAGTCTTGCGCATCTTCGTTCGGCCGGCCATGAAATGGTTCAGGAATACGCATATTCTGGACCGTCACCTGTGCAGGACTCCTTGCCATTTCTTGAGTAGGGGTGGTTGTCGGAAGTGTTGCTCCCTTTAAAAGGCCAAATTCTGGTTCAAGACCTTGAAGGCGACGGCTTGAGCGGTGCACAGGCGTCTCCACGCGTGGCTGTCTCGTAGGGCTGGACTCGGGGCTTCTCACAGGGGTGCTGATCATGAGGTGGTAGTACTGATGCCTAGTCCAGGCTGTGGCGCTATCCCCACAACTTTTCACGTTACTGTAGAGTGCTCCGCCGCTTACTTCCCTTCGTTCCCTCCAATCCTTCGGTCCTCCCGTGCCCCGGAGCAGTGGGAAGAACTCCAGTTCCTGGGACATGTGATCAGTCGCGAAGGTGTGAAGCCTGACCCAGATAAAACAGCAGCCGTCGCAAAGTTCGCAAGGCCTTTTGATAAGAAAGCGGTCAGGCGTTTTCTGGGTCTCTGCGCCTACTACCGGCGATTTATAGCAGGCTTTGCACACATCGCCTCTCCACTCACCCGCCTTACAAGGGAAGACATCGCATTTGTATGGGGTGAAGAGCAAGAAGCTTCATTCAACGAGCTGCGACAGCGTCTACAAACTCCACCTGTCCTCGCTCACTTCGACGAGAATGCACCAACAGCCATCCATACAGACGCCAGCAATGTGGGCCTAGGTGCTGTTCTTGTCCAATGCCAAGATGGTGTAAAGAGAGTGGTTGCCTACGCTAGTAGAACGTTGACACGCGCCGAGTCCAACTACTCAACAACGGAGAAGGAGTGTCTGGCCGTCGTTTGGGCAGTTGCGAAGTTCCGCCCGTACTTATATGGCCGCGCTTTCCAAGTCGTAAGCGACCATCACTCTCTTTGTTGGTTGACCAACATGAAAGACCCATCTGGACGTTTAGCACGATGGAGCTTACGGCTCCAAGAGTACGACATGACGATAGTTTACAAGTCCGGAAGGCAACACTTAGACGCCGACTGTTTGTCAAGGTCACCGATTGAATCACCGGCTATAGAGGATGATGATTTCCCAGGTTTTTTAGGAGTTGTTGATGCAGCTATCATTTCTCGGCAACAACAAGATGATCGGGAGCTCAACTCGCTTATAGAATTCTTGAACGGACGAGCCGCCAATGCACCAAGAGTGTTCTCGAAGAACTTATCGTCATTCTGTTTACGGGACGGAATTCTGTACAAAAAGAACTTTTCATCGACAGGTAGAAGCTATCTGCTGGTAGTTCCTGGAACTCTCCGCAGCGAAATTTTAAAAGCCTGCCATGACGAAGCCACTGCGGGCCACCTCGGTTTCACAAGAACACTGACACGCATCAAAGAAAAATATTACTGGCCAAGAATCGCAGCAGAGGTTAAACATTACGTCCGAACATGCATTGATTGTCAGCGGCGCAAGGTACCACCTGTCAAACCCGCTGGACTATTACATCCTGTGCCCGTGCCAGAAACCCCGTTTTTTCAAATCGGAATGGATCTGCTGGGCCCATTCCCAATATCGGACAGTGGCAACAAATGGGTTATAGTGGCGACGGACTACCTCACCCGATACGCGGAGACCAAGGCAATCGCGAGTGGCACTGCAGCTGAAGCGGCCCAGTTCTTCATTGAGAACATTGTTCTGAGACATGGTGCTCCAGCTGTCGTCATAACAGACAAAGGTACCGCGTTTACAGCCGAGCTTTTGCGCACTGTGCTTACGCTCAGTGGCACAGCGCATAGGAAGACGACAGCTTACCATCCACAAACGAATGGGCTTACAGAAAGACTTAACAAGACAATCGCTGACATGCTTTGCATGTACGTCGACGTAGAACACAAGAATTGGGACCGAATATTGCCGTACATCACATTCGCGTATAATACGGCGCGCCAGGAAACAACAAAAATGACGCCGTTCGCACTAATTCATGGCAGAGAAGTTACGACAATGCTTGACGCCATGCTGCCTTACGATTGCAATGGTTCAGAGACAGACGCCGCAGACTTCACTGAGCGCGCCGAAGAAGCAAGGCATCTTGCCCGCGTCAGAATAATGAACCAGCAGCAACTTGACGCCCAACGGTACAACCTTCGCCATCGATTCGTCATTTATCAACCAGGAGATAGAGTCTGGGTTTGGTTTCCTGTACGACGACGAGGCCTCTCAGAGAAACTTCTACGCCGATACTTCGGACCCTACAAGGTTCTGCGCCGTCTTAGCGACGTGACGTACGAAGTCGTGCCCGACGCCTCCTCCTGTTCGAAACGTCGCCAGCATCTGCCTGAGACAGTGCACGTGGTCCGCATGAAACTTTACCACTCTCAGTGATGTAAACACTAGATGGCCGCATCTCTACCTGCTGAGCGTCGGGACGACGCTCACTCTGGCGGGAGGGTAATGCCGCGTGCATAGCTGAATTTAGCGGCGAGATAGCGACGACGACGAAGAACGCGGATTTGCTCGAGAGGCGCAGCGCAGCAGAATGAAGAAGACGATAATCTTAGCGGCCTTCTCTGAGAGCGTCTCTGCAAGTCCTACTGTCCGAGTTTTTAAATAAACTCCCTGTATTTTATAACTCGCGACAATATAGTATGCAGGTATTAGCGCATGCGGCCTCGATGATGGAGCGTTTGCCTATTGTAGATGATGTATCGGAGCGCCGTGAATGTTGTTTTATTAGATGTGATGGTCGTGTATTCCCAGGAAGACATAGACTCGGGCTGGTTGTCAATGCGAGAGCCACGTTGAAAGTGAGCATGCAACGCAGCGACAACCGGTACAAGTTGCCTTTTAATTTCACGAGCTTTTTCTTTTTGCGTAACTATGCAGCTCTGCAATTGTGTTAACCTGGGCGTGCTCCTGTAAAGTTGGTATGGGAAGGTAGCGAGGTAACGCTACTATTGTGCGCATAGCATCACGGTTAATAATCTCCAACTGTGCCAACTGGTCCAAAGTTAATCGTTGAAATTGCGCCTGGTATAAAATTCTTGGCTGCAGAACTGTGCGGACGAGCTGTCGAGCTACATGTGTATCAGCTCCCTCTGCTTTCGGTGCGATGCGTCGAATCAGATGAAGTTTTTTTTGTCGAACTCTGTCTGACTTTTCGAAGCCAGTGCTTTCCACTGCCAGACTGGTGAATATCAAGACCTAGTATGCGGACCTCCGAAGCCTCAGGAATGGTCATTGCACTTAGTGTAAATGTAAAGGGCCACTGCTTGATTTTTCTGCGTCCTGCTTTGCTAGCTACCTGAACGTAGTATGATTTTTGGGCGGACATGTCTAACCCTGCGTTTCGAGTCTAGCTTTGAAGAACATCAAGGGCTTTCTGAAGCTGTTAGGCTTGTCTTGAGACATCTTTATGTACAGACCATAAAGTCACGTCATCAGCGTTTATCAGAAATCTCACGTCTGGAATTTGGTGTAGTTGCCATGCTAGAGGTATTAGAGCAATGTTGAACAGGAGAGAAGCCAAAACGGATCCTTGTTGGACACCTCTGTTGGACATGAGGCAACCTTCAGGCTTTCCATCTACTCTTATCGCAAATTTGCGGTTGTGAAGAGAAGAGTAAATAAATTTTACTACCCGCAGTGAAAATCCGAGCTCGATGAGGTTGGATAAAATGACGTCATGTTGTCGTAAGCTTTCGTTACGTCCGTTGCTATTACAGTGCGTACTGCGTGGCTGCGTGGAGAAACTTGTAGAATGTCATCCAACAAGATAGAAAGACCGTCTTCAGTCCCCAAATGAGAACAAAACCCGATTTGAGCCGGATGGTACTTCTTGTGTCGTTCAAGCTACCAGGAAACACGTGTGGCCAGTATCTTTTCAGGAAGCTTGCAGACAGTAGCAGTCAAAGAAATTGGGCGCAAGGCTATGCGGAGACTTTCCGGGTTTTGGAATTGGCACGACAACTGAGTGTTTCCAATCAGATGGGATGTCCCCAGTTTCCCATACTTTATTAATAGCCTGCAGAAGTGCATCCAGAGCTTCATCTTCCATGTTCTTGAAAACCTCGTATGGAATATTGTCTGGACCAGGTGTTGTTCCTTGGTGAGAAGTTTCAATCGCCGCTATTAGTTCAGCCATGCCGAAAAGACTGCATATATCAGATTTGGCACTTGGCTCAAGCTCGTCGATTTCGGGGCAGGTTATAGAAAATGCGCTATCATACTTTGGGAAAAATGCTCTTGCAGCCTGCTCTGCAAATTCTTGTGGCGTACTTTGCATCGATAACCTAACGCTCGCTCAAGTTGCTTGTAACCGTGTTCCATCGACCTGAACGTACGCCAAAGGGCTCTGTTTCCCATGGCAGATACAAGTTTTTCACACCACTCGTGCCACCGCTGTCGAGAAATCTGCTTTTCGTGCTGAAGCGCATTTGCTGCTATATGGTTGGCATGTGCACGGCTACCTGGTTCATCTGGATTCCTCGACGCATACAGCTCCGCCTGGCGTCGCTTCGCCCAGAGTTTCAGAAGAGCGAGGTCCAGTTGAGGTTGTTCTTCATTAACGGTGGTCACGACTGTGTTACTGCGGAGCAGCTCTTGCAAAGCGGGAAGAATTTCTGTGGGCTCTGTGGGAACTTTATCAATTGACGATTCCCGAAGTTTATTTCGATGCGCGATCGCTACACGTCATCGAATTTTCTTTGTGCATCTTCTTTGTAAACCAATTATTATTGGCATATGATCACTACCTCAGGTAACCGGCTCCACTCGCCATTGCGGCGTCCCAGGACCTAACCACCAAGTGAGATCTGGAGCGTGCGTTTCCGATGTTGTACGTACAGAGCAGGTAGACACGGCGTGCTGGTTCAACAGAGTAAATGTGGCATCAGTCATTATGTCTTTAACTTGGTATCCTCGTTGGGAGTTGTGCGTGTATCCCCAATCTGTATGTGGTGCATTGAAATCTCCACTTACGAGGATGGGAATCCCCCGATACGTAAAACGCATATGTACTATCCATCCCAAATTAAGACGTGTACGCTGTTGTCTGGCAAAAAAAAAACACACTAGTATGACAGGAGTCGTCAATTGTTGTGTCAGAACAGCGACAACTTCTTCATATTTACTGCACCATGGGGCCATAGTGATCATTGTATGAGGAATACGCGATGACACTTACACTGCGGCTTTTCCCTGAGTTGACCCCTTAGTTGTACCACGCCTATCTGTACTGGACGGGTTATGATGCCCATTAAAATAATACAAAAAGCACAGCTTATTATGCTCTTGAATAATTAGTGCCCATACATGTAACTTTTTGTACTCAAGCTTAGTTTTAATCTCTTCTAACTTCGAGCTTAAACCTCGACAATTCCATTGAAGGATTCCGTCACGTGGAAGCTGCTGCAGACAGTTAGCCATGATGCAAGCAATCCTGTATGAGTGCCGTCAGTTGAGCAAGCTGATCCAAAACTGCTGTCCAAACTGGTTGGTTGGCCCGTAGTGTCGTGTGGGCTGCAGGCGTAACTGGGGAATGCGCATTTGTGATTCATTGAGTGGAGGGCCTGTTTTCTGGCGCTTCAGAATGACCAATTCCTTATGTTTGCGTAGCCTCTCAATTTCTTTGGCTAATGCTTCTATCCGAGCGTCAATATCATCATGGCCATCATTCGATTCAAGCAGTGGTTCAGCTAAGTTTGGTTTCTTTGTCTGGGTCTGTCTGCCTTGTTTAACCACTGAAGAGTACAGTTGTGTCTTGGAGCCCTGGGTGTCTTCTGCTGTGAGTGGCTCCGCCACTTCAGTAAGAACTTCGAAGCGATTGTTAGTTCTTACTATAGCGTGTTTTGGTGTCGCCTTTCGTAATCTCGCTGTGACCCTCTGTTTAGTCGGACAGTTTATGCTTGTCATGTCATGCTCATTGGATTTACATAGGCCACAAAGATATCGTGGTTGGTCCTCAGGTGTGAGCCTTTCTGGGTCAATAGTACGCTGGGGGCAAAATGCCTGCATGTGTCCTCGTTGAAAGCAATGGTAACAGAAAATTGCCCGAGGAAGGTAGGGTTTGGGGCGCAACAAACACCCATAGTAGTAAAATTTGTCAGGAATACATTGGGGGCCCTGCACCGTTACTAAGCAAGTACGACTTTTGCCCATGAATCTAACCGCAAGAACTTTGTGCGTTGGGGAGTGCAATTCGCGACATATTTTCTCAGGAGAGTGTTCACGGTCAAAGCCATAGACAACACACTTTTGTATGTTAGGGCCCGATGCAAAGTAGCACTGCACAGGCAGCTCTCAATCTTCTGAAAGCGTTACATCACAGTATAGATGTTAAAGAGCATAGTTTCTGCACATCGTTGAGAGATGCCAAGTGCACAGTAATTGTGTTCGTCGATCTGTATGCTGCGAACTCTTTGTATCCCTTTGTTTCAAGGGCATGGTCAATGACCCTTTGAACATGTTTAGTGGGCACTAAAGTTATGTCGTAGCATGAAAAGGGGCGTATGTGAACTCGGTAGGATTGGGAAGGGGCGGGCGTTGGGTAAGACTGAGAAGCGGAGTGCGTGGAGGCATTATCAGGGGTGATCCTCACCTTTTTAGGTGTTTGCTCCGATGCGATGGCATCTTGTTGATGCACACTGACTGGAGGACCTTCGCTTTGCTAGAATCACGGGACCACCAGAAGACTGCACGTCCATGGGGTCCCCACTGTCTACCAACACGGCCTCCCATTGGTTCGTACTCTCATCACGAAGTGCACAGTCCTTGGTCATTGCACCTTAAATCGTTGAACTGTCAGCTGCATGTTGCTGCTGCATAGTTCGCACGGAAGTGGTCATGTGGGATAGTCCAGTAGATGGCTTAGACGAAACGCCCACATCTGCCACCAGCACGTTTTCTTCTTCAGGTGAGTGTGGCCACTGGGCCACACTAGGCCTAAACGACAGCCTTGCAGATTCAAAGTCGACTAGTCGCGCAGGATCAGCAGGACATGGCAAATGAGTGCCCTCACCGAAGTCCGCAGGTCCCCATACGCTTCCGAGAAGCTTCCTATCTAGATACGGTCGAGCAATTTCTAATGGAGCGAAAAAAACCACGTCTGCATTGAAACGTCTTCGCCTTCGGCTTTTTCTTCTATGCAGTGCTAACCGCACTACGTTATTTTTTCAACTTAGAATTGTGGCAGTTTGGGCTAGTTGGTATGGCATAACGATAGGTATAGCGCGAGAACAAAATGACGACAAAGAGACAAGAAGGACACGAGCACTCGTGTCCTTGTCTATTTGTCGTTGTTCTGTTCTCACGCTATAACTACCGTCATTTTTGCGTTTCAAAGAAACACTTCGAAGTATAATACTCTCATGAAGTGGAAATAGTGCCATACAATTATACTCTGACTCTATACAAAGTGCATATGAGCTTTGGCTATCGAGTTCATGTAGCAAGTCTTCTGCAAATTTCGTTGAATAAAACAGAATGAAAAAAATGGCGAACGCTTCCACTACGGCTCCTGCTTTATTCAACGTTTTCGCGACGCCACTTTGCGTTTTCAACGTTATATTAGTGTGACGACTTCCAGAAGACACAAGGACTCTGCTGACACAATTTGGGCGCAGTGAGTGCTTGCTTCTTGCATTTTATTTCGCCTCCACCATCGTTGCTCGCCCGCCGACAGCTAGCCCTGACGAGTGTCTTCTTCGCTCTAACGTGGCGCGTGCTTGCTCGCGCGCCCCGTAGCTGCACTGTCTGTGAGCGATGGAGTACCAAGTGACAAGGAAAGACATCGACCTGAAGGAAATCACGCCAGACCAAGTCTGGCAGACCGCATCGTGTCGCCGAGCCCAAAATGAAGGCTCCAAGCGTGTGCCGTCATATAGCGCTTGGAAACGCAACGAGCACAAGCCCCGCAACAGAGAAAATGTGAAAAACAAAATTATTCGAGCAAGCCGAATGCCTCAACTACCAAAGAACGACATCCGCATTATCATTAGGCGCAGAGGGGGTTTTAACATCGCTAGGGGTGGCCCAACGACAATCGCTGAAGCCATTTCAACTTCGGCAGGTATCAGCCTATCGGAACAGCAAGCAGACATGCTCTGCCCCAACATTAAACAGAATAGTTTAGTAGCAAGCACGCCGAAGAGAGAAAATGCTAATCACTACGTGAGCGTTAAAGAAATCCGCATCGCTGACAAGACCTATCAAGTTAGTGCCTACGAAGCGGCATCACATTCTACATGCAAAGGCGTCATTCGAGGAATTCCCGTGCAAGACAGTTAGGCGGACATTGATGCGAAGATTGTCAACGACCGCAATTCACTAGCTTTGGCTGCCAAGCGCATCGGAAGTACCACCGCAGTAATCGTGGCCTTCGATGGACATCGCGTGCCCAATTTTGTGCGATACGGATCGGTGCTACATTAATGTCCACTATGCCGTAGACAGATAGATATTTGCTACGCCTGCGGTCGTTTGACCATCGAGCGGACGTGTGCCCTAAAACCATTAAGACGTTATCTGCAGAGGCTGCAGCGTGCCGAACCCCGAAAAGAACACCAATGCACACCAACATGCAAGCTTTGTGGAGGAGCCCACCTCACTGCCGACAAGGAATGTAAAGAACGCTACAACATTCCATACGTGGTGCGCCGACGACGATGGGATTGAGCACACTCGACGCGACACAACAGTCACGAAGGAATGAACGAGTTCAACGCAATCGCTGACGACGACCAAGCCTCGAAGCTTTCTACAGACGGTCGATCCGATGGCAGCCGATCCCGGAGTCATCCCAGGAACCGCACCATGCGTGTATCGAGGTGCCGGAGCCACCCTCGGACCCATGCCCGCCGCGCTCGAAGTGGGACCCCAACCAGATCTACATCGCTAGGCTACTCCAGGTCCCATTCCGGTTCACGTCACGGTTTCCGTTCAGGTTCCCGGCCCGGGTCACGCTCCGGGCCACACTCCGGCTCCCACTCTGGTTCCGGGCCTCACGCCGCTTCCAGGCCTCACCCCAGTCTCACCGGGTTCTCGCGTCAACGATCGCCGAGCCCATCGGCACCACCATCGCCAGGCAGCGCCAACAAGAATAAGCGGGGAACTCTCACTTGGGCGGACGCCGTCCGGGGAAAAGGACACACTACATCACAGGTAGGGTCGGGTTCACTCCCAGAGCATGATACACACACCACACATGAGATATCGATCTTAAAGCACGAAAATGCGATGATGAAAGAAACAATACGCAAACTCACAGTCGCAATTGCCGAACTGAAAACTGACACAAACGCACGCGCTGCTACGCCCACAACTGACAACGACGACAATGCAGACACCCCGTTGCAGCCGCAACCCGTAGGCGCCGGTAACGACGATGGCGAGAGCGCACCCAAGAAACGCGCGGTCGCCCACGACCAGCCAGCTTTAAAGGCAGAGTTAGACGACATTAAGAGCACGCTATCGGCGATTAAGGAAAGCCATCGCTTTCTTGGCTGAAAGCATGGCTCTCGTGCAGTCTACCCTCGCGGCAAACGGTAATCGGTTGGGCCAAGTGGAGCAATATCTCGATCACGTCGTCACCCCTGCCGTTGCCGCGGATAAGCCGTTGTCGCAACGTACAGCCGTGCCCAGTCCACCACTTCACGCGGCCCTTATGCACCCGCCGGGTGCTCAGGCCGACTCCTACAGTGCTTCAAGATGGCCTGGCCAATTGACGAGTTGCAAATCTGGCAATGGAACTGCAGGAGCTTCGTCCAAAAGCAAGCCTTCCTGCAGCAATACCTCCGTAGCCACGAAGCCAAACCTCACATCATGCTATTACAAGAGACTGTAGTACCAACCGCCACGTTTTCCGGATTCCTAGTGGTTGCCCGGCCCCTCGGGAGGACGCGGTACCGCCACCCTGGTCGCTAACAAGGTTACCTACACAGAGCACAGTCTCAATGTGCCCGAAATTGAGCATGTTATGGTCGAAATTCTCTCTGACGACATATCACAACAAAGCGTGTACATGTTCAATGTATACAGTAGTCCCAGCCACCATAGACAAAGATTCACACGCTTGTTCCAGAAAGCTGTCTGTCTCGCGGGGCCTAACCCGCTAGTGATTGCGGGAGATTTCAACGCCGCGCATAGCGCCTGGGGCTACACGTACGACACACCCAAAGGTAACGAGCTTTGGAAAAATGCGAATGACATGGGCCTTATTCTCATTACGGACAAGTCCTTCCCCACTAGCACTGGTACGTCCACGCAAAGAGACACTACCTCTGCTTCGTCAAGAATATCGCCGACGCCGGCTGGTCCAACCTCGCGGTAGATCTCGGTAGCGACCACTTCATATTGGCCGTACGCCTCCCCACAGTAAGCAGCAACACCAAGTCGTACACGTGGCTTGACTGGGACCTTCTTCGTAAGACCCGCACAGAAGAACCTTTTCTGGATACCCCACCGAGCCTCAAGACGTGGACTGGCCCAGCTCAAAGCTGATGTAAACAAGGCAACCAAAACTATCAGTACAGACCTTACAACCGAAAAGATGGACAGTCGTCTCGCCCACTTACTTGAGGCCAAACAGTCTCTATTGGCCTGGTGGAAGGGCCAGCGCTCTAATCGGAGGTTACGCAAACGCATATCTCAGCTGAACAAGACCATGATGGATCACTGCCGCACCCTTTCAAAACAGCAGTGGGACGAAATTTGTAACTCGATTGATGGTCAGGTTCGTAATGACAAAACGTGGAACTTACTCAAACACCTCCTCAATGAAACCAACACCCGCACAAATCAGCGTCCCTCGATCGTGAAGATACTTCATCAAGCTAAACGGACAGTGTCACCGAAACATGTTGTCAAGAACCTCGTGGAAAATTATCTCCCGCTTTCCACGGGCCCTGTGACCCCTCACCCCGATTACTCTGGCAGCGACAACTCCAACTTAGACGCTGACTTTTCTATTGAAGATGTGCGCCGAGCTCTCCATGAGCTCCATTGCCGCTCAGCCCCTGGCCCCGACGGCATCACCAAAAAGCTCCTACGCTACCTGGACGATCCCTCCGTCACCTACCTCACCGACACTATCAACGAAATATAGAAAAAGGGTGAGATACCCGATGCCTGGAAACTAGCTCACACGATTCTCATACCCAAACCAAGAAAGACGCCGAGCCTATATAACCTACGCCCCATATCTCTCACGTCGTGTGCGGTCAAAGTGGCTGAGCACATCGTCCTCAACAGGGTTGGTCGATACCTCAAAAATAACGACTGCATCCCGCACCACATGATTGGCTTCCGACCAGGGTTGGCCCCTCAAGACGTCATGTTACTCCTAAAGCATCAAATTCTAGATGGCGGAAACACTCGGGACACTCGTGCAATACTCGGTCTCGATTTAGAAAAGGCCTTCGATACAATAACGCACTCGTCAATCTTGAAAGCGATCGCAGCCCTCGGCCTAAATAATCGATTTTATTACTTTATCCGCTCTTTTCTCACTCGATGCAGAGCCGTCCTCCGCGTAGGAGACCTAGTGTCGGAAGAAGTGGAGCTCGGACAGTGGGACACTCCTCAGGGATCCGGCCTCTCGCCCACGCTCTTCAACCTTGTGATGATCGGGCTTTCCGAACGACTTTCAAAAATCTACGGGCTAAATCACATTATCTATGCGGATGATGTAATCATATGGGGCTCCACAGGGTCGGAACTTCATTGAGTCCGCCCTGCAAGAGGCTATCGACACCGCCGAGTCCTACCTCGACCACACCGGTCTCAGGTGCTCACCCGCGATGTTGGAGCTGTTGATATATTTGTCCAAACGCCGGGGTGTCAAGCCCAAATGGTGGAAAACTCCGGCGGAGCGTAATATCACCCTCCCCACCAGAGATGGTCGTACTGTATCCAGGGTAGACACTATCAAGGTCCTCGGCATGATCATCGAGTCCCACGGAACCAACACCCAAACAGTACACAAGCTCAGGACTAAGACCGAGAATGTCATACGACTAGTACGTAGAGTAGCCAACAGACACCATGGCCTCAAAGAAGACAACCTGCTGCGTCTCGTACACGCGTTTGTTTCGCGCCATTTTACTTACGTTGCTGCTATACACAAATAGCTATGTGCGGAGCACGATCAACTCAATGCGCTTATTTGCAATGTGGTCAAACGAGCCCTTGGCCTCCCTATCACTACTACAACGTACAAACCCCTCCAGCTTGGCGTGCATAACACGCTAGAAGAGATCGCCCAAGCTCTGGAACGCGTGCAATTGACTAGATTCCCCACCAGCAAGGCGGGCCGCCATATTCTGCGCGAGCTCGGCTTCTTCTCCTCGAGGGCCAAGGGCCCCCCCGAGTTGACCCCGATTCCCCGTGAAATTTATGACCTTATCACGATCGCTCCCCTTCCACGAAATGTACACCCCGAATACAACAGAGGCAGGCGCCTTGCGCGGGCGACCACCATTCTCAAGCGCATACACATGGAAGTGGACAACGTCTCGTTCGTGGACGCCGCTGCCTATCACAACAACCGAGCCTTCGCCGCGATCGCGGTATCATCCGCGCAGCAGACTCTTAACTCTGCCACAATCCTCACCCGAAACCCCGAAGTAGCGGAGCAAATAGCCATAGCTGTAGCTATGCTCGACAGCAAACGGGAATTCATCTACAGCACTCCAGGCCAGCCATCAAAGCCTTCGACCGCGGAGTAATCTCCGACCAGGTGCTACGTATCCTGCGCAAAGCAGACCCGAGTGCCCTGAAGCACCATACTGTCATCTGGTTTCCTGCCCATCTCGGCCAGGTGCCGGGTGCCCTATCCAACCTCAACTAGATCACCCATGATGCAGCACGCGCACCTACTGACCGAACCGCCACAAGGCAGCCCCATCTTGCTGGGTTAGATACCAATCGGGATGCACCAATTACGTGCAATGAAATAACAAAGCACTTTTACCTGGAACGCCGCATTTTCCACCCCCACATCAGAAACCTAACCGACCACAGGCATTAACCCTACGCCTATTACAGACACACACGTACCCAAACCTTGCCACGCTTCACGTTTATTATTCTCATGCATACCCCAGCGACACATGCCCATCATGTGGACACACAGCGACACTCGCACAGATGCTCTGGGAGTGTAGAACAACTCCTCCCGACTCTACCTCAAGCAAGTGGGAGAGGTCCCTCAGGAGCTCACTTCTCGCCGACCAGCAATGGGCCGTCCAGCAGGCCCATGAAGCGGCCGCCAGGTACTCCCTGTCGGTCCCTACGTGGGAGACGACCGCTACGTGCTAAGCGCATCCTGCAGGACTGAAATAAAGTTTCTTCATTCCATTCCATTCCGCCCGCATCTTCCCAGGGGGAGAACTCAAGTAGATGCATCGCAGAGTGGCAGGGGGGGGGGATATCACATGAATGTTCCATTCCGCCCGCATCTTCCCAGGGGGAGAACTGAAGTAAATGCATCGCAGAGTGGCAGGGGTGTGGGTGGGGGTGGGATATCACATGAATGTTGCATAATTTGGTATGGTTTTGGAATGCTGAATTGGTCATAATTTTCACCATGCTGACTACTCCCACTGCTGGGCTGAGGTCTCTCCCATGATCCGCATATCAACCCGCTCTCGTGCTTTCTGCTGCCACGTTATACCTGCGAACTTTTTACTAACCTTTTGTCTCTTCGTGCGTTCACCTTCTCTGGAAATCTAGTCAATTACCCTTAATGACCAGCGGTTATCCTCTTTACGTGCTACATGCCCGGCCCACGTCCATTTGTCCTTCTTGTTTCGTCTTTATTATTCTTCTTTATAGAATAAGGGAGAATTGTTGCCTTCAACGTCAAGCGAAAGCCAAGGTGCACTTGACTGAAATCCGAACGCATAATCAAGAGGGCGAGCATTCATTTTTTTACTAGCAGGCGCTGCCTGCATCGGCCTTGCGAGGCAGGACAGGGTGAGGGGAGTGACAGTTGCGGGTGTCTTCTTGGGCTGGCACGTGACGCGAACCGTCGCCGAAGAAAGACATCGTGTGACTAAGAAATGCTCCACATTGAAAACGCGCTTTAGCTGCTTCTGGCAGGAAAACACCAGGCTGGGTAGGGGGGTCAAATTAACCCTACATTGGTTGAAAAAAAACTATGTAGGGTTAAATTTACAGGTTGTTAGAATAGACTTGTTGGTGGCGATATATTATGAAAACGTGTGGCGTACAAAAAAGGCAATAAGAAAGATGACTGGATGATATACTGTCCTGCACATTGTCCTGTTGTCTTATTTAGTCCACGTGTTTGTCGTGTGCCACACATTTTTCACAATAAAAGGGTTAAACATTTTCTATTTATTTTTGCGAGTGGAAAATTGATTTTGAACTGGTTTTTCATATTCTACAAATGAATCTGTTTCCAATCGCTTTATTTCTGTTTTCTTGAGTTTTAAATGTACTGTCTTGGGGAGTGAGAGTAAGGTGGCGCCGTCCTTTTGAATATTTATCGCACTGTTTTTTTTGGCAGGCTCTCTATGTAAAGTATGACGGGAAAGCGATGTGCTCAGCCTTCATAATGCTTATGTTACGCAAGGCTTTCAAGGGATGTGGTCAAAGGACAACCTGCGGAAATGGTGCTCTCAATCGGCGCTGCGGTCTTCGGAGCAAAGTTGACCTTTGCTGAAGATCCAAGTGTGGGAAACTGAAGCAGCAGACAGCTCCAAGACAAGATCTGTGCAGAAGGGTTGCTGATCGGGCTAGTAGATTATCCATGAACGTAGCGTGTGTTAGCGCAGTACATAAAAGAAAGGGACACGACACAGACGTGTCGTGTCTATCTCTACGTCTGTGTCATGTCCCTTTCTTTTATCTACTGCGCTAACACACGCTAGGTTCATGAACTGTGCAAGTCACATTTAGAGGAGCTTCAAACAACAAAAAAAAAGTTAAAGGTGTATCCCCAGTGTTTATGCACTTTAATGGACCATATGCGAAATTGCTTTGTGCTTTGGCAACACTGTGCATTTTGACCCCGCCGCCATTTTAATGTGGGCGAGCAGTCGACGGCAACGCGTTCGCTAGTATGGCCGTACGACTTCTGAACACTTGCTTCACTGCGCTGAGCTACTGCGATGGCCACAGCAAGACGTTTCCCAGTGCCCGAACATGTGATGTGGACAAACTGTTTAGGAATCTTGCGACATCTTGCTACTTGTATGTCATTGCATCTTTCGGAAAGTGGTGGAAGGATACCTGCAAGATATAAGCAAACAAACATTCAGTTCGACGTCATGAGCTAGGTTTCTCTTAGCTGTTTAAACGATTGTTGTTTACAAACACAGGCACTATCACAAATTTATCTCACAGGGAAAGAGGTCACATTTATATGTGCATTGCAGGACTAATGATGCACTTGTATTCTGACCCCCTCCCCCTCAGTTTTTTTTTCTGCGCACACTCTCGCTTCCTAGCAGCCTTTCCTAGATATGGCCCTTCAAAGCAAGCCTTAAGAGGCATTAGTCACTTGTGGACGCTCGGGGGAATATAAATCACTTATTTTTTATATCTAAGTAGCTTCAAAGGTTTCTAGGAGCTGCGAGTGCAAGGCAGCCAAATTGCTGAATCCCATACAACTAAGTTATGGCTGTCTCCACAGCTGTATGTTTTATAATGCATCATGAAACATTTTTAAGTGAGGTGAGTTGCAACGCGAAAAAAAATAGCTGCAACGCAACTGAGCCAAAGAGACTACAATGCAGAGAATGAATCCCGCCTTACGAATAAATAGGACTGCCGCGCTCTGAACTCATGTAGAACGTCATTCAGTCAAGCTCTGGCGATACTCATGGTGCCAGTTTTCGAAACCTACGGCAGTGCGCCCTGCTATCTTTTCGATTTTCTTTCGTTGGTAAAGGAAAATTAGTGAGAGAGACCCCAATAGAAAAGTTGCGTCCGCGCACGTTGGGGGAATTAAAGTTAAGTGCCTGAGCAGATACTTTAGTGTTCCAAAGTGTGCATAGCCCTTATCTTCCAAATGACTGTTTTATTGCTGCGCGGTGACCGTACTTGCGGACACAACGGAGCTTGAATGCGGACAAGCAACCGAGCTGCCTATATAGGATGCGTGTACGGCATGTTACTCCGAGTAGCGGAAGCTCTGCACGTCTCTGTGCACAATCACCTTAAAATAACATTTCTACGTCGTCTACCTACATGGTGTAATCTCGTCACAAAAAAGCCCGTCCTAACAGTTCGGTTCTGTCACACTAGTTACCCCCACCAGCAGTGGCGGGCTCTCTATTCGACTCCAGGGAATCACCGGGTCTCTTCGATTTACCATCTCAGACTCACCGCGGATAGTCCGCGGGTAGTCCGAGGCTTCCCCGAAGTCATAAGAAAATTTGAATGCAACACAGCTTCTCAGCGAGTTCGAGACGGTAAATCGAAGAGCGCCACTGTCGTGTAGAGGCCCGACGTAGTGAAAACACCTAGCCGCAAAGCTGACAAACCTATAAAAACACGGCCTGTCTTCGTAACACAGAAAAATTGTTATTCCTGCATTGCTCTCGTGCAGCCCGCGCACCGCGGAGATACATGCATCCTAGACTGTGCCCATAAAGCTTGTGCACGCCATACCCTGTTTTGCGTTTAAATGATCGCCGCAAAATCGTAATTCATGCCACATACCTTGCTCCCATCGCTGTCTGTGATTTTGCGCTGCCTGCACAGCAGCACACAGCAGTGTACTGACATTTTGCCAGCAAAAAAAATCTGACTGCGACAGTCAAAGCCTTTCAACGCGTACGTTCGCATGGGGGTCGCCCGCGCGTAGTGGTCAAGCCTCGCCAGCATCACAATGGCGGATATGGTACCTGCTGTGTTCACTAGATGGCGCTGCTAATTTCGCATATTGCCTATTACAATCATTTAAAACTTGGTGTATTGGTGGTACTGCAGAAAGCCGATAAATGCTTGTCAAACTGTGGAAATACAAAAAGAAGCATATGATCTTACCACACGCATGACCACTGCTTCTTTCCGTTGCCACCAAAAAGCACGTGGTACAGCTAAGCGTGCTTAGGAACTGACAACTGAGGACGTAGCCAATGTTCAACATAAAAAATTTTATTGCTTAAAACAAGTTACTCTAATTGAGGTTCGCTCAATAATTTTTGTATGCCCCTGCAAACCAGTGCAAGCATGAAATTTTAGTTTGACTGCATCACCGAAGTGCCTAAACATAAATAGTTTATTTAAATTATACTCTCAATGCCAAACATTGTACAGAGGAGAGTGGTTAATATATTTATGTTATAGAATGTTATGCAAGACCACTTGAAAAGATTAATGGTCTGACTTGTTGGCAACTGAGGGTAGAAGGTGAGGTGAGGTGTAAACTCGCAAAGGCCTATGGGATGCACGCAGTCTGCACTGGCTTCCGGTTTAATGGCTCTCCATCCGACTGCTGCGTCGCTCTTTGTGTATCGATGTGCTCTCTTTCTTCATAGCAACCCTACGTGTATGCTGTGAATTTCTAGAGCACGTTAGCATAGCCGCACCTACAACTGACCATGAAAAGAAAGGATGTGCTGTCGTGAAATATTTTCTAAAGGCAAACAGGCTGTACATGCTATCACGATTCGGCATTTCTTTAGAATAATAAGTGGCATGGACTTGGCTGTCACGTCCTTTAACTATTTTGCACTTGTATATTAATGCAGGGTGCCCACTAACGTGCTCATTTTTACGTGTTTACATCTTTGGGGGTGCTCAGCTGCTTTTGCATTCACAGTTGCACCGCAGCTCGTATCAATGTTCATCGTGTGAAAGGGGTATTTTTTATTACTGAAACTACGCGTTCAACGGCAACGGCCTGGAAAACTGTTCAATCGTTCGTTCGTGATGACCTCGACTATAATACAACACTGACAAAGCTTTAAAATTCTAAATATTTCGGCGGCAACTTTCTTTAGCAATGTCGAGCTTGTTTGGCGTTTACATATTGCATCGTGTCAGTAAACAAGCTGGTCGACACGACATGCACCTCATATTCAGGCGCTGTGCTTGTTATGTGTAGTAGTTACCTGTTGTGCTTGATGTACACTAGATGAGGTATGCATAAACTGACTACTAAAAGAAATGCTTGGAAAAACACTTGAAATCACCAGCAACATGTTGCATAGCTGTTCTATGAGTAGAATAGTATTCTCTTGTCTACATAACGTTACTGACATAATTTTCTCCTACCGGTGCGAGGTCGTCGCTGTTAGAACCACTGACTGATTGCATATACATCGCTGCAGTTCATGTCGTTGACAAATGCTATGTCCACGGATTCCGCAGTATCACTGCTGGCCTGATGTCGTGCGACTGCTGCGTCACGCATTTTTCGGTATCAGGGTTAGAGCTAGCTGCACGTTACGTGGCGGCCGTGCGTTTTATCGTAAACGCCGTATGTCTGTGGTACATGCGTATATAGTGATTGTGGTTGTGCTGATGAAAAACAACACGTTCAAATGCCTTTCGTGCCATGGGATGAATTTGTAAGCAACTATTCAGTCGAGCTGACATCCCCAAAGCCACCGATCTTGCAAAGCTTAGCTCTGAAAAACACTTCAGTTATATACATGTTCGCTCTATTCTAAGTACAGCCCAAGGTGTGCAAGCTTGTTCAGCTAACATCTGTGGCATACCCTCCTGGTCCTTTTACGCCTAACCTTGCAAGAGACACTAGCAAGCTTTTGCTTCTCGGGTTTTGTTTACTTTCAGCTAAAATTGGATTCTTTTATAGAATCTACTCGGTAAACCACTTGAAGTAAACTGCTGTACTAAACTAAGAATACAGCATTTTAAATAATTTTACAAAACTCCAACCAAAAATCAAATGGGACAGCTGCAACATAGCCTTTCATTATCAAAGCGGTGAGTTGTGCTTGTCGGCACAAAGGACTGTAGTGCGCTACAGTGCAGGAAACACACAATAGACAGAACACAAATGACGACCTCTGATTGGGAGAGCAGTTCTGGCAGGTTATACTATGGCCAGCTAGGAAACCTTCAAACTTTTTTCAGTCATGCGCAGTTTTCACATTGGTTGCATGCTCTCTTAGCCTATCATTTATGCAACGCCCGGTTTGGCCATTGTACACTTGACCTCACTTTAAAGAAATTTCGTACTCTACCCCTTCTGCACAATCAGCAAAGGGCGTCCTGTTCTTTGTGCCACGTACCTGTTTCATTTTCGTCTCCAGGTCATTCAATCTGCAGAGCTTACACAGCCTATTTGGTACGGAAAATATGAGTTCCGCGTCTTAACGCTGGGCCACCTTTTTCAAGTTGGGCGACAGCTTGGGCATATATAAGGTATCAATGCTACCTTCTGCCAGCACTGTGCGATGGCTTCACAATTTTGTGGGTGGTGGTGCACCTTCTTGAGCAGGCTGTCTGCAACGGAAATGTGGAGTGGCTGGAGATGCCCAGCACCTGGCAGCCTTGTAGCTTGACGCTCAAATGCTTCAGAAGTACATTGTGGGCAAGATGTTCCCGGAGCACTCTTGAGGCAGAACGTGACAATAGCTTGTTTAACGAGCTTAGAGTGGGTGGACTTGAAAGGTAGTAGTAGTGAAAGGTAGTACATGGTTTATAGCACCAGCAGACGCTAACACATGTAAACCAAAACAGGATATCTAAATATCTAATTTGGCCATTGGCTGGGAGTTCATCGGTTAGTCTAAATGAGCTCCTCACACCAAAAAACACATCAAGTAGCACTTTTCTTTGTATTTCTATGTCGTACGACCACAACTTAAAACAGTTAGGTAATTGTCAACATATCAGAATATGCTAACAACATTTTCATTGGTGAGCAAGTCGTCGATCCGACGATTGAAGTGAGCAAAAATTAGGTCTCTAATAACCGGGCGATTCAAGAACAAAAGAATACGCCTTGCTTCTGCTGGTGTGGGATCCTTTCAAACATTACGTAAGTAGACGGCTAATAAAAGCCTAAACATTCTAAGAAACCACCAGCAGAGATCCCCACACAGTTTTGAAAAGCAACGGAACTGTGTTTGTCAATAGAATGCTCACCACACTCAAGGGTTAGATTATCATGCAAGGAATAAAAAAGATCTTTGATGTTAATCGATAAATCCTTACAGCACATGTCAGTGAAAGTGTCAAAGACATCTAAAGCCTGGTTATATTTAGTCTCAGTAAAAGAGTCATCTATCACTAAAAGCTTGAGCTTGCGCTGATTCAGATTCATAGACAATGGTCCAAAAAGGTACGTCGACCTTGTGAACTTTTGCACCAAGAAGACATTTGAAAAAAATTTTTTGCTATTATCGATCGCCTTAATCATGAGAAAGGTCAAGCTTCTCACACTTTTTGCAACAGACTTCTGTTTACTCAATGAAATATTGGAGTGCGAATTGACTGTAGATATCGCTTCTCTTGACATTGATTTAAGAAAATGTTTGCTCAGTATAATCGTGAAACCACCTCTCTTATCGACCAGGAGAATGTGGATGCAGTGGTCGCATAGAAAAAAAGCCGCTCGTCTAAAGGGTGGGCTGGGTTTTAAGTTCTTGCAGCTGTTAAGGAGGTTCCCACCTCCTGAAATACATAATGCACTCAAATCGGCAGGGGCTTCATGCGAAACTTTACATAACAAAGAAAGCTGTGTTGGCCTCGACTCTCTGAATGTGACAGTGAACTTCGGTCCACGGGAACGAACACAGGCTAGACCTGCTGGCTAGGTTGCTTCACCGATGATGTGCACATTGCATTGGGACTTGCGTGCGTGGGGTACACGAAGTCCTCACTCTTCTCAGGGCGGTATAAACATATCTGCTATTTTATACCCCAAAAAACATTGTTGAAAGTTCAGTGCTTGTTCTCATCATTTGTGTTCTGTCCATTGTGTCTTTTTGCGCTGTAGTGCACCAAAACTTTTATTATTGTTTCACAAGTACGTTCACAGACGACGACCATCGCCAAAGTGTTTGAGTCTCATCATTTATGTTATGAAGTGTACATAACCGTGTCTTTCGAGTACATAAGTGGTAAAACAAACAACTTTACCTCTCATACGCTCCTCCATTTGTAAAGAGCGCATGAGAGTTCAACGTGACATCGGCATCTCCAAAGAACTTCCTATGTCATTTCAGCTGAACGCAACAAAGAAAAGTTTTACACCACCTTTTACTTTAGATTATTGCTTTGCCTTTACTAGTCAGCTTTTTTTAAATATAGTGTGTCAGCTCATTATCAATTCTCTCCTGAGTGACGTAGTTGACAACTAAAGCACATTCATAGTAATGCCATGAAAGAACTTATGCGATAAAGTTTGTGTGCCGTTCTGTTGTGAGATCGTTTTTGTACAAGGTAAGGAGGAAGGAGTGAGGAGAAACAAATCTGGGCGTAATTTCATAGCTTAAGGAAGCTGCATGTTCGCTATTATGCCTGCATTACCTTAAAATATAGATGTCTTTTTTTAGTTTTCTGCTAAGTTTTATTTTTGCATCTTGCAGTTTCAGTGAATGTTACAGCAATACCTTGTTCTGAACTTTTTTTTTGCAAGTGCATCACATCAGCCCCGTTGGAAGATAACGGATGACCTTGGCTCTTTTGCCGAGATGCTTCTGCAGTGCAAAACAAGATTGATTCATATGGATGAAGTAATAAAGAAGTATAGAAAATTTCAACAATGCATAAGTCCCTCAACTCATTTACTGCAAATGCAGCATTCTGCCATGTGGTATAAGGAGACCTGTGACCAACAATACATCAATTCTAACAATCTTTTTTCATTTGTTTTTGTTTCAAATATTCTATCAAGCCAATATATGCTTTCAAGCAGGTTCACGGTTCTAGCGCCAACTAGATGAAGGAATGAGAGAAAGCGTGTCTGACACAAAAGAGATGGAGACACTTGGACTGCCAAAAGGTGCCAGAAGAAAAACACTTCATTCACATCAAATGCACTTTACGTATAGCTCACAGTAAGAATGCTCGGGCATCAGAGTGACACTAAACGTTAATATATCAACTTCTCATGGTCACTAGCTTCAACCTGGAACTATATTGAAGTACCGTGTCTAGTGATAAGTTGACCACGAGGTGAGAAATGGCTTAGACAGTTATGTGTAAGGAAACAGTATAGAGCAGATAATGGTTCACAACAGGAAAAACTATCAAAATGAAGCCTTTTATTTGTTTTTGCAGTCACAAGTTGATTAATGAAAAGAAAAGAAAGGTTCAAGACCAAACCTTTGAACTTCGCGCTGAATCCTCACTGCCCAACAGCCTGCATGGCGTCACATAATCAAACAATTTTTTCATTTATTTACTTATTTATTTATCCATCCGCAGCTGGTTTCTACAGATCAAAATGTTATGACACCTCAGCAGGAAAGAAAAGTTTCGTGACTATTTTTTTTTTACCTTCCGTGCATTCAGCTCAGCCAAATAGCCCAGAAGTATGTACGCAGTAATAATTTTTTTTCATGCAGAAAAAGTTTGTTTCGCGCATTGATGCCTGGCGTGCGCGAATGACAGGCCGATCAAAGACGCTTGTAAAATTGTCATTTCGGTTTCAGTTCTTAACTGCGCAAAGCGCCATCTGCTTCCTGTAGCAGTTGTGAAGGTGACTTCCTATTTACCTTTTTGGCTGCAAGGCGTGCGTTCAACGTCCAAGCTTCAGTGCAGTTCTACGTGACATTGTGAGATCTATACGTGGCGATCACATTTAGCATCATCCGGAACATCGAGCGTCAATATTTGATGCGCGACTCTCCACCACTGGTCGTCAGAAGGGAAGCAAAACGCTGCTGCATCATGCACGAGCTTGCGTGGTCAACGTGTTAAGGCGAATATTGCTTTCACGGCTACCGCAGTCCTTGAATTTTATGAATGACGCTTGGCTGCTTTCACATTGCATTAGAAACCAAGGCCTGCGTCTTCAATGCGGAAGAATATGAGCTGCACAAACACGGACTTTAGAGAGCCAGACGACGTACCTTTTTTGTTCTTCGACGCATGTCCCCACATCTCGATCGGTTCCTGGGAACTACCGCCAATTTCTCAGTCCCTTTTTAAAACGATATCGCATGCATTTGCGGGCAGGATCACCCATTGCCTTTGCTTTTTTGTTTTTGCTTTGTTGTACAGAAATAAAAGCGGCCTGTGGTTGCATAAACTGCAGCAAAAACGAGAGTTGGGGTAGTTGTATTAGGTTCATTTTGAAATAGCGCAAAGTATAAACACGTGAAAGACAGCGCTCGTGTTGGCCAGCTTCTTTCGTCTTTTCGCTATCTTAGGATCAAGTTACATGCGTGAACTACCTTGTTAACTTGTTTTCTGCACCGCACGAAGCCATAAGACTTTCGTCACTGCGGCCTCCCTCCGGCGGCTGTCGTTACAGTTCTGGCCTCAGCCAGTACAGTAACCCATAAGCAAGCGAGCTTCTGTTTTCGCCACTCTTAGCGCAGTTGTAGTGTTGAGACTCTATAGACAGCAGACGCAGCATCTCGAGCAGGCATGAACGCGGTGGTTCAAATAACAGACGCATGTTGGATTTTTTTTATCTTGCAGGTTCATAAATTAGCACGCACGTACGCGCAACAGGTGGAAAATACACTGGCATGCTTGTTTATTCACGATGACACAATATGGAAACCAATCAGTTTCTTGGCCCCAAAAATTGTGGGCAATCATTTTAGTGCTATATTCGACCTCTTTTAGTATCATTGCAAGAAACTTTTTTGCTGTCTTCAGAAGTGGTTTAATATTGCCATAGTGCGTTAAACCTAGGTTGATTTTAAAAACAATAAATACTGCTCGAAATAACGAGAACAGACGCTAATGCCAAATAACATCCAAGGGGATGTTATTTGTTGCAATTGTGTTACAAGTGTGAAGTGGGCAAAAAGACAACTTGCTGTGACCGATCATTGCTATAGATAACACCTCTTACACTTTCCTTGCCATTACTATTTGTGCTCATTATTACTGTATCTACCAAAGAAAAAGAAGTTCTTAAAATACCCTTTTTTTAATACTGCATGGATTTTTTTGATCTGTTGCTGGTTGCTAGAAAAGAAATGGTGCTCTTTATCCACTTCACTGGCGTGTGCCTTTCAGTTACGATATGCATTTTAGTGAAAGCAAAACAGGAAGGCTGCACCCATTCTGACTGACATTTTTTTTAAATTCTACAAGGTATACAATAGCATCACACGCCAGGATAGTTTCTATTAATTGTATCAAAGAAGCATCATGGAGGTATATGACCAAGTATTTTTAAAGAATAAGGAGCGTAAACGTAAAAAATGTGGAAGTCGGGGTGTCACACTACTTTCTACACCTGAATGCAAATAGATAGCAACATCAAAGTCAAAGCGCCACACGAACCTTTTCTTCAATTCATTCATGCCGAAGAGAGCATCTGAATAAATTAGGCGTAAACCCGCAAACGCTCATGGGAGGCACCGTCTGCATCGGCCTCCAGTTCAAGATATCCATGGCGGCCGGCTTGCGGCGGCCAATAGTTGATTGATTGATTTGTGGGGTTTAACGTCCCAAAACCACCATATGATTATGAGAGAAACCGTAGTGGAGGGCTCCGGAAATTTCGACCACCTGGGGTTCTTTAACGTACACCCAAATCTGAGTACACGGGCCTACAACATTTCCGCCTCCATCGGAAATGCAGCCGCCACAGCCGGGATTTGATCCCGTGACCTGCGGGTCAGCAGCCGAGTACCTTAGCCACTAGACCACCGTGGCGGGGCAGCGGCCAACAGTTGCGACGGTAGGTAACGGCTCGCGGTACGTTCGGATGTGCCTCAGACTGTTTAGTTTCGCTGTAAATATTTCTAGCCTCTGCCGACCAACACACTCTTTCTCGTTCTGTTTATTTGACTCGTTCAAATGCTTTCGCGAAGGGAATTCTAGTGACTTCCGGGGAATGAAGCGACCGTTGAAGCTTCATCGGATGAACACCCGTTGCAAGCCCGGGCCGGTGAGTAGAAACCACTTCAGTTTTCAAAGGACGGTTGCTTGCCAGGCTAGTTGGTTCATTTCAACATATGTAGTTTTTTTTTCCAATGAGTGCGTAGGCGCCACACGATGGCAGCACATTGCATTATTAAATTTTAAAATTGTTTAACGTCTTAATCTGTAACCGGAAAAACGTGCGTTACTTGCGGCGTGGCTTCACGTAGGAACGTGTCACTGACTCAATAGTTAATTCTGAAATTCTATCACCAGGTAACACCAACCAGGCCGTTTCGACGAAAGAAGGCAAATAAATCACTGTCGCCTCGCATGTGTTTTCGTAGCTAGCCCTTATCAAAATATGTGCAAAAAACCTACTTGTCAATAGTTTACCGCAGTCGTGTTTGAGAAACATCACATAATTATGGATCTGGTTTTGCTATAATGTGACAAAGAAAGCGCCACATAAATGAGAAATACGTCTTTTACTGCCACAGCCTCCTGGCCCACCTGACATGGAAACAACTATGTACAATGGGCAAGGAACCTGCTACATGACATGCCTTATGGAGAAGCAGCCGTGTGTCTTATGAGTTACCATTACATGTATGTATAAGATACTGCTGTTTACTAGATAACTGAGTTCATTTGTTTACTTTGAGCTTGGTGGCACTGTTCGGAGCATCATGCTAAACTACGTGCTCTTCGTTATACAGGTATGCCTTGGCTTTCACGGGACTGAACGTGCCTCCCTACTGGATTGCTGTGGTCATTCCGCCACAACGCCGATGTCATCGAGTATCCAACATATGCAATTTGGGACGACGCTGCTATCGCTATCAGCATGGCAGAAAGAACCCCATCATGATGCGACGCTTCGCACGTCACGTCCGGAGGATCCTTTTGGCGCACCAGCGACATCTGGCACATCAGCGGGACTGCATAAAAGGCTGAACATGTCCCGCGCGCGCTTCACTGGGGTTGGTGGCACCGTTCGGAGCATCATGCTAAACTACGTGCTCTTCGTTATACAGGTGTGCCTTGGCTTTCACGGGACTGAACGTGCCTCCCTGCTGGGCTGCTGTGGTCATTCCGCCACAATGCTGATGTCATCGAGTATCCAACACATGCAACTTGGGACGACGCTGCTACCGAACACCATCGGCACATTCGGCAGTTTCATCCGCTGGTCCAAAAACCTTCCACCTGCGCGAAAAGCGCAGGGCGTCATGTGCAGGATCGCGTGCGCCGGCTGAACCAACAACTTCCATGACAAAATGCCGCAGCACAGGAAGGACTTCCGTCAAATGAACAGCGAACGGAGCGCTGAGGCAGAACACTGCAAACGGGTTGGCCAGCATATTAGTCCAGACGGTGCCGTGATATGACGATAGATATAGCGCGAGAACAGAACGACGACACAGAGACAAGAAGGACACGAAGAACACGAGCGCTCGTGTCCTTCGTGTCCTTCTTGTCTCTGTGTCGTCGTTATGTTTTCGCGCTATAACTATCATCATGTCATACCAACTAGCTCAAGCTGCCACACTTCTAAGGCGCCGTGATCTCCTAAACAGTAAGAAACATTCACCGGCGGCTCCCCTTTGAATACCGGAACAGTTAGCAGACAGTGGGAGACAACAACAGCACCACTGGAAAACGGCCCTTTCTCTACTTCAAAATCGGTAGTTTACCCGATTCACGTGGAGAGCCCACGATGTTTACATTTCGGCAAAATAGCGAGTAGTACGTGAAGCAAGTGGGATGCAGCGTTGATTCAGGAGGATTGAAACTAAAAACTGAGAGCAGACGACGTTGCCCAAGCACCAAACGCATGTGCCATTGGAAAAACTCCACGAGCACTGCACCTGAAAAAAAAGGCTTGCGGAGCTAGTTGCAAGTAAATTGGAATCTTCAATATTCCCAATTTGTTCTCATCGTGCTTTCATAATTATATGGTATACCAGCCTGTGTCTCATTGGCTTCGCGATTAGTGGAATGTGACCGCTTCGCGCAGCAAGACAAGGCGGCCAATTCGCGGTAAGTACTCATCGGTACTGTTGTGCTTTGCTTTGTACTCTACCGTATCAGTGTCTTGTTTATGCGACCATTAATCACGTCGTGTTTGTGAGACACCTACCGCGAGCAAACGGTCTCGAGCGCACATTTTCAGACGAGGAGTAACAGAAAAAACCGGAGCGCAGCGTTAAAACCATCATAGCACAAACTGGCAAGCACCATTTTCAACGAAATGAAACTAGACGCTTTGACACGGGCTTGATTACGCCTTTTCAGAGCGAAAACAGCTGACAGGGGCGGCGGACGCCATGCAAGCCAGGCTAGGGCGTTTTAAAGCCCCTACTTAATGTTATTTGCTACTCAAATCAACATGAGAGGGCGCTGCGGAGTTTACCACAATCTGGCCACACTATGCTGCATGGCGGATTCACGGAGGTCACCGCGTCCACTGTCGCTAACACATATATAGGGTTTTTGCAGTGTGATTGCAGTTCGCGCTGCTTTGTCAAAGGGAGCGGGTTGTTGACGTGGATCATCTTATTTTAGTCGGCACGAGTGCCCCGCCAGCACGAACGGCGTTCTTGAAGTGGTCACGTTGTGTGTGCAAACATCCGGCGCGGCAGCGGACCCGCACGAGATCCTCGTTCAAATCGGCAATGACCCTCTACCCAAAGCAGATAGGTTCTGTGTTATGCATCTTGCTAAGAAGCGCAGTCACTGTTACACAGAACACACAACACAAGCATTCAACTTCAACTAAAGGTTTATCGAAAACTTCAGAGTTTATAAAGGGAGTGAAAAGTGAAAAGAGAAAAAGAATAATAAAAGGTCAGCACGGGCTCCGCTTGTGTTGTGCGTTTTGTGTAATAGTGGCTGCGCTTCCTAGCAAGATGGATCCTAACCAACTGGCCAGATACAATTGTTCATTGTGTTATGCGTTGCAATTAACTCCCTCTGGCTAACCGTTCAGCACGTCGACAAAGTCTTGCTTGCGACAGCTCTCTTAATCTAGTTTCTCTATTTTCATCATAGCATGATGTCTTAGACTTGGTACAGCGTATTTAAGCCGTCTTTGCAGGCATGGCACATCTGAAAAACAAACAACATGAGTCAGTGTGTGCTGAATTTATTTTTTACACCATAAACAAGGCCACATTGCCTAAAAAAGGGGGAGAAAGCGGGGGGGGGGGGGGTATTGTCATAGAACTTGCAAGATGTTTCAGTGCGCAAACAAAGGAAAAAGGACAGGGTAGACAGAAAAAGCGCTGTTTCTGTCTACCCTGTCCTTTTTCCTTTGTTCGCGCGCTGAAACATCTTGCAAATATGAGTACGCACCAACTAGCCCAAGCTTCCACTCTTGTGTCCTAGAACATTGCACACCAAATGTAGCATCTCGAAGACGTAGTTGAATTATGATTGTAACACAATCAAATTATGAATACTTTGGCCTCTGGAATCAGAATAATCGAAATCTAGATAATGCAGCATTAGGTACTAAAAAAACGACACTTATGACATGGTACACGCCAGCACGGGCTCCGGAGGTTATGTCTGAAGCGTTGGGGCTAGGTTTGTATATATATATATATATATATATATATATATATATATATATATATATATATATATATATATATATATATTGTGGGCATTTATTAGACCAATCCTCTTCATCTGAACATTATCATCATCATCATGTGTTGCTCATGCATCCTCATCGTTGTCACGTAGCATCATCATCTTGGTTCGTTCATCTCAGCTGTCAGCTGCCGGTTCTTCGGGCCTAATAAAGGTCTTCCAAACCAAGACTTCATACGTGGTGGAGCGTGCTGTTGGATCCCCCGTCATCCTTTCGACCACTCTACCCCCTGGAGCTACGTTCAGGTCGCCGCTTGGGCTAGGTGTCCAGATCCGGAAATATGTCGCACCAAGAAGAGGTCGGTGCTGCAGCCGTTCCCACTCCGCCACCGCGTGCCGCGCCTTTTCATGTCATTAACAGCCACCAGCGTGAGCCCCATCCCTTCGCTGGTATGCGCGGGGAAGATGTGGAGGAATGGCTGGACGATTTCGAACGTGTCGGCGCTGCTAACCGGTGGGATAACACCTACAAACTCGCTTACGTGTCATTCTACCTCACGGGTGTCGCGAAGACGTGGTTCCTCAACCACTTCATCGACATCTCCGACTGGTCAGCCTTCAAAGATCAGCTTCGCCATGTCTTTGGCACACCGGCTGTTCGTTCAGCTTTCGCAAAGAAAGCTCTCGCGACTCGGAAAAAGCACATCGGGGAGTCGTATACATCCTACATCGAGGATTTCCTTTCACTTTGCCGCCGGGTTGACACCCCAATGACAGAGTCAGACAAGGTACGCCAGCTTCTTAAGGGGATTGGACCCGCCGCATTTAATACCCTTGCAATCCAGAATCCGGCTACCGTTGCTGACGTTGCGACAACCTGTCAGCGCCTCGAAGAACTTGAGTCGATGCGCCTACAACCGGACAGTGACGCGGCCCGTATTACGGCGGATCCAAACCTACGAGACACAATAAGGGTGATAATACGCGAAGAATTAGAATTAATGGGATTTACACTACCTTCAGTGTGTCCCATTCAGTCTTCTTCAACGTCATTGCGGGATGTCATCAGGGAGGAGCTCACGTCCATGACCCATATGGCCCACCTGCAGCCCACTGTCGCTCGTACTCTCCCATCGTTCTCGCATTCCATCGCCGCTCCATCAGGCACCGTCAGCTCGACGTCGCCACCACGAACGTACGCGTCGGTTGTGCCGCACCTCCTAGAAGCTTTCCCACGAGCTTTCCATCACCACCGCCTGAGCCATCATCTGTCCCTCTCACTGCTCTCTCTCCCGGTGCATCTAACACAAGCTACTACCCTCCTTATCGATCGACTCGCCCTACGTGCTATTATTGCGGCTATCGTGGTCACATTTCACGCTTTTGCCGCAAGCGCCAGCAAGATGAGCGCCGAGGGTACGACATACGCGAACGAGACTATACCGCAGGAGCCTTGTACCAGGGCCGTTGTTATTCGTCACCGCCGCGTCGGTCACCATCTCCGCCAGCATCAGGTGAACTGCGCAGTAGTCATCGATCAACCCGACGCCGTTCACCATCGCCCTACCGTCGCTCCTCTTCTCCTCTTCAGCCTGCTTCCCTCGCTTCTGATCGGCGTCCGGAAAACTAAGCGATGCAGTTTTTGGAGGACAAACTGCATTCCAACACAGTACTCCAATTCCTCCAGCACGCCCTTACAATATGATTGCAGTCACAGTTGAGGGAGTGCACGTTGATGCTTTGGTGGACACTGGCGCTGGGTTTTCTATTATTCGTGCTGATTTGTGTACCCGTCTTCGAAAAGTCACGACGCCTTATGATGGACCAACACTGGTTACAGCCCAGAGAACAATGATTCGCCCTTCCGCTCTCTGTACTGCCCGTGTGCTAATCGACGACATTCATCATCACATACAATTCGCTGTGCTATCCCCGTGCTCCCACGAACTCATTTTAGGCTGGGACTTTCTTTCGCCTGCTTCCGCGGCTATTTGTTGGGCACAACGTGTCGTCCATCTTACTGACACAGACCACTTGCTTAGTGACGAAACCTACAGGCCACTTCGACTCATCGCTGCTGTATACGTTGAGTTACCCGCGAAGGAACATCAATTAGTCACAGTTTTCTCCAACTACGTCAACTCGGGTGACATTTTGGTCACTCCATCGCCCCGTTGCCTCAATAAAGGCATAGCTCTCGCATCAGGTGTGGCTCGCTTCAACAATAAATCAGCTATCCTCGCTGCTACGAACACCACACCAGATAAAATTTTACTGCCGCGGGGCACTACTGTCGCCTGCGCTGCCGATCTGGAGCCTGTGTGCGTCGTGCCTCTTACCCCTGCCTCCTCTAAAGGCCATCCTGGAGATCATGCTGCTTCCTCGGCCTTTACAGCAGCCATCAACAAGCACTTGACAGACTCGCAGAAGCAGCAGCTGCTTGATTCGTTGCAAAAGCATGCAAACTCTTTTGACGTTCATTCATCCAGCCTGGGTCAGACAACTGCTACAGCACATCGTATTCAGACCGACGGAACGTCCATTGTACATCGTCGTCCGTACCGCGTCTCCCTAGCCGAACGAAAAATCATTGAAGAAACCGTAGACGATATGCTGCAACGGGAGATAATCCGACCCTCAACCAGTCCTTGGTCGTCTCCAGGGGTTCTGGTGCGTAAAAAAGACGGTTCCGTACGATTTAGCGTCGATTACCGAGCACTCAATAAGATCACTAGGAAGGACGTATACCCCATGCCACGTATCGACGACGCCCTCGATTCCTTACAAGGTGCTGAATTCTTTTCATGCCTCGACTTGCGTTCCGGCTATTGGCAAATCCCCGTGCACGAAGATGACAAAGAAAAAACTGCGTTTGCAACCCCCGACGGCCTATACGAATTCAATGTTATGCCTTTTGGTCTATGCAATGCGCCCGCAACTTTTGAGCGCTTGATTGACACCGTGCTGCGTGGCCTGAAATGGAAGAGTTGCCTATGTTACCTCGATGACATTGTTGTCTTTTCATCGACGTTTCCTCAACATCTGCAACGCTTGGACGAGGTCTTGAGTTGCCTTGCGGGTGCTGGTCTTCAAATTAACACCAAGAAGTGCCATTTCGCCAGCAGATCTATCAAGGTCCTCGGTCATGTTGTGAGCAAGGACGGAATTTGTCCAGACCCTGAGAAAACTGCTGCGGTGCTTCGCTTTCCTCGGCCTGACAAGTCGAAAGATTTGCGAAGTTCCCTTGGTCTCGCCTCTTACTTTCGGCGATTCATACAAAACTTTGCCTCCATAGCTGCACCACTCCATAAGCTACTTGCTTCTGGTACGCCCTTTCAGTGGTCTCAGGAATGTGAATCGGCTTTCGACAGGTCGAAGAGTGCCCTCACGACCGATCCTGTACTTTCTCATTTTCACGATGGTGCACCGACCTTCCTCCATACAGACGCTAGCGACCATGGTTTAGGAGCCGTGCTCCTCCAGCGCGACAACTCTTCGCGAGAGCGAGTCGTTGCGTACGCCAGCCGCGTCCTCTCCGCAGCCGAGAGGAACTACACGATCACAGAGAAGGAGTGCCTCGCCATCGTTTGGTCAGTGCAGAAATTTCGTCCCTATCTTCACGGCCGCCATTTCACCATTGTGACCGACCACCATGCTTTATGTTGGCTTTCGACACTCAAGAACTTGTCGGGACGCCTCGGCCGCTGGATTCTACGCCTACAAAAGTATGATTTTGACATCGTATACGTGTGGCAGAAAGCATAGCGACGCCGATGCTCTCTCTCGCTGCCCACTACCAGCGGCTCCCCTTAGCGTTTCCGCAATCACTTTGCACAACACACCCTCAGAGTACACGTCTACGGCGGTTTCCTCTCTCGCCTCTATGGACCAGCTGCCTTCGGACGACCCGCACGATTTTTCTTCTCGACAGCTGGCTGACCCATACTGTGGACGTATTATAGGCTACCTCACTGGCAGTTCCCGTCCACCTAATGCCAGGCTCCGTCGCCAACTCTCGCAGTTTAAGGTGGACAACTCGGTGCTGTACCGCAAAATTTGCCATCCTGACGGTCAGCGCTGGGTTCCCGTTCTACCCCGATCGCTTCGGTCCGAAGTCCTCAGAGCACTTCATGACCATCCGACGGCTGGTCACCTTGGTTACCACAAAACCTACGATCGCCTTTGAAGTCGGTTTTATTGGCCAGGTATTACCACTAGTGTAGCTCGGTACGTTGGGTCCTGCACTACCTGCCAATGTAGAAAACTACCCACATCTGCTCTAGCCGGTACACTACAGCTTTTTCCGTGCCCAGCCACACCATTAAAAGTTGTAGGCATCGATCTTTATGGCCCCCTTCCAGCCAGTGCTGCTGGAAACCGATGGATAGTAACAGCCATTGACCATTTGACGCGCTACGCCGAGACGGCATCCGTCACTACCAGTTCTGCTTCTGAAATTGCCGATTTCATCCTCCGAGCCATTATACTGCGTCATGGTGCTCCACGTGTATTGCTCAGTGACCGTGGAAGGGCATTCCTTTCACAACTAGTGAACAAACTTCTTCGCGCCTCTGGCACAACTCACAAGACTGCCTCTAGTTATCATCCCCAAACTAACGGCCTCACTGAGCGATTCGACCGCACTCTTTCTGACAAGATCGCCGCCTACATTCAACCAGACCACAAGAACTGGGATGTAGTCCTACCATTCGTCACTTTCGCCAACAATACGGCTATTCAGTGGACAACCGGCTACTCACCATTTTACCTAGTTTATGGACGCTCCCCTACTTCTCTCCTGGACGTCTCTTTCTTTACCTGCCATGAGGATTCATCTCCATCCTCTTCAGAGGAATACGTTTTACGGCTCGCAGAGAGCCGCCAAAGTGCTTGTATAAACACTGAAGCCCGACATCAAGACAAAAAGCTGGTTTATGATGAATCGCATCGTGCTGTATCCTTTCAATCTGGAGCCGAAGTGCTCCTTTTGACGCCTATTCGCACACCTGGTTTGTGCGACAAATTCCAGCCACGGCTTATCGGGCCGTACACAGTTCTCGAAGAAACTTCACCAGTGAATTATCGCGTGACGCCACTTTTAGCCCCAGCAGATCGCCGTTATCGAACTACTGAGGTCGTCCATGTCTCCCGTATGAAGCCCTTCATGCGACGTTTGTCCCCTTGACTTGCCGCGGCCAGGCTGGCCGCTTTCACGTGGGGGGAATTAGTGTGGGCATTTAGTAGACCAATCCTCTTCATCTGTAGATTATCATCATTATCATGTGTTGCTCATGCATCCTCATCGTTGTCACGTAGCATCATCATCTTGGTTCGTTCATCTCAGCTGTCGGCTACTGGTTCTTCGGGCCTAATAAAGGTCTTCCAAACCAAGACTTCATAATATATATATTAATATATATATATATATATATATATATATATATATATATATATATATATATATATATATAGTCTAGTAGATCCTCCGTGAGCGGTCACAACGTGGTTTATTTCGACGTTTCGGCCTTGAGTCTGGCCTTCATCAGGAACGATGAAGAAAAAGAATGGCTCAATAAGATTATGCGTCGACTACCGCCGGTTGAATAAGATCACGCGCAAAGATGTTTACCCGCTACCTCGCATAGACGATGCCCTTGACTGCTTACAAGGCGCGGAGTTCTTCTCGTCACTAGATCTGCGTTCAGGTTATTGGCAGGTTCCCATGGCTGAGGCTGATCGCCCCAAGACGGCTTTTATTACCCCTGATGGCTTATATGAATTTAACGTCATGCCATTTGGGCTCTGCAATGCGCCTGCCACTTTCGAGCGCATGATCGACAACATCCTCCGTGGCCTGAAATGGCAGACATGTCTGTGCTATTTAGACGATGTCGTAATATTTTCGAGCGACTTTTCAACGCATCTTCAGCGGCTCGAGACAGTGCTTACTTGCCTCACCGCCGCCGGTCTACAGCTCAACTTGAAGAAGTGCTGCTTCGGCGCTCGACAACTCCTAGTTTTGGGCCATGTTTTATCTAGAGATGGCATTCTTCCGGATCCGACGAAACTCCGTGCCATTGCCGAATTTTCCAAGCCGAAGACCTTAAAAGAACTTCGCAGCTTCCTCGGTTTATGTTCATATTTTCGTCGTTTTATTCGCAACTCCGCCTCCATCATATCGCCCTTGACTGACCTTCTTGCCGGCAACAACGACCTTTCTAGTTGTCGTCAGCTTGTGATGATGCATTTGCCACACTCCGCCACCTTCTTACGTCACCTCCTATACTGTGACATTTTGATCCTCTTGCGCCGACGGAAATACACACGGATGCTAGCGGAGTTAGCCTAGGTGCTGTGCTCCCCCAGCGTAAACCTGGATTTGACGGCTGGCGTAAGAGACGACGTACTCATCAAATCCAGGTTTACGCTGGACGAGCACAGCACCTAGGCTAACTCCGCTAGCATCCGTGTGTATTTCCGTCGGCGCAAGAGGATCAAAATGTCACAGTATAGGAAGTGACGTAAGAAGGTGGCGGAGTGTGGCAAATGCATCATCACAAGCTGACGACAACTAGAAAGGTCGTTGTTGCCGGCAAGAAGGTCAGTCAAGGGCGATATGATGGAGGCGAAGTTGCGAATAAAACGACGAAAATATGAACATAAACCGAGGAAGCTGCGAAGTTCTTTTAAGGTCTTCGGCTTGGAAAATTCGGCAACGGCACGGAGTTTCGTCGGATCCGGAAGAATGCCATCTCTAGATAAAACATGGCCCAAAACTAGGAGTTGTCAAGCGCCGAAGCAGCACTTCTTCAAGTTGAGCTGTATACCGGCGGCGGTGAGGCAAGTAAGCACTGTCTCGAGCCGCTGAAGATGCGTTGAAAAGTCGCTCGAAAATATTACGACATCGTCTAAATAGCACAGACATGTCTGTCATTTCAGGCCACGGAGGATGTTGTCGATCATGCGCTCGAAAGTGGCAGGCGCATTGCAGAGCCCAAATGGCATGACGTTAAATTAATATAAGCCATCAGGGGTAATAAAAGCCGTTTTGGGGCGATCAGCCTCAGCCATGGGAACCTGCCAATAACCTGAACGCAGATCTAGTGACGAGAAGAACTCCACGCCTTGTAAGCAGTCAAGGGCATCGTCTATGCGAGGTAGCGGGTAAACATCTTTGCGCGTGATCTTATTCAACCGGCGGTAGTCGACGCATAATCTTATTGAGCCATTCTTTTTCTTGACTAGAACAACTGGGGAGGCCCACGGGCTGTTAGAGGGCTCAATAACACATCGCTTCAACATGTCGTCAACTTGTTCCGCGATTATGCGACGCTCAGATGCCGATAGCCGATACGGACGCTGACGTAAAGGAGCGTGAAGGCCAGTGTCAATTTCGTGAGATACTGTGTAAGCACGGCCCAAAGTCAGTTGCTGGTGGTCGAAGCTGGCGCGGAAGCGCTCAAGGAGGGCGATGATGTCGTTGCGCTGCTGGGCCGTAAGGTTGGTGTCGATGCAGCGCGAAATTGCGTCTGTGAATGATGGGGAAGAGGATGACGCGCAGCGATCAACAGCATCAATAGGTAGCGTAGTCGAGTGGTCAGGAACTACACGTGCACTCGAGGGATCAATGTCATCGGCAAAGCCCAGGCACTCTCCGCACAGTAACTTGGAAGGCGAGGAAAACGTATTTGATACATAAATTGCACTTGATCCATCGTGAATATTCAGAACGGCGAAAGGAATTAGGAAGCACTTGCGGCGAACAGCGGTTTCAAAAGGCGTAAAAAGAACAGTTGAGCCACTAGAGACGTCACAGGAAAGCGGAACTAGGGTGGACGAGAACGGGGGTATCGAAGTGTCGGCGGCAACGAAAACTTTTGCAGGTGAAAGGGACGAGTCGAGTGAACCAGCGTCGCATAACGGCGCGAACTCCACTTCGGCGCGAGCACAGTCGATGACGGCATGATGAGTGCAGAGAAAGTCCCAGCCTAATATAATGTCATGGGAACACTGCGGGAGCACTACAAACTCGACGACATAAATATTGTCAGCAATAACGACACGTGCTGTGCATGCAGCAAAAGGGCGAATTCGTTGCTCGCTCGCAGTGCTTAAAACGAAGTCGTGAAGAGGCATTGTGACTTTTTTAGTCGACGGCAAAGTTTTTCAGTCATTACAGACACTGCGGCGCCAGTATCGACCAATGCAAAAAACAGGTATACTTTCAACGGAGACAGTAACGACGTTGGACGGCGAAAAACAAGGTCTTGTGAAGTTCGAAAGATCCGCAGTTCTTGCCCCCGGAACTGCGGCTCCTAGTTTTCCTCAGGGACAGGGCGAGGTCGACGTAGCATAGGGGAAAGGGAACGGCGCGTTGAGGTGAAGGCGACCGGTGTCTGTTGAAGTTCCGGCGAGGTGAAAATGTGTCCATGGTGGTAGTCTCGCCATATACAGCCGGCTCCGGTCGTGGGGGTAAATCATAATTGTTGGGCCTGACGTCGTCACGAAGGAAAAACTAACGCCGTCGACAAAATCGTGCCACGTGACCCGCAATTCCACATGTGAAGCAAATGGGGCGGTTGTCTTGAGTGCGCCAAGGGTTCTGAAAGCGTGGAGGTGGTGGTCGGGAGAAAGGGCGGGCGGCCTGGTACATAGGCTCAGTCGGTACGACAAAGGGACGCGTGGACATAGGCGTTCGCGACAAAAAAACTTGGCCGTTCGCGACAGGTGGACGTCGGGTTCCGTTCAGTGCTTCGGCATAAGTCAATGGAGAAGCCACAGGTGGTGCGTGAGCTGTTGGTAGCGCCTCGGACACTTGCTCCTGGACTACTCGCTGTATTGATGGCGCTAAAGTATATGAGGCACCTTCGGAGGTATAAGGCACGAGGGACAACTGGCGTGCGACCTCCTCTCGTACAAATTGCTTGATCTCGAGAAGCAAAGTGGTGTGGTCTATAGCATTGCCGGCCGACGTTAAAGCGGAGATTGTTGCACATGGCGCGGTGGCACGACATAGTGGTGTCACGCTGTTTCCAGGGCTCATCATAGCTCTGACACAGTTGGATCACTTCCGCTACCGTTTGCGGGCTTTTGGTGACAAGCATCTGAAATGCGTCGTCAGTCACGCCTTTCAAGATGTGTTTAATCTTCTCGGCTTCTGTCATGGCCGAGTTGACATGCAGGCAAAGGTCGACCACATCTTCGATATAACTGGTGTAATTCTCACCATTCTGCTGAGCCCTGGTACGCAAGCGCTGTTCGGCCCGTAGTTTGCGAAGCGCTGGACGGCCAAACAAGTCCGCAAACGCCGTTCGGAAGGCCGACCAGGTGGGGAGGTCTCTCTCGTGATTACGGTACCACAGACTGGCGACGTTGGTCAAATAAAATTGGATGACAGTAAGCTTGTGCGCATCGTCCCACTTGTTGTGCTGCTCACCCGGTCGTATTCGTCGAGCCAGTCTTCCACGTCTTTGTAATCGGTTCCACTGAAGGTAGGTGGATCGCGTTGCCGAAAGGAGCCAAAACAGACAGGAGCTGCAGTAGTTGGACCCGAGGCGGCCGCCTGCTGATCGTCGTCCGTGGACATCGTAGCTACTGGGGGCAACGTACGGTTTCGCAATTCCAGGATTAGGCGTTACGCAGCACCTCCACCAATTATAATGAGGCGTTTTAGAGTGGCACTTTTTTATAAAACAGGAGAGCGGTCACGACACGTCAAGTGGTAATGGCGGAACTAGCCTGAGTCCCCAGCCAACCAAACGTCGTCTTCTTCCCCCTTCCCCGACTGAGTCATACCCCCTGCCCTTCTGAGTAGCATTCATCTTCTTCACTACAATATATATATATATATATATATATATATATATATATATGTGTGTGTGTGTGTGTGTGTATATATATATATATATATATATATATATATATATATATAATATATATATATATATATATATATATATATATATATTTAACGAGCCCCTAGGTATACACTTCTTTCCCTTATTTCATTGAACGAGGGTCTCGTACTGGCAGACTTGGTGTGTTTAGGTTGTATAAGAGGGACAATTAATCAGCTGCCCGCTCATAATAAGTTTACGTGCTACGTGACGCCAAACATGCGCATAAGAGTGTTTTCACATTCGTCGTTTGGCTTATAGATGGCGCCGACTGTCACTCCTACTTCTAAATTCACATATAAACTCAAAAAAGTGAATGGAGGGAAGGCCACTGTGGTAGCTCAGTGGTTAGAGCATCGAACGCGTTATTCGAAGGTCATAGGTTCGATTCCTGCCCACGGCTAGTTATTTTTTCATCCACTTTTCTTTCTTCTTATTTACATTCCATTGGTTCTAATAACTTCCCCTGTACATTCCTTGGCATTACTTTCTGTTAGATCTCATATATATATATATATATATATATATATATATATATATATATATATATATATATATATATATATATATATATATATATATATATATATACAGTATAAAAAGAGGTCGACAAACGTGCGAAAAAACACTAGTTTTACTAACGTTTCGGCAGGTGGGCCTGCCTTCGTCGGAGTGAATGGTTACACATGGCACACAGGGCACATATAATAAGCCGCTTCTTTGCGTATCACATGGCTAAGTCATTATCAGTAGTATAGGAAACAAGATTATCTATCACCAAAGGTACGTGGCTATAGTGCATATACAGCTGAAAACGCGTATCATTATACAATAGTGAAATGGCATGTATTAGATACCCTACAACTTGTGTGGAATGAAACAGGTCAGCAAAATAACAGACTGCGCACGCAGTAGCTCACTTGGTCATACGTTCTGCGGAATAATCACAGCCTAAAAACATTCAGTAAGCCTTTAAAAAAAAGAAGTTTAGAAAGATAAACAAAAATACCAAGCAGGCAGAGCAAAATGAATGCGAGTAAATGGTGAAGCGACAAAGGCCACCTAAATTATGTAGGTAATATTTGACAATAGGCCAACATCGTGCGAAGAATATACACTTGTCAGTAAAACAAAAAAGCGATTTACTAAGGCAATATGCAAGTAAGCGTACCCGGGCTCTCGTTCATGCCGGCAGATAGTGTTTTGAATTTATGAATTAAAAATGACTCTTTTACTTCGCGTTCATGGTGTGATTTAAAGCCCGATTCCAGTATTGTAGCTATCATGTTACTGAATGAATGGCCTGCCTCGGTGACATGCCTTGAAATTGGTAAGTTAGGAAGGGCATGCACATGAGCTTTATGATTATTGAAACGGTATCGAAAAGCAGTTTCAGTATGACCTATGTATTGTACATGACAGATTGAGCATTCCAGCAAATATACGACATTTGCAGTATCACAAGTAAAACTGCCATTAATTTTGAACTTGAAGTTCGTCGCAGTACTGGCTGCCAGTGTTGTTGTCGTCATGTGTGCACACACTTTACAGCGGGGCTTTTTACAAGGACGGCAACCAAGCGTCTGGTCGTTATTGTTCTGTCTGGTTTTAGAGGAAGTTAATAAATCTCGCAGATTTTTGCCTCGTCTGTACACAACACGTAGTGGTTCTGGAAACGCTTTTGCAAGGCGTTCGCTCTGCATAAGTATGTTGTGGTGTTTACGGAAAATTGATGCGACGTTAGGTGCCGATGCGTTATGGGTTAAAACCAGGTTAACCTGTGAATGACTTTTAGGATTTTTCTTGGGGATGCAGAGTGCTGTACGGTCTTGTGCGTCGGCCCGCCTTACTGCGTCATCGACTAACTTGGGCGGATATTTTTGTTTAAGAAGTGCAGTGCGTAGCTGGTTACAGTTATTATCAAAGTCAGATTGCTCAGAGCAAATTCGCTTAAAGCGTAAGGCCTGGCTGTAAGGTATGCTGGATTTGCAGTGTCTTTTGTGGCTGCTTTGAAAGTGTAAATACCTCTGTCTGTCAGTCGGCTTGCGGTAAAGTTTAGTGCTCAATTTTGCATTATCGAGACAAACGGTTACATCGAGAAAGTTAATGGTCTCTGGTGAATATGTGTGCGAAAAGGATATGGAAGGGTGAGCATTATTAAAGTCCGAAATAAAAGACAAAAGTTCCTCCTCTCCATGTGGCCAAATCATGAAAATGTCGTCAATAAATCTTTTGTAATAAAAAGGTTTTAGTGAACGACCCGACAAGAATTTGTTCTCAAGGGATCCCATAAATATATTTGCATAGCTTGGCCCGATCTTAGTACCCATAGACGTACCACTTACTTGAACATAATGCACTCCATTGAATTCAAAGTTGTTGTACTGAAGAATCATTTCAAGCAGTATAGCTATAGTCGAGCTATCAATGGACTTGTCGAGAGCGGAGTGATCGTAAGCCTCAACCACGGACCTTATACCATCCAAGTGCGGTATGCTTGTGTAGAGAGACGCAACATCAAGAGTTACAAGAAGAGCGTTGTTAGGTATAATAAGGTTGGCAATATCAGAAAGGAACTCGTTAGTATCTCGCAGAAATGACTGGTACGTAGAGGGTATCTGGTTTATCAGGCTATCTACGTAACGTGACAAGTTTTCTGTCACGGTACCTATGCCGGAAACAATTGGGCGACCAGGATTGTTGTGTTTATGGATTTTTGGCAACAAATAGAACCTACCAGCTGCCGGACTAAGAGGGATTAGAGAAGCTGCCCTATCTTTTAGTTTTTTCTCCTTTATTAGTTTTCTTATTGTGCCGTCTAATATCGCTTTATAATCCTCAGTCGGATCGGCCTCGAGTCGCCTATAAAACGACCTATCATCAAGCTGACTGTTCGCTTCAGCAATATATTTGCTCGTGTCCATGACAACGATGGCACCTCCTTTGTCTGCAGGTTTTATTGTGATGTCGGTGCGTTCGCCAAGGTTTGCTATAGCTTTTCTTTCTAGGGTCGATAGGTTTCGACGAAAAGACTGGGGTTCATTATAAGCTTGAATGATATCTCGCTGCACTGCTTTAATAAATATGTCCAAGTGTTTGTCACGTTGTGACCCCGGTGTCCAACGTTTAGCCGAAGGTAAAGCGGTTGGATCGTCGGCGGGAGTCGGCTGATCGAAGAAATATTCGCGTAGTCTCATATTTCGTGCGAAGTTGTCTAAATCTTTGTATAACTGAAATTCATTATAGTTACCACTTGCTGGACAGAAGCTTAAACCACGGGATAAAAGACTGAGTTCTTCTTTAGATAAGATAGCAGTTGAAATATTAATAATGTTGTCGGGTGCAAGTTTACATGTTCTTTCCTTGGCCGAAGATGGAGGCGTTGAGTTTCGAAGTTTTACACCATCTCTGAGCAATTTTTTTGCGTTTCTGTGCGTTAAGCTTGGAACGTTTCTTTTGCTCATATGCTCTTAGGGACGATGATTCCTCTGGGAAAGGCTAAACTGATCGAGTAGTCGGCGCTCCCTGTTTATCAGCGATTTTACGGAAGATCGATAATGGTTTACTACAATGTGTACTAGCTCAAGTGAGGCGTTCTTTAAGGTGTCAAACCACTTCCTCGCGTTGCACTTCGATAGCTTTGATGTTGCTGGCTGTAGACAGAGACTTAAACCTCTAGGCGGAATGGAAGCCGCTAAATATGCTTCTAGAGTAGACACATGTAGCTCGTAACGGACACGTTTCTCTACAGACTTCCTAATTATTTGAAACTGCTTAGAACACTTTGAACTCACGATACTATTCGACAATGAGTGCTGTAGTCAATTATTCGGTTTTCTTTTTAAAACGTCTGAATATTTGCGTCGAAGTGGGTACCTGGAGCCCGTAAGGGAAACTGCCGTCTTTCTTGGGTCTTGTGGAGCCAAGCTGGCTGATGTTCCTGGTGCGGAATTCCTCTGGGCAGAGCAGGAGTAGCATTTCTCGTTCCGGGGCACACAAGGATGATCCGATGACCGCTGGTTGGCGGACGCTGTAGGCGTTGATTCGGCGAGCATGGCATTGCTGCGTGGCTCCTTCAAGGTAGGTTCGTTGCGAAAAGAACTCGCATGACCCTGGATACTTTTGGTCGGCCGCATAGCCCCAGGTTGCCTTTTGCGGGTCTTGGCGGTTTCTGGCGTAGTCCGGTGGCTTCTTTGTGGGGTAAGCCCCCGAAGGTGCTGGGGCGAAGATACAGCGTCGCCCCAACCATTTGAAGTTGCTTCACTTGGGGAGTCGAAGCAAAGCTGGCGTATGTGACTTGCCATCAGCGCGACGCCCTCAAAGCTCACGTGCAGTCCATCGGCTGCCAGTACTCGTCCAGGTGGCAGCCATTCGAACATGTGGTCCAGAAAAGACACATCCCTAGAGCGTTCGCAGAAACTTCGTAATAGGCTGTTGAAATGGCTTGCTTCGCGGTTGAAACGATGGACAAATACTTGGTTACTATTTCTGCGACGTTGATTCGTGGCCCTTGGCAAGACAAGCGTGGCGTACAGACGGCTTATTTCGGGTCGCTCTTCACGGATTAGGTGTAGAAGGTTGCGATAACACCGAAAGGTTGCTTGAGCACTTCTTTTTGCCAAGTCGTTGCTCCCGACGTGTTCAAAGTGTTCGTGAGTTCAAAGTGTTCTAAGCAGTTTCAAATAATTAGGAAGTCTGTAGAGAAACGTGTCCGTTACGAGCTACATGTGTCTACTCTAGAAGCATATTTAGCGGCTTCCATTCCGCCTAGAGATTTAAGTCTCTGTCTACAGCCAGCAACATCAAAGCTATCGAAGTGCAACGCGAGGAAGTGGTTTGACACCTTAAAGAACGCCTCACTTGAGCTAGTACACATTGTAGTAAACCATTATCGATCTTCCGTAAAATCGCTGATAAACAGGGAGCGCCAACTACTCGATCAGTTTAGCCTTTCTCCAGAGGAATCATCGTCCCTAAGAGCATATGAGCAAAAGAAACGTTCCAAGCTTAACGCACAGAAACGCAAAAAAATTGCTCAGAGATGGTGTAAAACTTCGAAACTCAACGCCTCCATCTTCGGCCAAGGAAAGAACATGTAAACTTGCACCCGACAACATTATTAATATTTCAACTGCTATCTTATCTAAAGAAGAACTCAGTGTTTTATCCCGTGGTTTAAGCTTCTGTCCAGCAAGTGGTAACTATAATGAATTTCAGTTATACAAAGATTTAGACAACTTCGCACGAAATATGAGACTACGCGAATATTTCTTCGATCAGCCGACTCCCGCCGACGATCCAACCGCTTTACCTTCGGCTAAACGTTGGACACCGGGGTCACAACGTGACAAACACTTGGACATATTTATTAAAGCAGTGCAGCGAGATATCATTCAAGCTTATAATGAACCCCAGTCTTTTCGTTGAAACCTATCGACCCTAGAAAGAAAAGCTATAGCAAACCTTGGCGAACGCACCGACATCACAATAAAACCTGCAGACAAAGGAGGTGCCATCGTTGTCATGGACACGAGCAAATATATTGCTGAAGCGAACAGTCAGCTTGATGATAGGTCGTTTTATAGGCGACTCGAGGCCGATCCGACTGAGGATTATAAAGCGATATTAGACGGCACAATAAGAAAACTAATAAAGGAGAAAAACTAAAAGATAGGGCAGCTTCTCTAATCCCTCTTAGTCCGGCAGCTGGTAGGTTCTATTTGTTGCCAAAAATCCACAAACACAACAATCCTGGTCGCCCAATTGTTTCCGGCATAGGTACCGTGACAGAAAACTTGTCACGTTACGTAGATAGCCTGATAAACCAGATACCCTCTACGTACCAGTCATTTCTGCGAGATACTAACGAGTTCCTTTCTGATATTGCCAACCTTATTATACCTAACAACACTCTTCTTGTAACTCTTGATGTTGCGTCTCTCTACACAAGCATACCGCACTTGGATGGTATAAGGTCCGTGGTTGAGGCTTACGATCACTCCGCTCTCAACAAGTCCATTGATAGCTCGACTATAGCTATACTGCTTGAAATGATTCTTCAGTACAACAACTTTGAATTCAATGGAGTGCATTATGTTCAAGTAAGTGGTACGTCTATGGGTACTAAGATCGGGCCAAGCTATGCAAATATATTTATGGGATCCCTTGAGAACAAATTCTTGTCGGGTCGTTCACTAAAACCTTTTTATTACAAAAGATTTATTGACGACATTTTCATGATTTGGCCACATGGAGAGGAGGAACTTTTGTCTTTTATTTCGGACTTTAATAATGCTCACCCTTCCATATCCTTTTCGCACACATATTCACCAGAGACCATTAACTTTCTCGATGTAACCGTTTGTCTCGATAATGCAAAATTGAGCACTAAACTTTACCGCAAGCCGACTGACAGACAGAGGTATTTACACTTTCAAAGCAGCCACAAAAGACACTGCAAATCCAGCATACCTTACAGCCAGGCCTTACGCTTTAAGCGAATTTGCTCTGAGCAATCTGACTTTGATAATAACTGTAACCAGCTACGCACTGCACTTCTTAAACAAAAATATCCGCCCAAGTTAGTCGATGACGCAGTAAGGCGGGCCGACGCACAAGACCGTACAGCACTCTGCATCCCCAAGAAAAATCCTAAAAGTCATTCACAGGTTAACCTGGTTTTAACCCATAACGCATCGGCACCTAACGTCGCATCAATTTTCCGTAAACACCACAACATACTTATGCAGAGCGAACGCCTTGCAAAAGCGTTTCCAGAACCACTACGTGTTGTGTACAGACGAGGCAAAAATCTGCGAGATTTATTAACTTCCTCTAAAACCAGACAGAACAATAACGACCAGACGCTTGGTTGCCGTCCTTGTAAAAAGCCCCGCTGTAAAGTGTGTGCACACATGACGACAACAACACTGGCAGCCAGTACTGCGACGAACTTCAAGTTCAAAATTAATGGCAGTTTTACTTGTGATACTGCAAATGTCGTATATTTGCTGGAATGCTCAATCTGTCATGTACAATACATAGGTCATACTGAAACTGCTTTTCGATACCGTTTCAATAATCATAAAGCTCATGTGCATGCCCTTCCTAACTTACCAATTTCAAGGCATGTCACCGAGGCAGGCCATTCATTCAGTAACATGATAGCTACAATACTGGAATCGGGTTTTAAATCACACCATGAACGCGAAGTAAAAGAGTCATTTTTAATTCATAAATTCAAAACACTATCTGCCGGCATGAACGAGAGCCCGGGTACGCTTACTTGCATATTGCCTTAGTAAATCGCTTTTTTGTTTTACTGACAAGTGTATATTCTTCGCACGATGTTGGCCTATTGTCAAATATTACCTACATAATTTAGGTGGCCTTTGTCGCTTCACCATTTACTCGCATTCATTTTGCTCTGCCTCCTTGGTATTTTTGTTTATCTTTCTAAACTTCTTTTTTTTTAAAGGCTTACTGAATGTTTTTAGGCTGTGATTATTCCGCAGAACGTATGACCAAGTGAGCTACTGCGTGCGCAGTCTGTTATTTTGCTGACCTGTTTCATTCCACACAAGTTGTAGGGTATCTAATACATGCCATTTCACTATTGTATAATGATACGCGTTTTCAGCTGTATATGCACTATAGCCACGTACCTTTGGTGATAGATAATCTTGTTTCCTATACTACTGATAATGACTTAGCCATGTGATACGCAAAGAAGCGGCTTATTATATGTGCCCTGTGTGCCATGTGTAACCATTCACTCCGACGAAGGCAGGCCCACCTGCCGAAACGTTAGTAAAACTAGTGTTTTTTCGCACGTTTGTCGACCTCTTTTTTATACTGCATTTTCCACCGGATCCATTGAATATCACCCCACCATATTTTCCTGCTATGGATATCCGGAAGACAA